>OY728144.1:294838535-296038535 GCA_963277665.1 Viscum album
GGAAATAATTCAGTTTTTTAGTGTGGTTGTTGTTGAGGAGAAAAATAACATTAATAAAGTATCTAGTAATTATTCTTCTATAGATGATGAATTTTTTAAACTATTGATGATTCACATGATTCACTTCTTTAAAAATACCAACATGTTGAGAATGTATTTCTCAATGGTGCTTCAAAAAAGGTAAGAAACCATTTGTTGACTCTGACAGATTCATCACTCCACATATGAAAAAGACATAGAAGTGTGTTTACTATTCCAAATTGGAAAGATTTTTCACCAAAAGATCCTTGAGAATATAACTAGAAGAATTAAATATACCCTCCCTTCTCGGGGATAAAAATAATGATGATGGTAATAAGAATAACTCCATGAAGGAATCTGGATGTATTATTGCATCTATCATGGGTGAGTTGGAATCAACAACTCCTTCTAACAACGATGATGATGGATATGTTGAACTCGATATGAGGAATTCATATCAGGTATACAATGAGTTGGTGTAGGATCTAAATGATTGTATAGAAGAACAAGATACAATTGTGTGGGAAAAAAAATTAAGGATGAAGAACTTACTATGGTTGTTATTCTCCAAATTATAAAAATAATGATCACTAAGAAGGTGGATTAATAAAAAAAATAAGGATTTTGATTTTAGATGAATCATGTGGCTATGATCTCTTTCATGTTCTTTCTGCATGGATTTGAATTCCTTCGAGTTGATTATATTTTATCCTGGGAAGATTAAAATAATTTTTAATTTATTTGTTTTCGATCTATTGATCCTTGACCACATAGCTTTTTATTTTATCTAATTTCATGTACATTGGTCAATATAGACTAGTTTTGGATCATGCTTATAATTTTTTTGGTGATTCATTTCTTTTTGATCACCCATGTTTTTTGGATATGAATTTTCCTGATGTAATAGATCCAATAATCATAATTAGATCATGGATTTGATCCATCTTGAATGACAGCGAAAGACCAATATTGATTGTTGTGAGCCATCCCATTGTGTTCTTTTTAGATTCTCTTCTATTCACGAATTGAAATGTTGTCTGGGCAAAATGTAAAGACCTGAAAATCTTGTGGAACATTTTTTCTTAAATACATGGGAATTTTATGAGTCCGCGGTTTCTGACAGTGACTGATTCTGAGGCCCGGTGTGCCCAGAATCAATTTCTGAATCTTTGTTCGGGTACATTCAGTAAACGTACGTGCGAGATTTTATATCTTTTAAACCGGTACTCGGAATTGAAATCTGAGGACACTGATGAACTTGCAGCGCCAATATTCTCTTAAGAAGACCTTTACCATAATTGCATTTTATCATGGATGGAAGTTAATTTTTTTGGGGAATTCCTAATAAATTAAATAAAAATTATGTGTGACATAATTTTTATTTAGGTGGTGGTTATTTTCTCCAAAGGGAAGTTGTAGGTGGGGCCCACCCTACATAACCTCACATGGGAGGATATTCTGTAGTGGGTCCAACACGAGCATCAAACTCGTCAACTCCCTTCAACCCCCCTTTTAACTCTTGAACTCCCAAATTATTGGTGGAGCCTCTCCACCTTCCCTCTTAATGTGCCAACTCACTCTCTCAATTAATTAACTATGATCACAATTAATTAATTGGATATTCTATTTTGAATTATTTTGAATTCATTATGTGAGCATAATAATATGTGTTATATTATTATGGTTGGCATATTTTTCTTGGGTTGGGGAGAATTAGTGGAGCTTTGGGAGAACCCTTGGAGGAACAATATCTTCATGAAGAAGAACACCATTTCCACCGAAGAACGATGACACGTCTTCTTCCTTTCCAACCGGGGAAAGAAAGGGAAGGCACCGCCCGCAAAGAACGCCGCCAATGAAAATTTCATCCCCTCTGATGTTGATGGAACAACATCCATCTTCCGTGATGTCTGTCTTTCACAACTTGTCAATGTTCAACGACAAATACGAGGTAGGGGGTTTTTGATTATTTTAAGTGTATAAATTGTACCTTCGTTCCTCATTGTTTTTTTTTGGATCGTTGATAGCCACTTTTTATCGCCTAATGCGGAGGGTGCGGGCCAGACCAACAAGTCCCGACGCCCCTCCGTTGGTTTTTGTTGATTGACGTCGGAGGCGAAGCCGAAAGGGCGTGGTGTCGTTACACCGCACCGGAGAAGAACCGCAAGGCGGAAGAGGCAGTGGCGTCGGTGACCGGAGGCGGTGGAAATTGTGGAGGTTGGGCTCCGGCCGCATGGAGGTAGATAGGAATCCACTCGGGCCACCTGGACCGCGGGACAATCGGCCGGCCGATCCGGCCGGTCCGCATGTAGGAGCTTCAGTGCACGAAGACATCATGCGGAGGGAGACCACAACCCGTAATCGTGGGCCGCTCGGCGGGAATAATCGTCCAGCCGCTTGACGGCCGGGCTTGAAAATCAGGGCACCCACAGGCACCGCGTGGAGGAGGATGTGGCCCAAATCCACGGGCCGCTCGTCTGGTTGAACCAGCCGGCTGGGCCGGAGGACCGGGGCCCTCGTAGGCGTCGCGTGGGGAGAACCGCAGGCAACAATGCGTGCCGCATGCACCAGGCCGAACTGGCCGGCTACGGCCGGCCAGCTAGAAGAAAAGGTTGCGCTGCCGGGCGAACCTGACTGGCCCACAATGCGGGCTAAATCTTCAGGTGGTTCGTTCCCCATCGGGTCAGGCAAACCCCCAGCCGGGTCGGGCCGACCCGCCAGCCCACTGGGCTTGACAGGCCGGGCCCGTCTTCGCTAAAACGCGAATAACTTCTAGACCGCGCATCCGATCGACACACTGTCTATGGAACTATTACCCTCGCAACGAGGTGGTAATTTTGGGATAATATAAGTGAGTTTTAGACAAATATTGTAAAATGGACAGGTTTGGATTGAAGTAAATTCAACAGGGGCCCTGGAACAGAAACGCCAATAAATCTCAGACTGGGCGTCCAATTGACGCGCCGTCTGTCACGTTGAGTTCATTTTAATGAGACGGAACTTTGGGATACATCAAATCTGGACTTTTTGATGGTTGATGTATCGACACTTGGCTCGAGGAGTAGACCCTCCCGAAATCGAGCGTGTTGTGTGCGGGAACCCTAGGGCTGGTTGCGACTGTGAAGACTTGTGTATCGGAATCCTTTGTGGGTTCAGAAATGATGACTACTATACCGAAATCATTTGTGGGTTCGACAGTGATGACTACTGTACTGGAATATTTCATGGGTTTGACAGTGATGACTACTGAAATGGGATCCTCCGTGGGTCTGATAGTTCTGACTTCTGTTCCTGTATCCTGTGTGGGTCCGACAGAATAGCTGGTCCAATATCTTGTGTGGTTCCGACAGCTTACCTGGTCCTGTATCTTATGTGGGTCCGACAACTTAGATAAATCAGTGACTACATCTGATCATTTCTATCACTCTATGAAAGAAGTATACCTGTATGAGCTGAGTCTCGACTTTCAATCATTTATCTTCAAGGGGGTTGGCTTTACTTCCTGTGTGGACGGAGTTGTGCTTGGGATAGGGAGTTATAGCCGAACTGTGATTGATAACTTAGGTATATGTATGGGGCATATACCTAAGTAGGTTTGGTTGATACTTCGTGATTGTATCTTTCTTCTGCGGTTTAACCTTCGTGGATTCTGGGAGACCTTCATGGGTCTCGGGGTCCCAACTGAGTATCGTAATACTCACCCCTGCACGGGCTATGCCCACACATCATTGTGTTGGTTACAGATGACGTATAGCATGATCGAGGCAGAGATTTGTAGAGCTGGATGGTACCCAGAGGTGGACCACTTGACGAGATGTACACGGAGAGGATGGACGGACCCAGGGTGCTGAGAAGGCCATCAGTACCCACCCTTCAGGTGGGATTCCTGGAGGATGACTCGATAGTTGTTGTTTACCTTTCTGTATTTGTACTAGCTTTACTTTTTTTTGTACTTTACTATTGGTCTTGTATTTCCAGCCCCTTTCCATTCATCACTTTCTATTGTATACAGTTTTACTTAGTGTTTACTTCAAGTTGTGTACTCTACTACTTGTGTTCAGGTTGTGTGTGTGTTACAGGTTAAAAGGAAATTCCTTCCCTTTTTATAGGGATTACGCCTTTGGTGCTAGTCGCCAGCCCCTGGCATATGGAATGCGGGCTTGGGGTAGTCACGTCACAGGCCTCGAGGATGGTTCGTGACAAATTGGTACCAGAGGAGTCAGTTTTAGAGCATAACTTGGACTTTGATTCTTTTAACGGAAATGGTGTTTAGTTTTTTAGGTGTGGTTATCAGTTTAGGGAAGCAGGTGTTGGTGCGGCGGCTGACCTATCCATACATTTCGAATCTAACTTCTGATCTCCAACTCAGTGCACGAAAACACTGATTGTCTGTGTGTTTCCTTTGAAAAAGTTTTATTTGTGATTACTTTGTGTTAGCTCACTAGGTATATTGTTTTAACCATGGTGCACCTATTTCTTTTCAGGATGTCCCTATGAAGGTAGCCATCTAGGATTACGGGTTACATATGAGATGGTAGCCCACCGAGCGACGAGGCCTTAGTGTAGGGCCCCATCACAGTGGAGGTACCAGCGGTACCACTACCCACTGGGCCACCGATACCACCAGCTCCAGCAGCAGAGAGTGTATGCCACTTGAGTGCGTTGCACGAGTTCTAGCGCCAGAGGCCGCCCTGGTTATGGGGAGAGACGGACCCACATGAAGTTGAGGATTGGCTAGAGGCTGTTGTGAGAGTTTCAGACTATTAGGGACACCGGCCGACCTCATGGTGATCCTTGCCGCAAGTCTCCTTCATGTAGTAGTAGGAAGATGGTGGAGCCTGATGCTCCAGGTGCATGACGAGGCATCATTACTCTGGACAAACTTCGAGGGTCTCTATCGCTCAGAGTTTCTTCCAGCCACCCTTCGTGTGGTGAGGATTCAAGAGTTAGTTTATCTACAGGAGGGCAACATGATAGTAGCTCAATACTCAGTGAGGTTCACCGACCTCTCACAGTACTCCACGGATATGGTCCAAGACCCATTCTTTAGGGACCGGACCTTTGATTAGGGGCTCAGGCATGAGATCAGAGCTTTGATGATCCCCCTCAACATCCCGATGTAGGTGGGGGTACTAGAGAGATCCCTTATAGTGGAGAGTTTTCTCATCGAGCAGTCACCAACAGCGAGACCCACCACATGGAAACACATAAAAAAGTCTTCTACAGCTAGCAGTGGACATATGTCACAAAGGTCCAAGAAGACCAAGCCATCAGGTGGGAAACCCCAGGATATAGGTTTGGTTGTGCGGGGCACATGAGACAGATCCATCTATACGAGGATCAGGCAGTGCTATGCATGCGGCGGGCAGGGCCACATGGCACGAGACTGCCCGACTCACCATGTAGATGAGTAGAATATAGTAGAGGGACCTCCCAGGCAGAGGCATATGTTCGACTGTGGTGGTCCACAAGGAGAAGGTGGGCGTGGCAGAGGAGATGGCCGAACAATGGGTGGTGGAAAATGTTTTAAAGCTCTACCACCACCACCACCAATAGGTCCAACCTGACCATAGGGAGCTGGCGGACAGAGGTGGGCTCAGATCCAGGCAGTCGTGGCCTACGACCACGACACACCTAAGATGATTCAAGGTACTATCTGTGTCTACTCCACCCTTAATGCAGTACTTATAGACACAGGTGAGAGTCATTATTTTATTTCCACTACCCTCATTTGGAGCTTAGAGATTTTGATGGAGCCATTGGCTCGATCCTTATGGCTAGAGACTCCAATGGGAGTAGACTAGACGATTACACACTAGTTTAGATAGTGTGAGCTTACTCTAGGAGGCGAGATATTTCGCTAGGATCTTCTTGTAGCAGTGTCGAGGCCTTATTACATCATCTTGGGTATGAACTGGTTATCCACAGTTCGTGCTCAGATTGACTGTATTAGGCACAAAGTGCAGTGTATCCACACGGATTGGACCAGGTTCACCATCACGAGTGAGAAGGGAGCCTTTGCAGCATTGGGAGGACTTACATGGAGGAGGGGGCAGCCGATCACTCATCAGTTGGCTAGTATCATCCTTGGATTGGTTGATGTGCGGAGTCCGATTTTTCCTGTTGTGGTGGATCAGTTCGTGGATGTTTTCCCTAACGACGTTCCAGGACTACCTCCTCACAGAGAGGTAGACTTCAACATTGAAATGTACTCCAGGACGACACTGATATCTACTCGATCATATCAGATGGCTCCCGCCAAGCTTCGTGAGCTGCAGGTACATCTGGAGGACTTGTAGGGGAAGTGATTTATCTGACCAAATGTTTCACCCTGGGCATCTTCGATTTTGTTTTCCAAGAAGGTGTATGGGATCTTGCGACTGTGTGTTGACTTCAGTCGCCTTAATCAAGTGACCATAAAGATCAATTACCCACTTTTGAGGATTGATGACCTCTTTGATCAGCTCAAGGGAGCACGATGGTTCTCGAAGATATACCTTAGGTCAGGCTATCACTTGCTCAGAGTTCGAGATGAGGATGTGTAGAAGACAACCTTCAAGTGTCGGTATAGCCACTATGAGTTTTTGGTTATGCTCTTCAGCATAACCAAATCTCCAGCAGTGTTCATGAGTCTCTTGAACGGGATCTTCTAGCCTTACCTCGATCACTTTGTTGTAGTATTCATCAATGACATACTGATTTACTCGACTACTGAGGAGGAGCACGCCTACCATTTGCGGGTAGTACTGGATACACTCTGAGAGCACCAGATTTATGGTAAGCTCTCGAAGTTCCAGTTTTGGATTAAAGAGGTTCACTTCTTAGGAAACGTCATCTAGGAGGCTGGAGTTGTAGTGGATCCAGTAAAGAAAGAGGCAGTAATTTCTTGGGATCCACCCATGAGTGTAACGGAGGTATGGAGTTTTTTGGGACTGGCTGGGTACTATCAGAGATTTGTGCCATACATATCCAGAGTTGCATCACCGCTTTCATCATTGACAATGAAGGGGAAACCCTTCGTGTGGTCAGATAGATGCCAATAGAGCTTCCAGGAGCTAAGGTAGAGGTTGACCAGTGCGCCCATCTTGAGGCTACAGGAGGATGGAGTAGGGTACATAGTTGTCTGCAACGCATCAGGGACCTGACTCAGATGTGTGTTGATGTAGGAGCGAGCAGTGATCGCGTATGGTTCACAACATTTGAGACAAAACGAGCAGAACTACACTACCCATGACCTGGAGTTAGCAGCAGTGGTCTTCGCCTTGAAGTTGTGGCAGAACTACCTGATGGGTGAGCGTTTTACAGTCTACTCTGACCACCAGAGTCTCAGGTATGTCTTATAGCAGAAGGACCTGAACCTGAGACAATGATGATGGATCTAGTTACTCCAGGACTATGACTTCGAGATAGTCTATACTCCTAGGAGGGGGAACATTGTAGCAGATGCTCTCAGCAAGAGACCAGGCATTCAGCGACTAGGAGAGGTGACAGAGCATCTGGCTGAGTTGAAAATATCCTTTGTGGATAGAGATGGAGGAGCCTTTCTGAAGTCTCTCAAAGTCACTCCTCTACTTATTCAGCAATTCATAGAGGCACAACGTGGGGACATTGACTATGAGATGTGACATGCTCAGATATCCTCAAGGCAGGCACATGATGGGTTTTTTGAAGGTGGGAAGCACGTCATCCTCTTCATAGGATGTACCATGATACCATTTGCACTACAGGATGAGGTGTTGAGGGAGTTCCACACTTACCCCCTAGCAGTACATCCAGGAGTGGCGAAGATATATCTGGACCTCAGACAACAGCACTTGTGGCTAGTTATGAAGAAGGCAGTAGTAGAGTTTGTCTCGCAATGCCTCACTTGTCAGTATGTTAAGGCACAACACCAGGTCCTAGAAGGCTTGGTTCAGCCCTTAGATGTATAGACCCGAAGCTTAACGTACATGGAAATTACATTACTTTTTCTTAATACTTAGTACATAACAAAAACACACACACAAGGACCGTAATAGTTTTGTGTCTTTGGAAACTCGGAAAATAATCTTCTAATCGTGGTGAAAGATCTTAAACATCTCCCATAAAGATCTTCCTTTTTTTACCTAAAAACTTTCTTTATATCCTGGGGAAAAGAAAACATAAAAGGGTGAGCTCAAATGCTCAGTAAGGGTAAACAAAAGAAATATCAATCACATCATATTCATAAGAACATAACATTTTGGAAATCTTAACTTGCAAAAGAGATCATAATATCATAACATGGGATAAATCATAGTAGTGAAATGTAATCCCAATAATCATAGCTTAAAACATGAAACTTTTTGGCATACACACATAATCATAGAGAATCATTTCTTATTAGTCAAGACTCATTGCCAAGACTATCATAGTGGACATAGTCCATTTCTAAACCGAGTTCACTCCTCGTTTCAGTCCGGTTTCACTGAACCGGTTTAACCTTCCATTCTAGCCATGTCTATCTCATGAGATATAAAATCTTTACCTAATTCATTTGAGGGAGATATAGGTCCCACCCATCTCATAATGATACCATTCTTATGTGTGCCACAAAATCATAAACCACACATCATAGCATAACCCATGTAATAAAAATGGGATTCTTAAACATCATGAAATCATAAAACAATTCATATAAGATAAAGGAATTCATAAAAATAATTCCATCACAACATAATCAAATCATTGTAATAATAGGGATAGAAACAGAACCCTTTATTATATTAGATGGAAAATAATTTTGATAAAACACTTGAACTACAATCTTGAGGAAAATATCCTTTCTACTTCAAAAACACTTTTCCTTTCTTAACATGTCATACAATTTTAAACTAAAAGAAGTTGATTAAAAATAAACATGAAAACTTGTAAAGTAAGATTCTTGGAAATAACGTTTTAAAAATCCATTCATGCCATATAAGTTAAAAAAAACATTCTTCTCGTACTTTTATCGGAAAAGTCAAAAAGTACCTCGTACAAAAAACGACAAAAGATTCCTTTCATATCTTTTACTAAAAACTCACCGAAGGGTAAAATTGGATTTAAAAAAATTGTAGGTGGATGGAAATAATATTACATATTGAGTAAACATGGACGTGGATGACAAAATACAACCTAGTAAATTTCAAAGTATAAACAATCTCGGATAAAAATGAGACTGTGATATTTCCCTTACCTTAGGTCCGATTTTCTTCGTAAGTGTTCAAACCTCCTGTAGAATGATTTAAATAATGTCATTGAATTATTACAGAATCATAATCATTTTTATGATATAATATATGGTTCACTTATGACTTTATATTACCCGTTCTTTTGTAAATTCCATGTTAAAGAGCGTTTTGGGTAAAATCGTTTCATTTGTCGTCTGTGTTTTGACTTGTAATTATTCAAATGACTACATAGATCATGATTAATTAATTCCAGAATATAAAACATGATTTATATATAATATATATTAAGAATATACATATATATAATAGATCAGTAAATGGAAAGAAATACACGGTTCATGGAGACGGTAGGCCGTACGTACACATGAACGCTGTTTTCGTTTCCTTATTGAGTTGAATGGAATTAAGTAGATGACATACATATATATACACATAAATCCAGTATCATTATTATTTCATATATTTAATGATTAATTATTATATATACTTTATAATCATTCATGAATGGTTAACGTGGAGAATGAATCTCATCGCGTCGTGGAGACGGTAGTCCGTACGTACGAACGAGCGATGATATCGTTCTCATGATCGTGGAATTGTATTGGAGTATATGTATACTATTTCAGAATCAATATCACTTTACAATAATCATATATAGTTATTATTTACACCATTATACCCATCCAAGTAAGGTGGTGGTGTAAAATAGATTACACCACGGCGTGGAGACGGTATTCTGTACATACACACGCGCGGTGATTTCGTTTTCCGTAGGATGGATAGATGGTGAAATAGGGTTGTTTCATAATTATAATAACATATAAGTATATGAGTGATACTGATGTTATTAATTCATAATGAAACAACCTAAGAAGAAGAATTGGAAGAAGAAATAAAGTTGAAAGAATCGGTAACGGACATTACCCCTTCTTTGAAGCGCCTCTTTGAGTCCTCCTCTTAGGGCACTAAAATTGGTCTTTGAAGAATACCAAGACCTCTAGTATGTTTCTAGGGAAGTGGATAAGAGAATTTTTCAGGGTTTGACCGATCTTGAAGGCTCAAAGTGGTGTGAGGAAGAGAGGGAGGAGGTTCCCTTTTATAAGGGAGGAGAGGGGCACCTTTGGAATAACTAAAAATATTATTTTATTATAAAGTCATATTCGGTTTTTAATAGCTCCAAATATAGTTATTTAGAGGCTAAAGTAGGTATGGGTATAAATCCTCTCATACAATAGAATTTGGACAAGTTTAGTTTATTATTTTAACCTTATCATTAATTTAACTTTAATTAAGATAATTTTACTTTTACCGTGTCTTTTTGTGTTCTTACACTATAAGGTTAATAAACTTACTATAACAAGCCAAAAAAATCCCAAGTTGTTTATTATTAATATATATAACCTTATGTAAGTCATTTGGCCGAAACTTATATTTTTAGGAATAAAATAACAATTAATAATATAATATTTGTTTTAAAAACTATTTTATGTCAATTTTGACACTATTTAGTAATTGATTTTTTTGAAAATCATAACAGAATTATTATTCGAAAAAAGTTATTTAAATCAATACTAACATGTAATATTAACATATAAAATTAGTGGAATTCATAAAAAGTTTCAAATTACATTTATTTGGGTATTTATAACATCAATTATGTGAATATTTTATTAATAAGATAATTACTGCATCATCGTTGTGTCATAAATAAATTATATTATTTAATGTCTAAAAATTAAAAATAAAATAAAATTATGTAGGAAATAGTTTTATATTTCTAATGAATATTTATATTCGAATTTATCCTATGTATTACCCTATATTAAAAATTATCTACTTATTAAACTTTGATTTTAACTATTTTAACCCTTATTTAAATAAATTAATAATAAATGTCCTAATCTAATCCAAGTGGGACTAAATGGTCATATTTTATTCCTAAGGTTGTTTTTGGTCTAATTACATTTATACAATAGAATTAGGACATGTGTTAGGGTAATAATAATATCATTTTTACCCTTAATTACCCTATTTACTTTTAACCGTGGTAAAAAAAGTAAAAATTTACTATTCACCAAAAATTATTTTCATCTCATTAAACCACATTTTACTTACTGACATCAACTGTGTCTCTCATATATTTGAAATTCCACTCATAAAAGCGGTAAAATCATGTTTTATGACAAATTCATTTTTTTAACTACCACTTAGTGGTTTCACTATTCATCAAAGAATGAAAGTTTCCAGAAAAATACCAAAAATTAGGACTAAGATATATTTGATATTATGAACTCAAAAATGATGTATATTTTACCAAATTCAAAACTAATCAGTTGCATTAATTAATTTAAAAATTAATTCCCGTCGTCAAAACAAATAGCGTGTTCTTAAGAGATAATAACTATCAAAAGATTGACACTTGTTTATGTCTGGTTTAAATGTGAAATTACATCCAATGACCAACATTGTATTAAATTGTAAAAATATATTCTAAATATACTTTAAAACCACTGAAATTAATAATTTATCACTATTAATTATTTTGATTAAAAAGGTTGTTTTTAATTAAAATTTAGTAATTTTCACTATTCATCAGAAAATGAAAGTTATCCGAAAAGTACCAAAATTTCACCCTAAGCTAATTTCGATATTCCGAATCCAAAAATGATGTCCATTTTGAAAAATAAAATTTACAAAATTTCAAAAAGTGGTTATTACTATTCATAACGGCTAGTTTTAATAATATTTTAATAGCATATCGTTGTTTAGTGAAACTCGGTATTGCGTACTACACACGCTGTCAAGGAAGGTCACGATTGCATGTAATGCAAGGCAAGTCAAGGATGCATGTAATGAAAGCTCCTTTTGGTGTAGCGTACAACACAAGACATTAATGAAATTAAAAAGAATATTTTTCATAAAATCCCGGGGTGTTACATTCTACCCCCCTTAAAATGAATTTCGCCCTCGAAATTCGTCGGGGTTGTAAATGGTTTACTACTAAAAAGTTTCTTTAATAGAAACCCACATCGTAAAAAGGAATACCAAAACGAATCTTTAAAAAACAAAAGTATGAAACGTAACGGTTACCCAAATAAACTAATCACTGGGTTTCCACATAGGTAAAAATATGGATATGGAAGAGAAATCTAACCATCATGTTCAGATGGAGAGTGGTAGAGAACATGGCTATAGAAAAGCCAACAATCACAAAGCCATAAATTTGTGAAGATCTAAGGTACCATCTGATTCATCAGATATAAGAGCACTAGGACAACATTTTTGGTTTTCAAGATCATTTCCATAAAGTTGATGAAATTGGAATTAGAAGAAATACTTTCATGATTTTGGTATAGTCTCACCGTTGGTCATTCTTTGGAAAATTTCCACTTAATCTCTTAAAGAAATGAAGTTGAATTTGTCATTCCTAATGTGTTATCAGATCATGTGATAAAATGATGGGTCATTCCATCTGTCTCAAACAAAAGGTTAGAAAAGTTATCAAAAAAATACATAAGTCCATCTATAGAGAGATTAATCATATATGGTTCCTAAAATGGACTTATACTTCATATATCATACTTCTTAATATAATAAAGCTAGTTTCTACTAAACAAGGACTTCCTGTAGGCCAGTGGTAGGAGATAAAGGCCAGCCGAACATCGGTTGTGGGTTCGATTCCCACAGCCTTGTCCGACACGATGGGCTGTCGTCCATCCTACAGGTTGTCCTTTTTCTAAAACTACATTACTATAACATCCCATAAATAATATCGAAAAAACTTATATCCTTAAACAATAATAACTTATGTCCAACATAACCCATTCCAATCTTTAAGCTTATCCAAAATAATGTTGTCTAATATCATATTATAGTGAAAACGATTACCAAAGAGTTCATACAACTAGCATGTTAATACCATTGTTGATCCCCATATATCATGAGATATGACTTGTTGGTCACATTCCAAACATTCGAAGGCCTTAATCATGTATTCTCTTGAAAAAAATGAATACCCATTGAACCTTATTGAAAACATGAATGTTGTTAAAAGTTAACTCTTTCCACATACCAAAATCCTCAAAATTCTATATACTCAAACCATGATATCAGTTAGTCCTTATATAAATCATGAACTCATGAATACTATCAAACATTTCATTTTCTCGTTTTCCCTTCATTATGCGCATATCATTTTTTTTCCAAAAATATCTCAATCACTTTCCATGGTTACCGGTACCATTGAAAACCACAATAGACCAATACATAAATATTCCAATATTCCACGATACTTATACAATATTATTTTGGAATCCCATTACATAAACACTTAATCATTCCACCACATCATTGTCATATTCAACATCGCCAATAGTGATCGCATGTGACTTCCCTTTGTCCTTTGCCTTAAGTGGTTGCTCATGTGGATCATCACTAACCCTTGGATTAGGGAAGTTATTAGCATAATGCCCCATTTCCTTACACTTGAAGCATTGAAGTGTTTGTGGTGCATTCTCTGCAGTCTTTTCTTTATTCACATCATTAGAAACCCTTTTTCCATTACTTCGACACTCAACTGCTCGATGACCTTCTTTTCCACACTTAAAACATTTTCTAGTCCCTTTAAGACAATCTCCACCATGCTTCTTTCAACACTTTGAGCATAAGGAAACATTCACCTTCTTTTCACCATTATTCTGAGATTTCTCCTTGAACTCCATCTTTCGTTTCTTGTAAAAACTATGAGATGGATAAGTAACACCAACTTCCATTTCTACCTTGATAGCACAACACATAATTTCTTCATAGCTACTGAAGTCTCTTATAGCTAATTCCCTTCAAAGATTTGGTTTTAAGCCACTGAAGAATCGATCAAATTTACTTTCAGGTTGGATGATAAATCCAGATGCATACCTTGCAAGCCTTGTAAAATTTGCTTCGTATATATCAACAAATTCATCATCCTTTCGCTTTAGTTCAAGAAACTCCTCCTCCAACTTTGTTCGAAGAATACGAGGGAAGTACTGATTGAAAAATATGTTCTTGAACTCGTCCCATTCCATGGACTCAATTTCATCTCTTGGCATCGTATTCTTGATAAGATTCCACCATTGATTAGAATCACCTTCAAAATGATACACTGCTAAGATTACTTTATCATGTTCAGAACATTGAAGAACTGAAAATATCTTTTCAGTAGTACTGATCCATTGTTCAGCAACAAGTGGATCAGACGATCCACTGAAAGAAGGTGGGTGTTGCCTCATGAAGGACTCAATAGAATATTGTTCCCTTCTCTTCTCATTTGGAAGTCCATAATGATTCATAACTTGTGTAAGTATAGCAATAAGATTTTTCACTCCATCTCCCATAACATTTGTTTGTTCAGGAGGACAATCATTGAATTGTCCATTACATTGATCAACACGGTTCCTTCAGGTTCCAGCCATCGTCTAAAACCCAAAAAGAATAGTGTGAGAGGCAAAATCACACTAGGGAAAACAATATAATAAATTGAGAGTACCTTCAATATCTAACATCTTGGGTCACCGTAATTCTAGTACTATAACCTATACTTATACTTAACCTTAGAGACATCCATAGACATACCTTAGAAATATCTCTAGGGATCTCACTAAAGTTCTCGCATCCTTGTTTCCAAAGGTTGACTAAACCTTTCCTCTGATACCAACTGTAGAGACCCGAATCTTAACGTACATGGACATTACATTAATTTTGTGGAATACTCAGTACATAACAAAAACACACACATAAGGACCGTAATAGTTTAGTGTCTTTGGAAACTCAGAATATAATCTTCTAATCGTGGTGAAAGATCTTCAACATATCCTATAAAGATCTTCCTTTTTTTAACCTAAACCCTTTCTTTATATCCTGGGGAAAAGAAAACATAAAAGGGTGAGCTCAAATGCTCAGTAAGGGTAAACAAAAGAAATATCAATCACATCATATTCATAAGAACATAACATTTTGGAAATCTTAACCTACAAAATAGATCATAATATCATAACATGGGATAAATCATAGTAGTGAAATGTAATCACAATAATCATAACTTAAAACATGAAACTTTGTGTCATACACACATAATCATATAGAATCATTTATTATTAGTCAAGACTCATTTCCAAGACTATCTTAGTGGACAATGTCCATTTCTGAACCGAGTTCACTCCTCATTTCAGTCCTGTTTCACTGAACCGGTTTAACCTGCCGTTCCAGCCATGTCTATCTCATGAGATATAAAATATTCACCCAATGCATTGGAGGGAGGTATAGGTCCCACCCATCTAATAATTATACCATTCTTATGTGTGCCACAAAATCATAAACCATACATCATAGCATAACCCATGTAATAAAAATGGGATTCTTAAACATCATGAAATCATAAAAAAATTCATATAAGATAAAGGAATTCATAAAAATAATTCCATGACAAAATAATCAAATAAATGTAATAATAGGGATAGAAACCGAACCCTTTATTATCTTAGATGTAAAATAATTTTGATAAAACACTTGAACTCCATTCTTGAAGAAAATATACATTCTACTTCAAAAACACTTTTCCTTTCTTAACATGTCATACAATTCTAAACTCAAATAATTTGATTAAAAATAAACTTGAAAACTTTTAAAGGAAGATTCTTGGAAATAATGTTTTAAAAATCCATTCATGCCGTATAAGTTAAAAAAACATTCTTCTCGTACTTTTGTCGGAAAAGTCAAAAAGTACCTCGTATGAAAAACGAAAAAAGATTCCTTTCATATCTTTTACTAAAAACTCACCGAAGGGTAAAATTGGATTTAAAAAAATTGTAGGTGAATGGAAATAATATTACATATTGAGGAAACATGGATGTGGATGATAAAATACACCCCAGTAAATTTCAAAGTATAAACAATCTCGGATAAAAATGAGATTGTGATATTTCCCTTACCTTAGGTCTGATTTTCTTTGTAAGTGTCCGAACCTCCTGTATAATGATTTAAATAATTTCATTGACTTATTCCAGAATCATACTCATTGTTATGATATCATATATGGTTCACTTATGACTTTAAATTACCCGTTCTTTTGTAAATTCCATGTTAAAGAGCGTTTTGGGTAAAATCGTTTCATTTGTCGTCTGTGTTGGACTTGTAATTATTCATATGATTACTTAGATCATTATTACTTAATTCCAGAATATAAAACATGATTTATATATTATATATATTCATAATATACATATATATAATAGATCAGTAAATGGAAAGAAATACACCGTTCATGGAGACGGTAGGCCGTACGTACGCATGAACGCTGTTTTCGTTTCCTTATTGAGTTGAATGGAATTAAGTAGATGAAATACATATATATATACACATAAATAAAGCATCATTATTATGTCATATATTTCATGATTACTTATTATATATACTTTATAATCATTCATGAATGGTTAACATGGAGAATGAATCTAATCGCGTCGTAGGGACGGTAGTCCGTACGTACGCACAGGCGATGATATCGTTCTCATGATCGTGGAATTGTATTGGAGTGTATGTATACTATTTTAGAATCAATACCACTTTAAAATAATAATATATAGTTATTATTTACACCATTATACCCATCCAAGTAAGGTGGTGGTGGAAAATAGATTACACCACGGCGTGGAGACGGTATTCCGTACGTACGCACGCGCGGTGATTTCGTTTTCCGTAGGATGGATAGATGGTGAAATAGGGTTGTTTCATACTTATAATAACATATAAGTATATGAGTGACACTTATGTTATTACTTCATAATGAAACAACCTAAGAAGAATAAGTGGAAGAAGAAATAAAGTTGAAAGAATTGGTAATGGACATTACCTCTTCTTTGAAGCGCCTCTTTGAGTCCTCCTCTTAGGGCACTAAAATTGGTCTTTGAAGAAGACCAGGACCTCTAGTATGTTTCTAGGGAAGTGGAGAAGAGAATTTGGCAGGGTTTGGCCGATCTTGAAGGCACAAAGTGGTGTGAGGAAGAGAGGGAGGAGGTTCCCTTTTATAAGGGAGGAGAGGGGCACCTTTGGAATAACTAAAAATATTATTTTATTATAAAGTCATATTTGGTTTTTAATAGCTCCAAATATAGTTATTTCGAGGCTAAAGTATGTATGGGTCGAAATCCTCTCATCCAATAGAATTTTGACAAGTTTAGTTTATTATTTTAACCTTATCATTTAGTTTTAACTTTAATTTAGATAATTTTACTTTTACCGTGTCTTTTTGTGTTCTTACACTATAAGGTTAATAAACTTACTATAACAAGCCAAACAAATCCCAAGTTGTTTATTATTAATATATATAACCTTATTTAAGTCATTTGTCTGAACCTTATATTTTTAGGAATAAAATAACAATTAATAATATAATATTTGTTTTAAAAACTATTTTATGTCAATTTTGACACTATTTAGTAATTGAATTTTGTGAAAATCATAACAGAATTATTATTCGAAAACAGTTACTTAAATCAATACTAACATGTCATATTAACCTATAAAATTAGTGGAATTCATAAAAAGTCTCAAATTACATTTATTTGGGAATTTATAACATCAATTATGTGAATATTTTTTTAATAAGATAATTACTGCATCATCGTTGTGTCATAAATTAATTATATTATTTAATGTCTAAAAATTAAAAATAAAATACCATTATGTAGGAAATAGTTTTATCTTTCTAATGAATATTTATATTCGAATTTAGCTTATGTATTACCCTATATTAAAAATTATCTACTTATTAAACTTTGATTTTAACTATTTTAACCCTTCTTTAAATAAATTAATAATAAATGTCCTAATCTAATCCAAGTGGGACTAAATGGTCATATTTTATTCCTAAGGTTGTTTTTGGTAGAATTACACTTATACTATAGAATTAGGACATGTTTTAGGGTAATAATAATATCATTTTTACCCTTAATTACCCTATTTACTTTTAACCGTGGTAAAAAAAAGTAAAAAGTTACTATTCACCAAAAATTATTTTCATCTCATTGAACCACATTTTACTTACTGACATCAACCGCGTCTCTCAGATATTTGAAATTCCACTCACAGAAGCGGTAAAATCATGTTTTATGAAAAATTTATTTTTTTAACTACCACTTAGTGGTTTCACTATTCATAAAAAAATGAAAGTTTCCAGAAAAATACCAAAAATTAGGACTAAGACATATTTGATATTATGAACTCAAAAATTATGTATATTTTACCAAATTCAAAACTTATCAGTTGCATTAATTAATTTAAAAATTAATTCCTGTCGTCAAAACAAATAGCGTGTTCTTAAGAGATAATAACTATCAAAAGATTGACACTTGTTTATGTCTGGTTTAAATGTGAAATTACATCCAATGACCAAAATTGTATTAAATTGTAAAAATATATTCTAAATATACTTTAAAACCACTCAAATTAATAATTTATCACTATTAATTATTTCTATTAAAAAGGTTGTTTTTAATTAAAATTTAGTAATTTTCACTATTCATCAGAAAATGAAAGTTATCCGAAAAGAACCAAAATTTCACCCTAAGCTAATTTAGATATTCCAAATCCAAAAATGATGTCCATTTTGAAAAATAAAATTTACAAAATTTCAAAAAGTGGTTATTACTATTCATAACGGCTAGTTTTAATAATATTTTAATAGCATATTGTTGTTTAGTGAAACTCGGTATTGCATACTACACATGCTGTCGAGGAAGGTAACGATTGCGTGTAATGAAAGGAAAGTCAAGGATGCGTGTTATGAAAGCTCCTTTTGGTGTAGCGTACAACACAAGAAATTAATGAAATTAAAAAGAATATTTTTCATAAAATCTCAGGGTGTTACATTCTACCCCCCTTAAAATGAATTTCGCCCTCAAAATTCGTCGGGGTTATAAATGGTTTAATACTAAAAAGTTTCTTTAATAGAAACCCACATCATAATAAGGAATATCAAAACGAATCTTTAAAAAACAAAAGTATGAAACGTAACGGTTACCCAAATAAACTAATCACTGGGTTTCCACATAGGTGAACATATGGATATGGAAGTGAAATCTAACCATCATGTTCAGATGGAGAGTGGTAGAGAACATGGCTATAGAAAAGCCAACAATCACAAACCCATAAATTTGTGAAGATCTAAGGTACCATCTGATTCATCAGATATAAGAGCACTAGGACAACATTTTTGGTTTTCAAGATCATTTCCATAAAGTTGATGAAATTAGAATTAGAAGAAATACTTTCGTGATTTTGGTATAGTCTCACCGTTGGTCATTATTTGGAAAATTTCCACTTCATCTATTAAAGAAATGAAGTTGAATTTGTCATTCTTGATGTGTTATCAGATCATGTGATAGAATGATGGGTCATTCCATCTGTCTCAAACAAAATATTAAAAAAGTTATCAAAAAAATACATAAGTCCATCTATAGAGAGATTAATCATATATGGTTCCTAAAATGGACTTATACTTCATATATCATACTGCTTAATATAATAAAACTAGTTTCTACTAAACAGGGACTTCCTGTAGGCCAGTGGTAGGAGATAAAGGCCAGCTGAACTTCGGTTGTGGGTTCGATTCCCACAGCCTTGTCCGATGCGATGGGCTATCGCCCATCCTACAGGTTGTCCTTTTTATAAAACTAAATTACTATAACATCCCATAAATAATATCGAAAAACCTTATATCCTTAAACAATACTTACTTATGTCCAACATAATCCATTCCAATCTTTAATATTATCCAAAATAATGTTTTCTAATCTCATATTATAGTGAAAACGATTACCAAAGAGTTCATACAACTAGCATGTTAATACCATTGTTGATCCCCATATATCATGAGATATGACTTCACTACTGGAAAGATGATCTTTACCAACACTTCTATACCAACGGTTTGTAAAAACCGTTGGTATAGGTGGCCTTTCCCAACGGTTCACCAAAACCGTTGGGAAATCCATATATTTCCCCACCTTTCCCAACGGTTTTGGCAAACCGTTGGGAAAGAGTGACCCTTTCCCAACGGTTCACCAAAACTGTTGGGAAAGGCTGTCTTTTGAGCCTCTTTCCCAACAGTTCACCAAAACCGTTAGAAAAAACCATCCAAGAATTCAACATTCGGCCAAAAACAATACAACCCACCACTAACCTATCCCAACGGTTTTGAAAACCGTTGGGATACGTTCTTTATTTTTTTTCCAGATCTAATAACCGAGAACATTATATAAATCAAAATTTTAAATAATTATGATAATACATATATATATTTATGAAATTATGTTTACAAAAGTGGTGTTAGCTTAGTGGTAAAGTCGTTCGATTATAAACGAGGGGTCCTAGGATCAAATCCCAGCGGATTTTTTATTTTTGGAATTTATATACCAACGGTTCCATTACTGTTGGTAAAGATTTCATATTACCTATACCAACGGTTTCCAAAACCGTTGGTATAGGTCTATACCAACGGTTTTCAAAAAACCGTTGGTATAGACCTATCCCAACGGCTTACTTGGCTACGGTTCTCCAAACCGTTGGTATAGGCTATACCAACGGTTTGGAGGTCTATACCAACGGTTCCAAACCATTGGTAAAGGTTAGTTTTCCAGTAGTGCTTGTTGGTCACATTCCAGACATTCGAAGGCCTTAATCATGTATTCTCTTGAAAAAAATGAATACCCATTGAACCTTATTGAAAACATGAATGTTGTTAAAAGTTAACTCTTTCCACATACCAAAATCCTCAAAATTCTATATACTCAAACCATGATATCACTTAGTCCTTATATCAATCATGAACTCATGAATACTATCAAACATTTCATTTTCTCATTTTCCCTTCATTATGCGCATATCATCTTTTTTTCCAAAAATATCTCAATCACTTTCCATTGTTACCGGTACCATTGAAAACCACAATAGACCAATACATAAATATTCCAATATTCCACGATACTTATACAATATTATTTTGGAATCCCATTATATAAACACTTAATCATTCCACCACATCGTTGTCATATTCAACATCGCCAATAGTGATCGCATGTGACTTCCCTTTATCCTTTGCCTTAAGTGGTTGCTAATGTCGATCATCACTAACCCTTGGATTAGGTAATTTATTAGCATAATTCCCCATTTCCTTACACTTGAAGCATTGAAGTGTTTGTGGTGTATTCTCTGCAGTCTTTTCTTTATTCACATCATTAGAAACCCTTTTTCCATTACTTCGACACTCAGCTGCTCGATGAACTTCTTTTCCACACTTAAAACATTTTCTAGTCCCTTTAAGACAATCTCCACCATGCTTATTTCATCACCTTGAGCATAAGGAAACATTCATCTTCTTTTCACCATTATTATGAGATTTCTCCTTGAACTCCATCTTTCATTTCTTGTAAAAACTATGAGATGGATAAGTAACACCAACTTCCATTTCTACCTTGATAGCACAACACACAATTTCTTCATAGCTACTGAAGTCTCTTATAGCTAATGCCCTTCGAAGATTTGGTTTTAAGCCACTGAAGAATCGATCAAATTTACTTTCAGGTTGGATGATAAATCCAGATGCATACCTTGCAAGCCTTGTAAAATTTGCTTCGTATATATCAACAGATTCATCATCCTTTCGCTTTAGTTCAAGAAACTCCTCCTCTATCTTTTTTCGAAGAATACGAGGGAAGTACTTATTGAAAAATAAGTTCTTGAACTCGTCCCATTCCATGGACTCAATTTCATCTCTTGGCCTCGTATTCTTGATAACATTCCACCATTGATCAGCATCACCTTCAAAACGATACACTGCTATGATTACTTTATCATGTTCAGAACATTGAAGAACTGAAAATATCTTTTCAGTAGTACTGATCCATTGTTCAGCAACAAGTGGATCAGACGATCCACTGAAAGAAGGTGGACGTTGCCTCATGAAGGACTAAATAGAATATTGTTCCCTTCTCTGCTCATTTGGAAGTCCATAATGATTCATAGATTGTGTAAGTATAGCAATAAGATTTTTCACTCCATCTCCCATAACATTTGTTTGTTCAGGAGGACAATCATTGAATTTTCCATTACATTGATCAACACGGTTCCTTCAGGTTCCAGCCATCATCTAAAACCCAAAAAGAATAGTGTGAGAGGCAAAATCATGCTAGGGAAAACAATATAATAAAGGGAGAGTACCTTCAATATCTAACATCTTGGGTTACCGTAATTCTAGTACTATAACCTATACTTATACTTAACCTTAGAGACATCCATAAACATACCTTAGAAATATCTCTAGGGATCTCAATAAAGTTCTCGCATCCAAGTTTCCAAAGGTTGACTAAACCTTTCCTCTGATACCAACTGTAGAGACCCGAATCTTAACGTACATGGACATTACATTAATTTTGCGGAATACTTAGTACATAACAAAAACACACACATAAGGACCGTAATAGTTTAGTGTCTTTGGAAACTCAGAATATAATCTTCTAATCGTGGTGAAAGATCTTCAACATATCCCATAAAGATCTTCCTTTTTTTACCTAAAACCTTTCTTTATATCATGGGGAAAAGAAAACAAAAAGGGTGAGCTCAAATGCTCAGTAAGGGTAAACAAAAGAAATATCAATCACATCATATTCATAAGAACATAACATTTTGGAAATCTTAACCTGCAAAAGAGATCATAATATCATAACATGGGATAAATCATAGTAGTGAAATGTAATCCCAATAATCATAACTTAAAACATGAAACTTTGTGTCATACACACATAATCATAGAGAATCATTTATTATTAGTCAAGACTCATTGCCAAGACTATCTTAGTGGACAAAGTCCATTTCTGAACCGAGTTCACTCCTCGTTTCAGTCCTGTTTCACTGAACCGGTTTAACCTACCGTTCCAGCCATGTCTATCTCATGAGATATAAAATATTTACCCAATGCATTGGAGGGAGGTATAGGTCCCACCCATCTCATAATTATACCATTCTTATGTGTTCCACAAAATCATAAACCATACATCATAGCATAAACCATGTAATAAAAATGGGATTCTTAAACATCATGAAATCATAAAACAATTCATATAAGATAAAGGAATTCATAAAAATAATTCCATCACAACATAATCAAATCAATGTAATAATAGGGATAGAAACCGAACCCTTTATTATCTTAGATGGAAAATAATTTTGATAAAACACTTGAACTCCATTCTTGAAGAAAATATACTTTCTACTTCAAAAAAACTTTTGCTTTCTTAACATGTCATATAATTCTAAAATAAAAGAAGTTGATTAAAAATAAACTTTAAAACTTTTAAAGGAAGATTCTTGTAAATAATGTTTTAAAAATCCATTCATGCCGTATAAGTTAAAAAACATTCTTCTCGTACTTTTGTCGGAAAAGTCAAAAAGTACCTCGTATGAAAAACGAAAAAAGATTCCTTTCATATCTTTTACTAAAAACTCACCGAAGGGTAAAATTGGATTTAAAAAAATTGTAGGTGGATGGAAATAATATTACATATTGAGGAAACATGGATGTGGATGATAAAATACACCCCAATAAATTTCAAAGTATAAACAATCTCGGATAAAAATGAGATTGTGATATTTCCCTTACCTTAAGTATGATTTGCTTCGTAAGTGTCCGAAACTCCTGTATAATGATTTAAATAATGTCATTGAATTATTCAAGAATCATACTCATTGTTATGATATCATATATGGTTCACTTATGACTTTATATTACCCATTCTTTTGTAAATTCCGTGTTAAAGAGCGTTTTGGGTAAAATCGTTTCATTTGTCGTCTGTGTTTTGACTTGTAATTATTAATATGATTACTTAGATAATTATTAATTAATTCAAGAATATAAAACATGATTTATATATAATATATATTCATAATATACATATATAGAATAGATCAGTAAATGGAAAGAAATGCACCGTTCATGGAGACGGTAGGCCGTACGTATGCATGAACGCTGTTTTCGTTTCCTTATTGAGTTGAATGGAATTAAGTAGATGAAATACATATATATACACATAAATACAGTATCATTATTATGTCATATATTTCATGATTACTTATTATATATACTTTATAATCATTCATGAATGGTTAACATGGAGAATGAATCTCATCGCGTCGTAGGGACGGTAGTCCGTACGTACGCACGAGCGATGATATCGTTCTCATGATCGTGGAATTGTATTGGAGTGTATGTATACTATTTCAGAATCAATATCACTTTAAAATAATAATATATAGTTATTATTTACACCATTATACCCATCCAAGTAAGGTGGTGGTGGAAAATAGTTTACACCACGGCGTGGAGACGGTATTCCGTACGTACGCACGCGCGGTGATTTCGTTTTCCGTAGGATGGATAGACGGTGAAATAGGGTTGTTTCATACTTATAATAACATATCAGTATATGAGTGATACTGAGGTTATTAGTTCAAAATGAAACATCCTAAGAATAAGAAGTGGAAGAAGAAATAAAGTTGAAAGAATCGGTAATAGACATTACCTCTTCTTTGAAGCACCTCTTTGAGTCCTCCTCTTAGGGTACTAAAATTGGTCTTTGAAGAAGACCAGGACCTCTAGGATGTTTCTAGGGAAGTGTAGAAGATAATTTCTCAGGGTTTGGACGAGATTGAAGGCTCAAAGTGGTGTGAGGAAGAGAGGAAGGAGGTGACCTTTTATAAGGGAGGAGAGGGGCACCTTTGGAATAAATAAAAATATTATTTTATTATAAAGTCATATTCGGTTTTTAATAGCTCCAAATTGAGTTATTTAGAGGCTAAGGTTGGGATGAGTCGCAATACTCTCATACAATAGAATTTGGACAAGTTTAGTTTACTATTTTAACCTTATCATTTAGTTTTAACTTTAAGTTAAATAATTTTACTTTTACCATGTCTTTTTGTGTTCTTACACTATAAGGTTATAAACATACTATAACAAGCCAAACGAATCCCAATTTGTTTATTATTAATATATATAACCTTATGTAAGTCATTTTGCTGAACCTTATATTTTTAGGAATAAAATAACAATTAATAATATAATATTTGTTTTAAAAACTATTTTATGTCAATTTTGACACTCTTTAGTAATTGATTTTTTTGAAAATCATAACAGAATTATTATTCAAAAAAAGTTACTTAAATCAACACTAACATGTCATATTAACCTATAAAATTAGTGTAATTCATAAAAAGTCTCAAATTACATTTATTTGGGTATTTATAACATCAATTATGTGAATATTTTATTAATAAGATAATTACTGCATCATCGTTGTTTCATAAATAAATTATATTATTTAATGTCTAAAAGTTAAAAATAAAATAAAATTATGTAGGAAATAGTTTTATATTTCTAATGAATATTTATATTCGAATTTATCGTATGTATTACCCAATATTAAAAACTATCTACTTATTAAACTTTGATTTTAACTATTTTAACCCTTCTTTAAATAAATTAATAATAAATGTCCTAATCTAATCCAAGTGGGACTAAATTGTCATATTTTATTCCTAATGATGTTTTTGGTCGAATTACACTTATCCAATAGAATTAGGACATGTGTTAGGGTAATAATAATATCATTTTTACCCTTAATTACCCTATTTACTTTTAACTGTGGTAAAAAAAGTAAAAAGTTACTATTCACCAAAAATTATTTTCATCTCATTGAACCACATTTTACTTACTGACATCAACTGTGTCTCTCATATATTTGAAATTCCACTCATAAAAGCGGTAAAATCAAGTTTTATGAAAAATTCAATTTTTTTAACTACCACTTAGTGGTTTCACTATTCATCAAAAAATGAAAGTTTCCAGAAAAATACCAAAAATTAGGACAAAGATATATTTGATATTATGAACTCAAAAATGATGTATATTTTACCAAATTCAAAACTTATCAGTTGCATTAATTAATTTAAAAATTAATTCCCGTCGTCAAAACAAATAGCGTGTTCTTAAGAGATAATAACTATCAAAAGATTGACACTTGTTTATGTCTGGTTTAAATGTGAAATTACATCCAATGACCAACATTGTATTAAATTGTAAAAATATATTCTAAATATACTTTAAAACCACTCAAATTAATAATTTATCACTACTAATTATTTTGATTAAAAAGGTTGTTTTTAATTAAAATTTAGTAATTTTCACTATTCATCAGAAAATGAAAGTTATCCGAAAAGTACCAAAATTTCACCCTAAGCTAATTTCGATATTCCGAATCCAAAAATGATGTCCATTTTAAAAAATAAAATTTACAAAATTTCAAAAAGTGGTTATTACTATTCGTAACGGCTAGTTTTAATAATATTTTAATAGCATATCGTTGTTTAGTGAAACTCAGTATTGCGTACTACACACGCTGTCGAGGAAGGTCACGATTGCATGTAATGCAAGGCAAGTCAAGGATACGTGTTATGAAAGCTCCTTTTGGAGTAGCGTACAACACAAGACATTAATGAAATTAAAAAGAATATTTTTCATAAAATCTCGGGGTGTTACATTCTACCCCCCTTAAAATGAATTTCGCCCTCGAAATTCGTCGGGGTTATAAATGGTTTATTGCTAAAAGGTTTCTTTAATAGAAAACCACATCGTAAAAAGGAATACCAAAACGAATCTTTAAAAAACAAAAGTATGAAATGTAACGGTTACCCAAATAAACTAATCACAGGGTTTCCACATAGGTGAAAATATGGATATGGAAGAGAAATCTAACCATCATGTTCAGATGGAGAGTGGTAGAGAACATGGTTATAGAAAAGCCAACAATCACAAAGCCATAAATTTGTGAATATCTAAGGTACCATCTCATTCATCACATATAAGAGCACTAGGACAACATTTTTGGTTTTCAAGATCATTTCCATAAATTTGATGAAATTGGAATTAGAAGAAATACTTTCATGATTTTGGTATAGTCTCACCGTTGGTCATTCTTTGGAAAATTTCCACTTCATCTCTTAAAGAAATGAAGTTGAATTTGTCATTCCTGATGTGTTATCAGATCATGTGATAAAATGATGGGTCATTCCATCTGTCTCAAACAAAAGGTTAGAAAAGTTATCAAAAAAATACATAAGTCCATCTATAGAGAGATTAATCATATATGGTTCCTAAAATGGACTTATACTTCATATATCATACTTCTTAATATAATAAAACTAGTTTCTACTAAACAAGGACTTCCTGTAGGACAGTGGTAGGAGATAAAGGCCAGCCGAACTTCGGTTGTGGGTTCGATTCCCACAGCCTTGTCCGACACGATGGGCTATCGCCCATCCTACATGTTGTCCTTTTTCTAAAACTACATTACTATAACATCCCATAAATAATATCGAAAAAACTTATATCCTTAAAAAATAATAACTTATGTCCAACATAATCCATTCCAATCTTTAAGGTTATCCAAAATAATGTTGTCTAATCTCATATTATAGTGAAAATGATTACCAAAGAGTTCATACAACTAGCATGTTAATACCATTGTTGATCCCCATATATCATGAGATATGACTTTTTGGTCACATTCCAAACATTCGAAGGCCTTAATCATGTATTCTCTTGAAAAAAATGAATACCCATTGAACCTTATTGAAAACATGAATGTTGTTAAAAGTTAACTCTTTCCACATACCAAAATCCTCAAAATTCTATATACTCAAACCATGATATCAGTTAGTCCATATATCAATCATGAACTCATGAATACTATCAAACATTTCATTTTCTCATTTTCCCTTCATTATGCGCATATCATCTTTTTTTCCAAAAATATCTCAATCACTTTCCATGGTTACCGGTACCATTAAAAACCACAATAGACCAATACATAAATATTCCAATATTCCACGATACTTATACAATATTATTTTGGAATCCCATTACATAAACACTTAATCATTCCACCACATCGTTTTCATATTCAACATCACCAATAGTGATCGCATGTGACTTCCCTTTGTCCTTTGCCTTAAGTGGTTGCTCATGTCGATCATCACTAACCCTTGGATTAGGGAAGTTATTAGCATAATGCCCCATTTCCTTACACTTGAAGCATTGAAGTGTTTGTGGTGCATTCTCTGCAGTCTTTTCTTTATTCACATCATTATAAACCCTTTTTCCATTACTTCGACACTCAACTGCTCGATGACCTTCTTTTCCACACTTAAAACATTTTCTAGTCCCTTTTAGACAATCTCCACCATGCTTCTTTCAACACTTTGAGCATAAGGAAACATTCATCTTCTTTTCACCATTATTCTGAAATTTCTCCTTGAACTCCATCATTCGTTTCTTGTAAAAACTATGAGATGGATAAGTAACACCAACTTCCATTTCTACCTTGATAGCACAACACATAATTTCTTTATAGCTACTGAAGTCTCTTATAGCTAATTCCCTTCGAATATTTGGTTTTAAGACACTGAAGAATCGATCAAATTTACTTTCAGTTTGGATGATAAATCCAGATGCATACCTTTCAAGACTTGTAAAATTTGCTTCGTATATATCAACAGATTCAACATCCTTTCGCTTTAGTTCAAGAAACTCCTCCTCCAACTTTGTTCGAAGAATACGAGGGAAGTACTGATTGAAAAATAAGTTCTTGAACTCGTCCCATTCCATGGACTCAATTTCATCTCTTGGCCTCGTATTATTGATAAGATTCCACCATTGATTAGCATCACCTTCAAAACGATACACTGCTATGATTACTTTATCATGTTCAGAACATTGAAGAACTGAAAATATCTTTTCAGTAGTACTGATCCATTGTTCAGCAACAAGTGGATCAGACGATCCACTGAAAGAAGGTGGACGTTGCCTCATGAAGGACTCAATAGAATATTGTTCCCTTCTCTGCTCATTTGGAAGTCCATAATGATTCATAGCTTGTGTAAGTATAGCAATAAGATTTTTCACTCCCTCTCCCAGAACATTTGTTTGTTCAGGAGGACGATCATTGAATTGTCCATTACATTGATCAACACGGTTCCTTCAGGTTCCAGCCATCGTCTAAAACCCAAAAAGAATAGTGTGAGAGGCAAAATCATGCTAGGGAAAATAATATAATAAAGGGAGAGTACCTTCAATATCTAACATCTTGTGTTACCTTAATTCTAGTACTATAACCTATACTTATACTTAACCTTAGAGACATCCATAGACATACCTTAGAAATATCTCTAGGGATCTCACTAAAGTTCTCGCATCCTTGTTTCCAAAGGTTGACTAAACCTTTCCTCTGATACCAACTGTAGAGACCCGAATCTTAACGTACATGGAGATTACATTAATTTTGTGGAATAATTAGTACATAACAAAAACACACACATAAGGACCGTAATAGTTTAGTGTCTTTGGAAACTCAGAATATAATCTTTTAATCGTGGTGAAAGATCTTCAACATATCCTATAAAGATCTTCCTTTTTTTTACCTAAAACCTTTCTTTATATCCTGGGGAAAAGAAAACATAAAATGGTGAGCTCAAATGCATAGTAAGGGTAAACAAAAGAAATATCAATCAGATCATATTCATAAGAACATAAAATTTTGGAAATCGTAACCTGCAAAATAGATCATAATATCATAACATGGGATAAATCATAGTAGTGAAATGTAATCACAATAATCATAACATAAAACATGAAACTTTGTGGCATACACACATAATCATAGAGAATCATTTATTATTAGTCAAGACTCATTTCCAAGACTATCTTAGTGGACAAAGTCCATTTCTGAACCGAGTTCACTCCTCATTTCAGTCCTGTTTCACTGAACTGGTTTAACCTACCGTTCTAGCCATGTCTATCTCATGAGATATAAAATATTTACCCAATGAATTGGAGGGAGGTATAGGTCCCACCCATCTCATAATTATACCATTCTTATGTGTGCCACAAAATCATAAACCATACATCATAGCATAACCCATGTAATAAAAATGGGATTCTTAAACATCATGAAATCATAAAAAAATTCATATAAGATAAAGGAATTCATAAAAATAATTCCATGACAACATAATCAAATCAATGTAATAATAGCGATAGAAACCGAACCCTTTATTATCTTAGATGGAAAATAATTTTTATAAAACACTTGAACTCCATTCTTGAAGAAAATATACTTTCTACTTCAAAAACACTTTCCCTTTCTTAAAATGTCATACAATTCTAAACTAAAAGAAGTTGATTAAAAATTAATTTGAAAACTTGTAAAGGAATATTCTTGGAAATAATGTTTTAAAAATCCATTCATGTCGTATAAGTTAAAAAAATATTCTTCTCGTACTTTTGTCGGAAAAGTCAAAAAGTACCCCGTATGAAAAACGAAAAAAGATTCCTTTCATATCTTTTACTAAAACCTCACCGAAGGGTAAAATTGGATTTAAAAAAATTGTAGGTGAATGGAAATAATATTACATATTGAGGAAACATGGATGTGGATGATAAAATACACCCCAGTAAATTTCAAAGTATAAACAATCTCGGATAAAAATGAGATTGTGATATTTCCCTTACCTTAGGTCTGATTTTCTTCGTAAGTGTCCGAAACTCCTGTATAATGATTTAAATAATGTCATTTACTTATTACAAAATCATACTCATTGTTATGATATCATATATGGTTCACTTATGACTTTATATTACCCGTTCTTTTGTAAATTCCATGTTAAAGAGCGTTTTGGGTAAAATCGTTTCATTTGTCGTCTGTGTTTGACTTGTAATTATTCATATGATTACTTAGATCATTATTACTTAATTCCAGAATATAAAACATGATTTATATATTATATATATTCATAATATACATATATATAATAGATCAGTAAATGGAAAGAAATACACTGTTCATGGAGACGGTAGGCCGTACGTACGCATGAACGCTGTTTTCGTTTCCTTATTGAGTTGAATGGAATTAAGTAGATGAAATACATATATATACACATAAATAAAGTATCATTATTATGTAATATATTTCATTATTACATATTATATATACTTTATAATCATTCATTAATGGTTAACATGGAGAATGAATCTCATCGCGTCGTAGGGACGGTAGTCCGTACGTACGCACGAGCGATGATATCGTTCTCATGATCGTGGAATTGTATTGGAGTCTATGTATACTATTTCAGAATCAATATCACTTTAAAATAATCATATATAGTTATTATTTACACCGTTATACCCATCCAAGTAAGGTGGTGGTGGAAAATAGATTACACCACGGCGTGGAGACGGTATTCCGTACGTACGCACGCGCGGTGATTTCGTTTTCCGTAGGATGGATAGATGGTGAAATAGGGTTGTTTCATACTTATAATAACAAATAAGTATATGAGTGATACTTATGTTATTACTTCATAATTAAACAACCTAAGAAGAAGAAGTGGAAGAAGAAATAAAGTTGAAAGAATTGGTAACGGACATTACCTCTTCTTTGAAGCGCCTCTTTGAGTCCTCCTCTTAGGGCACTAAAATTGGTCTTTGAAGAAGACCAGGATCTCTAGGATGTTTCTAGGGAAGTGGAGAAGAGAATTTGGTAGGGTTTGGCCGATCTTGAAGGCTCAAAGTGGTGTGAGGAAGAGAGGGAGGAGGTTCCCTTTTATAAGGGAGGAGAGGGGCACCTTTGGAATAACTAAAAATATTATTTTATTATAAAGTCATATTCGGTTTTTAATAGCTCCAAATATACTTATTTCTAGGATAAAGTAGGGATGGGTCGAAATACTCTCATCCAATAGAATTTGGACAAGTTTAGTTTATTATTTTAACCTTATCATTTAGTTTTAACTTTAATTTAGATAATTTTACTTTTACCGTGTCTTTTTCTGTTCTTACACTATAAGGTTAATAAACATACTATAACAAGCCAAAAAAATCCCAAGTTGCTTATTATTAATATATATATCCTTATGTAAGTCATTTTTCTGAACCTTATATTTTTAGGAATAAAATAACAATTAATAATATAATATTTGTTTTAAAAACTATTTTATGTCAATTTTGACACTATTTAGTAATTGATTTTTGTGAAAATCATAACAGAATTATTATTCGAAAAAAGTTACTTAAATCAATACTAACGTGTCATATTAACCTATAGAACTAGTGGAATTCATAAAAAGTCTCAAATTACATTTATTTGGGAATTTATAACATCAATTATGTGAATATTTTATTAATAAGATAATTACTGCATCATCGTTGTGTCATAAATTAATTATATTATTTAATGTCTAAAAATTAAAAATAAAATACCATTATGTAGGAAATAGTTTTAGCTTTCTAATGAAAATTTATATTCGAATTTAGCTTATGTATTACCCTATATTAAAAATTATCTACTTATTAAACTTTGATTTTAACTATTTTAACCCTTTTTTAAATAAATTAATAATAAATGTCCTAATCTAATACAAGTGGGACTAAATGGTCATATTTTATTCCTAAGGTTGTTTTTGGTCGAATTACACATATCCAATAGAATTAGGACATGTGTTAGGGTAATAATAATATCATTTTTACCCTTAATTACCCTATTTACTTTTAACCGTGGTAAAAAAAAGTAAAAAGTTACTATTCACCAAAAATTATTTTCATCTCATTGAACCACATTTTACTTACTGACATCAACCGTGTCTCTAAGATATTTGAAATTCCACTCACAGAAGCGGTAAAATCAAGTTTTATGACAAATTCATTTTTTTTAACTACCACTTAGTGGTTTCACTATTCATCAAAAAATGAAAGTTTCCAGAAAAATACCAAAACTTTGGACTAAGATATATTTGATATTATAAACTCAAAAATGATGTATATTTTACCAAATTCAAAACTTATCAGTTGCATTAATTAATTTAAAAATTAATTCCCGTCGTCAAAACAAATAGCGTGTTCTTAAGAGATAATAACTATCAAAAGATTGACACTTGTTTATGTCTGGTTTAAATGTGAAATTACATCCAATGACCAAAATTGTATTAAATTGTAAAAATATATTCTAAATATACTTTAAAACCACTCAAATTAATAATTTATCACTATTAATTATTTCTATTAAAAAGGTTGTTTTTAATTAAAATTTAGTAATTTTCACTATTCATCAGAAAATGAAAGTTATCCGAAAAGTACCAAAATTTCACCCTAAGATAATTTAGATATTCCGAATCCAAAAATAATGTCCATTTTGAAAAATAAAATTTACAAAATTTCAAAAAGTGGTTATTACTATTCATAAAGGCTAGTTTTAATAATATTTTAATAGCATATTGTTGTTTAGTGAAACTCGGTATTGCATACTACACGTGCTGTCGAGGAAGGTAACGATTGCGTGTAATGAAAGGCAAGTCAAGGATGCGTGTTATGAAAGCTCCTTTTGGTGTAGCGTACAACACAAGACATTAATGAAATTAAAAAGAATATTTTTTATAAAATCTCAGGGTGTTACATTCTACCCCCCTTAAAATGAATTTTTCCCTCGAAATTCGTCGGGGTTATAAATGGTTTACTACTAAAAAGTTTCTTTAATAGAAACCCACATCTTAAAAAGGAATACCAAAACGAATCTTTAAAAAACAAAAGTATGAAATGTAACAGTTACCCAAATAAACTAATCACTGGGTTTCCACTTAGGTGAACATATGGATATGTAAGAGAAATCTAACCATCATGTTCAGATGGAGAGTGGTAGAGAACATGGCTATAGAAAATCCAACAATCACAAACCCATAAATTTGTGAAGATCTAAGGTACCATCTGATTCATCAGATATAAGAGCACTAGGACAACATTTATGGTTTTCAAGATCATTTCCATAAAGTTGATGAAATTAGAATTAGAAGAAATACTTTCGTGATTTTGGTATAGTCTCACCGTTGGTCGTTCTTTGGAAAATTTCCACTTCATCTCTTAAAGAAATGAAGTTGAATTTGTCATTCCTGATGTGTTATCAGATCATGTGATAGAATGATGGGTCATTCCATCTGTCTCAAACAAAAGATTAGAAAAGTTATCAAAAAAATACATAAGTCCATCTATAGAGAGATTAATCATATATGGTTCCTAAAATGGACTTATACTTCATATATCATACTGCTTAATATAATAAAACTAGTTTCTACTAAACAGGGACTTCCTGTAGGCTAGTGGAAGGAGATGAAGGCCAGCCAAACTTCGGTTGTGGGTTCGATTCCCACAGCCTTGTCTGATGCGATGGGCTATCGCCCATCCTACAGGTTTTCCTTTTTCTAAAACTACATTACTATAACATCCCATAAATAATATCGAAAAAACTTATATCCTTAAACAATACTAACTTATGTCCAACATAATCCATTCCAATCTTTAAGCTTATCCAAAATAATGTTTTCTAATCTCATATTATAGTGAAAACGATTACCAAAGAGTTCATACAACTAGCATGTTAATACCATTGTTGATCCCCATATATCATGAGATATGACTTCACTACTGGAATGATGATCTTTCCCAACACTTCTATACCAACGGTTTGTAAAAACCGTTGGTATAGGTGGCCTTTCCCAAAGGTTCACCAAAACCGTTGGGAAATCCATATATTTCCCCACCTTTCCCAAGAGTTTTGGAAAACCGTTGGGAAAGAGTGACCCTTTCCCAACGGTTCACCAAAACTGTTGGGAAATGCTGTCTTTTGAGCCTCTTTCCCAACGGTTTTGGCAAACCGTTGGGAAAGAGGGACCCTTTCCCAACGGTTCACCAAAACTGTTGGGAAAGGCTGTCTTTTGAGCCTCTTTCCCAACGGTTTTGGTGAACCGTTGGGAAAGAGTGGCCTTTCCCAATGGTTCACCAAAACCGTTGGGAAAAACCATCCAAGAATTCAACATTCGGCCAAAAACAATACAACCCACCACTAACTTATCCCAACGGTTTAGAAAACCGTTGGGATAGGTTCTTTATTTTTTTTCCAGATCTAATAACCGAAAACATTATATAAATCAAAATTTTAAAAAATTATGATAATACATATATATATTTATGAAATTATGTTTACAAAAGAGATGTTAGCTTAGTGGTTAAGTCGTTCGATTATAAACGAGGGGTCCTAGGATCAAATCCCAGTGGATTTTTTATTTTTGGAATTTATATACCAATGGTTCCATTACCATTGGTATAGTTTTCATATTACCTATACCAACGGTTGTCCAAAAACCGTTGGTATAGACCTATCCCAATGGCTTACTTGGCTACGGTTCTCCAAACCATTGGTATAGGCTATACCAACGGTTTAGAGGCCTATACCAACGGTTCCAAACCGTTGGTAAAGGTTAGTTTTCCAGTAGTGCTTGTTGGTCACATTCCAAACATTCGAAGGCCTTAATCATGTATTCTCTTAAAAAAAATGAATACCCATTGAACCTTATTGGAAACATGAATGTTGTTAAAATTTAACTCTTTCCACATACCAAAATCCTCAAAATTCTATATACTCAAACCATGATATCACTTAGTCCTTATATCAATCATGAACTCATGAATACTATCAAACATTTCATTTTCTCGTTTTCCCTTCATTATGCGCATATCATCTTTTTTTCCAAAAATATATCAATCACTTTCCATGGTTACTGGTACCATTGAAAACCACAATAGACCAATACATAAATATTCCAATATTCCACGATACTTATACAATATTATTTTGGAATCCCATTACATAAACACTTAATCATTCCACCACATCGTTGTCATATTCAACATCGCCAATAGTGATCGCATGTGACTTCCCTTTGTCCTTTGCCTTAAGTGGTTGCTCATGTCGATCATCACTAACCCTTGGATTAGGGAATTTATTATCATAATTCCCCACTTCCTTACAGTTGAAGAATTCAAGTGTTTGTGGTGCATTCTCTGCAGTCTTTTCTTTATTCACATCATTAGAAACCCTTTTTCCATTACTTAGACACTCAGCTGCTCGATGACCTTCTTTTCCACACTTAAAACATTTTCTAGTCCCTTTAAGACAATATCCACCATGCTTCTTTCAACACTTTGAGCATAAGGAAACATTGATATTCTTTTCACCATTATTCTGAGATTTCTCCTTGAACTCCATCTTTCATTTCTTGTAAAAACTATGAGATGGATAAGTAACACCAACTTCCATTTCTACCTTTATAGCATAACACACAATTTCTTCATAGCTACTGAAGTCTCTTATAGTTAATGCCCTTTGAAGATTTGGTTTTAAGCCACTGAAGAATTGATCAAATTTACTTTCAGGTTGGATGATAAATCCAGATGCATACCTTGCAAGCCTTGTAAAATTTGCTTCGTATATATCAACAGATTCATCATCCTTTCTCTTTAGTTCAAGAAACTCCTCCTCCATCTTTTTTCGAAGAATACGAGGCAAGTACTTATTGAAAAATAAGTTCTTGAACTCGTCCCATTCCATGGACTCAATTTCATCTCTTGGCCTTGTATTCTTGATAACATTCCACCTTTGATCAGCATTAACTTCAAAACGATACACTGCTATGATTACTTTATCATGTTCAGAACATTGAAGAAATGAAAATATCTTTTCAGTAGTATTGATCCATTGTTCAGCAACAAGTGGATCAGACAATCCACTGAAAGAAGGTGGACGTTGCCTCATGAAGGACTCAATAGAATATTGTTCCCTTCTCTGCTCATTTGGAAGTCCATAATGATTCATAGCTTGTGTAAGTATAGAAATAAGATTTTTCACTCCATCTCCCATAACATTTGTTTGTTCAGGAGGACAATCATTGAATTTTCCATTACATTGATCAACACGGTTCCTTCAGGTTCCAGCCATCGTCTAAAACCCAAAAAGAATAGTGTGAGAGGCAAAATCACGCTAGGGAAAACAATATAATAAAGGGAGAGTACCTTCAATATCTAACATCTTGGGTTACCGTAATTCTAGTACTATAAACTATACTTATACTTAACCTTAGAGACATCCATAAACATACCTTAGAAATATCTCTAGGGATCTCACTAAAGTGCTCGCATCCAAGTTTCCAAAGGTTGACTAAACCTTTCCTCTGATACCAATTGTAGATACCCGAATCTTAACGTACATGGACATTACATTAATCTTGCGGAATACTTAGTACATAACAAAAACACACACATAAGGACTGTAATAGTTTAGTGTCTTTGGAAACTCAGAATATAATCTTCTAATCGTGGTGAAAGATCTTCAACATATCCCATAAAGATCTTCCTTTTTTTACCTAAAACCTTTATTTATATCCTGGGGAAAAGAAAACAAAAAGGGTGAGCTCAAATGCTCAGTAAGGGTAAAAAAAAGAAATATCAATCACATCATATTCATAAGAACATAACATTTTGGAAATCTTAACCTGCAAAAGAGATCATAATATCATAACATGGGATAAATCATAGTAGTGAAATGTAATCCCAATAATCATAACTTAAAACATGAAACTTTGTGTCATACACACATAATCATAGCGAATCATTTATTATTAGTCAAGACTCATTTCCAAGACTATCTTAGTGGACAAAGTCCATTTCTGAACCGAGTTCACTCCTCATTTCAGTCCTGTTTCACTGAACCGGTTTAACCTGCCGTTCCAGCCATGTCTATCTCATGAGATATAAAATATTTACCCAATGCATTGGAGGGAGGTATAGGTCCCACCCATCTCATAATTATACCATTCTTATGTGTGCCACAAAATCATAAACCATACATCATAGCATAACCCATGTAATAAAAATGGGATTCTTAAACATCATGAAATCATAAAACAATTCATATAAGATAAAGGAATTCATAAAAATAATTCCATCACAACATAATCAAATCAATGTAATAATAGGGATAGAAACCTAACCCTTTATTATCTTAGATGGAAAATAATTTTGATAAAACACTTGAACTCCATTCTTGAAGAAAATATACTTTCTACTTCAAAAACACTTTTCCTTTCTTAACATGTCATACAATTCTAAACTAAAAGAAGTTGATTAAAAATAAACTTTAAAACTTGTAAAGGAAGATTCTTGGAAATAATGTTTTAAAAATCCATTCATGCCGTATAAGTTAAAAAAACATTCTTCTCGTACTTTTGTCGGAAAAGTCAAAAAGTACCTCGTATGAAAAACGAAAAAAGATTCCTTTCATATCTTTTACTAAAAACTCACCGAAGGGTAAAATTGGATTTAAAAAAATTGTAGGTGGATGGAAATAATATTACATATTGAGGAAACATGGATTTGGATGATAAAATACACCCCAGTAAATTTCAAAGTATAAACAATCTCGGATAAAAATGAGATTGTGATATTTCCCTTACCTTAAGTCTGATTTGTTTCGTAAGTGTCCGAACCTCCTGTATAATGATTTGAATAATGTCATTGACTTATTCCAGAATCATACTCATTGTTATGATATCATATATGGTTCACTTATGACTTTATATTACCCGTTCTTTTGTAAATTCAATGTTAAAGAGCGTTTTGGGTAAAATCGTTTCATTTGTCGTCTGTGTTTTGACTTGTAATTATTCATATGATTACTTAGATCATTATTAATTAATTCAAGAATATAAAACATGATTTATATATAATATATATTCATAATATACATATATATAATAGATCAGTAAATGGAAAGAAATACACCGTTCATGGAGACGGTTGGCCGTACGTACGCATGAACGCTGTTTTCGTTTCCTTATTGAGTTGAATGGAATTAAGTAGATGAAATACATATATATACACATAAATACAGTATCATTATTATGTCATATATTTCATGATTACTTATTATATATACTTTATAATCATTCATGAATGGTTAACATGGAGAATGAATCTCATCGCGTCGTAGGGACGGTAGTCCGTACGTACGCACGAGCGATGATATCGTTCTCATGATCGTGGAATTGTATTGGAGTGTATGTATACTATTTTAGAATCAATATCACTTTAAAATAATCATATATAGTTATTATTTACACCATTATACCCATCCAAGTAAGGTGGTGGTGGAAAATAGATTACACCACGGCATGGAGACGGTATTCCGTACGTACGCACCCGCGGTGATTTCGTTTTCCGTAGGATGGATAGATGGTGAAATAGGGTTGTTTCATACTTATAATAACATATCAGTATATGAGTGATACTGAGGTTATTACTTCATAATGAAACTACCTAAGAATAAGAAGTGGAAGAAGAAATAAAGTTGAAAGAATCGGTAATAGACATTACCTCTTCTTTGAAGCGCCTCTTTGAGTCCTCCTCTTAGGGTACTAAAATTGGACTTTGAAGAAGACCAGGACCTCTAGGATGTTTCTAGGGAAGTGTAGAAGATAATTTCTCAGGGGTTGGACGAGATTGAAGGCTCAAAGTGGTGTGAGGAAGAGAGGGAGGAGGTGCCCTTTTATAAGGGAGGAGAGGGGCACCTTTGGAATAACTAAAAATATTATTTTATTATAAAGTCATATTCGGTTTTTAATAGCTCCAAATTGAGTTATTTAGAGGATAAGGTTGGGATGAGTCTCAATACTCTCATACAATAGAATTTGGACAAGTTTAGTTTACTATTTTAACCTTATCATTTAGTTTTAACTTTAAGTTAGATAATTTTACTTTTACCGTGTCTTTTTGTGTTCTTACACTATAAGGTTATAAACATACTATAACAAGCCAAACGAACCCCAAGTTGTTTATTATTAATATATATAACCTTATCTAATTCATTTGGCCGAACGTTATATTTTTATGAATAAAATAACAATTAATTATATAATATTTGTTTTAAAAACTATTTTATGTCAATTTTGACACTATTTAGTAATTGATTTTTTTGAAAATCATAACAGAATGATTAGTTCAAAAAACGATACTTATATCAATACTAACATGTAATATTAACCTATAAAATTAGTTTAATTCATAAAAAGTCTCAAATTACATTTATTTGGGTATTTATAACATCAATTATGTCAATATTTCATTAATAAGATAATTACTGCATCATCGTTGTGTCATAAATAAATTAAATTATTTAATGTCTAAAAATTAAAAATAAAATACCATTATGTAGGAAATCTTTTTATCTTTATAATTAATATTTATAGTCGAATTTATCTTATGTATAAACCTATATTAAAAATTATCTACTTATTAAACTTTGATTTTAGCTATTTTAACCCTTCTTTAAATAAATTAATAATAAATGTCCTAATCTAATCCAAGTGGGCCTAAATGGTCATATTTTATTCCTAAGGTTGTTTTTGTTCGAATTACACTTATCCAATAGAATTATGACATGTGTTAGGGTAATAATAATATCATTTTCACCCTTAATTACCCTATTTACTTTTAACCGTGAAAAAAAAAGTAAAAAGTTACTATTCACCAAAAATTATTTTCATTTCATTGAACCACATTTTACTTACTGAAATCAACCGTGTCTCTCGGATTTTTGAAATTCCACTCATAGAAGCGGTAAAATTAATTTTTATGAAAAATTAATTTTTTTTAACTACCACTTAGTGGTTTCACTATTCATCAAAAAATGACAGTTTCCAGAAAAATACCAAAAATTAGGCCTAAGCTATATTTGATATTATGATCTCAAAAATGATGTCTATTTTACCAAATTAAAAACATATCAGTTACATTAATTAATTTAAAAATTAATTCTCGTCGTCAAAACAAATAGCCTGTTCTTAAGAGGTAATAACTATCGAAAGATTGACACTTGTTTATGTCTGGTTTAAATGTGAAATTACATCCAATGACCAAAATTGTATTAAATTGTAAAAATATATTCTAAATATACTTTAAAAACACTCAAATTAATAAATTATCACTATTAATTATTTCGATTAAAAAGGTTGCTTTTAATTAAAATTTAGTAATTTTCACTATTCATCAGAAAATGAAATTTATCCGAAAAGTACCAAAATTTCACCCTAAGCTAATTTCGATATTCCAAATCCAAAAATGAAGTCCATTTTGAAAAATAAAATTTACAAAATTTCAAAAAGTGGTTATTACTATTCATAACGACTAGTTTTAATAATATTTTAATAGCATGTCGTTGTTTAGTGAAACTCGGTATTGCGTACTACACATGCTATCGAGGAAGGTCGCGATTACGTGTAATGCAAGGAAAGTCAGTGATGCGTGTTGTGAAATCTCCTTTTGGTGTAGCGTACAACACAAGACATTAATTAAATTAAAAAGAATATTTTTCATAAAATCTCGGGGTGTTACATTAGAGGTCCTAGAGTAGAAGTGGGATGGGATATCCATGGATTTTGTGATGGGACTTCCACATACATCCAGAGGACACGACTTTATTTGGGTGATTATCGACTGACTCACCATGTCGGCCCACATCCTACCGATTAGAGAGCAGGGATCAGTAGAGAGCTTGGGACGCCTCTACATATAGGAGATCATACATCTTCATGGAGTTCCATCGATGATCTTTTCCAATCGACATGCTCGTTTCACTTCTCAGCTATGGAAGGGGTTGCAGGAGGCTTTCGGGATGCAGCTTTGCTTGAGCACCGCCTTCTATCCTCAAACAGATAGTCGGACTGAGAAGACCATTCAGAATCTCGAGGACATCCTCCTTGAATGTTTCCTCAACTTCGGTCATAGCTGGGAGGATCACTTACCCTTGGTAGAGTTTACATATAACAAAAGTTATCACTCTACCATCGGGATGGCACCTTACGAGGCACTTTACGGCCGACCATGCTGATCGCCTCTGTGCTGGACTGACCCAGGGGAGTTAGCGTTTATAGGACCAGAGATGGTGCAGGATATGACGGAGAAGGTGCAGGTCATCCAAGAGAGGATGAAAACTGCACAGAGCAGACAGAAGTCCTATGCTGATAGGAGATGGAGACAACTGGAGTTCGAGGATGGTGACCATGTCTTCCTACGGGTCTCACCTCGACGAGGTTTGTGAAGATTTGGCCAAGGCAGAAAGTTATCTCTGCGATTCATTGAACCATTTCAGATCCTCGACATAGTAGGTGAGGTGTCTTACCACCTGGCCCTTCCACCTCAGTTGCACCGGGTGCACGACGTCTTCCGCGTATCTTAGTTAAGAATATACGTGCACGACCCATCCCACATCATCGACCATGGGGAGATGGACATCGATGGCAGGGAGACATTCACGGAGGTTCCATTGGAGATTGACGATTGATAGGAGTGGGTCCTGCATGGATGGTCGATTCCTCTGGCGCGTGTTCGCTGGTAGAATGGGAATCTCCAGGAGAGCACATGGGAGCGGGAGGGTCATATGCATTCTCAGTACCCTCATTTGTTCCCTTACTATGTGTTATAGATTACGGGGACATAAATCCCTAAGGTGGGGAGAATGTAAAGACCTAGAAATCCTGTGGAAATTTTTTTCTTAAATACTTGGGAATTTTACGAGTCCTTAGTTTCTGACGGCGCTTGATTCTGAGGCCCGGTGTGCCCAGAATCAATTTCCGAATATTTATTCAGGTACGTTCAGTAAACGTACGTGCGAGGTTTTATATCTTTTAAACCATTTCTCAAAATTGAAATAAGAGGACACCGATGAACTCGCAGTGCCGATATTCTCTTAAGGATACCTTTACAGCAGTTTCATTTTATCGTGGATGGAAGTTAAATTTTTTTGGGGATTCTTAATAAATTAAATAAAAATTATGTGTGAAATAATTTTTATTTAGGAGGTGGTTATTTACTCTAAAGGGAAGTTGGAGGTGGGGCCCACCCCCATATAACCTCCCATGGGAGGATATTATGTAGTGGGGCCCACATGAGCATCAAAATCCTCAACTCCCTTGAACCCCCCTTTTAACTCTTGAACTCCCAAATTAATGGTGGAGCCTCTCTACCTTCCCTCTTAATGTGCCAACTCACTCTCTCAATTAATTAACTAAGCTTGAAATCAATTAATTGGATCTTCTTGTTTGAATTATTTTGAATTCATTATGTGAGCATAATAATATGTGTTATATTATTATGGTTGGCATATTTTTCTTGGGTTGGGGAGAATTAGTGGAGCTTTGAGAGAACCCTTGGAGGAACTATATCCTCTCGATGAAGAAAGCTATTTCCACCGAAGAACGACGACACGTCTTCTTCCTTTCCAACCGGGGCAACAAAAGGAAGATGCTCCCCAAAAAGAACACTGCCAACGACAATGTCATCCCTTCTGACATTGACGGAATGACGTCCATCTTCTGTGACGTCTGTCTCCCGAGACTCGTCAATGTTCAACGACAAATACGAGGTAGGGGTTTTTTGATTATTTGAAATGTATAAATTATACCCGCGTTCCTCGTTGTTTTTTTGGGATCATTGATAGCCACTTTTTATCACCTAATGCAGAGGGTGTGGGCCAAACCAACACGGTCTGACGCCCCTCCGTTGGTTTTTGTTGATTGACGTGGGAGGTGAAGCCGAAAGGACGCGGTGTCGTCGCACCGTGTCGGAGAAGAATCGAGGGGCGGTAGAGGTGGTGGTGTCGGTGACCAGAGGCGGCGGTGGTAGCGGCGGACGTGCGCTAGCCACGTAGAGGCAGACCGGCGGCCGCTCGGGCTTCCCGGACAGTGCGGCAACCGGCCAGCCAATCTAGCCGGTCCACGTGTAGGAGTCGCAGTGTATGAATGGGTCGCGTCGAGGGAGACCGCGGCCCGCAACTGCGGGCTGCTCAACTAGAAGAACCAGCCGGCCGCCTGCCGGCCGGTCTAGAAAACCGTGGCACCCGCAGTCGCCATGCAGAGGAGGACGCAGCCCACATCCATGGGCGGCTCGGCTCAGTGAACCGGTCGGCCGCCTGCCGGCCGGGCAGGAGGACTGTGGCGCTCGTAGGTTCCGCGTGGGGAGAACCGCGACAAAAAACATGGGCCGCATGCACCGGGCCGAACTGGACAGCTATGGACGGCTGGCCGGAGGAGGAGGTGCCGCTTGGCACCGCTGGGCAAACCAGAGCAGCCCGCAGTGTGGGCCGGATCCGTAGGTGGGTCGCGCCCGACCGGGCCACGCCGCCCCCAGCCGGGTCGGACCTGCTGAGCCGGGCCGGGCCGACCCCCATCCGGGTTGTACCCGTCATGCCGGGCCGACCCCCAACTGGGTCGGACCTGCCGAGATGGGTCAGCCGACCCGCCAGCCCACTGGGCTTGACGGGCCGGGCCCGTCTTCACTTAAATGTGAATAACTTCTAGACCGCACGTCCGATCGACGCACCGTCTGCGGAACTGGGACCCTCACAACGAGGCGGTCCATTTGGGATACTCTAATTTAGTCTTGGACAAATTTTGGAAAACGTCTGGGTTTGGATCGAGCGTAAATCCAACCGGGCCCTTGGAACAGAAACACCAATAACTCTCAGACCGACCGTCCGATTGACTCGCCATCGGTCGTGTTAACTTCCTTTTGATTAGACGGAACTAAGAGATACATCAACTTAGGACTTCATGATAGTTGATGTATCGACACTTGGCTCGAGGACCAGACCCTCCCGGAATCAAGCGTGTTGTGTGCGGGAACCCTAGGGCAGGCTACAACTGTGAAGTCTTCTGTACCGAAATCCTCTGTGGGTTCGACAGCGTTGACTACTGAACTGGAATCCTCTATGGGTTCGACATCGATGACTGCTGTACCGGAATCCTCTGTGGGTTCGACAACGATGACTACTGAACCAGGATCCTCCGTGGGTCTGACAGTTTTGACTTCTGTTCCTGTATCCTGTGTGGGTCTGACAGAATAGTTGGTCATGTATCCTTTGTGGGTCCGACAACTTGGCTGGTCCTCTATCCTCTGTGGGTCTGATAGCTTAGATGAATCAGTGACTACATCTGATCATCTCTATCACTCTACGAACGATGTATACCTATGTTAGCCGACTCTTGATTTCAATCATTTATCATTGAGGTGATTGACTTTACTTATTTTTGTGGACAGGTTTGTGCTTGGGCTCGATAGTTGGACCCGAACTGTGATTGATAACATAGGAATATCTATGGGCATATATCTAAGTAGGGTTGGTTGATACTTCTTGATTTTATCTTTGTTCTATGGTTTCCCCTTCGTGGATTCTGGGAGACCTTCGGGGATCTCGGGGTCCCTACTGAGTATCGTAATACTCACCCCTGCACGGGCTATGCCCGTAGATCGCTTTATTGGTTGCAGATGGTGGACATCACTGATCGAGGCAGAGAGTTGTAGAGCTGGACGGTACCCTAGGTGGACCACTTGGCGAGATGTACACGGAGGGGACAGACAGACCCGGGGTGCTGAGGGGCCATCAGTACCCACCCTTCAGGTGGGATTCCTGGAGGATGACTCAGTAGTTATTGTTTACCTTTATACAGTTGTACTATCTTTACTATTTTTTGTACTTTAATGTTGGGCTTGTATTTCTGGCCCCATTACTTTCATCACATTCTTTTTGTATACATTTTTACTTAGTGTTTACTTCCTGTTGCGTACTCTGCTACTTCTGTTCAGGTTGTGTGTGTGTTACAGGTTAAAAGGCAATGCCTTCCCTTTTTATAGGGATTACGCCTTTGGTGCTAGTCACCAACCCCTGGCCTATGGAAGGCAGGATTGGGGTAGTCACGACACGGGCCCCGATGATGGGTCATGACAAAAATTTAAATGGAGGAGAAAACAACCAATAATTTAAATCCATGACTTTTTTAACTCTTTTAGTCAATTTATGAGGATGGAAAATGAGAACTATGACCTGTGATATTTGGTTTACTACACATATTGGTGAAATTTTTTTGTAGTTGTAACCTATAATTTCACATAATATGGGATTATTAGAGAACAATAGGGTCCAAATATAGCTATGATGGAAAAAAATAGTGGGGATGATACTATAGTTTGGAAAACTGTTATGTGAATTGTTTTTATAATAACACATTTTTTCTTGCCTTGGGGTTTTGTGGGATCAATATTCTGGTTGGGTTTAAACTACTTTTGGGTTTTTTAATTAGATATTCTCATGTTTTTTAGTGATGAATATTTTTTTTATTAATGGAGATTTATCAAGAATAGAATTTCAAACTGAAGTGAAAATGTTTTTAGTGAGGGTACTAAATAACCTACTGGTTGTTTAGAAAATCCAAAGGTTGTGAAGGCTCATATCATGGTTTATTTTTTTTTGGAGACGTTATTATCTAGATGATACACCTCACCACCTACAACAACTTTTATGCTTGGAGGATTTTTGATCTATGATTAAGAGGGTTTCAAAGGCCTTATGGAATATATTTACCCAATTCTAATATGGTATGTCATGGAATCCATTTGTTTTCTTAGGTGAATTCATAGAGAATACTTTGAGTTTGTTTTTTTGGCACCTATGGGGTTTTTTAATTTTTTTTCATATTGTTGAAAGTATGTTTCACATCTTGATTTTACTTGAACAATTTTAATTATTAATAAATCCTTTGGGGGTATGATTTGGTCTTCCAACTCATATCACATGCCTCCTCCTAAAAAGAAATAGGCATGCATAGATATACAAACAAATACATGATGAATGTTTTTTCATTTATTGCATTTTTTGGTAGTGAGAAGGATCACATATAAAAATAATATTAAATAGATAAATATTTCAAACATGAAAAAATTTTAAAATCCCTAAATGTTAGATATTAGATCATTAACACATCTTATCAATTACATTTTGACAGGACCATATGTATGACGTGTTCATAAACCCAAATTGAGTGTGCCTCATCCTACTGTGTAGTTATTATGAGAGTGATGGATTGACATAACTATATTTGGAAAAAATAAGTATCCATTTCTATCTTGATTCATCATTGAAGGAAATGTGTTTTTTAAATTTATGTTATGATTTAAAGAAGCTAAGTCTTCACTCTAAAATTCATTGAGTCACGGGTCAATATAGTGGACCAACTAAAATGCCAATGTGAAACTCTATGAGTAGTGTGGATTTTCTATTTCATAAACTATAAATAGAGGTTTAAAGGATTTGCATCACTTGAATACAAATAATCTAAGTATTATAAATCATTTTGTTAAAGGATACTAGGATTCGATAAAATAGTGTGATATATTTAATGATTAATTAATCAATAATGTCTATCAGTAATCAATATAGAGTTATTATCTAATAAATTTATTTGTTACATATAAAATGGAAAACACAAACATCAGTTAAATATCATTTTGATCAATATTTGATAATGATAATATCTTTACCATCCATAACTTCTATGAGTGGTATAAACATTTACACGTAGTACTATTCTAATAATGGAAGTTATATCTTTTTGAATCCCAACTTCCTACTGAGCCCCTAATGAACAAAGAAAGTTTAATAAATATAAATATAAGAATAATTTGGATAAATCACTAGATTCACAATGCATTATGTTTTCATTTATATATTGTGAGTTGTATACAATTCATAAGGATAAAGACTCTTATAAAAAGTTTTCTAATATCTAAGAGCTATACTAGGAGAGGGAATGGTAAGAAATATATTATATATCCAGTGAATTATTTAGGTGCAACCTAGAATAAAGGAATCAGGTATGACCTCATATAAATAATATTATTTTTCATATTTAGATATAAAAATCTATTGGGTTCAAGTTGAACTAAGAAATAGATACTAATCTCATTCATTCCTCATTATCTCCAAGATTTTTTATTATCATCATTAATAATAACATGTATAACATGAAAAGTTACCAAGATTTATTTTCTTTAGTTATCCAAGATGATAAGGATATTGGGAACTCTGAAATCTCTATACTATTAGTGAATTAAAGGAGGAATGGAAATGTTTACATATTAATATATAAAACCATACCAAATACACTGATTCAACACCCCTATAAGAATACAAATATTTAGATGGAAAATAATAAAAATTTGGTAGTCTTGTTTTCTTATAGAAAGAAAGTCCACTAGAATAAGAGTTTAAACATTGGTAATAAGAAGTATATATATGATTCTCCCTCAGGTATATTATCATTAAATAAATTCTCTCTTTACATCTATGTTAGGTTTTTTATAAAGCATGTGGTTTAAACATTTTTTATCATATATAGGAGCCAAGTATCTTTTAAAAAATTTCAAAGGGTGATGAGGATGTATTTGATGAAAATAATTAGAGACAAGAAGATTTAGTAGTGGGATATTATCATATAACTATAAATAGCTATTTAGTTCTTGTAATAATCTTTTATTATTATATACCATCAGTTACTAGAATCGTAATCTCAATGTAGAGTCTAGACACTTGGGGTTTTATTTTATATTTGGAAACAAATGATGTCTCTTATATAAAGATAATGATTGTTATTGTATGAAACATCTTAACAACGAATTATATATTATTGAACATGAAAAACCAGTATTGTTAATTGATGATAAAACTAGTGAGGATGAATGATTCTATACCTTCCAGTGGAAATTCATTCTTAGTCTTTTAAATTAGAAACATTTATAAATGCAACATCAAGAATTTTTTTTATGCTATATTTTGTTAAGACACTTGTATATTTTCTATGCTTGTTTACAACAGAGAATGGACAAATAACCCTTCAATGTGAAGAGATTTAGGTTTATAGTGGTATTTGAATTCATTCATATTAATATATTTTATCCATTTCTAATAGATCAAATTGGTTGGTATTCATACAAAAAACTTTTTATAACTACTATATTGGATATGGATATACCTTATTAATGAGGTATAAGTCCGAGTCCATTTAGATATTTAAGGAATACAGAAAAAAAGTAGAAACCCATCTTGGAAATAATATAAAGAATTTATGCTTAGAATTTGGTGGTGATTATCTCAAATAGTATTTCACCAATAACATGATGGAGTGTTGGATAATATCCTAGATAACTCCTCCTCATACACCTAAGTGGAATAGTGTAAGTAAAAGGACGAATCATACACTGCATAACATGGAATGATTGATAATGATTCATAGAACTCAACCATTTTCCTTTTACGGATATTCACTATAGATAGCATCTTATACACAAAGTCAAGTACTAACTAAGGTAGTTTTTGGAATTCCACATGAGCTATGATATTGGAAGAAACCCATTGTGATTCCCCAGACTCACACTCCTAGGTTTGGATATTAAAGTACATATATTTCATACTAGAATTGATTCCAAATATAGATTAATGGAAATAAATATCACATAATTACATGACATAATGAAAACTATTACCCAAACCATGTATTTTAATGACATAATCATTTAACACTCCCAGATTTTGAAGTTATTAAGGAGAACCAAAATGTAAAGTTAGTTTAAAAAAGAATTAAATGAACCTAAAAAAGTAAAATTAAAATGTAATCTAAAACATTTAATAATCCAAATTTACTTTAATAAAGACACGAATGATAGTGAATAGAATGTTTTGAACATTGATAAAGAAACGAATAATAAATTTTAAACTAACTATACTATAATGAAAACCTTTTCGCAAATACATTTGATAGAATTTTCCTTATAATAGACCTGAGAGTTCCACTTGAAACCTAAAACATATAAAAAAATGAAACATTTAAATAACAAGAAATGGATGAGTAATTATTATTTAATATTGAAAATGAAATAAAAAACATTTCTTCTTAGTTAACCATTAAATGGTCTCCTTAATTAGGAAGAAAAAAATTTCAAGGAAATCATTGTGTATTGAATTTTTCTTCTCTTCTTGAATTGATATTTGTTAAAAGAAAGACAAAGGGAAGACTATATATTATATAAAAGAAGCAATAATTAGTTTAGATTCTACTATACAAGTGAATAGTAATATAAATTCAAACATAACTATAGAAATCATATATTTTAATAATGATTTTAGAATATAAATTCTATTAAAATAATATATAAAATTAAATAAAAAATTTATAAATACTAATAATATAATTTTAAGAACATTATACATAATAATAGAAAATTATAAATGATACATATGCATAATTTATTTTCATATGGATAGATACAATATTAGAATGGAAAACAATAGAAGAATAAACATTTGTTAATAAATAAATAAACATAAAAATAATTGAGTTTGAGTTGGTCTTAAAAAAGATATCTAATTAATGAACCATTATATATCATGTAAAAAATTAAATATATCTTCTGACATTAAGTCCTTCTATTCAATATCTATTTTCATCTTACATATATATTGAGTAATCTGCATTTTAATCTCTTTTGATGATAATTTGTTTCCCATTATTTTAGGATCACTTGTTCTATTTCATCAAAGTTGTTAGGATCATAATAATGTTTTAACCACCTATGTAATGAATTCATTAAGTTACATGTAAAAAATGAGATAAATATAGTTGTATAAGTTTAATAATGTGAGCTTGATGATGTCAAAAGTGGAACCGTAATTCAGTGTTGACTTCAACACGTGAATCAAATATTTCTTTATTAGACTCATATTCTAAATTTTTATTAAAATAATAAGTTTTTTAATAATTTAGAATAATTTCATAGAAAATTGAGATACTGTTACAATATATTTAAATTTAAATTCATATTCATTTCATAAATTATTGTATTGCTCCTTTGAAAGTAATGAAATGAATCAAAATAAAAACTAAATTATACATATCAATTAATGTAGAACAAGTATCAATGTTAAATAATACACATAACTAAATACAACTAAATTTAAAAAATAGACAAAATTATAGAACAACTAATGACTAGTGTATGTCAATTAAATCTCTAATAGAAAAAGTGTAAGGTCATCTCCAAATTAGTTAGATCATCTTATTGACCATGTAACTGAGGTTATAATTAAAAATTTGATAGTATATGTGAAATAAAAAGAGGGATAATATTCACATAAAGATGAACTAAAGATCATAGAATTGATTTATCGCTCACCAAATCCCAATACCTTTTGTCATATGGAAGAAATGAACAACATCGTTCCTTTTGAATGTTTTCTATAAAACATCGAGTTAGTGTGAAATTGAAATTCTCTTCCAATGATGAAATGGGAGCTCTATTCATTCACTATATACATATTAGTTATTTATCTATCCATTGCCTTGATCTCAGTCAAATTCTATAAAGGACGTACAACTCTTGATAGCTATTCCTCCATTAAAGAAGATGTTAGGTAATATTTTATAATTATATTACTCTATAGGCATTGAAAGAATTAATCACTCTCCCTATTAAAATATAATCCTTATATTATAGAAAATAGATAATGGAATCATTTTTAAAATTGGAAAAGTCATTGATTCCCTAAAGATTCGTTTGCATTTCTCACCTAAATTTAGTCTCTATATACATTAAATGGTTACTCTTTTTGTTGCCTTGATCCCAGTAAAATTATCTAAAGTACCACTATTGAATGATTTTTCTCCAATATAGACGCTTCCAATGAATCTTCTATAGTGTTATAAATTAATTAGAATTGAAATAATTAATCACTCTCCCATTAAAAATATAAAACTATTATAATGTAAAATGGATAATGAAATTATTTATTCAATAGGAAAAGTCATGGATTATCCAAATATGTGTTTATAATTCTCAAATGAATAGGGAAATGACAAAGGAGAACATACTTTTAGATACTCAGATCAATATTTGGGGCAATATAACCAACTTGAAAAGAAAATCCTAACCTCTATTAGCAGTGATAAAATTATTCCTATGTTTCTATATTTCATGAAATAACTACCAAATAATCTATAATCTTTCAATATTACAATGATTTATGGAATCCATCAAAATATTTTTCATGATTTTAGAGGAAAAATATTTCACACTCCAACCCCTATATCAATAATTCACCATTGATGTTACAAATCACAAACATTATTGAGAAATATTATGAAAAATGAGAAACATGTATCTTACATATTATGAAACAATATAGTCATTCAATAAACGAGAAACTAGTTACCGAGGATCTAGTTACATAAAATATATATTTACCCAAAATATTATTTAGTGAAGTCATATATAATATTATTCATATTACAAACATAGTATTATCAGTTCACATGAAAAGAGTATTTCATATTAGAGATTTAGTAAATGTTTTTTAAAAATTTAAAATTTAGAAACATTAAAATGTCGAATATATTCATAATACATATTTACTATATGAATATATAATTTGTAACATGTGTTGTGGTATATGTAAACTACTTACTGAAAAACTGAATCAAATGTTGTAATATGGAAATAAAGATTAAATGTATATTAAATAGTGTAAATGATAATGAATAAATTGAAACAAAAAACAAAAAATAAAATAAAAACTTTTAACCTAGTTATTATAGTATGAAAGATATATTTTATAAACTATAAATTTACAACTCCATAAAATAAAACAAATGGAATTAAATAGTGTTCAGAAAAACATTTTGGTGAGTGGAAGCTTTGAAAAATATCATTGTAAGAACCCTTATTCAAAATTTTTAAATATTATTTTTTAACTTTTAATCAATTGTGATTTTGGTTCTACTGGAATTTAATAATAAAAATTAGGGAATATTAATTTAAAATCATAAAGTAAAATAAGACAATATATAATATTTTTCAATGAAAAAATAAATAACCAATGTTCTTAGTTCTATCAATATTAAATAGTTGTAATTAAAATTTTAATTAAAATAAAAGGCTATAAGACCAATATATAAATACACAGTATTGAAATAATTGTAAAAACAATTATAGATGAAATGGAACCATATGTCAAGACTTAACTAGATTATACCATTTGGAAATTTAGATAATCAGTTTGGGAGATGTTATAGAAATATAAAATATGTGAAAAATGGAAAGACCAACAAATGTGGACTTAATTTTTTTGTAAGAATAGAAAAATGAATGAATATATAAATTAACTCTAAAAGACTAATAATTTCAATTCTTATCTTCTTGATGATATAAAATATTAGTGGAGTCAAATATATACTCACTAGTTACATTGATGTCAAATTAATAAGTTGGAAAGATGATAGTGGTTTTCACATGAAATTTAAAATAATGAATATACAAATATATGAAAAATTGTTAAATGGTTTATAAATAGATGTTTTTATATAGTTTAATTGGATATAAATAATATGAATAACTAATTAGAAGATCACTGGTTATAAATAATGTATACATGATGTTTGTATAGAATAAATCACCTTGATTTTAATGTTTCTGCAAATGGAATCCTAAAATTGAACATCAATTTTATCTCATATAGGATTTTAGTAACAGTTAAAGAATCTGTAAGACAATATTTGGGAAGATGATAGTGGTTCTCAACTTAAATTTATGATCATAAATATAAAAATATTTGAAATATTATAACATGGTTTAAAAATATAAGTTGTTTATATATAAAAACATAATATTAAGAATATGAATAACCAAGCAGATGGGCATTACTTACACATAATGTATACATGGAGTTTTTAATTAATAAATCATCTGGGTTGGAATATTTTTGAAAAATGGAATTCTATAATAGAATATCATTTTCATCCCATATAGTCTTGTAGTAACAATTGAGAAATTTTTAAAAGATCCAATTCAATAAATAATAATGCTTTGATATTAGATAAAATTAATGGGACATTGTTATTTTCAATAACATACTTCTAAATCATTTATCATGAACCATTTTAATCACTGTAGTCTTTGACAATGAGTTTTCATTCAATATGGAGCATATTTTTTCAGTAAAAACATCTTGTAGTACGCATTTTACTATTACACCTCCTTCAAAGTTTTAGTTAGTTCATTCCCATTAAAAAGAAATAACGATCATGTTTATATAAACACCAACAAAATATGAACAAATATAAAGTTGTTCATAAAATAACAAACAAACATGACCCTTTATAAAATGTTTTATTGACAGAAAAAACCACTATAATTTTGTTCAAATTTAATCCTTCATATGTAAGTGAAATCTACTAGTTTGTTAATAAAAATGAAGCTATGTGAAAAATATAAATAAATATGAACATGTTTTAAAAAACATCAACATGTATGAATAAATTTTATTTAAGATCCTAGAAATGGGTTAAAAATATGAACAAATTTTAAAAATTTGAAAATATATTTTTAATTTAAATCAATTATAAAAATATTAACAACTACTCTAAAAAACATAAAAACCAATTACCCTGTCTGAATAAAAAAATAGAAAACTATATGGAAAAAATGCACCTATTTTAAAAAATATTGAAAAAAATTAAAAAATATACGAACCTATTAAAATAAATATGAACCTCTAACAAAACATAAATCATTGTTCCAACAACACTAAAACACATCCCTTATGTGATACGCCACCAGTGATTTGAATCCCAGAGTGATAATAATTCATTCTACAACTAAGATCCCCAAAAATATATCCAAACCCCTCAAAACTTTATAAAACCAATCCAAAACCCTCTTTAAAAAAAAGTGAAATACCGTAGACTAGGGGTGTTACAACCTCACCCACTTTTTAATGAATGTTTAATACTAACATGTTAGATTCAAATTTTGACTTTAATTCTAAAACATATGTTTTTTTAAAATTGTATAAAACACATTGAATGTAAATATGATATAAATACATATCATTTAAGAAAATAACTCATATTTTATATGAATAGAAATTAGTTTTGTTGTTTTAATTTTTAAAAAAGAAATGTGAATTAGAAATTTGTAAACATACCTACATATTATGATTCTAGATGAATAAACATAATTACAATTTAACTTGTAATGTGTAATTTTATCCATTGAATGTGTTTTTATACATATGAAAATGAATGACATATCATGTATAAAAGAATAATATTTATACCAACCTATTCTGTATAATATAAACTAAAATGAAAATAATTTATTTTTTTTCCATTTGTTAAAATATTATAATAATGAACTATATGAAATAAAATGTTGAATTCATATGTATTTTAGTGAGTGTATTATGATTTGCATTTAATAAAATTTTTCCAAATAATTTAAACCAATATACTCATGAAATGTTTGTGGTTTTTATGTATAATGGAATGAATATATATTCAATTTACAATGGTAAAATTATAACATAAACTACATGGAAATGAAAACTTATACATTTAAAAACATTTAAATAATGAATGATTATTTTCCTTGAATAAACTGACACCCATGTAGATGATTATGAATATTATCAAAATTATACCATGTAGATGTGTGATGTTGAATGGAGCCCTCTCTTTAACAAAGATATATTAATGAATATGTGTAGACTAAACCAGTTGCAAACAATAATAAAATATAAAATTTTAGGAAATTATTCCAATAATGAAAATTGAAATTTAATCATAAATTATTCTCAAGAAGTCACCATAGTAACAACAATGTATGATGAAAATTCTATTGTATAATGAAAAAAAATCGTGTAAATACATATAGTTAAAAAATAAGAGTACATATGCTAATAAATACATAAAAAATTAAAATAAAATGCAATAAAGAATGCAAAGATAGGTGAATTAATAACTTTTTTCAAATAATTTTTTTCAAGAAATTTGATAGTAAATGTTGTAATAATGAACATATATAAATAATAATATTGAATGTTGATCGACATGGAAGAAATAAAAAACTATAAAAAGAGGATTCATGTATGTACAATTGTAACATGTGTGCATGTCATGGAACACAAAACAATGAAAATGAATTTTTCATGACTGTAATAGGTGTAAAGGGATGTTACAAGTACCCTTAAAATAAAATGGGTAACATTATTGGCTGGTTATAACTTCATTAGTCCAATAAAATTATTATATCCTGATTTTGTTAGTGACTCGATGAGCTAGCATCATGAATTATAAAAAAATGGTTATGAAAATTTATTTTTATTGTCCTCTATAAACAATGAACTTTAAGTTAATCACATATCATATTATAAAGGGTTTAAGGGAGTGAGGATGTATTTAACACGAAATTAATTTAAATTCCATGAAAAATATACATACATCAAATTTATAAAAGAAATTCACACTAAATGAAATTAATTAAATCGATAAAAACTACATATAATGTTTTTTTTATTAGAGAATGAGTGAAAATGATGTCACAAAAAATACATAATGAATATTAAAACATAATATATCATGTTTACTATGTATATAATATAATTAAATTTGGAAGGCATAAGGATTATGCATGAAAAAATAGAACAATATGATTATTCTATATAAAATAGGATTTTATAGATAATTTTTAAAGATTATACAAAAAATAAATGAAATTGTTATCAATACAATAGAAAAACAGTATAGTTGTAATTATTTAATGATTTAGTGATAGAAACATCAGGATAAATTGGGAGTTAAGAATACATATTTTTTTTCCATATTTATACTTCAGTAAAATGAATGTGCATTTTATAAATACAAAATAATATAGTATATTAAAATGAAAATTTTATCCATTGGAAATGAATTACACTGGAAATACCTATTTAATATGAATAGAAGTTATCTCATCTGGCCAAATGAAAATAAAATATATTTTTCAGTATTGGGGTTAGTGAATGTTGAATTTTTTGATGAAATTACTATATATACTATGAAATATGAACTGTAAATGTATGAAAACAATTTTAGGTGTGAAATAAGTGAAATAAAACATATCATGAATGTAAATGATGGTTTGGAAAATAGGATACCACCAAAGGCTATGGATTATGAATTAGAAAAAAATGGTAATAAAAAATGTCAAAAAATTTAGCATGAGGACGATATGATATTTTTAGAGAATTACAAGTAATTTACATATTTAGACCAACCGAAAATAATCACAATGGGATTAATAAATCATTAGGATATAGCCAGATGCGGTGAAATTGAATTGAGGAAGGTGGAAATGATTGTAGATATTGGAAACATATTGAAATATCGTAGGGTTTGGATATAGAACATGGAAGTGGGAGTTAGAAATGATGAAATATTTTTTTGGATGGTGGAAATATGACTGTATTAGTATAAAAATACCTGAAAATGGAGAGATAGAGATGGAGGTGGAGACTAAAGTGGAGGAGGAGGCCGAGGAAGGGGAGGAGATGAGGCAGAGTCAAATTCAAAGGTGGAGGTAGAGGCAGAGGAGGAGTTAGAGACCGAGGTGGAGGGTGATGATGTGGAGGAGATGAAGGTTAATATGTAACTAGTGTTAGGGGAGGAATATGATTATGAGTAATCATGTGTTTGGAGAAACAAAAATATCTTAGGCCCGAATTGGGTGGGTATTGAGAGATATGTGGAGGTGGCGAAAGTGGGGAAATTAATGTGGGGGAGACATGTAGATAGAGTATGCAAACCCTTTAATATATTTAATAGATATTCCATTACATATCCAACCAAAATAAATATATTCATTGAAATAAAAAGGATATAGATGTATTTAGGGAGTATAAAATAATGTAACCCAATATCATCCACCCTTATATGATCAATGCACCTAGGGGGATCCTATACTAGTAAAGGAATTAAAATAATCATCTTGACTGGCCCATAATGAAGGAAGTCAATATTTTTCCCCTTAAGACATTCATGTAGTAGTTCCATCCACATTTCAATTAGGATCATATTTCTAGTTATGTGACATAGAATTAGGAAAAGATAAAGACTAATAAATATTTTTTATTTCTCAACTAATAAACATTTTTTCACTCAATAAGAAACTATTTAATACATAATAAGTCTTCATATTCACCCACAAAATCTCAATATAAGATGTCATGTTAGATATATAATGTTCATTACTTTTCTTCTTATCTTGGGTAAATGGAAGAATAATTAGTTCTTAGCTCAAATTCTCAGTAAGGTTAAACATAAGAGTTGAAAATAAAAGTTCATAGGTGAGGAAAATATGAGAATAAATATTATGGTATGAATAAATAATTGAAAAAAATTGATAATAAAATGAAACTAAAATAATTATATATCTATGGATAATAATGAAAATGAAATGACCACATGGATAATGATAAATGATCCTGAGTGGTGAAATTCATAATTTCAAACCGTTAATTCAATACCATAATCTAAGACAACAAGATCTTAGACATCAATGTAACACCCCGAGATTTTATGAAAAATATTATTTTAATTTCATTAATGTCTTATGTTGTATTCTACACCAAGATTACCCTGCGCTATACGCAACACCGTATTAGCTTGCAGTATACGCAACACTATTCTTGGACCGTGTTACACATAATTTTGATAATAGTTATTCTACGAAACATTGAGTATATATATATATATTAAATGTATAAATGAAATATGGTTGGATTCTGTTATACAAAACAATGAAGGATTCTTTCACAACACGCAACCCTGACTTGGCTTGCATTACACGCAATCGCGACCTTCCTCGATAGCGTGTGTTGTACGCAATACCGGGTTTTAATAAACAATGTTATATTATTATAATATTGTCATGAACTAGCCGTTATGAATAGTATTAACTAAATTTTTAATTTTATAACATTATTATTCATCTTACACATTTCTAGAACATGGTATAAGAACAAAATAACTTTTTCGGGTAAAATAAGTATTTTTCAAGAAATGCAGTTTTGCCGCCTTTGGATGGAGCACCCACTTTAAATCTGGTTTTTGACATGTTTATATGTTCAATTTAACAAAATAATATTCTTCTTTTGAATCAGGATATAAAAATTTACATTACATAAAGTTTTGATATTTTTCCGATAACTTTCATATTTTAATGAATAGTAAAAACACGCTATATTTTAATTAAGAACAACTTTTTTCATCGTAATATCTTATGTGGTTAAATTATAATATTGAATGGTTTTAAAGTATAAATAGAATATATTTTTACCATTTAATATAATGTATGTCATTAGCATTGATTTTACCTTGAATTCGTAGGTTAAATCAATTCAATCTTTTACAATGTTTTAAAGAAAAACCCGTTTTCTTTCGACAACGGGATTAATTTTAATTTAATTTCTGCATCTTTTGTGTATTGAATTTGGAAAAATGGATTCCATATTTGGAATCAGTGGGTCCAAATTATGTTAATAAGCTACTTTTTATTTTTGGGAATTATGAATAGTAACTACGGTAAATTTTATTTACCATAGTTAAAGGTAAATCGGGTAATTAAGGGTAACTATAATATTTTAAAATTACCCTAAAAAATGTCAAAATCCTATTGGATGACTAAAAGTTGACCCATATCACCTAAGGGTCGGATTAGAATCATTTAATGGACATTTGTCCATGAAAATAACTTAATTATTATTAATACCAAAGAAAGTGACAACATGTCACTCTCTTAAATTTTATAAGTATATTAATTTTAATTTAGTGATAAACTTCATGAAACTTCGAACATGAATAGTCTCCAGAAAGATAATGAAATTATCTACATCATATAAATTTATTTATAATTTTTAGAGATTAAATAATTATCATTAATTATGACACAATAGTGATGCAGAAATTGTTTATCTAGTGAAAAATATAGAATATTGTTTTTTTAAACTAATAGTGACCATAAAATGCACAAATACCTAACCAAAACTTATTGGCCATGTAAATGTAAACCATAAGAATCCAATGGTCGAATATTTGACCATTTGGAGCCTTATAAAAGCGATTATGACACTTATATTATTTTATTTTAAATGATGCCAAAGTTGTCACCTTCATAATTTAATAAATATAACAATTTAAATATTGTGATTTTAAGATGATAAATTCGAGTAAAAGTATTATTGTGAAAGGTAATATATTTATCTTCATCATAGATGTTTATTTTAAATTTTTATACAACAAATAAGTATATTAAACTATTATACAAAAATGATGTAGTAATTATTTTATTAAGAGATAAACCAAATAAATGGTTTTAAAAATAATAAAATAAATATTATATGAACTATTTAATGTGATACACTAATTTTATAGATACATATGACCTTTTATTAATATATTAAAGCTTTTATTTCGAACATATCTTCTGTATATAGTTTATTGAAATTCAAATAAATGAATAGTGTCAAAATTGACACTATTGTTATTTTACAAAAATAACATATTATAAAATTGTTTAAAAATAACAAAAATATTTAAAAATTATAAATTTATATTTATATGGTCTATAATGTTATAAAGTAAACAATTATGGAAAATTCACAACATATAAGTAATTATTTGTTATAATTTAAAATTTAGAATTTTATTACCACAAATAAACTTAAATAGATTAAATAAGGATAAATCAAAATGATAAGGTTTAAAATAAGCTCCAAACATGTCTAAATTTGATTGGTTGATGAGATTACAACCCTATCTCATCTAATCTTCGAATATGAGTCATTTTTGGAGGTTTTTAAGTGGGGTTAGATTTATTATAAATTAATATTTTTAAGAATTCCTAAGGTGCCCCTCTCCTCCCTTATAAAAGGGTACCTCCTCCCCCTCCTCCTCACACCAATTTGAGCACTCAAGCTCGGCAAAACCCTGCCATTTTCTCCTCTCAACTTCCCTAGAATAATCCTAGAGGTCCTGGTCTTCTTCAAAGACCAATCTTAGTTCCCTAAGTGGAGGATTTAAAGAGGCATTCCAAAGAAGAGGTAATATCCATTACCGATCTTTTCAATTTCTTTCGTCTTCAACTTCTTCTTCTTTAGTTGTTTCATGACAAAGTAATAACATAAGTATTACTTACACACTGATATGTTATTATAAATATGAAACAACCCTAATTCACCTTCTATCCATCCTACGGAAAAATGAAATCACCGCGTGTGCGTACGTACGGAATACCGTCTCCACGCCGTGGTGTAATCTATTTTCCACCATCACCTTACAAGGATGGGTATAATGGTGTAATGAGTAACTATATATGATTATTATGAAGTAATATTGATACTGAAATAATATATATATACTCTAATACAATTCCACGATCATAGGAACGATATCATCACTCGTGTGTACGTACGGAATACCGTCTCCACGATGTGATGCGACTCGTTCTACATGATCTTCATTTCATAATGATTATATAAATGAATTGAATGAATGAATATGGTATATAATACACTAATACCATTCTGGAAATGAAGTATCTATAACCTAAAGATAAGAATAAGAATTTATTCGACAAAACACGCATAAGAACAAAAAGATATAAAGACCCGAGTAACAAGTAACAATGAAATATTACTAACAAGAAGCTAATAATATGACCATATATGATATCATATCAATATGTATGATTCTGGAATAAGTTAATAACATTATTTAAACCATTATACAGGAGCTTCGGACACGAACAAAGCAAATCAGAACTAAGGTAAGGGAAATATCACAATCTCATTTTTATCCGAGATTGTTTATACTTTGGTATTTACTGGGGTGTATTTTATCATCCACATCCATGTTTCCTCAATATGTAATATTATTTTCATCCACCTAAAATTGTTTAAATCCAATTTTACCCTTCGGTGAGTTTTTAGTAAAAGATATGAAAGGAATCTTTTGTCATTTTTCATACGAGATACTTTTTTGACTTTTCCGACAAAAGTACGAAGAATGTTTTTTTAACTTATACGGCATGAATGGATTTCTAAAAAATTATTTCCAAGAAGCTTCCTTTACAAGTATTCATGTTTATTTTTAATCAACTTCTTTTATTTTAAAATTGTATGACATGTTAAGAAAGGAAAAGTGTTTTTGAAGTAGAAAGGATATTTTCCTCAAGAATGAAGTTCAAGTATTTTATCAAAATTATTTTCCATCTAAGATAATAAAAGGGTTCTGTTTTTATCCCTATTATTACATGGATTTAATTATGTTGTGATGGAAACATTTTTATGAATTCCTTTATCTTATATGAATTGTTTTATGATGTCATGTTGTTTAAGAATCCCATTTTTATTACATGGGTTATGCGATGATGTATGATTTATGATTATGTGGCACACATAAGAAAGGATTCATTATAAGATGGGTGGGACCTATATCTCCCTCCAATGCATTGGGTAAAGATTTTATATCTCATGAGATAGACAGGGCTGGAACGGTAGGTTATACCGGTTCAGTGAAACAGGACTGAAACGAGGGTTACTCGATTCAGAAAGGGACTTTGTCCACTAAGATAGTCTTGGCAATGAGTCATGACTAACAAGAAATGATTTTCCATGATTATGTGTGCATGCCACAAAGTTTCAAGTTTCATGTTATGATTATGGGGATCTCATTTTCACTTCTATGATTTGTTCCATGTTAAGATATTATGATCTCTTTTGCAGGTTATGATTTTCAAAAAGATATGATATGATTTTTATTTCCTTTATTTGCCCTTGCTGAGCATTTGAGCTCACCCTTTTATGTTTTCTTTTCCCCAGGATATAAAGAAAGGTTTTAGGTAAAAAAAAGGAAGATATTTATGGGAGATGTTGAAGATCTTTCACCATGATTAGAAGATTTTATTCCGAGTTTCCAAAGACACTAAACTATTACGGTCCTTGTGTGTGTGTTTTTGTTATGTACTAAGTATTCCGCAAAAGTAATGTAAATTCCATGTAAGACAGGCTTCGGGTCTCTACAGTTGGTATCAGAGGAAAGGTTTAGTCAACCTTTGGAAACTAGGATGCGAAAACGTTAGTGAGATCCCTAGAGATATTTCTAAGGTATGTCTAGGGATGCCCCTAAGGATAAGTATACGTATAGGATATAGTCCTAGAACTATGGTAACGATATTAGATTAAACCAAAGATGTTAGATATTCCCCCTTTATTATGATTTTTGCCTCTCACACTATTCTTTTTGGGTTTTAGAAAATGGCTGGAAACAAGGTGATTCACGATAATGGAGGATATGATGGACAATGGAATGATATTCTTCATGAGCAACCAAATGAAATGGGATTTGGAAGTCCAAACATCATTATTATGCCGAATCAGCAATCTCATAATATGATCAATAAAGTAAAATTTTGTAAGTTTCCTGACTCGGCTAATAAGAGAAAGATGGAGTTTCATGATGATCATAGAGGAAAGAAAGTTCAATTTCCCCTATGTAAATCATGTGGGAAGAGGCATCAAGGAGAATGTTTCAAGGGAACTGGAAGATGCTTTGGGTGTGGAAAAGAAGGACACAAAGCAAGTAAGTGCAAAGGAAAAGGTTCAGTTAACACCATGGATGAGGATAATGGTATTGCTAAGACATCAAAAAATGGTTAAGTGTTTTAAATGTGGAATGTATGGGCATTATGCAAACAAATGCCCTAAGGGAAAGACTCATGAAGAGAATCAGTATGGTCATATGGGTAGTATTTATGTGGATGATGATGAAGAGACTACAAATGATATGTGAGATGAAAGAATTTTTGAAGCTCGGTCAATGGTTTAAGAATGTAGTGGAATGATTACATGTTTATCATGTGTAATGTTGTATAAGAAATTTCATGGTACTATGGAATAAAGAGACATCTAAGGATTGTTACACTGTTGTCTTTCCTTGAGTTATGAAAGTGTATGATTAATGGTACCACTATCCATGAAAGGTTATTCAGATATTTTTGGAATTTAGATGATATGCGCATAATGAAGGAATAATAAGATAATGAGGTGTTTGATTGTATTCATGAGCTCATGACTGATATAAGGAGAAGGTTATATCATGGTTTGAGTATAGAGAATTTTTGGATTTTGGTATGTGGAAAGAGTTAACTTTTAACTGCATTCATGTTTTCACTAAGGTTCAATGGGTATTCAAGAGAATACATGATTAAGGACTTTGAATGTTTGGAGTGTGACCAACAAAACATATCTTATGATATATGGGGATCGACGATGGTGTTAAATCTCTGGTAATTGTTTTCACTATATTATGAGAGTGGACTGTAGTATTATGGATAAGCCTAAAGATTAGAATGGATTATGTTGGACATAAGTTAGTATTGTTTAAGGATAGAAGATTTTCGATATTATTGATGAGATGTTATAGTAATGTAGTTTTAGAAAAAGGACAACCTGTAGGACGGGCGACAGCCCATCGCTTCGGACAAGGCTGTGGGAATCGAACCCACAACCGAAGTGCGACTGGCCTTTATCGCCTACCACTGGCCTACAGGAAGTCCCTGTTTAGTAGAAACTAGTTTTATTATATTAAGCTATATGACATATGATGTATAAGTCCATTTTAGGAACCATATATGATTAATCTCACTATAGATCGACTTATGTATATAATCTTTTTGCTAACCTTTTGTTTGAGACAGATGTAATGACCCATCATTCTATCACATGATCTGCTAACACTTCACGAATAACAAATTCAACTTCATTTATTTAAGAGATGAAGTGTAAATTGTTAAAGGCACGAAAAACAGTGAGATTGTACCAAAATAAAGTAAGTATTTATTCTAATTTAAATTCTTTAACTTTAGGGAAACGATCTTGAAAACCAAAAATGTTGTCCTAGTGATCTTATATCTGACGAATCAGATGGTACCTTAGATCGTCACAAATTTATGGCTTTGTGATTTCTGGCTTTTCCATAGCCATGTTCTCTACCACTCTCCATCAGAACATGATGGTTAGATTTCTCTTCCATATCCATATTTTCACCTATGTGGAAACCCAGTGATTAGTTTATTTGGGTAACCGTTACATTTCATACTTTTGTTTTTAAAGATAAGTTTTGGTATTCCTTTTTACGATGTGGGTTTCTATCAAAGAAACTTTCAAATAATAAACCATTTATAACCCCGACGAATTTCGAGGGAGAAATTCATTTTAAGGGGGGTAGAATGTAACACCCCGAGATTTTATGAAAAATATTATTTTAATTTCAATAATGTCTTATGTTGTATTCTACACCAAGATTACCCTGCGCTATACGCAACACCGTATTAGCTTACAGTATACGCAACACTATTCTTGGACCGTGTTACACATAATTTTGATAATAGTTATTATACGCAACATTGAGTATATATATATATATTAAATGTATAAATGAAATATGGTTGGATTCTGTTATACAAAACAATGAAGGATTCTTTCACAACACGCAACCCTGACTTGGCTTGCATTACACGCAATCACGACCTTCCTCGATAGCGTGTGTTGTACGCAATACCGGGTTTTAATAAACAATGTTATATTATTATAATATTGTCATGAACTAGCCGTTATGAATAGTATTAACTAAATTTTGAATTTTATAACATTATTATTCATCTTACACATTTCTAGAACATGGTATAAGAACAAAATAACTTTTTCGGGTAAAATAAGTATTTTTCAAGAAATGCAGTTTTGCCGCCTTTGGATGGAGCACCCACTTTAAATCTGGTTTTTGACATGTTTATATGTTCAATTTGACAAAATAATATTCTTATTTTGAATCAGGATATAAAAATTTACATTACATAAAGTTTTGATATTTTTCCGATAACTTTCATATTTTAATGAATAGTAAAAACACGCTATATTTTAATTAAGAACAACTTTTTTCATTGTAATATCTTATGTGGTTAAATTATAATATTGAATGGTTTTAAAGTATAAATAGAATATATTTTTACCATTTAATATAATGTATGTCATTAGCATTGATTTTACCTTGAATTCGTAGGTTAAATCAATTCAATCTTTTACAATGTTTTAAAGAAAAACCCGTTTTCTTTCGACAACGGGATTAATTTTAATTCAATTTCTGCATCTTTTGTGTATTGAATTTGGAAAATTGGATTCCATATTTGGAATCAGTGGGTCCAAATTATGTTAATAAGCTACTTTTTATTTTTGGGAATTATGAATAGTAACTACGGTAAATTTTATTTACCATAGTTAAAGGTAAATCGGGTAATTAAGGGTAACTATAATATTTTAAAATTACCCTAACAAATGTCAAAATCCTATTGGATGACTACAAGTCGACCCATATCACCTAAGGGTCGGATTAGAATCATTTAATGGACATTTTTCCATGAAAATAACTTAATTATTATTAAAACCAAAGAAAGTGACAACTTGTCACTCTCTTAAATTTTATAAGTATATTAATTTTAATTTAGTGATAAACTTCATGAAACTTCGAACATGAATAGTCTCCAGAAAGATAATGAAATTATCTAAATCATATAAATTTATTTATAATTTTTAGGGATTAAATAATTATCATTAATTATGACACAATAGTGATGCAGAAATTGTTTATCTAGTGAAAAATCAAGAATATTGTTTTTTTTAAACTAATAGTGACCATAAAATGCACAAATACCTAACCAAAACTTATTGGACATGTAAATGTAAACCATAAGCATCCAATGGTCTAATATTTGACCATTTGGAGCCTTATAAAAGCGATTATGACACTTATATTAGTTTATTTTAAATGATGCCAAAGTTGTCACCTTCATAATTTAATAAATATAACAATTTAAATATTGTGATTTTAAGATGATAAATTCGAGTAAAAGTATTATTGTGAAAGGTAATATATTTATCTTCATCATATAAGTTTATTTTAAATTTTTATACAACAAATAAGTATATTAAACTATTATACAAAAATGATGTAGTAATTATTTTATTAAGAGATAAACCAAATAAATGGTTTTAAAAATAATAAAATAAATATTATATGAACTATTTAATGTGATACACTAATTTTATAGATACATATGACCTTTTATTAATATATTAAAGCTTTTATTTCGAACATATCTTCTGTATATAGTTTATTTAAATTCAAATAAATGAATAGTGTCAAAATTGACACTTGTTATTTTACAAAAATAACATATTATAAAATTGTTTAAAAATAACAAAAATATTTAAAAATTATAAATTTATATTTATATGGTCTATAATGTTATAAAGTAAACAATTATGGAAAATTCACAACAAATAAGTAATTATTTGTTATAATTTAAAATTTAGAATTTTATTACCAAAAATAAACTTAAATAGATTAAATAAGGATAAATCAAAATGATAAGGTTTAAAATAAGATCCAAACATGTCTAAATTTGATTGGTTGATGAGATTACAACCCTATCTCATCTAATCTTCGAATATGAGTCATTTTTGGAGGTTTTTAAGTGGGGTTAGATTTATTATAAATTAATATTTTTAAGAATTCCTAAGGTGCCCCTCTCCTCCCTTATAAAAGGGTACCTCCTCCCCCTCCTCCTCACACCAATTTGAGCACTCAAGCTCGGCCAACCCCTGCCATTTTCTCCTCTCCACTTCCCTAGAATAATCCTATAGGTCCTGGTCTTCTTCAAAGACCAATCTTAGTTCCCTAAGTGGAGGATTCAAAGAGGCGTTCCAAAGAAGAGGTAATATCCATTACCGATCTTTTCAATTTCTTTCGTCTTCAACTTCTTCTTCTTTAGTTGTTTCATGACAAAGTAATAACATCAGTATTACTTACATACTGATATGTTATTATAAATATGAAACAACCCTAATTCACCTTCTATCCATCCTACGGAAAAATGAAATCACCGCGCGTGTGTACGTACGGAATACCGTCTCCACGCCGTGGTGTAATCTATTTTCCACCATCACCTTACAAGGATGGGTATAATGGTGTAATGAGTAACTATATATGATTATTATGAAGTAATATTGATACTGAAATAATATATATATACTCTAATACAATTCCACGATCATAGGAACGATATCATCACTCGTGTGTACATACGGAATACCGTCTCCACGATGTGATGTGACTCGTTCTACATGATCTTCATTTCATAATGATTATATAAATGAATTTAATGAATGAATATGGTATATAATACACTAATACCATTCTGGAAATGAAGTATCTATAACCTAAAGATAAGAATAAGAATTTATTCGACAAAACACGCATAAGAACAAAAAGATATAAAGACCCGAGTAACAAGTAACAATGAAATATTACTAACAAGAAGCTAATAATATGACCATATATGATATCATATCAATATGTATGATTCTGGAATAAGTCAATAACATTATTTAAACCATTATACAGGAGCTTCGGACACGAACAAAGCAAATCGGACCTAAGGTATGGGAAATATCACAATCTCATTTTTATCCGAGATTGTTTATACTTTGGTATTTACTGGGGTGTATTTTATCATCCACATCCATGTTTCCTCAATATGTAATATTATTTTCATCGACCTAAAATTGTTTAAATCCAATTTTACCCTTCGGTGAGTTTTTAGTAAAAGATATGAAAGGAATCTTTTGTCATTTTTCATACGAGATACTTTTTTGACTTTTCCGACAAAAGTACGAAGAATGTTTTTTTTAACTTATACGACATGAATGGATTTCTAAAAAATTATTTCCAAGAAGATTCCTTTATAAGTATTCAAGTTTATTTTTAATCAACTTCTTTTATTTTAAAATTTTATGACATGTTAAGAAAGGAAAAGTGTTTTTGAAGTAGAAAGGATATTTTCCTCAAGAATGAAGTTCAAGTATTTTATCAAAATTATTTTCCATCTAAGATAATAAAAGGGTTCTGTTTTTATCCCTATTATTACATAGATTTGATTATGTTGTGATGGAAACATTTTTATGAATTCCTTTATCTTATATGAATTGTTTTATGATGTCATGTTGTTTAAGAATCCCATTTTTATTACATGGGTTATGCGATGATGTATGATTTATGATTATGTGACACACATAAGAAAGGATTCATTATAAGATGGGTGGGACCTATATCTCCCTCCAATGCATTGGGTAAAGATTTTATATCTCATGAGATAGACAGGACTGGAACGGTAGGTTATACCGGTTCAGTGAAACAGGACTGAAACGAGGGTTACTCGATTCAGAAAGGGACTTTGTCCACTAAGATAGTCTTGGCAATGAGTCATGACTAACAAGAAATGATTTTCCATGATTATGTGTGCATGCCACAAAGTTTCAAGTTTCATGTTATGATTATGGGGATCTCATTTTCACTTCTATGATTTGTTCCATGTTAAGATATTATGATCTCTTTTGTAGGTTATGATTTTCAAAAAGATATGATATGATTTTTATTTCCTTTATTTGCCCTTGCTGAGCATTTGAGCTCACCCTTTTATGTTTTCTTTTCCCCAGGATATAAAGAAAGGTTTTAGGTAAAAAAGGAAGATCTTTATGGGAGATGTTGAAGATCTTTCACCATGATTAGAAGATTTTATTCCGAGTTTCCAAAGACACTAAACTATTACGGTCCTTGTGTGTGTGTTTTTGTTATGTACTAAGTATTCCGCAAAAGTAATGTAAAGTCCATGTAAGACAGGCTTCGGGTCTCTACAATCAAGACCATACTATTAAGGTAATATTTTTTTATATGTAGGTTTATACCAAAATACCCCCAACATGTTTATCTTATACAAAATTTTTCATCTAGGGGATATATAATGTTACCCCACCCATAACCTATTATTGTCTAATGAATTCAATATATAAGATAATTAGAAAACAATACATATTAATATTTCCTAATAATCAATCATATCAGAATAACAGCTTATATAACACCAATATTTTCCTCATGTAAATAAAATTTATAGCATAGTCATAACCCATATAGATAATTATGGTGTATTTTTAAACAATATATACTTAAATTAATTTATTAATAAATAAACATCCATATCAGAATTAAAAATATACTTACTTCCAAGAGTTACCCAATCAAGAAATAAAATATTTTTATATGTAATAATCCCTAAAACAAACATCCTATAGTGAAAGGGTTTTATCTGTAATGTCCCCAATCAATGGACTTTTAGAATCTTGTTGAACACTATTCATCTAATGCAAATAAATATAATTTGTTCATAGAGGGAAGTCATTGAAAGTAAAATCATGCCAAACAATAAGGATGATTGGAAGGATAAAGGCACTCATGGGTGAATTATTTAATATAAAGGAACATTGAATAAGACATATTAAAAATGAGTGTGGATGGTTAGAAAATAGCATATCCCATGTTTAATAACGAAAAATCAGAATAGTGTTGACATAGATGAGCAAATTCCATGAATAAAAATTCTTCAAATGATATCACATAATTAGGGATCAAGAATAGAATTATTTTATTTAGTGAGTTTAATCCCCTTAATTATATATATATAAGAGTTTAAGTACTTTCTAACATTTAAATATAAATGGTGGTGAAAACTAAAAGTGATTTATGAATAAAAACTAACCATGACATAAAATACAAACATACACATTACATTCAAAATTATCATTCAAAAGGTAAATTGAATCATTTTGAAAAGATTTTGTTTTAAAAAATATTTTAAAAAAGTATCCTTGTAAATAAAATATTTTTTTATACAATAAATATGGGTATAAATATAAACATTTAATTATGAAATGAACCATTTATGTTCTTTGATATTACATTTATCAAAAATCCACATTGTAAAAAGAGTAATAAAACCTACTTTGAATAAAAGGATGTTTTTTGAAAATTGGATTACAAAATACCATATACGAAAATATTAGGGTGCCATAGCCAAGACATGTAAGCATAATGATCATGATAAAGCATTATTACTCTAAGAAAGAATATTTTATCTATCTTTATCCTTTACTGTGAACATACACCACAAGGTAAGAAATATTCAACAAGTATTTATGTTTTGTAAATATAAATACATAAAAAATAAGAGAATAACAAATTATACAATTAATGGTGGGTTGTACTAAGCTTATTTGAAATAAGTTCAAGAGAATTAGCATAACTAATTGAACAAAAAATTAAGTTACCAAAACTCTCCTGACTAGGATAACACTTGATTCAAAATAGTTTTTTTAGAAAAGAACATGATTTGGATTAGTATACCCATAAAATATGAATTAATTGATTTATATAACATTCAGTGTGTAGTAAATAAATAATAAAATATTCAATGCAAACATGGTGTATAACATGTAACATGTCTCAAATAATCTGAATTATACCCCTAAAACCATTATGCCTTTAGAAACATTCACGTCAAAAACCCCATGAAGGATATGATTTCAAAAGGAATTTTAAATATATTTAAAAAAATTAGGGGATCATTATAAAAAAATATTGATTTATTATTACATATATCATTCCAAATAAAACATGGTTTATAAAAAGAAATTCATCTCAATGAGGGAAAATTTGAGAAAAAACCCTTACCTTATGTCGCTGGTTAGTAGAATGAACTCTAAACACCAATAAAAACTATATTAATATTATAGTTCAAAAAAATATTATTTAAAATAAACTCTTATAAACACAATTTATAATTATTCTCTAAAATTATATTATTTTTTATTATCTGTTTCCAATATATGGTGTCAGTAATTATGATCGTTTTGAACTAGTTTCATAAAAATGATGCTGGTATTCCTGTATGTCAAATTGTAAATGTATTACTATCATTAAAGGTAATATAATATATTCTGCATGTAATTTATAATGTTATAATATAATTCTATTATTTTTTGTCATAATTCATTAATATTAAATTGACGAAGGCCATGTTTCTTTGAGTCGTAAAAAATGAAAGGTTTTTTCTTAATTAAAGAGTTTATTAATAATGTTAATATTAAAAAAACAACACATTATTTACCTATTTATATCATCTATTATAATTAATTAAATTATAATTTTCATATATTATATAAATTTATATCACGATTTGAGTAGGAGGTTAACCAACACAAATAAGAACATACCATAATTAATCGATTGTTATGAAGGAATTTAGTTTTAATATCGTTATTACACATATAAAATGATATTATTTAGTTTTAATTATTGTTTTATATCTAAAATAAAATGATATATAACAATAATATAACCTTTAAAAGTTATTTCATAGTAAAATGAAATCATTTTTATCTTAAAATTCTCTTTTGGGTGATTTAATTTACTATGGTTGTTCAGTGCTCATATTATTAATAGGTTGTCCAATTTATTTTTCAAAAACCTTAATAATTTCATAAAAATAATATTTATCCATTAAACACATTCTAATTACAATCTATGTGAGTAGGTTATAAAATGAAAAATATATATCAATTTTTCTATGGAGGTATTAGTCCACACAAATGGATAGATGATGATTGCATTTTCTATATAATTGAGAAAATTAGTAAAATAGTTTATAATTAAATAATATAAAAAATTTAATAAATACCATGGTCATATATTAAATTACCTATTAGTACTATCTTTTTCATGTAGTTAAGGAAAATGAAACTTGTTACATCATGAAGGTGGTTGTCTGCATGATGCTCAAACGACTATTTTGTTATCCTAAAGGAAAAGTGAAAAGTTGTTAATAATTTTACAGTGATTTTAATAAAATATTAGGTTTATTAATGATACTAATGTTATATTCATAAGAAATTTTAATGGAATTTTTGGAACACAAATTTAACATAAATAAATAGAAATTACAAAGGAGCTGAATGAAATTTTAACCTCACTTCTGGAATTATATCCATTGCAAAGGGGGTTGATCCTTTAAGGGATGGTCATTTGATAATACATAATCCTCTTCATGTTGGGTATGAGTTTATATAATATTTTTTGGATGATGTTTATCCAAATAATTGGATTCTTTTTTAGGGTAAGTGATGATAGGAGTGCCCCATTTATAAGTGAAAAGGGATTGTGGTTTTGTATATAATCGAAGGTTTTCAATTATTGCAAGTAAATCTCAAGGAAATTGTCTAAAAAATTTAGAAATAATGTATATGGGAAGAGATAATGTCATGATATGTCTCATTTATCCATTCTAAAATATTTTTTAAAATTTTTTTCAACTCATCACCATTTATTTATTTTTTTCTTTTACCATTCCAGCTTTTACCAACGTAACTAGTTTTTAACTGTGATAACTAATCATTTACAACAAAAAAATATATATTATATTAAAATTTTTTGAACTATTTAATAAATACGATAAGTCAATTTTATTTAATTCAAAATCTAAAATTAAAAAATAAATAAATTAATTATTGTATGATGTGTTAAAAATAATTTTATGAGAAATATAAATTATATTTTAAAATGTAAAATATGTGTTTGTAAATTAAAAAAAATAAAAATTTATAAATTCACAAATAAAATAATTTTTTATTAGATATTTTATGAATTTAAAAATCATATTTACATAATAATAATTTCATTAAATCATAGTATTTTTTAAAACATTATATTTTAGTAATCACCTTAAAATCAATCATTTAAGAAAAATTCCTATATTCATTATAATAAAATATTTCAATAATGAATCCAAAAATAAAGTCCATTTTTTCAAATTCAAATTCTAGTATTTATAAATATAATTTTTAAATAAATTTTAAAATATAATGAGAACACTTTTTATAGGGAAAATGAATTAAAAACAAAATCTATTCTTATTCTTATTTCATATAATTTACTAATTTTTTCACAAATTATTCATATTATTATATATATATTACTATAAATTAGTCATAAGTATATTGTGAAAACATTTATTGCACATAAAAGTCAATTTTCTTGAAAAATACAATTCTATGCTTAAAATGATCTTATTATTAATTTTAGCTATACTAATTGAATTGCATATTATAAGGTGACATTATTTTATTTCTAAAAATATTTTATATATAGGTTAATACAATTTATTCATACTAATTCTATGGTCTGGTTTTAACTTTTATAATTAAAAATTTATATATTTTCTTAAATATATTATTTTTTTGTTTGTTTTCGGTGTTGCATATGGTCAAATCTATCGAAAAAATTAGCTTATTTTAAATAAATCAAACATTAAAATCCTTTGGTTTTACATTATACCCCATTCAATAAATGACATACTCATAATTTTAATTACTACAAACTTTAGAAATATAGAGTGGGTAATATATCCATCATTCGAGATATAACTTCTAATATGAAATCTACTGTACTCTCATAGGTTATTAAAATTTTCATGTATTTTCTCGAAAAAAATTAATTATTATTATTATCATGTACCATTATTTTTTATATACCCTAATAATATATTCTCTAGTTTATACCTTCAGTAAAACTATTTGAATCTATAAGTCATAAAACTGTATTAAAACTAAATATCCACAAAAAAGTAACAATGTCTTTAACCCTCACATAGTATAAAATAACACGCCAACCAATATACTCCATAATCCAATAATTGTGATTCAACTATCTTATAATATCATGAATAAATTACCATTCCCAATGATTCCAATATTGTCTATCTTGTTGTTTCAAAATCAAATAACCCTTTATTATAACTGCATGAAGCATATAATAGATCTAATAGTCATACATACCTCAATCACGTGTTCTTTAATTGTTATTCCTAGAAAATATAACCTTTTTATAATATTAATTTTCAATGATATTACAACAATTTAATATTTGTTTCAAAACCATTAGTGTGGAACTATTAATGAAAAATCATTAGATAACTCACACAATACTCATAAATTTTATAATATTCTAGAATTTCATTGGTGAATATCAATCACCAATTAAAATAAATAAGAGTATCAGGATTTAATTTATATTCAAATATAATCCTCAATACCTTAGGTAAGATAAGGAAACTCACATTGTTCCATTATAATAAGCCTATACTAAAATTCTCAACCATTTAAATATGTTCCCTAGTTATAATACATTGTTGTTTCGGGATACATAATTTTTTTATCCTTATTTTTTGGTACTATTTTATGAAAATCCTAAAAAATGGTTATTATAACATCAACGATACAAAAAAGAAGTCATCAATCTGAATATTTCTTCCCCTATGACCAATTTTTTTTCTCATTTGATACTTTTGGTCATACCTATGAGTCTCTGTGGTCAATCCTTATTTATCCATGGTCATTTTAATATTTGGTTATTTAACTTTATTAGTTAACATCATCCATGAATACTTTATAATGTTTCATTAGATTAATTTTGAATAAACCATAGTATATCCGCCCAGGATTTTCAAACCACATGTGCCATTATTCCTCTTCATCAAGAATGAGGTGATGGTTGTATTAATACCCAATATTCCCTTTTTGGGGTTATTACCCAAAGGTACATCTATTTCAAAGCCTAGTTCCACATTTAGTATCTAGAATTGGATTTAATTTATAGGTGTATAACACAATATCTACTTTACCAAAACATTATGATATTGTCTTATACTTAGACTTATTGCATAGACTTATCCCTTGTGTTTTTACTAAAGGTTTATCAACCTTACCCTCAAATAGAATGTTTATTATTAACTTAACATCATATCATATACTATCCTAATGTCTTATATATAACTTTGAAATTGTGATCAATGATATCTTATCAACCCTAAATTTATCTATAACAAATATCTTTATCTCCAAATTTGTTTAAACCCTTATATTATACCAAATGTAACATCCCAGTCTTATACTCTAGGATTTTTTCCCAAAACACATACATTACATACGGTCTATGATACCAAATATAGATTCCCAGACATAACTATCACATAAATACATTAAAATGAAAATATTTAATTATATACATTCTTAATAACATATAGATTTATAGATTTAGAGAATTCATAAAACACATGAACTAGAAAAGATCATTTCTTTCTCCACTAATTGATATTTTTTTACTATATAAGAAACTACTTAATCCATAATAATTCTTCAATATCTACAAAAAATAATCCTCACATGTTTTACTATTAGAAATATCCTATGTAATTATTTTCATCACAACATAGGGAAATGGAAACATAAGAAGGTGTAAGCTCAAAAGATTAGTATGGGTGAACATAAGTAATGAAAATTAAATATCATAAGTAAAGAATAAAATGTGCATAAATATTTGGGTAGGAATAGATAAAAAAATAATTACTTAATATAATGAAACTAAAAAAATAATATTTCTACGGATAATAATGGGAATGAAAGGATTGCATGGATAGAAATAACTAGTTCCTTAGAAATGAACTTCATTATATAAAGCATTTAATTATGTACCATATTCCAAGACATCAGGGTCTTAGACATCAAGATATTATCATCGATGTAATATCTTGTTCTAGGTAGGAATACACTAAAATTCCCTTACATGTTTGCCTCATAATATCTACTGATGTATTAAGGGGAAATATAATATTGATCATTATTACATCCAATTGACTACATTTAGGTAATTTTATCCCTTATTTTTTATCATATTTTGTTCGGATATTTTTGTTGGGTAACTTTTTTTGTTTTTTGATATTCCTAGTCCTGTTCATGGTTATTAAACGGTTAGGGAGAACCATATAGGTCATACCAAGAAACCATGTCCCTTATTTTTTGAGTTTTGAAGGAGGGATAATGGTTAGTGTAAACTATGTGGCCTACCCCTCAAACTATGTAGCATGGGATAGTGGGGGTTCACGATTGAGGCATTATTTACTAAACCGTGTGACCAAACCATGAAACATCTTTAAGTGGACCATATAGGGATATATAATTGGAAAATAGTTATTCACATCCAAATTATGAATCTCTCTCTAGTAGACAAATAATAGTTTCACAGTTGGCACATGGTTTGTCCAACCATGCAGCAAAACCATGTGATTATAATTTAATTTTCTGCTTTTCTGAATTTAATTATCAAAACAACCTACTCCTAGTTCATCCTAATTCGATCATTTTTCCTTAGATGCTGTAAAATGGATACCTTGGCCCTCCCAATCATTATTATTCACATATTTTATTGTTAGTTTTTGCATTAGATCTCTTATGTTAAGTGTAAAATCTATTTGATCATGGATCTTCTTTCCATATATTCCCTTACACTTAGAGATTGGTAGATCCTCATGTCATTGACAGATCTAGATCTTGATATGATGATTTGTGTTTCTATTATTTTCCTTTAATAAATCCTAATCTTTTATCTTCCCTAAATCATGGATTCCATGTTGAGAGATTATTGATCCCTTAATTTTAGATTATTGGTTTCAAAAGAAATCCTCTAAAGACTGAAGCCTTTGATGATTATTTAATTTAATTTGGTTTTCCAATTGATTTCTAAATCATAAGACGATTCTGTTGATAAATTATTTTAAATGGCATGGTGTGTGTGATGAAATTCCATGATAATTGATTTTGAAAATTAATCATTGATTATGAAAATTTAAAATGAATGATTTGAAGCAATATTTTGATAAGATGAAAAGGCATGATATATTTTATTTTTCAAAATGGGGTGATTTTAAATGATAAGAATGATTTTTGATAAAACAAACATTTGATTTTAGTTTTTGAAATGAAATGGAATGTTTGAAAACATTAGTATGGGGATGAATGAAATAATTGATTGAAATGATTTGAGATTGATTTAGATTAATGATAGAATCAAATATGATTGATTACCATTAATAATTTGGGATCTTTGGTAGTTATATAGAAATATATTGATGATAGTTAGACTAATATATAGCCATGAATAGACAATGAAATAGAGACAAAACTATCTTGAGGGTTGGGTGCTTATTATTTAAGATTCTCTCCTTTTCACACCAGGATAGGGATCTAGAGAGAATGTGCACACCTAGGTCTTATTTCACCAAGATTATGCAGAACCTTATGACATGAACTAAGCAACCCCACCTTTTTTTAAAATTGTTTTAGGATTGAAAATAATTTTACATTCCAAATATTTATAGATATACTTATTCATTCATATTTTGGAAAATATGCTCATATATTTAGGAACTGATAGAAATTATTATTTATGCCAACTTTTATAGAAATGAAAATTTGAACCAATCTATTATTACCCATTCAATGGTTTTAAAATTTCAGTTTGGATATAAAATGAGAAATAATTTTAATACCAATTTTTATTATAATATCGAGAAATGTTTTATTATTGGTATTAGATGTATTATGAAAAGATTGATAAGATCATACTAACTTTTTTATCGCACCCAATCTTTTCCTTTGGGTGTTTGTATATTATCTGATGTTTGGTCCAACAAAAGTCACTTCTTGGAGGTGGTGGATTTTCTTTATTAGTGGGACATGGGAGTTTATGGTGACTAGTGGAGCAAGTGATCAACCTATTTTATAGGGTTTCTAGAACGATAGTTGGATGGTCTTTTCTAATTACTTTGGTTGAAATATCATTTAAATACCTATACATATCTATTTTTGGTACTTTCTCTCTTGAGTAGGGTTTGGAAAACTGACTGTTTAGTCTTTTATACCACAAATATTTCTTAATGATTTATTATTATCGATAAATCACTCATTGTGGATTGTTTTTATTCCTAATAACTAGTTAGAAGCCTGTGGGGATTGGGAACGTATTCTTGACCATGTAATGATTGATTTGGGTGTAATTTAAGCTGGTTATACTTGTTGGTTAATGAAAACATGGTATCAAGGGTTTCAAGTCACTTATTAATGTAAGAATAGAGTTTGGGGTATCTTGGAAGATGGAAGAAATGAGTATGAAGAATTAAGTGGTGGGTTATGAGTGAGTTCCTAGATATATCTCATTATAGCAATCCTTAAGTTACCATGGATTTTTTTTAGAAAAAGTGTATTTGATGAGTTTTTTATCTAAATATATTCTTTTTATAAATATTTGTTAAAATATTTGTATTTCCTAGTTGAATATTTCTTAAAATAGTTGATGATATTGTATCTATCATCTAAAATTTCCATTTTAATTTGTTTATATTGTGTAGTATCTTCCCCCATGAAGAAAATTGAAAACAATTTAGGAGGGATATATTGAAGAACCATAGTAAAGAAACTCTCCAATTTATCAGAACCTTAAATAGGTTACTGTGTATGTAGTCCAATATTTGGTCCAGGTAGTTGTGAATGTTCTTGTTCAGGATATATAGGTTGAACCCTATAGAGATTATAAGAGATAATATTCTAAGGAATTTCTTTTTCTAAAGTCACCATATTACTAGGGTACCAATAATTATATGGAGTCAGATGATTATTTTAATAATATTGAGTATATCTATGAGTTTGGGGAGATAATAGATCATATTAAAGATAAATGACTCTCTTTCTTACATTAAGGGTCTAGATAAAGGTTCTAATATTTGATATATTTTGATGGGAAGAATTTAGGATATGAGTGAAAATACATAAATTATATTATTATTATCCAATTCAATATAGAACCAATATTTTTGGATAAATCGATAGAGTTACTAAAATATCAACAAGGTGATTTTATAGTTACCTAGTATGCCAAGTCTTTAATAGAGATTGTTAATTTCTCACCTAAGGGGATATAAAATAAGAATTTTAAATCCTAAAGATTTGAGATTCCTCTTCAAGAATATATTAGATCCTAGTTTTTCCTACTAAATCCCGCCTTGTTTAATGATTTCATGGATTAATCATTTATGTTGAAACTTGAATTTTCAAGTAAGTCAGGTTTGATGGGGGTTCCTACTACTCCCATTGGTAGAATTCATGGACCCTTTAATGGGAAGATGATGTATATTGAGTCACATGGTGGAAAATATAGTGGTGGATCTCGATGGAATACTTATTTTAAACCATCTACAATATCTGATAAAAAATAACTTACCAATTTCCAGTTGGGGAAATTCATATATTCCACAAAATCTTAAATGGAAGTACTAAAGTTATATAGATCTTGTGGATATTCAGGTAACTTTTAGACCACATTCCATGTTTTTAATACACCACGCAGTGTTATAGGACTGATAATATGGGAGGATCTATACAATATTCAGATAATTCAATAAAATATGGTTTCTATCCCCAAACATTGGGAATGAATATTCTTCACATAGTGGATGAGTCTTTGGGGGTAACTAATGCAGGTCATGGGACCCTAAGAGGTAACATTACCATTAAATCATCTTTAGTGACTTATTTATTTGATATCGGTTCCTGTAACTATTTTATATCTACCCATATCGTGGAATTGTTAAATCTTCATACAGATATCATTCCATATATAAAGTTACAATGCCTCTCAGGATGAGAAGAATTCATGGTATTATATTCCCATCTTGTGGTTTCCCTTTATCAAAAATTTAGATTTCCTGGTACTTTTTTCAGTCTAGGAATATATCCAATAGATACAATTCTTAGGCTGGAGTTTCTCATTAATCATCAATATGAAATTGATAGTTATTATTTATTTCTCTCCTTTACTTCCCACGGTGGGTTGTGTTGTGTTTTTGAGAAAGAATGTGACCCAAGATTGAGTTGAGTCAGTCAACCTATTTCAGAGTTAGGTATGATGATAAAATTTTATTATTTTAAACTAGAATATGAATCTTCATGTGGTGAGCTTCCTATGGTAGAATATGAGTTTTGAAATGTGTTTCCATCTACCGTTTTTGGTTTTACAAAGGTAAGGGAGGTGGATTTTTTATCACATTGGTACCAACTACCAATTATGTACCAATTCCTTCCAACCATATATAACTTTCTAAACTGAAGGTGTTGAAGACTTACTTGGGTGACATGATTTACAAAGGTGTAATTTTCCCCAATGTCTCACTTTGGGTAGCACCACTGTTTTTTTCAAAAAAGTAAAATTGAACACTTTACCTCTGTATTAATTCTTAGAAGCTCAACTGGGTCATGGTCAAGAAAAAACATTTATTTTCCCATATTGATGATTTTCTACCAGCTAAAAGGGTGATATGGTTCCGATTTTTTTTCCTTTATTCTAGTTATCACCAAATTAGGATCAAGGAGTCTAATATATATAAGAGTAATTTCAAGAGTATGTATAGAAATTATGAGTGTCTTTTTATTCCATTTTTTCAGGCTAATTATCCAATTATTTTTATAGACACGATGAATAATGTATTCCCCCAATACATTTATTCCTTTGTGGAGGTATTTCTAGATGACATCATGTTTTACTCCGTGACCAATGAGGATAATTTTTATAACTTGATATTAGTTGTGAACATCATGATAAATCACTGGCATTATCCATGAATTTAAAATGAAACATCTAGATTCAAAAATAAAATATCATGGGACACGTGGTTTTTTAATTAGGGAAGTTTAGTTGATCCTAATAAGGTGAAATATATTATGACATGATAGGAACCACAAAATGTGTTTCTTAATCATATGTTCTTAGGCCTGGTAGGGTATTATCATCATTTTGGAAGGATTTATCTAATTTAGATTCTATGAAAACTACTATCACTTGAAAGGGATTGATTTTTATTTGGGATTTAAAATTTAAGAGTCATTTTGATTATTTGAAGCCTTATTTGACTACATCTCCTATATTGAATCCTTAAAACTATGGGTTGGGATATGTAGTATTTTTTATATATAGGGTTTGATTTTAGGATTTTTTATCATGTAGAGTGATCATATAGTGGTTTATAGTTATCATCAGCTTCAACCTCATGATTAAAACTACCCCCACATAATCTCAAATATAAATCTATAATGCACGCACTTAAGAGTTTTAGGATTTATCTTTATAGATAAAGGTTTATTTTCTTCTATGAACAAAAAATCCTGACTTATAATATCTCCCAAAAGTATTTGGACCTTTAGTAGAGGTAATGGGTGGAGTATCTATGATCATTTGAGTTTAAAATTGTGTAAAACCCTAGAAATAGAAATGTTGGTGCTGCTTATTTTAGAGGGAAACATCCATTATAGTCCATGAATGAATCATATTAGGAATGGATTTTTATGTCTCTCTTTTCTCATATACATGTGGGTGTCTGAGAAGATGTGACTATGTTTGATTCATCATTATTTATATTAAAATAATCACTTATTGATATGATTATCTAGTAATATAATCTTAATTTTGAGTTACAAAGAATTTGGGGTACTTTATATGGTGGGGAGAACATCGTAGAATGGTATGGGTCCTTTGAGGGTATCCATTACTTCAGAAATCACAAAGTTTTTCCATTACCTATAAGGAATTTTGTGTTGGAATATTTCCATATTTTATAATGGGAATGAAAAAATATGTAAAAAATATATTTTATGATAAGATGAATCATTTTTATAGGCCAATTATGACATGGTACATTGTTGATTTTGTTTCTTATTGTTAACCTTGTCAACAGATTAAAGCCGAGTATTAGAAGATATCAGGACTTCTTCATCCACTTCCTTTTTCAAATATGATGTGGGATAAAATATCTATGGAATTATTATTGGTTTTCTATATAAAAATTGAGGAAATAATTTGATATGGGTGGTGATTAGACGATTTACCAAATTAGATCACTTTATTACTATTCTTGATATCACCAACGTTTTGGAATTGGGAAATCTATATGTCCGAGAGATCATCAGATTGATTATTTTTATTTCTTCCATATTACTCAATAAGGATCCCTAGTTCACTTCTTAGTTTTTGAGAGGTGATGGGATCCCATGTAAATTTGAAAACAACACACCTTCCTCAGACTGATGGTTGGGAAGAATGGGCTATGTATATGATATAGCATATTTTTTGTGCATGTGTCCTTGAATTTAAAGGATATTAGGATTACTCTTTAGGGAAATTTGAGTTTACCTATAATAATAGAAACTTGTTATCTGTTAAGGTTTATCCCTTGGATGCATTGTATGGATATCCTTGCAGACCTCTTCTTTTTTTGTTGATGATTGGTGAACCATACCTAGTTGGGCCTAGTTTTATCCGTGAGATGACAACATATATTTATTTGACTTTTCAGAGAATGGTAATGGAATAAATTCATTATAAATCCTATGTAGATCAACATTAATTACCCTTAGATTTCTCAGTCTGTAACCTTATATTATCGAGAGTTTAAACTAATTTGGGTCACTAACAGCTTGGAAAATAGGAAATTATAGCACCAAGATACTTGGTACTGTTTGATCTTATTTAGATGATTCGAAGGTGGATTATTATTGGTATTTTATACCACATATGGAATTGATAAATAATGTATTCCATCGGTAATAGCTCAGAATGTGACTCCCTAACTCGTCAAATGTATTGATCTTGTAGGACCTTGATGTGGAACCTAATTTATTCATGACTGAGTAGCTAGTTCATATTTTTTATTCTCAAACAAAGGTAGTTGATGTAAAATCTATCCCCTTAGTTAATGCACAATGAACACATTGTTTTTATTATCCTGAGATTTGGGTACATGATTCTTTAATGAGATAATAGTTCCATCAATCCATTTATACGAATTCTTCTAGATAGGCTTTCTGGGGGAAAAATTATTTTATTCATGGGAGAAATATAAAATCTTGATACCCATATTTAGATAATTTTACCACTTAGGTTTTGATTATATTTTGTGTGAATATTTACTTCAGTTGTTATGGGTGCTTTTGGAGTTTTTTATGTTTCTAGGCCATTTCATGGATTTCACATAATTTGGGAAATATTTGTGGGTCCATCCAAGAAATTGTGGGCCATTTTTTTAAGTTCGAGTGGAGGGAGAATGGTTAGGAACATGATTAGTAAAAATGATGTGTCATACCTCAGAAACATTATGGAATGGGATAGTGGTGGGTACATGGTTAACATGTGGTTTTCCAAATCATGCAGCCAAACCATGAAACCTATTTTAGTTTCCTATGTGGGGGTGCATGGTTCATACATGATTTTTTAAACCATATATCCAAATCATGTAGGTCCCTCTAGTATCCCAAAAAGAGGTTTAAGGTTGGAGTATAGTTAGAAAAATCATGTGAAAAGAATATAATAATATTATTTTATTAATTTAATTCATGAGACCCAATTTTTAAATTCTAAAATCCTCTTAGTTATACCTAATTTGATTCGTTGGTCCTTAGAGGATCTCCATATGTGACTCTAGAACTCCCAACCATGATTTTTCACAAACAAAAGAGTCCCTTAGTGTGTTGGATATCTTCTGGTATTTGAAATCTATCTTTCATCATGAATCATACATTCACAATTTATCTTTAATTTCATGAGTGGGGGATATTCATGATTTTTATAGATATAGATATTTAATTGATGATTTTTGTTTCTTTGATTTTCCTTTGATCGGTCACAACCTTCCATTTTACCTCATGTATGGATTTCATTGGGGTGATAATTTATCCTTTGATTTGAGGTAGGTGGTTTTGTAAGAAAATATCTAACAATTGACGACTTTTATGGTTTTATAATTGAAATTGGTTTTAAAACTTATTTCTAAATTTTTAGATGAGTCTATTAATAAATAATTTGATATATAATGGTGTGCGTGATGAATTCCATTGACAAAGGATTTTGAAAATTAAGTGTTGATTTCAAGAAATATATCTTAATTTTGAAATGAATTATTTTTATGATTTATTTTGATGTGGTGAAAAGGAATTAAATTTTATATGTTTTTAAATGGAATTATTTTAAATATATTATTTATTTATTATAAAACCCATTAAATGTATGTTTTTTAAATGAGATGGAATGTTTTGAAACATAAACTTAGGTTGAATGAAATGATTGATTGAAATGATTGGAGATTTATTTAGATGATTGATATTTACAAGTAAGATAGATTACCATGTATCACATGGATGAGTGGTAAGTTAAGTATAAGGAAATGCATTCTAGGTAAACTAATATCCTTCAAATGAATTGGAAATGACATTGAAACTAATCTATCTTGAGGTAAGGGAGTTTATACTTTGGGATTATCTCATATTCCCCATACGATTGGAATATAGGGAGTGTGTACACCTAGATCAATATTTTTTCAAGATTAACCCTATATTTTTTCCCAAGGTTCTATGATTGATAATGAAATCATATTCTCATGTTTGATAGAAATTATTATTCAGGAATTTTTTGTAAAAGATTCTCATATCTTCCTATTTTGACCGAATTCATATTCATACTTACTTTGATAAATATACACATATCTACCTATTTTAGTATATATGAAAATTTTTACCTATTTATTATTATCTATTTTATTTTTTAAAAATCATGTTTTGATAAGAACTAAGAAAAGATTTATATTCCATGTCTTATTATAAAATTAGGATACATTTATTATAGATTACTTATGAAATGATTAGTGGAACCATATTGAGATTTTTTTATAAAACTCTAACTTTTCCTTTATAAGATTTTAGATTTTATTATTCTAGGTTCATGGAATTGAAAGACACCACTTAGAGGTGATAGATTCTCTTAATTAGCCGGACTTGGGAGTTGGTAGTTACCAGTGGAGCATGTGATTTGCCTGTTTCATAGAGTTTAAAGGTTGATGTTTTTATTGTTTCATTTAATTAATTTTGTTGATGTATAGTTTTAAGACTTGAATCTATCCACTAGTGACAGTTTCCCTCTTTTGGAGTGTTTTTAATTTGAACTATTTATTCCTTTATATGTGTATATATTTCATAACGAGTTATTCTTTTGGTGAAAGTGATACCTATGGATTATTTTTATTCCTAGGAAATAATCACAAGACCTTGGGGATTAGTAATTACCTTCAAGATATGTCATGAATGATTGTAGTTCTATTTAGTAATATTATATTGGTTTCTCCCTAAAAACACTAACCCATCACTTTTTTAAGTATCATACATTCATCATATGATATAATGAGTAAAAAATACAAAATAAAAATTTTCTATAGCCATATGTATTAGAATTATAATATACCAATTTTCAGAGAATTTCCCAATTACAATAAAATAGAATAAATGATAATAAATTATCCAAATAAATACGGTGGATGTTTAAAAAATACATAATTAACTTTTCTATGTAAACAATAAACAATCATAGATGAATAAAAAGTATATATGTTCTCAGTAGTTCCACAATAAATAGACTATATTTCAATTTACTAATATAACAAATTAACACAGTTTTGGAAATGTTTTATACAATTATTTAAATAATTTTTCCAATAAATAAACATCTGTAATTTAGGTGAAAAAATTTCAATCAAAAGAAGGAAATACAGATTGTTCACAAAGGAAATGCATTGGAAGGAATGTCTTTCTTATAAAAGATGAAGATTTTAAAAGAAAAAGGTAGTGATGAACCATTTAATTTACAAAAATAACATTAAATAATAAATGTTGAGAAATAATTTTGATGGTTCCTGAAGAATATATCATCAGGTTAACAAATAAAACTCATAAATATGTTGACATAGATTAAAAACATTCTATCAAAATAATGCTTTGAATGAAATAACACAAGATGGGATAATGAATATAATTGATATAATCATGATTTCAATCAACCAAAATATAAAAATATGTATATATTATATAATGAATCAAGAATCATAAATAAATTGAGTGTAAATTATTTTGAATCTAAAAAATGAAAATGGAGGTGAAAACATAAAATAGATTTTTGGAAACATTTTTAAAATTTTCATAAAATATAAACATACATGTCACATTTAAAAGTAAAATTTGATAAATGTGAAGTTAAATGTATTGAAAATTTGTAATTTTAAAATTAATCCCCAATAATAGATCATTGATAATTACATAAATATCTATATAAGAATTTTGGATACAAATATAATACATTTAATTATGAAATGAACCTTTTTAATAATTTGAATTTACCTTTGTTGAAAACTCACATTGAAAAAAGAGTAAGTAAAACTTATTTTAATTGAAATTTAATTTTTTCCATAAAGGATTATAAAATACCATATAATAATACATTATGGTTTTATAACCCCATAATGGAATAACAATGTTGAAGATAAATCATTATAATTCATAGAAATGATATTTGAGCTATCAATATCAATTACTAAAAACATAATATATAAGGTTATAAAAATTAAATAAATATTTATGTGGTAGGAATGTAAACCCACATAAAAAATAATATAATACCACGTAATACTACCAAGGGATTAATTTACCAATCATAAATGAAATATTTTTCATACAATGATCATAAGTCAATGAATGTGTATTGAGTTTCCAAAAACACTTACAATTGGGGTAACATTTGAGTCCATATGAATTTGAATAAAATAAAATAATTTGGATTAGAATATCTAAATAATTAAAAGGAAATAAATGATAAAAAATTAATGGGATTAAAAATAAAAAGAAATACATACAAAGGATAGGGTTCATAACATGTAATATGACTCAAAGAATCATAATTGAGACCAATAAACCCCTTAAAACATTATCAAATTTCGTGTCAAAATTTAAATAAAGGATATTATATCAAATAAAAAATTAAATATATTGAAAAATTAGAGTATTGTGCTACAAATTTTTAATGGGTATGTCGATACACCATTCTAAAGGAAACATTGTGTATAATAAGAAAACTATAGCAATGAGTGAATGTTTGAGAATAGAAACCCATATATTCTTTTCCATCTTAGTCAAATGCATGTTAAAGACATATAAAAAACATAAATATATTAATATTATATTTTATAAACATATTAATATCAATAAATGTTTATAAAATTCATTTATAATTTTTCTCTACACATATATTAGCTAGTTATTATCAATTATTGATATTGGGTGTGTGTAATATGGGTCATATTGAACTAGTTTCATAAAAACATTGTTGGTACTCATTATTATTAAATAAGTATCATCATTTGATCAAAAAAAGTTAGTTTAATATATCTTAACTAATAATTTTAAAGTTAATTTGATTCATTATTAGTTTTAGTTACAATCTATGAAGATGAAAATTAAGATGATCATGTTTCTATGATTCATAATGAATGAAAAGTGTTTTCTTAATTAACAAGTTTAATAATAATGTTATCATTATAGAACCTTAAACAACCCAATATTTTATTATCTATATAATTTATTACAAGGAATTAATTTCTCATAGTCATATGTGATACAAATTTATAGCATTGTTCAAGTAGGTGGTGAAACTAATCCAAACAATAACATTGCATAATTAAAGGATTATTATGAAGAAATTTAGATGTAAAAAATTATTATAGAATAATAATGATCATATTTAATATTTAATAGATTTTTATATCGTAGTTTTTAATAATTCTTATAATTATATAACCTATATGCTATTATTTCACAATATGAAGGAATTATTAGTTTTCTCTTTGAATGGTTTTTTTGAGTGTTGAATTTACCACAATTGTTTATTGCTCATATTGTAATAGGTTATCCTGATTATCTTTTTATAACCATAATATTGTTTTTAATTTGATTGTTTATTAATTTAAATTATTCTCACGATCATCCTTATAAGGTAGTGTTCAAAATAAAAAACAAGAATCAAAGTTTTGATGGAGGCAGTCATCAATATGTACCGATGTATAATGGTTTTGTTTTCCATAGAATGTGGAAAAGGGTAATATGGTTTTAAATTTAAGAATATAAAAAATGTAATACATTTAATACTTATATATTAAAATACATATTTTTACCATCCTTTTTAGGTTGGTAAAGAGAACAAAACATGTTGCATCATGGAGGTGGTAGTATGTACAACACACAAATGATAGTTTGGTTTTTCTTAAAAAAATTGTTAGTTTTTTAATGGTCATACAATAATTATAATATCATACCAATATGATAATGATTCTTATTTTTTCATTTTTATATGGTTCATTTCAATTTTAGGAAGAATATGTGAAAATAATGTAATACAAATGGTAAAGGAGTGATTGGAAATTTATTCCTCGCTTCTTGGATTATCTCTTTTATGAAGGGTTTTAAGACTGAGGGATAATATTTTGAGAAGGGAAGAACCTTTTGAAGGTTTCTAGGAATTTTAGGAATTGGTTTGGGTATAATATGGTATAAAATAAGTTTAGTGCCCCGACCTAGTTACACAGAGTCGATGAATTATTATATAACATTGGCATTATTACAAGGAATCAAGTCCTGAACGACAGATTAGTTTAGCAGTTATGGATAACTGATTACATACATTAACATTACATTACAATTTCAAACATAAATTACAAAATAGATAATACTTTTATAATGAAATTTTAATCCTAGTATAATGTTTAATATAAATCATAATACACATCTTGGAATCCTAGGAAAATAAAACATAAGAAAGGGGTGATCTCAGATGCTTAGTAAGGAAATACATATAGTAGAAGCTATCATAAATAATCATAAACTTTTATGGAAATGTATAAAATTGAAACACAATCCCTTTAAACATAAACATCAGCATATTATGGTAAAAATAAATAAAATAATTCCATTAACTTATTCACACAGATATTCTACTAGTTGAATAATCACACGTAACATCAATAAATAATCTTATAATGATGGAATGAAAAATGTCAGACATCTTAATCACAATGTCAAGGCTTTGTTCCAAGACCGTAAATATAAATTTTTTCAAGGCCATCTGCGAAGACATTAGTTTGTCTCATAAGACCTAACGATGCATCGAGGGGCTATATCGGTTCCCACCCGTCACTTACTATGTCCAATGCATTCCTCATATGAAAAGGATGAAATATAAAATAACCAACTGTATTAAAACTTACATACGAAATGCAAATACTTTAACCACAGCCCATGAATGGTATAAAAGTTGCACATCCACAGTCAAACATAACTCATTCGAAACAATATGGAAGATTGTATTATAATAAATCAACCTCACTAAAATGTAAAATATAATGAACTATATTGACATAGATGAAAACAATCAGTAATACTATTTGAGATTAATATCACCTTTTTTCTTGAAAACATTTAAAAGACACACCATTTATCAAATAAGTAGTTTAATATAGATTATTGAATCATAGTGTCCCATACCAATTTGAACCATTTGAAAATAATTTTAATTTAAAAACATTCATGTACATATAAATAAATCCTTAAAACCATTTTTAAAACATGGATATTAATGAGAAATATTTAGAAGAATAAATCTTTAAATAATTTAAAATGATATTTTAGTTAAAGAGTTCCTAACCAAATGAGAGACACTTGAATATAAATAATTGAGGAATAACATTAATAAAAAAGTTATAATATAATGAAAATAAATATATTCAGGATATACTATATCAAAGGATAGTATATACACCATATAAAAGTGAATTGGCACATAACCACAAAAAAGTCTCAATTGAATGTAAATTGAGGTGAAATCCTTTATGAAGACCTTATCAATAGACTAAAGATAAATAAATGACATAATTATGTGTAAAAAATATAAATATACTAAATATGATTGTATATTTAGAGTAAATTAGTCATAGGACATTCACACATATTCTCATAAAAGAAAACCAATTACATAGATGTTTAACACAATTAAGGGAGATTGAGTGAATAATAACCTTACCAAGATCATATAAATGACTTTAGAATTTATTAATGGAGTGATTAGGTGTATAAATAAGTACATCCAAACAAAGGGGAGTGTAAATTACAAAATAAATAAATAAATAGTGATTGCAAAAATAATCGTGGAGTAACATATTCAGTGTAGTATGTGTAAAACCCAATGACTGGAAATTGAAATTAGAAATTCACTTAATGATTTGGTTACTTAAGAAATATAGACCCCATAGAAGAAGGATCATACAATTAAGATATAAATACCCATAAAGTAAATTATATTACACAAATAATACACTCATGGTCAGTACATACACCATACAAATAAAAATAGTGTAAAATAAAACATGAATCTTATGGGAATAAAAAGTGGTCTGAAAACCCCTTACCTTATACATTACTTTAGTAGCGGGTAAGTTTAACCTCCTGTATAATGGTTAAAGGGTTTTTATTAAATTTTACAGGAATCACATACATTAATATGATATCATATATGATCATATAATATTAATTTTTAAATAATATTTTAGTTTTATCATTGTTTCAGGTGTTAACAGATTCGTTTTTCTTTATATGTTTTGTTACGTAAGTCATGTTTTTTATAGATATTATATATTTGATTCCTATCTAGAATGATATTGAGTTCATAAAAATTATTTTTTAATCATTATATGAAAAAAAATTCTTAAATTTTTATGATGCGGAATGAAATCTTATTGCATCATGGATATGGTAAGTCATACGTATTCAAGAGCGACAATATCATTATATTGATGGTGAAATTGTGTGTGATTGGATGGTATATTTTATATAAAAAATCATCACCATGTTATATTTATTATTTACATGAATTATAAATAATTATTATTCCCATCCAAATATTTATGTGTTGAATAAAAAATTACACCATGATGTGGAGACGGTAAGCTGATTATGGTATGGAAACAATAAATAAAGAGGTAGTGGAAGAAGAAAAAGAACATTTAAATAGGTGATGAAATGATTACCTCTTCTTCAGGTGCTTCCTTTTGATTTGAACAAACAGGATCCTTAGGATGGATTTATGATCACAATAATGCCTCTAGGTTGAATTGAGGGTATCTTGGGGGATATTTGAGCAGGTTTTGGTAGTACCAAATGGATTTAAAGATGTGAATTTCAAATGGGAAGTACCATTTTATAAGACACGTGAGAGGAACTTTAGGAAAATCTTGAAATATTAATTTATTATAAATCCATTTTCAGTTTATAATAGCTCCAAATTAATTTATTTCATGGATAAGATATGGATTGGTCAAAATATTTTCAACCAATAGGTTTTAGACATGTTTAGGTCACCATATTAACCTTATCATTTAGATTTAACTCTTATTTAAATTGATTAACCTTTACCATGTCTTGTTGTATATTTATATTACATGGTTAATAAACTTACTATAAAATTAAAAGCGAACCTAAAGTGGTTAATTAATGATATATATGACATTATCTATGTTCTTTCACTAAATCTTAGATTTTAAGATATTATAACATTTAATAAAGTAGTATTTGTTTTAAAAACTCAAATATATCAATTTTGACATTATTTAGAATTTGGTTTCTGTGAAAGTCATAACAACTTAATTACTTAAAATAAAATACATTGAATCTACCATAACATGTCTTATTCATGGTTAAAATTTGTGGATCAAATCCAAAGATTCAATTTTCATTTATTTTAATAATTATAACATTAATTATTTTAATCTTCCATTAATAAGATAATTACTACATCATCATTGTGTCATGGATAAATTTAATTATTTAATGTCTAAAAATTACAAATAAAATACAATGATGTAGGAAATATTTTTTTTAAATTTATAATTATCATTTATAGTCTTATTTATCTTAATTATAAACCTATATTAAAAATGGTTTAGTTATTAAAATTTTAATTTAACACTTTTAACTCTTCTTTAAATAAAATAAAATAAATGTCTTAATCTAACCCAAATGGATCAAAAAGGATATTAAATTTTTCCTAAGGTTTATTTTGGTCAATAAACACTTATCCAATAGAATTAGGACATGTTTTGAGATAATTATAATATTAAATTTACCTTTAATTAACCTATTTACTTTTAACCTTGTTAAATAAAATTCAAAAGACACTATTCACCAAAAAATATTTTCATCCTATTGAACCACATTTTACTTACTTATGTAAACCATTTCTTTCATATTTCTGAAATTAAATTCAAAGAAGTGGTAAAATTACGTTTTATGTAGATTTTCATATGTTCCTAGAAGTTGGGTAAAAGACGTTAAAAACATCAATAAAATTTTATATATATAATATTATTATAAAATGACACCAATTAATTATATTGGATAAATATAGGTATTATATATATTTTTTGACTTTAAAATAAATTTAAATTTAAAAATAATTATTTAAATAAAAAGTTGGTTTTAAACGATAACACAATGTTTTTCACTATTCATCAAAAATTGAAATTTTTTAGAAAAATTCAAAAAATTCACCCTAAGATAATTTTGATATTATGAATCAAAAAAATGAATTCTATTTTACCAAATTCAATTTTTATGAGTGTATAATATTAATTTTATTATTTCTCACCAAAGTACATAAGAAGTAGTTGCTTTATCAAAATATTACTTATATTTTAATGAAACTTATACATTTTCTTATAAATATGGTTTATTTTTGTGATATAATTATAAATGAAATTTAAAATTTATATTTTAGCTTTTCGTATTACTATATTTAATTGTTAAGTTATATATATATATCATTTGAATAATTGTAACACTAAATTGTTGTTTCACAGAAAATATATCTTGCGTGTAAAGAAAGCCAAGTCAGTGTTGTGTGCAATATAAGATATTGAATTAATTTAAAGATATAACTCACTATGAAATCCTGGGGTGTTAAATTCTTCAGTCCTTTTGAAAATTGTGTCCTATAAATATTAAAATTGGGCTTAGAAACTTCATTGAAAGTCCCACATCTAAAAAAGAGTCAATAAAACCATCACTTTAAAAGAAATAAAGAGAAGTACAAATCTCACCAGAGATAAACCATACTAGGGTTCCATATAGAAAAACATGGATATGGAAGAGAAAAAATCCATCATGTTCTGATGGAGAGTGATAGAAAACACGATTAGGAGAAATTTAACTACTAGAAAACCATAAACTTGAGATGGGTTAAATGGTATTTGATTACCAAGTAGGAAGAGTAAACGGATAATGTTTTTTAGTTCCTTTTCATAATGTTGAGAAATTTATTTATGAGATAGACTAAGAACATAAGGACATATATTTAATTTTTAAGTAGCGTTTCATCCTTAAATAAATTTATACCACAAACTCATCTTTTCTCCAAATGATGAGAATTCAATATGAGTTGGTCACACCTGAAGATCTAGAATCAACTTCTAGGAAATCACATAATCCACAAAATATGAACTATGTATTTCCCTTATCTTTATTATTTATCCAAAAAAAAATGGTTTGTACAAGATTAGATGATCCCAAAAAAGGATAATCCTCTGTATAAATAAATATTACTCTTAATCTCTAAAATTAAACAAACAATACCCAAAGTTCACCAATACTATTCAATAAAATTTTTTTCCTTAAAATCCTTCAAAATAATCCAAACTAATTTTGAAACATAAAATTTAAAAGTATTTGATCACATATTCTTTCATGATAAATCATAACATTTATCTCCAAATAACATCGACTACTCTTAAAGTTACATACTTAAAAGTAATTAACCAAATCAGATATTATCTATGATAGGTTAATCATTTCCATAAATAACCCAAATCGCTATAAGTCCACAATAAAAACATATATTCTTCCAAAATAAAAATCCACCAATACCCCTCAAATTAAATCCCATAGTAATCTATTTTCCTTAGGCTTATAGTGTTCCCAAAAGAGCGAACATCTTCCAAAATAACATTTATCACTTAATCACCAAATAATTTTCTTATAATAAGGATATCCATTTGATAAAAAATAAGTTATAAAAATGAACATATTATTGGTCAATAAAATAATTTAACTATAAATAATTAGTCATACTAACCAGGGACTTCACGTAGTCCAATGGTAGGTGATAAATCCATGTTGGAATTTGGTTGTGGGTTCGATTCCCGTTGCATTATCAGACGTGATGGGTTGTCACGTGGTCTGTGTGATGTCCTTTTTCAAAAACTATATAATTTTATAAAATTCCAAAAAATGAGTTAAATTACATAAAAATAACCATAACATATTTTAACCACAAATTTTATCTCATACATCTCATTTTTATCCCAAAAAGTATAAACCTATAATTGACTCAAATTCAAGGATCTAATAAACCCAAATGGTTTTTTATAAATATATCCACAAAATAAATGATAATTCTTCCTTAAATAGAATTTTTACATAACAAACTACAGGGTTACACATACAAGATTAAATTCATCCAATGTAATTCCATTAACAAAGATCATTAATACTTTTAAACATTTATCCATCCATTTATTTCCACATAGGTTCGTCCTTGACCTAGTGGTTATCCTATAGAATAGTGCGCTCACTTGGGTAATAACCAAGTCCCCTACATTTACGAAAAATGACTGAAAATGGATTCTTGGGATCATTTTTATTTTCTTTCATAGTACTATTCATTTTTCCTCAACAATTATTTACTTTATATCCTTATTTCCCACACATAAAACATTTCATTATTTCATTGAGATACTTTCCTGGGTGTCTCTTTCCACATTTCCTGCCTGATGGAAATTGAGCATTATTTTCTCCATGGTCTCCATTGCTGGATCACTTATCATTATCATCCTTTCTCTTCTATGTTCAGTTTGGGAGTTGGATAATGTATATGTTATTGATCATATTTTTGGAAAACTGATTCGACATGAACATGATATCTTTTATGCCTATCAAAATTCCATTTCATTGAACATTTCCACCACCGTTCCCACATTGTACATCACAATCAATGTTATTATGAGATCCTTGTAATATATCCATTGTATAAAACCATAAATCATAGTGTGAGTAACAATACTAATACATTAATTTAGAGAATATCATGACACATTATTTTCAATCTAAAATACCTTAAGATTATCCAAGGTTATTTATTCTCCTATTATATTAAAATCCTTTAAATGTTTTTGTAATGAAAATTTGAATTATCCTAAGCATATCCCCCAGGAGTGTCAAACTAGGTGTGCAGTAAGGCACGTTGTCATGTACCAGGATACCCCGGGTAATGCCCAAAACTCCTTATTAGACTTTTTCACTCCTTTTTACATCTATGCCTGAACCATGTCCACTTTTAGTATCCAAACAGGGATATATTACTTGGTAAACTCGCAAAATCTATACATTACCAAAATTCTAGTAAGTTATTTTATACTAATCCGCAATGTCTATCTTAGGGTAATTTTCTCTAAAAAGTGTATTTCTAAATCTAGTTCCAAAGGATTGTACTAAACTTCCTATCATACAAGCTGTAACACGCCAAATCGGTTACCTATAGTCTGTGCATTATTACATAACATGGGAATTATTACAAGGAATCTAGTCATGAAGGACCAATTAGTTTTGAAGTCTTGGAAAATAGAATACATACATGAACTTTATATTACAATTTCAAACATAAAATAAAACATAGTAAATCCTTTGAGAATGCCATTATAATCCAAGAATAAACATGTATATAAATCATAATATACTTCATGGAATCCTAGGAAAACAAAACATAAGAATGTGGTGAGCTCAGATGCTTAGTAAGGATAAAAAATATAGAAAAATCTATCATAAATAATAACAATCATTTATGGAAAGGCATAAAATTGAAACACAAGACCTTTAAATATAAACCTTAGCATAATATGGAAAAAAATAAATCAAATAATTCCATTTACTTATTCTCATGGATATTATACTAGTCAAATAATCACATGTAACACCAAAAATGAATCTCATAATGATGGAATGTATAATGTCAGACATCATAACCACAAATTCAAAGCCATGTTCCAAGACCCGAAATATAAATTTTTCTACGATCTTGTGACAAGACACTAGTTTTTTCATGAGACCTACAGATGAATCAAAGGGATATAGTGGGACTCACCCATCACTTACTATATCTAATGAATTCCTCATATGATAAGGGTGAAATATAATCTAAACATTCGTATTAAAACTATCATACAAAATGTCAATACATTAACCACAAATGATGAATGGTATAAAAATTACACATCCACAGTCAAACATAACTCATTCAAAGAGATTTTTTAATAAAAGTGTTCCATACCACTTTGATGCTTTTGAAATGAATTTAAATTTGAAAACATTATTGTACATATAAATAAATCCTTAAAACCATTTTTAAAACATGGACACTAATTAGAAAGATTTAAAAGAATAAATCTTTAAAACATTTAAAATGATATTTTAGTTAAAGTGTTCTTAACCAAATGAGAGATGCTTGAATACAAATAATTGAGGAATAAAATTAATCAAAACATTAAAATATTTTGAGAAAAAATAGATTCATATTGTCCTATGTCAAAGGATAGTATATACACCATATAAATGTAAATTGGTGCACAATTACAAAGAAGTCTCAATTGAATGTTAATTGAGGTGAAATCCCTTATAAATACTGTATCATTAGATTAAAGATAAATCAATGAAAAGATTATGTGTAAAAAATATAAATACACTAAATATGATATTATATTCAGTGTAAATCAATCAGAGGACATTCACACATATTCTTGTAAAAATAAGACAAATTACTTGGATGTTTAACACAATGATTGGAAATTAAGATAAAATTACCCATATCAAGTTCATAATAATGACTTGAGAATTTATAAATGGAGTTATTATGTGTATCAAAATTATATCCACATAAAGGGGAGTGTAAATTACTACATAAATAAATAAATAGTGATTCCACACATAATCTTAGTGTAAAATAATCAATGAAGTATGCATAATACCCAATGAGTGGAAATTGAAATTAGAAATTCCCTTACTAATTTGTTTACTTCAGAAACATACGCACCATTAAAGAAGTATCATACAATAGATATGTAAATACCCATAAATTAAATTATATTACACAAATAATACAATCATGGGAAGTACATACACCACACAAAATTAAAAAGTGTAAAATATAGCATGAATCTTACTAGAATAAAAAGTGATATGAAAACAACTTACCCTGTACTTTACATTAGTCATGGATAAGTTTAACCTCATGTAAAATGGTTAAAGGATTGCTATTAAATTATACAGTAATCCCATACATAAATATGATATCATATAAGATCCTCTAATATTTCTTTGTTAATAATATTTTAGTAGAATCATTGTCCCAGGTGTTTACTAATTCATTTTCCGTTCTATGTTTTATTATGTAAGTCAGGTTTTTTATGTATAGGATGTATTTTATTCATATAAAGACTAATATTAAGGTCTTAAAAAATATTTTTTAATCATAAAATGAATTTTTTTGAATGGTTACGATGGGGAATGAAATCTTATCATGTTGTGGAGATGGTAAGCCGTACGTACATACGAACGATAATATCATTTTATTGATGATGAAATAATATGTGATTATATGGTATATTATATATAAATTATTAAAATACATGTTATATTTATTATTTACATCAATTATAGATCATTATTATACCGATCCAAATAATGAAGTGTTGAATAACAAACTACACCACGACGTGGAGACGGTAATCCGTATGTACGCACATATGGTGAATTTGTCATTAATAAGATGGATATAATAATGAATATGGTTGTACCATATTTATAATAACACCACAGTATGTATAAGGTACAAGAATTGTTATTTTGGTATGGAAACAACCATGAAAGTGGAAGTGGAAGAAGAAAAAAACATTGAAAGAAGTGACAAAATAATTAACTCTTCTTCGGTTGCTTCCTTTTGATTTGAATAAAAGTGATCCTTAGTTTGGATTTATGAACAATTTAAGGCCTAGAGGTTGAATTTATGGTAGTTGGTAAGAGATTTGAGTAGGGTTTGGCCAATTCAAATGGATTTGGATGTCTGAATTTAAGAGAAGGGCAAGTAACCTTTTATATTAGTGGTGAGGGGCACATTATGAAGAGCTTGAAAAATTAATTTATTATAAAATCATTTTCAATTTATAATATCTCAAAATGGTTTTATTACAAGTATATGGTGCTTATGAATCGAAATATTTTCATATAATAGGTTTTATACTAGTTTATGTCACCATATTAACCTTATATTTTAGATTTAACTCTTAACCAAATAGTTTGGCATTTACAATGTCTTCTGGTATTTTCATATTACATGGTTAATAAAATTACAATAAAATGTCAAGAGAACCTCAAGTGGTTCATTAATGACATATATAACCTTATATAAGTCATTTGGTCAAATATTAGATTTTTAGGATATTATATCATTTAATAAAATAGTATTTTTTTTAAAACTCATTTATGTCAATTTTGACATTATTTAGTATTAGGTTTTTGGGAAAGTCATAAAAAATTGATTTCTTCAAAAAAATACATTTAATCAACCCTGAAATGTATTATTTAACTATAAAACTCATGTATGGAATCAAAAGTTTCAATTTACATTTCTTTTTATATTTATAACATCGATTATTTTAATCATTCATTAATAAGGAAAAAACTGCATCATCATTGTGTCATAAATAAATTTAATTATTTAATGTCTAAAAATTATAAATAAAATATTATTATGTAGGAAATATTTTTATCTTTTTAATTAAACTTTATAGTTTAATTTATCTTCTGTATAACCCTATATTAATAATGGTTTAGTTATTACAATTTTAATTTAACAATGTTAACTCTTCTTTAAATAAAATATAATAAATGTCTTATTCAAACCAAAAATTATCAAAAAGGATCTTATTTTTGTACTAAGGTTTATTTTTGTTGAAAAAAATTATCCAATAGAATTATGACATGTGTTGGGGTAATTATAACAATAATTTTATCTTCAATTATCATATTTACTTTTAATCATAGCAAATAAAATTCAAAAGATACTATTCACTAAAAAATATTTTCATCCTTTTGAACCACATTTTACATACTGATATCAACCATGTCTCTCAAATTTTTGAAATTCAATTCACAGAAGTTGTAAAATTACGTTTTATGTAGATTTGAATATGTGCCTAGAAGGTGGGTAACAGACGTTAAAAAGTTCAATAAAATTTTATATATCTAATCTTATTATAGAATGACTCCAATGAATTAAATTAGATTAATATTGGTATTATATATATATATATATATATATTGTCTTTAAAATAAATTTAATTTAAAAATAATTATTTAAATAAAAAGTCTATTTTTAACGATAACGTAGTGTTTTTCACTATTCATCAAAAATTGAAATTTTTTATAAAAATAAAAAAAAATTAACTGAAAGCTAATTTTGATATTACAAATATAAAAATGAAGTCTATTTTACCAAATTCAAATTTTAGGAATGTATAATATTAATTTCATTATTTCTCAGAAAATGACATAAGAAGTAGTTCCTTGATCAAAATAGTAATTACATTTTAATGAAACCTATATATTTTCTTATAAATCTGGTTTATTTATGTGATAGAAATATAAATGAAATTTAATTTTTTTTTACTATTAGTATTAGTATATTTAATCGTTATGTTATAAATTTATCATTTGAATAATTATAATAATAAACTGTAGTTTCATAGAAACTCAATCTTGCATATAAATCAAGCCAAGTCTCTATTGTGTACAGTATAAGATATTGAATTACTTTAAAGATATAACTCACTATGAAATCATGGGGTGTTACACTAAGTATTTTTTAGTGTGTGGAGATGTGAGTAGAGGAGTTCCCCTTTTATATGTGAAAAGGGATGATATTTTTGTAAGTACTGAATTTTTTTCACTAATGGGAAGTCACTCTTAGGGAAAGGGGATCCAAAATTGAGAAATAATGAAGTGGGGAAGAAATAAGGTTTATATTGTCCACAACCACCCATTTATAAACATATTTTAAATATATATATATATATATATATATATAACTCATTACCAGTATATCTATTTACATTTATCAATTTTTCTTTTATTGTGATAATGATTTTTTACAAAAGGTAACTTATTAATCAAGAGAAAAAATAAAATGTCCCATATTACATAATTTGGAAAATTTGATTCAAAATTTTAATTAATTTTATTTTATTCGATTATTAATAGTAGTGAAAAAGGATTTTAAATTTATTATTTTATAATTTATTAAAAATAATATTTTGAAACATATAATATTTTTTTTATATAATATCAAATATTGGGTTTTAAATTAAAAAATTATATAAATAAACATAAAAAATAATATTTGGTTTTAGAAAAATTTGTCATGAATTTAAAAGTCTTACTTATTAACTAATAATGTCTTTAAAAGATGAAATTTAAAAAAATGGTATATTGCACTATTCATCTTGAAAATCTATATTTTCAGGAAAAAAAATATAATCAAATAATATTAAAAAAATAATACTATGATGAATTTGAAAACAATTTCAATTTTTTCAAATTCAAATTCTAAAATATAGAAATTTTATTTTTAAATAAGATTATAAAAAAATAAAAAATTATCTTTATAGGGAAAATGACTCTTGCGAACACACTCTATTATTATTATTATTTTATATCATTTAATAATTAGATTTACACAGTTTTTTATATAAATATATAATATCATCAATTAATCATTTGTTTATTTTGGTAAAAAATCATTTCACATTAATAATAATTGATTTAGAAAAATAAAATTCTAAGCACAAAATGATCTTATTTTCCATTTTAACTATTTCAATTAAAGTTCATTCCTATTAAATGTATCCATTTTTTAATTCTATAGATATTTAATAAAGTGTTTTCTCTTATTAATTACACCTCATTAAATGTCTCAATTTTAATGGTCATACTAAAATATTTTTATTTTATCTAAATAAATCACAATTTTGTTTCTGTTTGGTGTTTCTTGTGGAGAAAGATGTCAAACACATTGAATTATTTTAAGGAAATAATATATTAAAATATTAGGGTGTTTCACTAACTCGATATCATATATATGAATGGAGATATGAGGTGTATTTCAAGATAACACTGAATAAAAAACTAACATCTTAGAGGATGAATTACATCTTTATAGGACATCCTAAAGAGAAAATTGATTTTATCTATATATACCTTCTGATAAAAAATTGATTTTTTTGACATGGAATATTTCTATAAGGGAAAATATTTATAAAGGAAATGGTGGGATAAATATTCAATTTTATGAAGTTGATGCTCTATATGCACAGAATTTAGTACATGGATAGTCTCTATAAGAGGCGATGCGAGATAAAAATGTTCCTGAGACACAAGTAATATATAGGTCTACTGGAGTGTTTAGAAAACCAAAGAGTTATGGAATTCTTATCGCTGAGTTTGATGACATACTACCCCGATAGACTAATAAATATCTTACATACAAGGTGTTAGTAGATCACAATGATACTATAAAATGGAAGAAAGACATGCATTCGAGGTTAGAGTCCATATACCAAAATCAAGTGTAGATTTTTTTAGACATTCCAGTTAATGAAAAAACCTACAGAATGTAAAATTTTATACAATACAGATCTGGAAATAGATGGTAAAATATGATCTTATAATGAAAAACATGTTGTAATGGGTTTTAGATAATGTTATGGAATTGACTATAATGAAACCTTATCACCAGTCATGATGCTGAAATCCATAGAATATTACATGAAATAACAACCTTCTATGATTACAAGATTTGGAAAATAGCGGTTAAAACTGGTTTTATAAATGGTATGTTGGTTTAAGATGTCGGTATGACTCAACATGAAGGTTTTATCATTTGAAAGAGTTTCAGTAAAGTATTCTAGATGAAGTGATCCATTTATGTATTAAATCAAGCATCACAACAATGGAATGCTCATTTTGATGAGACTATAAGTGAATTTAGTTTCATAATTAATGAATTAAAATTAGGTGTATATGTTATTTTTATTGTAAAGTCCATCATTTTCATAGTATTATATGATTATGAAAAATTTATTATGGGAAATGAAGTTCAAATATTATAATTAGTTAATATTTCGATAAATGAATTCTTGTCTGTAGATTTATTTGCTGAAGTGGATTATATTTTAGTCATCATGTTATATCAAGATAGATCTCATAGGTTAATTGGTATAATTTTAAAAACATATATTTAATGTTAATAAAAATTTATAATAGAGAACAATTCAAAAGAGTTTTGTTTCTAATGTCACATGGTTTCAATCTCTCTAAGAATATGTACCAAAAAAATAGGAGGAGATTGAAATGATGAGTTGGATACCTAATGCATCACAAGTTGGATCTATATGGTATTTTATGCTATGTATTAGGTTTGATATTTCATTTTAGTAGATTATGGAGGGAAGATATCAAGGAAATATTAGATAGCTACATTGGATAGCCATAAAGACTATGCTAAAGTACTTTATACATACAAAGGACTTGATCCTTGTATTTGGAGAAATTGAGGGGCTAGTATTTTGGGCATACAATGATGCATGATTATAAATATATCACGATGATCTAAAATCAAAATCATACTATTCGTTTTTTAGAATTTTTTATAGTGAATGAGAGAATCTTTAAGAAATATATGGCCACTGATTCTATAGTAAAATATGAGTATATAAAAACATCTAATGTATCTAATGAATTGGTCTACATAATTATAAATTCATTGTATAATGGTGTTGAAACTACCAGTGTATCCCTTGTATAATATACTAAGATAATAATGTCTATGTTTTACTTTCAAAATATCCCAAATCACCCTAAATGATAAATAATATACAATGGATGTTTCATTTCTTGATGGATTTTACACAGATTGGTGAATACCTTATCAGTATATTTTCTATATATGATGTTGTATAATACCCCTAGAAAAAACCCATATCTTAGTAGAAGAATGATTCTCATCGGATATCAAGCATGTTAAGAGTTGTTAGTTTTTGGCTCAAGTTCAGGAGGGGGTTTTGTGACTGGGTTCCCTAGACCCAACTCTTGTATGTACTTTGTTTTTCAATACAGGTATATTTCTTTGTATACATGTGTCTATGTGTGTGTGAGATAGAGAGTTTTTTTCATATAATTCTAGTGTTGCTAATTTTGTTTCCACTGTTTTCATGGTAATTTCCTTAAATTTCATATTATATCAAAAGGTTATAGTTGTTCCTAGGAAACAATGATAACCTTGAGATAAAATAATAGTAATTATAAAACAAATTCATATAGTATAGATAAAACATAATAATATGAATATTATTATATCTAACTATTAGGTTTTGGGGGATCAAAATCATTTAAACTTCATATCATGATGTTTTCACTTGGTTATCTTGAGTAGAGGTGATCATGAGGACTGACCAACCAATACGAACACCAAATATTTTATTTTTCATTGGTTATTCCTATCTATTATTACATGTGTTGGTATAATGACTTTCGATCATTATTGTTATGTACCTTTTAATTGTGTACATTAATTCTCGAAGAAAACCATGACATTAATGTTATGGTGGGATAGCTTGTGTTGGGTGGATTATTGATAGTATAGCATTGAATGAATGATCATGATAATATATTTCACATATGAAAGGAAGAGATATATTGGACCAGTGGACCAGGATGGTAGCACCATCACTAAATCAAGGATCATTGAATAATAAGGTATGTATATCTATTATGGTTAAAAATATATAAATCAAGTGAATATGGTGACAAATGTTGTGCATCTAGCTTTATGGGATATCATGAGAAAAGTGATTATATTACATCATGTATGTTCGAAGGAGAGTTTATCATTTCTATGACAAACCTTATCTATTTAGTGTTCATTATGGAGTTCTATAGTCTAATTCAAGTCTATTAATGGTACACATATATATAGAGATAAGCACATAAAGGGCCATACATGAATTGTATTCAGATGCATGTCCAATTCTAGTGAATTAGTGTTTACGACAAAGTATGCCCCCAAGGTGGGGGCTAAGACATATCCAAGATTGAATTATCATAATAAATATATAAAATCATTGTAATTAAATATTATAATAATATTATGTGAATATATTTTATTATTCTATTCCTAAATCTTATCTGAACATGGGAAATAAGATTTTATTCATGGTTCATTAAATTTTTTTGAGAGAGGCAGGTTGATAAAATGGAATATATTTTACCAAACAAAAATGTTTAGATGTTATAATTAAGTGATACAATATTTATTTAATTAAACACATGTTTAATAAATCATACATGTTGAATTTAGCATTATTTGGATGGTTTTATTTTTTGAAGGACCAACATACAATTTTAATATAAAAAATTACCAAATTAATTAAATTTAATCCCAAATCAAGTTGTCTATTCATAAACTCAAATTATATCTCCTATAAAGATCTCTATAATGTTTTTGATAGAGAATATGGAGATCTAATGACCCTAATCTAAGTTCATCCGTCGATAATATAAATATGGATATCCAACAATCCTGATGGTGTCATTGTAATGCATCGACCCCAGAAGCCTGTAGCTGGTGCACTATTTTATTTCATTGTCATTATTACAAGGAATAAAATCCAAACAGAACGATCATTTTATTAGTCTTGGAAGTCCAGATTACATACATGATACCCATCATACATTGGTAAAACAAAATAAAAAATTCTACACAATAAACTGAAAAAATTACATCCTTAAAAGCTTATTCAAAGTTCTCTTCTTCATAACCTAGGGAAAGAAAAAAATAAAAGTTGTCTAAAATTCTCAATAAGGGTAAATAAAATGGAAGAAATAATGAATAATTCTATATAGAAAGGTAAATAACTAAGAACTCTTTCTATTTAAATAACTAGATAAGGCATAATTAATATGGAATGTTTTGAAACTGAAACACATTCCAGAAATTAATAAACTAAAATTGAATTACATCAACGAATATGTCGACAAAAAATCTCATGGATAAATAATAACTCAAACTAAATGAGGGAAATTATTTATTAATTAATTTAATGTCTAAGGCACATGAAAATACATACCAACATGATATTTCACAAGATGGTTAATACCATGGATAGAAACTTGTTAAATTCGGCCAACTTATTTGTCCCAAGAGAACCCGTCAATGTATCAAAGATATATATAATGTCTGGGATCCACCGATCATTAATAGACCAAAACATTCCTCATATCAAATAATCTAAATTAATAATATGTGGTATCAAATACCAGTATTCAATAAAAATATGTAATTATCAATATTTCCCAAAATAATCAAATAACTATCAAAGTATACACCATACATAAAATGGTATATAGTTTAAGAAATAGTAATATCTATTGTATGAGAATATATATTCATATAAATTTTGAATGAAAATTATTAAAACAAAGTGATTATTTCAAGAGAACACTAACAATCAAAAAAGGCAATGATATGGAAAAGTTAATCATTGAGAACATTTTCTAGGAGAATAATCTATTAACATTCCAATGTGTCCCATACCACTTTGAAACATTTAAACCATAATCCCCATGAAGGAATAATATTTACATAAAACTTATTATATCATCAGAGTAAGTATATTCATGATATAACATGTAAAAATTAAGTGAATACACCAAGTTAAATTGAGTTGGTGAAGAATGAAAAATAAGTCTAAATAGAATGTAATTTGAGACAAAACTCCCTTACCTTGAGTCTTTCTTGTCTCGTGTGTGTTTATATTCCTGAATAAAAAAAATATGTTATTAATTTATTTTATTATAAATTTTTTAATGTTTATTATAACTTTTATTTCACTTATTATTGTGTTTTATTCATCTCCGAAATCAATTTAGTTTTCATTAGATGTTTTGTCTATTTTTGGTTTATGTGTCAAAAATAACTTCGTTATGTCAAGAATGGTCAAAGGGGTCGTTATATAACATGTATAGAATAATAACATGATATAATTATAATATTCATACATAAATAATACTTTTAAAACTAATTTATTAAGTATGGATATGAAAATGAACCAACAATACACTCATGGAGATGGTAGGTCATACGTACTAATGAATAACATTCCCATTTTTCAATGATCATTTAGAAAAGAAGGTATATAAATTAAATATGTCCATGATTATCATTATATCATAAATAAAATATTATTTAATAATATATACTTATATATATAATTGTTATGATGTAAAATGAATCACATCGTGTCGAGGAGGCGGTAGTCCACACGTCCACGAATGATGTTATCACTTTTTAAGTGCGTGAAAAGGTAAAACATAAATGATATATTATATTTAAATAAAGATTATGATGTCATGAATATCATATATATATATATATATATTTATGTCACAAATGATTAATTAAAGTCATCTTTTATACATTCCATGTATAGTGTGAATGGATCGCATCACTTTGAGGGGTGGTAGTCTGCACTTCCACAAATGATGTTATCGTTTTTACACAAAAAGTAATGTAAAAAAATATGTGTTGTAAAATAATTATACAATATTAAATACATAATAAATATAATATATAATATAAATAAATATATTTTCCATTTTAATGGACACCATGATAGGTGGTAAAGGAATAATGAACAATCATCATTTCGTGAGGCAATAGTCCGTTGTACACATAAACAGTATGTTCGTTACCCATTAGATGGAAGTGTGTGTAAGTGAAGGTTAAAAAATTAAAAAAATAACATCCTAGTATATTTATTATATTGGGGTTTTCATATTATCAAGGAATAATAATAATTGAGGGATTTTATAATGGATTTAAAATTAAAGAGCTTTATGAAAGACATTACCTCTTAATCGGGTAACTCCTTTTGGATTTCACCAAAAGGCTTCCTCTGATTTATTTCTGCCCAAATTTAGATTTCATGGAAGTAGGGAGGTATGTTGCAGAGATATTTGGCAATATTTTTTCCAAACATAAGTCGCTTGATAGGTGGGTGGAATTTTCAGAAAAATACACATTTTATAAAGGAGGAGGAGTGGTACTTTTGTAATATTCTTAAAGTAAGGAACCCCATCCACGTTTTTTATTTAAAGTTGATGAATAAATATAAAAATTTTAAAAAGTGGTGGATAGGGTCAAAATATATCCATACAAAATCTTTTTCAAAATTTTATTAGTCGTTTTGGGCCTTAAGGTTGTGGTTTTGTTCCTTATTTAGAATAATTTAACCTTAGTCATTGCAATTAATTTTAACTACTTTAACTAATATTTTTGAAAAAAATACTAAGTTGACCTTATTAGAAATTATAAATTATTCTGATCACAAATATTTAATCCATTTATTAAAATTACAATCAAATAAGTGGAATAAATTAATGTAAATTTAATCCCGTATACGGGATGACAATGCGGGGTTTTAACATAAAAACGTCCAAAAGATTGTAGTGTGTTTATAGTCAATTTCAATGTGAAATTCATTATAAGGTTCTTAATTAGACTAATTTAAAAAAATACAATTTAATTAAAATTTAATACCAATTTAAAATATATTTTAACATTATAAATAAAATAGATGTAAAAAAACTTTTGAATTAAATTTCATCATTTTTCATATTTCATTAAAAAAGAAACTTCATAGAAAAATACCAAAACATAAACCCTAAAATAAATATTATATTCTTCTTCCAAATATTAAGTTTATAAATTACATATTAAATTTATAAAGAGGTCAAAAATGATATTTAAAAAGGGTTCTATATCAAAATAAAACAACCCAAGATTTCATAGTTCGCTATCTCTTCAATGTAATTCAATAATTTGCACTACATGCAACACCGAGTTTGAGCGCACCACAAATTACCAAACTAGCTATTCAAAAAGCAGTTAGGAATAGTGTTAACTGAATTTTTAATTCTATATACTATATATAAATTTATAATCCATATTATTTGTTTCTTAGACATAATTTGAGAATAAATTCATTTTTTTCAGATAAATGAAGTATTTTTTGAAAATGCAATTTTACAGCAATTTAATAGGATAACCCTTTATAAATTCAATATCTGACACTATTATATATTAAATTTGACAAAATAAACTTATTCTTTAGAATAAGAACATAAAAATTCAGTTTTGATAATTTTTTTGTGTTTTTCTGATAGCTTTCATATTTGGGTGAATAGTGAAAAATACTAATTTTTAACAGAAAACAACTTTTTTAATCAAAATAATTTATAGTGTTAAATTATACATTTGAATATTTTGGAAGTGTAATTAGATTATATTTTTATCATTTAATATAATTTAGGTCATTATATGTAATATCACATTTAAATTTGACATTAACACATTTCAATCTTTTGATAGTTTTTACTTTTTTAAAAACCCGCTTTTTGGGTTTTGATAACTTGAATTAATTTTAAATTAGTTAATGAAAGTTCTATGTTTTTAATTTTGTAAATTAGACTTCATTTTTTAATTTGTAATATCAAAATTATCTTAGGGTGAATTTTTTTTATATTTCTGAAGAAATTAAATTTTTAATGAATAGTGAAAAAAATGTGTTATTGTTTAAAATCGACTTTTTATTTAAGTAATTAGTTATTTTATTTTAGTTTAATTTAAGTAAAAATAGACTCATAATAACTATATATGTTCAATGTAATTCATTGGAGTTATTTTATAATAAGATTAGATATATAAAATGTTATTAAAATTTTTACCGTCTTTTACCCACCTTCTAGGAGCATTAGAAAAGTTGCATAAATACTAATTTTATTTCTTCTGGGAGTTTAATTTAAAAAATCCATGAGACACGGTTAACCTCAGTAAGTAAAATGTGATTCAATTAGATGAAAATAATTTTTGGTGAATGGTATCTTTTGACTTTTATTTACCATGGTTAAATGTAAATAGGGTAATTAAGGGTAAAAATGATATTATAAATACCCTAACACATGTCCTAATTCTATTGGATAAGTGTAATTAGACCAAATAAAAATTTAGGAATAAAATATGATCCTTTAGGTCCACTAATATTATATTAGGGCATTTATTATTATTTAATTTAAAAAAGAGTTAAAAGTGTTAAATTCAAGTTTTCATAACTAAAACATCTTTAATATAGGGTTACAAATAAGATAAATTCAACTATAAATATTCATTAAAAATATAAAAATATTTCCTACATAATGGTATTTTATTTATAAATTTTAGACATTAAATAAATAAATTTATTTATGACATAATGATGATGCAGTAATTACCTTATTAATAAAACATTAAAATACTTGATATTATAATTACTGAAATAGATGTAATTTTCAGATTTTGATGAATTAAACAAATTTTATAGTATAATAAGACATGTTAGGTTCAATTCAATCAATTTTTTTTAAGTAATCATGCTTTTAGGATTTTAACAAAAAAATACCAAATAGTGACAAAATTGACATAAAATAGTTTTTAAAACAAATACTATATTATTGGTTGATATAATATTTTTAAAAATGTAAGCTTAGGAAAAAGGAATTAAATAATATTATATATGTCATTAAATAACTAATTTACATTCTCTTGGAAGTTTAGAGTTAGTTTATTAAACATATAGTTTAAGAATACAAGAAGACATGGTAAAAGTTAAATAAATTAACTGAGCGTTAAATCTAAAAGATAAGGTTAAAATAGTAACCTAAACTTGTCTAAAACATATTGGTTGAGAGGATTATGACCCATAACCACCTAAGGATCGATATAAATTCATTTTGATCCATTATAAACCAAATATTATTGTATAATAAATTAATACTTTAATCTTTTCCTAAAGTGACCCTCACCTCTCTTATAAAAGTGTACTTACCCTTCTCTTAATTTCACACCTCAAAATCCATTTGAATCTGCAAAATCCTACCCAAATATACTTCCATATTTCCTCCCTTAATCCTATAGGCCTTTATTTTCTCATAAAGCAAACCTATGGATCCCTTTTTATCAAATCAAATGGAAGAACCCGAAGAAGAGGACAATATTTCACCCCCTCTTTCAAGTTCTTTTATTCTTCCACTTCCTCTTTCATTATTGTTTCAATTCTAAAATAATAACTTCAGTATATTATATATAATGTGATTTTATTATAAAAATGGTACAACCGTATTCATTATTCTATCCATCATATAAATTAGAAAGTCACCATACATGCGTACGTATGACTTACCGTCTCCACATCATGGTGTAGTTTGTTATTCAAACACTTCATTATTTGGATGGATTTAATAATGAGTATAACTAATGTAAATAATAAATATAACATGTTAATTATTATTTATATATTGTATATCATCTAATTACATACAATTTCACCATCAATATAATGATATTGTCGCTCGTGCGTATGTACAGATTACCATCTCCACGACCCGATGCGATCCATTTCCACATTCACCATTCAACGCTGATTATAAAAATATATATTATTAATAAGTATATAATATATGACATGATAATTATACTAGATATATATATTTATATGTATGTACTTACATATGTCCTATTCACTTACTTCCGTTCAATACGATATGAAAACAGAAACAACCTTTATGTGTACGTACGGCCTACCGTCTCCATAAAAGGTGCCTTCCATTTCATATATCTATCTATTATAAATATTTTAATTATAAATATATATGACATATAAATCAAGGTTCATATTCTAGATTTATTTAAATCATGATCTAAATGATACAAGTTAAAACACGTACGATAAAGAAAGCGATTATTACCCAAAATGTTAATTTAACATGGAAATCATTATTAAATGGGAATTATAATGTCCTAAATGAATCTTCTATGATATAATAAATATTAATATTGTTCAGGTATAATTTAATAACATACTATGGTCATTATACAATATGCTAAACATACCATCTACCAAAGGAATGTTCAAGGTAAGGGTTAATTCAACAATCTCTTTATTATCCGAGGTTGTTTTTACGTACGTATTTACTGGGACATATTTATTATCCATTTACATGTTTCAAAAAGACTTTTCAAAGATATTTCTTAAAGGACTTTTTTACTAAAACAACATTTTAAATGTTTTAAATATTTATTCTTCTTAACATTTCTCATTAATGTCCATGTTTTCAAAATGGTTTTAAGGATTTATTTTTATAAACATGAATGTTTTAAAATGTTAATTCCCTTAAAATATTTCAAAGTGGTATAGGAAACTTTGATTCAAAACTATATTTTCAATAAATTCCTTTATAAATTATGTGACTTTTAAATTATTTCATGAAAAAGAGTTATTTCTCTCAAAGATTTTTATTGATCACTTTCAACTAAGTAAACATCCTTTATAGGATATTATTCTTGATCAAGGTTGATTTATTATGATACTAATTGTCCATATTGTATTGAATGTTTTGTAATATGTACAACTATTAATGTTCTATTATTTTTGTTTTCTATTTTAATTTGGTATAAACTAGGTTGGGTTGCTTATGGAATGTGAATGTTAGTGATATTGAGGATGAGTTGGATGTTGGTTGGGAGATGGATTGGAATTGTGATGTTTTTTGGATTAATTTTAGTTAATTTTAAACAAATTATTTGGGGATTTCCTCCTTTAAATAGATCCCCCACTCTTCATGGACCCTCGACACCCCCCTCTTGGACCCTGGATAGTCCCCCCTCCTGGAACTTGGATAGAATGCCCCCCCTCTTTCCTGAAACCTGGACAGCCCCCCTCCTAGACCCTGGACAACCCCCCTCCACCCTCCTCCCAGGACCTTGTATAGTCCCCCCTCCTTTCTGGACCCTAGGAAGCCCCCCACCCCCCACCCTAGACCCTGGATAGCCCCCCTCCTCAATAGACCCTGGACAACCCCCCCCTTTCCTGGACCATGGACATCCCCCTCACCCCACTCCTCAACAACCAAATACCCCCCACTTCAAAACTTTGACCACCAAACTTGGACATGCTGGATTTTCTCTAAAAAGATAGATTTGATCCTCAAACCTCCTCAATAATATACAAAACAACGATTATAATGTGGTTTTCACCACATAGCCTCCAATTGTATGCCAAGTCACTAGTCTATCCTCCCAGGGATAGATTTTACAAAAATCGCTCAACCTTAAGGATCCAAATAAAAATAAATTGATATAAGACATTTGATAATGGATTAAAATTTCAAATTGGGATCCAATAAGGAATATTTGAGATATTATGCATCATGTCCATGAGTAAATCCATTTTTATATATCCAATAACTTATTTTTCACAATTTTCACACATTAATTGTTTGTAAAAATGGGACAAACATTTATAAAGGTTCTAATATATAAAAATGAATCTATTTGTGGATGCTGTTTAACCAACAATGTCTAGCTTGTCTTCCTCTTCCATGATCATCGATGTGCACGTCTCGTCTTTATATGACCTCGCACGATGGGTGAATCAGCATATGGCTAATGATGAGCGCCAGATTCTCTTACTTCCACACCAGATTCACACCCACTATGCTCCTGAAGTGATCAATCCCACTAGGCATCCCTGTGAGCTTGATGACATGGCCACCAGTTCTTGTAAGAGGCAGAGGATTTCTTAGCTCATGGACCAATACGATTGACCAGTATTGATCCATCTGGCTGAAGATGTAAAACATAGCGCTTCCTGGGAGGCAACCCATGTTCTAGAGTTTCATCATTTTGCTTTTTTTACTTTGTTTTAGGAAATAAACATGGCATGTATGCAACAATTTTTTAGTTTCTTCTGATCTGTATGTGCACTGGTCATTACTCTGCATGACTGCTTCTATTTTGTCTAATCCTTGGTGTTATTTTTTATGACATGATGCGGCTATGTGCTGTCTATGTGTAGATTTTACAGGTACATAATTATGTGCACTTTTCCTTATTCCATTCTTTCAGTACTTAGGCTGATGGTAAGAGGGAGGTTCATACCAGAGGTAGATGAGCATCTCCGCTTACCCGACTAGACCCTTCCCCTCCCACTGACATGTCATCCTCCTCCCTGGACCCCGGACATCCCCCCTGACAGCCCCCACCCTCCTCTTTGGTCCCCAGACTGCCCCCCAGACATCCCCCCGAATAGCCCCTACACCCTCCTCCATGGTCCTCGGACAGCCCCCCGGACACCCCCCAAATGTGACGTGTACGAGTCAACCCTGCCTCAATACGAGGCTCGATGTGGCCGACACCACTCAAAATGCCTCTATTTTGTTAAAAATGGACTTAATTTTAAGTTAAATCAACAACTGACATACGGTAAACCGACCAAATGAATTCAGATTATATTGATACTATAGGAAAACGATCCATGGATCATATGTGACATGTACGAGTCAACCCCGCCTCAATCCGAGGCGCGGTGTGGACGGTACCATTCAAAATGTCTCTTTTTTGTTCAAAATGACTTTAATTTTAAGTGAAAACAACAACTGGAATACGGAAAACTGACCAAATGCGTTCCAAATCTATTGAAACTTTATGAAAATGATCCATGGGTCATATGTGACGTGTACGAGTCAACCCTGCCTCAATCCAAGGTACAGTGTGGCCAGAACCACCCAAACTGTCCCTCTATTGTTTAAAATGGACTATATTTTATGTACATAAGCCAAACCGATCAAACGAATTCTGATTGTGTTGATAATTTTGCACAACAATCCATGACTCATATGATATGTGTACGAGTCAATCCCGCCTCAATTAAAGGCCCGGTGTGGCCGACACCACTCAAAGTGCCTCTATTTTGTTAAAAATGGACTTAATTTTAAGTGAAATCAACAACTGAAATACGACAAAACGACCAAACGCATTCAGATTATAAACTTAAGGAAAATTATCCATGATTCAAATTTGACATGTACGAGTAAACCCCGCCTCAATATGAGGCTCAGTGTGGCCGACACCACTCAAAATGCCTCTATTTTGATAAAAATGGACATAATTTTAAGTGAAATCAACAACTGACATACGGTAAACCGACCAAACGCATTCGAATTCTGTTGATACTACAGGACAATGATCCATTGGTCATATGTGACGTTTAAGAGTCAACCACACCTTAATCTGAGGCACGGTGTGGATGGTACCATTCAAAATGTTTCTCTTTTCTTCAAAATGACTTTAATTTTAAGTGAAAACAACAACTGGCATACGAAAACAAAACAAATGCGTTCCAAATATGTTGAAACGTTATAAAAATGTGCCATGGGTCATATGTGATGTGTAAGAGTCAACCCCGCCTTAATCCGAGGCGCGGTGTGGCCGGAACCACCCTAACTGTCCCTCTTTTGTTTAAAATGGATTTAATTTTAAGTGAAAACAACAACTGGCATACGGAAAACCAACCAAATGCATTCTAAATCTGTTGAAACTTTAGGAAAATGATCTGTGGGTCATATGTGATGTGTAAGAGTCAACCCTAGCTCAATCCAAGGCACAGTGTGGCCGAAACCACCCAAATTGTCCCTCTTTTGTTTAAAATGGACAATATTTTACGTACATACTCCAAACTGATCAAACGGATTCTGATTGTGTTGATACTTTTTCAAAATGATCCATGACTCATATGTGATGTGTATGAGTCAACAACTCCTCAATTCGAGGCCCGGTGTGTCCGACACCACTCAAAGTGCCTCTATTTTGTTAAAAATGGACTTAATTTTAAATGAAATCAACAACTGACATACGAAAAACTGACCAAACACATTCGGATTATATTGAAACTTAAGGAAAATGATCCATGAGTCAAATTTGATGTGTACGTGTAAACCCCGCCTCAATACGAGGCTCGGTGTGGCCAGCACCACTCAAAATGCCTCTATTTTGTGAAAAATGGACTTAATTTTAAGTGAAATCAACAACTGACATACGGTAAACCGACCAAACGCATTCGAATTCTGTTGATACTACAGGAAAACGATCCATTGTTCATATTTTATGTGTACAAGTCAACCCCACATTAATCCGAGGTGCGATGTGGACGGTACCATTTAAAATGTATCTCTTTTGTTCAAAATGACTTTAATTTTAAGTGAAAACAACAACTGGCATACGAAAAACTGACCAAATGCATTCCAAATCTGTTGAAACTTTAGGAAAACTATCCATGGGTCATATGTGACGTGTACGAGTCAACCCTACCTCAATTTGAGGCGCGGTGTGGCCATAACCACCCAAACTGTCCATCTTTTGTTTAAAATGGACAATATTTTATGTACAATTTCAAACTGATCAAATAGCTTCTGATTGTGTTGATACTTTTGAAAAATGATCCATGACTCATATGTGATGTGTAAGAGTCAAATACATCTCAATCCGAGGCCCGGTGTGGCCGAAACCACTCAATGTGCCTCTGTTTTGTTAAAAATGGACTTAATTTTAAGTGAAATCAACAGCTGACATACGACAAACTGACCAAACACATTCAGATTCTATTGAAACTTAAGGAAAACAATCCATGGGTCAAATGTGATGTGTATGAGTCAAATTCTCTTCAATATGAAGCGTGGTGTGTCCGGTACCACTCAAACTCCCTCTCTTTTGTTCAAAATGGACTTATTTGTAAGTGAAATCAACAACTGACATACGGGAAACTGACCAAACGACTTCAGATTGTATTGAAACTTTATGAAAACGATCCATGGGTTATATGTGATGTGTAAGAGTCTACCCCGACAAAATCCTAAGCGCGGTGTGGCCAGTATCACTCCAAGTGTATGTATTTTTTTATAATGGACAATATTTTACGTACATACGCCAAACCAATAAAACGGCTTCTGATTGTATTGATACTTTTGAACAATGATCCATGACTCATATGTGATGTGCATGAGTCAACCCCACCTCAATCCGAGGCCCGGTGTGGCCGACACCACTCAAACTGCCTCTGTTTTGTTAAAAATGGACTTAATTTTAAGTGAAATCAACAACTGACATACGGAAAACCGACCAAACACATTCAGATTATGTTAAAACTTAAGAAAAACGATCCATGGGTCAAATGTGATGTGTACGAGTCAAATTCTCCTCTATATGAGGCACGGTGTGGCCGGGACCACTCAAAATTCTTCTCTTTTGTTCAAAATGGACTTATTTTTAAGTGAAATCAACAACTAACATACGGGAAACCGACCAAACGCCTTCGAATTGTGTTAACACTTTAGAACAACGATCCATGGGTTATATGTGATGTGTATGAGTCAACCCTAGCTCAATCCAAAGCGCAGTGTGGCCGATATCACTCCATGTGTATGTATTTTGTTTAAAATGGACAATATTTTACGTATATATGTCAAACCGATCAAAAGGCTTCTGATTGTGTTGATACTTTTTCACAATGATCCATGTCTCATATCTGACATGTTTGAGTCAACCCTACCTCAATCTGAGTCCCGGTGTGGCCGACACCACTTAAAGTGCCTCTATTTTGTTAAAAATGGACTTAATTTTAAGTGAAATCAACAACTAACATACGACAAACTGACCAAACACATGATAATTCTATTAAAATTTAAGGACAACGATCCATGAGTCAAATGTGATGTGAACAGACAGCCCCAGACAGCCCCCACCCCCCTTCTTGGACCCTGGACAGCCCCCCCACCCTCCTCCTTGGACCCCGGATAGCCCCCCGGACATGAATAACATTTTCCTTTTGTACCACTGTGTATGCAAGTAAATGAGACTCGTATGCCTTATGTATAATTCTATTACAATTTGATTAAATGTTATACCTCATAGATGATATGTAAATGTAGGCATGTTGATTTCATGTGCCTTTTTTTATTTCTTTGATCATGCAATGTTATTTGAGATTATTCCATTTTTGTATGTCTTAAACTATATGAATGACTTGGTAAGCTTATTAGCTCATGCTCATCAAATTCATGTGATGATATGCTATAATTTGAATACAAATCCTTGTTGCACATTCTCCATGACCCCCATACTCGCTCCCTGGAAATATCCCCTCCCCTCTTCCTGCACAACCCCCTCCCCTCTCTGGACATCCCCCCACATCACATTCAATGCAAGTCATGCATCACTCTAGATGATGCACAAATATTAACCACATTTTTAATTCACTTTATCACACATACCCCTCATGCACCAATTTCTATCATAATCATCACCTTTTTGAGTAAGAAAAAATTGATATGTGTGAACCCAATAAATTGAGGTTAATTGGAAGAGTTGTTGTCATATGAATATTGAAATGGAGAATTTTAGTACATGGCATGGTTGGAAGAGTGATGTTTTTATGTGTTTTTTTGTGCTATTTCCAATGTTTTTTGTGGTGTTTCAAGTCTATTTCTAGCTGTTATTTGTGATATTTTTTATGAAGGTGTATCAAGTGGAGGCATCTGTATGAAGGCTACTGGTTTTTTGTGAAAATACCCAATACCAACAATTTATAACCATTGGTATACTTTGAGAATATATGAATATATACCAACGGTTTATCTAAACCGTTGGTAAAAGGTTATACCAACGGTTTAGAACTGTTGGTATGCTTTGACTATATATGAATATATACCAACAATTTATCTAAACCGTTGGTAAAAATATATACCAACGGTTTTGAACCGTTGGTATAAGCTAAAAAATATGAATTTACCAATGGTTTTAAACCGTTGGAAAATCCTTTTGCCAATGGTTTAGAGGAACCATTGGGAAATTAAAACTTCCACCACCTTTTGCCAATGGTTTTCCTTAAACCGTTGGTAAAGGGATTTCCCAACACCTTACTTCCCTACGGTTTGGGAAACCGTTGGTATATCTTATACCAACGGTTTTCCAGCCTATACCAATGGTTTTGAACCGTTGGTATTGTCTATATTTCCAGTATTGTGTCTTCGCATAAGGCCTTGAAAAAATATTATTTGTAGTCTTGGAAGAAGGCCTTGACTATGTGGTTATGAAGTCTGGCATTATGCATTCCATCATTATGAAAGAGGTTGTTGATATTTCATGTTATTATTCGATTAGTAGAATATCCATGTGAATAAGTAAATAGAATTATTTGATCTTATATTTTCCATATTATTCCGAAGTTTAAGTTTATAAGGCTTTTGTTTTAGTCTTATACATTATCGCAAATGTTTATGCTTGTTTATCAAAGATTCTGCTATATTGTTATCCTTACTGAGCATCTGAGCTCACCCCTTTTATGTTTTATTTTTCCCTAGATTCGATAAAGTATATTATGACTGACCTGAATGGATAGTATAACGGATATGAATGTGGTCAATAGAGACAATGTTGTTGTTGTTTTCTTCATTTTATAATGTCATGTAACATTCATGAATGCAATCTATTTTCCAAGACTGCTAAATGGACCGGTCCTTTGGGGCTTAATTACTTGTAATCATGAAAATGTAATAAAATAATGCACTGACTCTCGGTAACTGGGGTTGAGGCGTTACAGTTAGTATTAGAGGAATTTTTATACCATATTTGAAAGCTAGATTTCGAAAAACTCTATTTAGAGAACATTACCCTAAGATAGGCTTTGAGGATTAGTATATATAAACATCCTAGAATATTGGTACTGTAGAGATTTTGTGACTTTTCTAAGTAATACATCGCTATCTGGATAAGAATAGGTAGAGGTGGCTCTGGCACAGATGCACCTAGGGGTAAAACCCAAAAACACTGCATTGAGCTAGACTCGAACAGGAACTTGTGCATGAAAATGGGCCTTGTTACACTCTTGGTTACGACACTCCTGGGGGACATGCTTAGGATAATTCACATTTTCATTACAAGCCATTATAAAGGATTTAAGTGTAAATACTTCCTCAAAGAAAATATTTTTATGATTACGGATTGTATCCATAAACCGTTCAATTTACGATAGGTATTTTAAATGTTTGGAATTATTCATTACAATTTATAAATTGACGTAGTGTATGCCATAGTTTAGAAATGGAACCCAATAGAAGGAATGAGAACTCCAACAATATGTATGATCCAAAGTGTAAGAAGTATCATATATTTCATGGTATTAAGACAATATTTAGAGGGAAAATAGTCTCCCATGTATTCTCAACATTTGAAGAAATAATATCATGTGTTAATAAGATTAGTAAAAGAATTATTTGAGTCCTATGGCTTTGAAGGGAAGCACGAGAAGAAAGAGATGGCAGAGAGAAAGATAGGTAAATGGAAGAGGGGAAATATTTATTTTCCCATATGTGATAATTGTGGAAATAATCACCTTGGTTAATGCTTGAAGGGAATGAGAGTTTTTTATAAGTGGGGAGAAAAAGGACCCCAAGTATGTTATTTCAAGGGTAAGAACAAGCTTTCAAATGTAAAATGCTTCATCTACAATGAGTTGGGACACTACGCAAATCAATGTCCCAGTTATCAGAGTATACCACAAATGATGCTATTGGATAATAATAAAGTTATGATACGACCACAGATGAAGAGGAATCACTAGTGTTCTAGTGTTTTTATTAAATAATTATGACATTTTACTGTTGTATCAATGATATACTAGTTATATGAATTATGAAAATAAATAAGGATTGTACTATAGTACTATTTCATTAAGGATTTGAGATTACTTGGTTATATGAAAAGTGACTCAACAACAAGTTAAACTTTTTGGAAAATACATGGTTGGAGGAAAGGTAAACCTTAATATGGTCCTAATACTGAGGTAGTAATTTTGGAATAAGAGATGGGTGATTTGGATAAATTATATTGGATATTCTTGACTACCTTCGAACTGATTACTGGTTTGTTTATTTCATCATTGATGGAGTAGTAAAAAAATTTGGATATAAGGAATATATCTAGTATTATATAATGAATTAGGGAGAATGAATGTAATTAATAATGCTTTATGGTAATTTAGGATGTTAACATGTTTTAAAAGAATACAGGATGAAGGTATTTACATGTTATTACGTGACAAAATATCTTCATTATGTTTACCTTCCTTATAAATTTTTGGATTGTAAGTTTGGACATAAGTATTTTGGATAAGTCAAAAGGTTAGAATGTATTATGTTTGAAATTGGATACTATTGTTATATTTAAAGCATTTATTAAAATTATCTTTGTATTATTATAAAAAGAACAACATAGAGGTTGGGCGAGAACCCGTCACCTTCGGCAGGGCCACGAGACTGGAACCCACAACCGAATGGCGATAAGGGTGCATCACCTACCCTTGGCCTATGTGATGTCCTGGTTTGTGTAATGTAGTTTTTTAAAATAGTCTGACAAATAAATTATAAATTCATTTTTTAACCCTATCCGATTAGTATAAATAGAATATTTTTAAGTTCTATTATCTTTTAGAATGAAAGATGAGTTTGTGGTAGAAATTAGTTAGATAATGTAACTCTACATGTAATGTATATTTTTTTCTCTTAATCTATGAAGAAACTAATTCTTAAACATTTGGTAAGGGATCTTAAAAGAAATTTGTTTTATCCTAATACCTTATGTTTTGTTGAAATGATAATATTTTAAATCATTTTGTTTGATGGATTTGAGTCCCACAATTTTACAGTTGTTTTTTATTGATGACCACAATCACTCCTTATAAATATTTACTATTTTCCTAAAATTATTTGTCTTTAATTACAACCAATGATCTCCTAATTTAGATCATAATTTGTTGTTGAGTTTTTCATTTCTCTTTCCCTTTTATTAAGAATAAATTTTATTAACCCAATTTTTGTTGTTGGTTTTCTACAAAGGTATTCTTCTATTTTTAACCTTTTATTTTCAAAAAAAAATTCAAATTGAGAGGACACAAGTAATTGAATGAGGGGAGAATGTAACACCCCAGGATTTCATAGTACGTTATCTCTTCAAAGTAATTCAATAACTTGTGCAACACGCAACACTGAGTTTGAGCGCACCACAACTTACCAAACTAGCCATTCAAAAAGCGGTTATGAATATTGTTAACATAATATTGAATTTTATATATTCTATATTATTTTAGAATACATATTATGTGTTTCTTAGACATAATATGAGAACATATTCATTTTTTTCAGATAAAAGAATTATTTTTTAAAAATGAAATTATATCGCTTTTTAATAGGATAACAATTTTTAAATCCAATATTTGACACTTTTATATATTGAATTTTACAAAATAAATTTTTTCTCCAGAATTGAGACATAAAAATGTAGTTTTGATAATTTTTTTTTTCTGATAACATTCATATTTGAGTGAATATTGAAAAATACTAAATTTTAACTGAAAACAACATTTTTAAACAATATAATTTACACTGTTCAATTATAAATTTGAATGGTTTGAAAGTATAATTAGATTATATTTTTATCATTTAATTCAATTTTGGTCAATATAAGTAATTTCACATTTAAAGTTGACATAAACACATGTCAATCTTATGATAGTTTTTACTCTTTTAAATACCCGTCTTTTTGGTTTTGACAATGGGAATTAATTTTAAATTAAAAAATTCTACTTTTATGATTTTAATTTTGTAAAATAGACCTCATTTTTGGATTTATAATATCAAAATTATCTTTGTGTGAATTTTTGGTATTTTTCTGAAAACTTTCAATTTTTGATGCATACTGAAAAACACTTCGTTATTATTTAAAACCGACTTTTTATTTATGTAATTAGTTATTTTATTTTAATTTATTTTATGTCAAAATAGATAAATAATACCTATATATGTTCAATTTAATTAATTAGAGTCATTTTATAATAATTTTAGATATAAAAAATGTTATTAAACTTTTTGCCATCTTTTACCCACCTTCTAGGAGCATTGAAAAAGTTGAATAAATCCTAATTTTATCACTTATGTGAGTTTAATTTTAAAAATATGAGAGACACAGTTAACCTCAATAAGTAAAATGTGGTTCAATAAGATGAAAATAATTTTTGGTGAATAGTAACTTTTGACTTTTATTTACCATCGTTAAAAGTAAATAGGGTAATTAAGGGTAAAAATGATATTATAATTACCCTAACACATGTACTGATTCTATTGGATAATTATAATTAGACCATAAATAAACTTAGGAATAAAATATGATTCTTTAGGTCCACTTGTAATATATTAGGGCGTTTATTATAGTATAATTTAAAGAAGAGTTAAAAGTGTTAAATTAATGTTTTCAAAACAAAATCATTTTTAATATAGGGTTATACATAAGATAAATATGAATATAAATATTTATTGGAAATATAAAAATATTTCCTACATAATGGTCTTTTATTTATAATTTATACATTAAATAATTATATTTATTTATGAAATGATGATGATATAGTAATTACCTTATTAATAAAAGATTAAAATAATTGATATTATAAATACCAAAATAAATGTAATATGAGACTTTTTAAAATTACAGTAATTATATAGGTTAATATGACATGTTAGGATTGATTCAATCAATTTTTTTCTAAGTAATCATACTGTTATGATTTTAACAAAAACGAAATACCAAATGGTGTCAAAATTGACATAAAATAGTTTCTAAAACAAATACTATATTATTGGTTGATATAATATTCCAAAAAATCTATGGATCAACAAAAGGGCTTAAATAATATTCTATATTTTACTGATAAACCAAATAAGGTTCTCGTGGAAATTTAGAGTATGTTTATTAACCATATAGTGTAAGAATGTAAGAAGACATGGTAAAAGTATAATTATTTAACTGAGAGTTGAATCTAAAAGATAAGTTCAAAATGATAACATACACTTGTCTAAAACCTATTGCTTGAGAGTATGTTGACCCATAACCACCTAATGCTAAAACTAAATTCATTTGGAGCCATTATAAATAGAATATGATTGTATAATAAATTAATACTTTAATCATTTCCTAAAGTTACCCTCACCTCTCTTATAAAAGGTTACTTCCCCTTATATTAATTTCACACCTACAAAGCCATTTGGATCAGCCAACACCTGCCAAAATTTCCTGCCATATTTCCTCCCTTCATCCTAGTGTCCTTCCTTTCGACAGAAATTCCACCTAAGGATCCCTTTTGATCAAATCAAAAGGAAGGATCTAAAGAAAAGGTAAATATTTCACCATCGCTTTCAAGTTCTTTTCTTCTCCCACTTCCTCTTTCTTTATTGTTTCATTTATAAAATAATAAATCAAGTATATTCTATTTAATATGATGTTATTATAAAAATGTTACAACCATATTCATTATTCTATCCATCCTGTAAATGACAATGTCACCATACGTTCATACGTACAGCTTACCGTCTCCACATCATGGTGTATTTTGTTATGAAAACACTTCATTATTTTGATGTGTATAATAATGAGTATAAATAATGTAAATAATAAATATAACATGTTAATGATTTTTTATATATGATATATCATCCAATTACATATTATTTCACCATCAATATAATGATATTGTCGCTCATGCATGGGTACGAATTACCGTCTCCACGATGCGATGAGATTCATTTCCACATTCACCATTAAACAATGATTAAAAATTTATATATTATTAATAAGTATGTAATATATGACCTGATAATGCTACTGGAGATATATATGTATATGTATGTACTTACCTATATCTTATTCACTGAAATCCTTTCAATACGATATGAAAACAAAAACAACGTTTATGCGTACGTAAGGCCTACAGTCTCCATAAATGGTTCCTTCCATTTCATATATCTATCTATTATAAGTATTTATATTATAAATAGATAATAAATATAAATCAAGGTTTATATTCTAGATGTATTTAAATCATGATCTAAATGATACAAGTTAAAACTCGTATGATAAAGAAAGTGTTTATTACCAAAAATGTAAATTTTACATGGAAATCATTATTAAATTAGAATTATAAATTCATAAATGAATCATGTATGATATAATAAATATGAATATGGTTATAGTATAATTTAATAACATACTATGGTCATTATATAGGAGGTTAAATGTACCCTCAGCCAAAGGAAAGTGCAAGGGAAGGGATAATTCCATAATATTTTTATTATCCAATGTTCTTTTTACGTAAGTATCTACTGGGACATATTTATTATCCATATCCATGTTTAATAAAAGAGTTTTGAAATGGATTCTTTTTAAGGGACTTTTTTACTAAAACATCATTTTAAATGATTTAAATATTCATTCTTCTAAACCTTTCTCATTAATTTACATGTTTTCAAAATGGTTTTAATGATTTTTTATATGGACATGAATATTTTAAAATGTTAATTCATTTCAAAAGTTTCAAATTAGTATGAGAAAATTTGATTAAAAAATATCTTTTCAATAAATTCCTTTATAAATTATGTGACTTTTAAATGATTTCATGAAAAAGGGATATTTCTCTCAATGATTCTTATTGATCATTTTCAACTAAGTCAACATCCTTTACAGTATATTATTCTTGATCGAGGTTGATTTATAATGATAAAAATATTCCATATTGAATTGAAGGTTTTGTGATATGTTTGACTATGAATGTTCTAGTTTTATACCATTCAGGCTATATGGAAAAAGTATTGACATTTCATATGCTAGTTTTAATAAGAATATGTATGTTATGTTTAATCCTTTTCATATGATGAATGAATTGGACTAATTAAGTGATGGGTGGAGCCTGCTATAGCTCCTTGATGCATAGGTAGGTCTCATGAGACAAACTAGTGTATTGGCACAAGGCCTTGACAAAATCCTATTTGTTGTCTTCACACAAGGCCTTGACTATGTGGTTATGAAGTCTGGCATTATCAATTCCATCATTATGAAAGCGGCTATTGATATTATATGTGATTATTTGACTAGTAGAATATCCATGTGAATATGTAAATGGAATTATTTGATCTTATCTTTTCTATTTTATGTTTAAGTTTAAGTTTAAAAGCCTTTTTTAGTCATATACATTACCGTAAATGTTTATGATTATTTATGAATGTTTCCACTATATTTTTATCCTTATTGACCATCTGAGCTCAACCCTTTCTATGTTCTATTTTTTCAAAGATCCGAATAAGTATATTATTACGGACCTGCAGGGATAGTCTAAAGGATATGAATGTGGTCAATGGAGACAATGCTGTTTTTTATTTTATAATGTAATGTAACGTTCATGTATGTAATCTATTTTCCAATACTTCTAAACTAATCAGTCATTCAGGGATTGATTCCTTGTAATCATGCCAATGTATTAAAATAATGCACCGAATCTGGGTAGATGGGGTCAGAGAGTTACACAAAAGGTGGTAAAACTACCTTAAAAATATATATTATTTTATGCGTTTTATTGTGGTTGATCTTATTTTAGGACTATTATATATATTAGATGAGTGTAAAAATATTTGAGTGGATTTACTATATAAAATATCTAAAAGTTTTAGTATTTTGTTTCTGATCAAAATGTAACTGAATAGTGTTTTTTAAATTGGGTGTTGTATGTATTGTAAGTCTATCAATAAAATTAAATTTATTCTAAAAGGAATGTATGGTAATGTCTTGGTCTGCTACATTATTCACATATAAAAAAATTTCATCATCAAAATTTTATGGGTACTACCATCATAAATATTTTGGTAGTACTCATTCATAAAATCCTATAGTTTCCATGTTGCTTCTTCCATTTTGTGATTTCTCTAGAGTACCTTTACCATATGAGTGATCTAATTCCTCAATACTTGATCTTTGGTATTAAGAATCTTGATGGGTTATTTATATTATTAATGGTCATGTTTAAAATATATTGGATCATAGGTTAGCACTTCAATTGGTTTAGGCATTTATTTTATTAGCATAGATATATGGAACACATTTTGTACCTTTGGAAGATTTGGGGGCATTTCCAACTGATAAGAAATAGCTCTAAATATTTCAAGAATATTGAAGGGTCTGACATACGTGGGACTTAGTTTCCCTTTCTTACTGAACATGATAACACTCTTCCAGGGAGACACCTTTAGGAAAACATTATCTATAACTTGTAATATGTAGGGTCTTTAAAATTCCACCAAGGAAATAAAATACCCTCACAAACAATTTGTATATGGAAGAAAGTACTTCTACAAGTCTAGAAAGGTGAATGGACTCAAATTGAGTTGAAATTATTTTAAGAAACTTGAAGGAATTCTTGTTTTCAAGGATTTTATGTGGACCACATACCATCACTAGGAAAGGTATATGGAACAGATGGATTGTGAACTACCAGGTATGTGAGGCGATCTGTGAATCGCTTGCCCACGAGGAGATGGCCATCGGGATAGGCGACATGTGAACTGAGTCACTAACGGGTTCCTACGTGTAAGGAACATCAGTGTACCATTCCTCAAACTCATTAGTTCATAGAATAAGTTAATTAGTAGGGTTTTTAGAACCATTATCGTGAAACTAAATCCTCCACAAACCCCGATTGAATAAATCTTCCGCGGGTTCGGATATTGCATCAATGGGCCTCCGGAAATGTTGTTGCGTGCCCAATAGATATGATTTCTCTGATTCTCTATAAAACGATCATAGTAGAAGTATGGAAGAGACACACAGAGAGGGAGACAAAAAGAGATAAGGAATGATGATGAAATATCTAGGGAGACTTAGAGGTTGCACTCCTGCTTCTGTCTTGTTTCATCAGTGATGCCCAAACCGCGAACCACTCCCTCAGTAGGTACAGACGGCTGCGAACCATAAAATGGGGGAATTGAATAATAATAATAATATAACCAAGAACCTAACTGGTGAACTTCGAGCCAAGGGATTCTCGTAAATGAACTCTTAGTGAATGATGATCCCCCAGACCCCCTTCAATATGGTGCTCTGCGTAGCGTACCGCTACGCGGATTGAACTCGGCGTCGCCTATTACCTCAGTACGCAGATGGAAACTAAAGCGTTGTGATTGTACATATACCACTATGGTACATGATCTCCTATACTCATTCCCATGTAAAACATTGGTATGAAGATGGCCCATCTGCATGCATACCACTATGGTATGCGAAGCCTCCACCATCCAGCATAAAAAGTCATTATGCGGAATGGGGTCTTTTCTGGTATTGTTCCTTTCAGTTGCAACCTCACCCCTCCACTATCATTCAGTCCTCAATAGTTCCTCCACTGACTTATCCTCAGGATTTAGGCCAAAGCCTCCTCCAAAGATACCAGACCCGTATTATTAGACCATATGGTGCATCAACTTTCCCCACTGAATCTACATACCCACAGTAAGCAAAGTCACGAAGGCCCTCCCCAAAAAGGATCGGGCTTTGGGAATTCATATAAGACTAATTTTTATGGTAACCTAGAACCCAACCATGGGATGATGACATGAACCTCTCCATCTAGGGATTAAGGGTGATCATTTTATTTTTCATTCAATGAGTAATAGTGGTTAGTGAAAGAGGTTATGTTCACACCCCCCTTTGACCGGGAGGAAACTCATCTCCTTCCTAGAACGTGATCTGGGGCACTCCCACTGAGGTAAGTCCCCAATTTTCTGAGGTAGGGTTGCATGACATTTAATGTCATCTCATATTAAAGGATTAATTACTTCTCTTCCTCACCCACTATCACAACAACCACTTTTTCTGCGGGCTCTCCCTCCCCCTCCAACAGGGGAGGAGGCATGTTCATTGTTGAATCTTTCACATCCTCTTGTTTCTCACACCGAGCATGACTCACGTGGGTTTAGTGTTTTGTGAGGATTAAAACATCCACACCCATATGAAATATGAGAATGTGGATTCTAGATCAATACAAGATACATAGGAATCCCACTAGAAGGCCTAAGCTTAATAGAGTTCCCATCCATAAAGGGTCCACCCAATCATGTCGCCTCAAATGGGTAGCCTCCACGCATAAGCCCCACATAATCCGAACTATGTGGGTTATGATTCCTCTCCCAAGGATATGCAGGAAGACCTTTTTATGGTCATGATCCCATCATTAAGTCACCTTCCACCCCCTAGATGATGACATACTTCAGATCACCTTATAATATGGCTTAAGTCAGTATCACCTCCGTAGCATCAAATATATGCATCCGTACGAAGATTTTGAAAACCAAGGGCAGCCCTTGGACACACTCTTCGGTAATGAACGAAGCATTCATGACCATATGAACATGACTTAAACCTATTATATATTCTAGAAATAGGAAAAAATCCTCCCCCAAAAGGGTGCGGTGAGCCTGAACAACCATTTTCTTGACTAATTCAGTCCTTAATTGTTGTTGGCCAAATCGTTAGCCGATGATAACCTACCTTTGGAAAGCATGTCCATAAATCATGGATACCAGGGATTTTGGGCGCTCTTGGCTCCACGAATAAACCTGTTATAGACCATCTGAGGAATTTATTTCCGAGAAGGACCTGTTGCATGGGTGCTTAAACCCCACACAAGCGTCCATTGGGACCAACAGTTTCCGAAGGGTTAATTCAACCTTATTTAATGGATAATGACGTTGAATAGGTCGAAATAAAGGAATGGTAAATTCAACAAGAACCCGTATCTATATAAAAATATACCGGTGACAATCCTCATCAAATCATTTCCACACCGTCTGGAAATGTGCAACCTCGAAGGAGGAACAAAAATGGTGAACCTGACGTGAATCCTTAACTAAGGTGGTGGTTATACCCCAAAGATAAAATACAAAAGGATACTGCATGGTAGACCATTTTTTTCACCCTGGTAAACGAAAAAAGCACCAGCTCAGTGCGGAATAAAAATTGTGAACCTGATGTGAATCCTTAACTAAAGTGGTGGTTCTACCCCAATGATAAAAGAAAAAAGGATACTGCATGTCTGACCATTTTGTTTTCCTCAGTACGTGCAAAACGCACCACCTTGGAGACAGAACAAAAATGGTGAACTAGATGTCAATCCGCAACCATGGTGGAAGTCTCATCCCACTCAGGACCCTTTTCCCCATAACAAAAGAAAATGGGAAGGGGGCCCTGTTGAATCTCAAAATATTTATATGTTTAAAGGAATGTTACTTTGATGATGTTTTGTGGTATGTATGTCATATATGTATATTGTAGGTTCCTGTAGAGCAACCTTCGATCCAAATGACATCCCAATGACCCATGTAGACATGCACATCAATGATCCCAAATGTATTCAGGTCCCCAATTAAGAGCAGGACCCACTTTCCTACCATGAATATTCAATGTTGGGGGTTCGATACACTGATCAAAGTGTACCACCAAAATGGTACTCTTCCCATGAAGGAGGCTACATGAAAATCCCTCCAGTTGGAAAAAGTCCACTAGTAACTTCTTCAGCCACTACCAGTACCCCTGTGCAAGGCAGCCCCGTTGGTCATCTCAAATCATTTCGAAAGCCTGTCCCCAGAACATGATAATAAGTACCTCCCTTATCTTAGGAAGGCTGATGAAGTCAATGCTGACAACATCATCTAAACTGCATAAGGGTCCTACCCATGGGCCACCAATAGAGACCATCACCACCGACACCAGACGACCAGGCCTCCTCTCGCTGGGGAGGGCCTTATGCCAAGGGCACCATCCAATTTCCATGTGACATGGGCCCCTCATGATTCCCTCCAAGGGAGGTGAATATATAACCAGGAACACGCTATCACCATGGTTCCTAAAGAGTAGCTCCACCTTACTAACATGACAACATTCAATGGGAATACATATGACTCTGCCCTCTCCCCTCAATCCCACCACAAAAATAGGGTGGAAAAAAATGAGCACATTCCCATTCCTGTTAATGCTCGCTTATCCTTCCCTGCAGATAGAGCTGCAAACTACAGGCAGATGCAGATATCTGTCATGCATAAAAAGCCTTTCATCCAAATAGGGAGGTAACCAGCTATATGTAGGCACAAATACCTACTGATTCATTTCAAGAATGCAATGTAAATAGTGTATCAACTAGCTATACACAAGCACAAACACCCTCTGATGCATATCAAGCCCACCATCCAAATAGGGTGAAAACTAAATACAAGCAGAGTAAAATCCCTGCGGATGCATACAATGCTCGTTAGACAAATAAAACTGCATGCAGGAAGATTAAAATCCATGCTCATGAAAATCATGACCACCAGCCAAATACGTTAGCATCCGAAGAAGACAACTAGTGACAAACTCACTCCTCTATCCCGACATAGGAGAACTTCCAGTATCTACTGGAAACTCATGGAGGACTAGAGTAGGCACCAACTCCTTCTCCGACATCAGAATGGACCTTCATACCCATACCAGACAAAGATGTATCAATTCACATCCTAAAAATTATGGATGTTCAGATGTCGATCCCAGACCATATCCTCCCAAAATGCTAGGATATCATTACATCGGTGGAAAAGGCATGAAATCTGGCCCATGACCCAGTTCTCTTGAATGAAATGACTCACTCACAAAATGATTTAGTCACTCCAGAGTAGATATGAATTCATACTCTAGTCCGAGAGGGTCGATGGAAATATCCCATGGTATACGAACAACCGGATTGGAAACAAACACTCGTTCTAACTGGAGGATGTCGGTCCAACATGGTGGTCGCTCTAGGGCAGGCATATATCCATGAAAAAACTCAAGATGTCTATCAGCGTATCCCAGAGACATCAAAGGACTCAACAAGATAGGGATACATATATGAATACCATTACCCACAATAAATGGACCAGGTTACCCTTAAGAGAGTTCCCAAAAATGACAAGTGCCAAAGGTAACCGAAAAATGAAGAGCACATATATCATCCTACTTTGCTGGAACCTGTGGTTTTGAATTCCCTCAAAAACATATATCCACAAAGGATCAAGACCCTATCATTCCATTATCAAATTATGGAAGTGGAAGTAGCAGTTGTAAAGGTCCTCCCTGTAATGTCTCCACCTGCAGCTCTGAAGGTCCTCCATAGAGCACCCATAGGGGCTTACTCCATGGGTCAAGAATGATCAATCATGATAGCCTATATCATGATGTACGTTGGGGTATCCCTCCCCTCTACCTAAATATCATGCAGCAAGAAGATCCTCCCATTTTTTTTGTCTTCCCTGATGGTCCTCCCCAGGGTATATGCTTTAGATATGCTTCTCCTTGTAGTCAGACATCACGTCATGATGATTGTCCTCATCATGATGACAGTCATTGTAAATTACCTCCCCGCAATGACAGTTGTTGTGAATATCCTCTCTATAGAAACTCCAAGCAACAAGTATGTCCTCCCCTCATTTTAGTACATCCTAAAGGCCCTCCCTAGGATGTACACTGTAAAAATTCTCTCTGTAGCAAGGTATCAAGTTTGGATAGTAGTCCCCTCCATGATGAAGTTCATTGTGAAGGTCATCCCTACAATGACAATTATTGTGAAGGTCATCCCCTCAGTGACATCAAGCAACAAAAAGTTCCTCCCCTTGCTATATCCCACCCTGAAGGTCTTCCCCAGGGTATAAGCTGTCTAAAAAATTCCTGCAGTCGGGCATCAAGTTGCAATAGTAGACCTCTACATTACAGCCTCAACTGCGAAGGTCCTCCCCACAACCAAAATACTTATTTTCAAGAAATTCCTCCCCTCACTGAATCAAATGTGATAAATCCCTCCTATGATTAGGCACTCATAAAATTGGGATCAGACACATTGGGCACTCTATCTATAGTGAGTAATATTTTTCTCAATCAGAGGATGGCACGGGACCACGCTCATCTTCTGAGCCACCCTCATGGAGTCTTCAAATCAATAAGGCTCCCAATAGCCCTTTTTCTTGGAACAAAATTATTAAGAAGCAGTCGAGTTGGGAATATCAAGTAGAGGAGCCTCCAGAAGAACAACAAAATGAAATGTTTCTTGTGATAAAAAAACTTTCTAGGGATAACATACCGGTGATGTACTATCCTATGACCACATATCACTTCAGAATACCAGGAGAGTTATCTAGGTAATTCATGCATGTAATTCTCCTCAACATATGGATGAATATTTGAAAGCATAAAGAAAAATTGCAACCCTATGAAGGGTACACGGACCATGTTGGCATGATATGAAAGCTTCATCATCTAATTGGCATAGAATCCTTCTCATCTACATTGAAACCACAATAAAAATGGTGAAAGAAAAACCATGAACTAGCCTACCTCCATGAATTGTATAAGTTGTGTCACCTCATTGGAAATGCCCTGGCTAGAGTTCACATTTGGGTGTGGGGAGAACATGGAGCTCTACACTTCACCCCACATCTTGTCCATCATGCCCCATTGGAAATGAAATCCTACAATGTCATCACCCAGTAGAAATAATCAAGTGAAACCCCTACTCGGGAAAGATGGTATACTCCAAAAAAACCAGCCCGAAGTAACTCTCAAAATCATCGGGGTCGAAGAGATCAAGCCATTGAAAAGATTCTAAGTCAAGAAACCAAGAACATTTGGTATGCTTCCCACCTCTGAGAAGCCAACCAGCAAGAAATTTCCATGTATTTAAAAGACCATATACTCTATGTAGGACTAATTCAGTACTCTTCTTACACCCGTATGGGAGTACGTAAAATATAAAGGGTGGCAATAGTAGCATCTACCCCCACAATAGGGGAACAAACACAACCCATAGGGCTGGGGGTATTTTAAAATCAAAATTCCCCCACAAGACCAAAAAATCCAAGCCATTGCGCATTAATGGAAGAATGGGGACAACCCCATCCCACACGGTAGGGTAATTTTTACCTCATTTCCCAACACAGAAGATGTATATCATTAACCGTATATGAATAACAATGGACAGAGGAATTACATGTTCCACACCTTCTCGTGGTTCGCACTCTCCAAGAAAAATGCATGTTATGAGGTAAGACCATGGATCCCTTCGGGTCAATATTCACCAATAAACTCGAAGAATACAACATAATGGGAGGAGAAATTCAAATAAATGGTGTAGGAATCCTTCCTACCATTTGGCACCGAGCACACTACCCCCAATAAGGTATTCCTTAGTGAACATGGTAAACGCCAACCCCACGGATCTCAAAGGATATGATGTAGGGGGAGAGGATGTGAAAGAATATGGTTCCATCCCAGAGGCATCCCACACCAAACTTGATGGTGTGTATACCTGGAACCAAAGGGCGGCCTTAAATCTGGGTTCCCCTATTTCCAATCTGACCTTACCACCTGCGTGAATCCCTAACAAGGAGAATAATAAATCCAAGGATGTCTATGAATCGACTTCTCCTACCCTTGGGAGTGCATCCCTCGACCTCGAGGAAAGGTTCACCAAGAAAGAGGAATAAATGAAAGAGATTAGGTGAACTAATGTTGAGCTACATTGAGGGAGATATCTCGACTGATGTGTTCCCCCCGCAGAACGTTAGAAGGTGCTCCTAGAAGAGGTGTCGATGCCATAGGCACTCATCTCGGTGAATGAGTCCAAGCTCAGAGAACCATTCATCCCAGCCCCAGAAGAACATCAATACTTCCCCCTACTGGTAAGGTAGCCAGAATATATATAGGTAAACCCAAAAATGATTCCCCTAGATGGGTATCAACTCCAAATTCCAGCAGTACCGACACACCCAATCTTGGCCACTTCTATAATAGCTCAAGATCAATCCCAATAGGATATGCATAAAGGGATCTTAAACACCATCGAGCAGCTAATTGCTCGACTAGAATCTGTGGCAGGGATGTGCGCTCTGATACAACCAGAGCGCAAACACTACCCCAAGGGGGTAAGAAATGTTCCACTAACACCAAACTTCAGGAACCTCATATTCCAAGTATTCAATGGATTGGGTGACCTAGAACAACATTTAAGGCCCTACGCCTCTTACTGTAAACCCATGATTGGCACTCCAGAGTAGAAAGAATCCATAATACTCAGGTGCTTCATACGAACCTGGCAAGGCTCGACTTTCATATGGTACACTAGTCTTCCAGTTAATTAATTTACAAGTTGGAAGGACCTCCAGTGACAGTTTTTCTTCCATTTTAGTTTAACGATGCCTAAGACAATAGTCAGTGATATCATGAACTGCAAGTAGCAAGAGAATGAAAGAGTCTCAGAATACTTTTCCAGATGTAAGGGCATGACATATTACCTGAACTAGTGGCTCCCCCAGGAGGAGATGTTCCCCATGTGCATCGAAAACCTTCGGGATGAATTGCGAATGCCTCTCATCCCGGTGATGTACACCAGTGGGTTTAGAGACTTCTCCAACATTGCTCAAAGGATAGAAGACTCCATGCAACATACCTACCTCATGTCCCGAGTGGCCCCATCATCCCTAGGGAAATTAATGGGAAAAGATAAAGTGGATTTTTTCATGCTTAAGCCACCCCCGACACCAGCTCTAGTTGTGAGGCCCCCACCAAACTATGTGGGACCCCCTAGATGCTAACAGCCACGCCCACCTTGACAAGATGAGCGATGAGGTGATAAAACAAATTAGTTTGAAGAACGGAGAAATAAATTTTATTCATTCCGAGATGACCAGATTCGTTGATACTTCATAGTCACCATGAATAGCAATTCTCTCTACTTACCAGATCCAAAGAGAGCTGATGAAGCAGGTCTTGATGACCATCCAAATTATTGTCCATATCACTGAATACTAGGACATACCATCCAATAGTTCTTTGTTTTCAATTATCTCTTGTAGAAGATGGTGGATTTCAGGAAAGTCATGTTGAGCCCACCACCAGCACAAGTGGAATATATTTCCACCTCAGACTTAGGATAAGAGGAGGAATGATAGACAATCTCTAGTAAGTAGAAAAATTTCAATAACTAGATGACCTAGAAGACTGTAAACCGAGCCCATGAAATCCTTCAAGCGTAGTTGAAATAACCAACTGTGCCCCCCAAAGCTCCTAATACAACACATCCATCCTTCTCATCCCCACGGTCCTATAAATTCTAGAAGGGAAGAAATAAAAAGAAAGAATATGAGTCAAAACCAAATCCAAAATCAGTGTTGACGCTTTCAGAATTCATGCCAATAGCTTTGGCACAATGGGAACTACCCCGCCAAATGGTACAATGAGCAGTGACTCACCAAATGGCACCATCAGAAGAAGATAGTTAGACAGAAAGAGTGTCAGATCAAGAACTGGTATTCACCTCCATTAATGTCATTCAATTGATGTACAACGCCTCTGATGAAGACTATGAACAAAAAAATGAATTCTTCAAGCCCAACTGGAGTGCTGGGGGAAGAGACCATAGAGACTGGAGGTTTCCTAGAAGGCATGATCATGATATGAGTCAACTTCTTAGCCACTTCACAAGTCCAATATTTAACATTGAGTAAACTCATGGAAGGACCCTTTGACAGACACCACAACAACTAGAATGCTCCTTCTCCCCCATCGGAATAAATCCAAGCCATATTATCATAGAATACCCATTAAGGGAAGAAAAAATACCAAATCACCCAATGTATATAGGAGGAATAGTTCAAAAAAATGTGGAAAAGACTGCAGCACTACCATCCCCTGTTAGAGAGGTCGAACCATCTATATCCAAAGCTCAAACCCCTAAAGAATCTCTAAAAGAGAAACCCCAATTTGGGAAGTGCCAAACTTTAGAGTAGATGTATGATATTTTAAAGCAACTAGATTTAGTAGCAACAAAGCTGTAAATCCTGTCTATGTTGAACCTATCCATAGATCTTAAGGAGGCACTCAGCGAATCCTTTCTATGTCCCCAGGAGTTCGAGGATGAAGTAGCAGCAACTGAAGTCTATCAGACATAGATCAGTCTAAAAGAATTTCACGTCGTTGTCCCCTTCACAAATAGGGATGAATAAACTATAACACCCTGAGCTTTCACAATATGCTTCTCTTTCAATAATGCAATAGCTTGCATTGTACGCAAGTTCGAGATTCTAACACACCACGACTAATCTATGTAGCCGTTATGAATAGTAATACCCACTTTTTAAAATTATAGAAATTTTATATTTCAAAATGGACATCATTTTTGTATTCGTAATATCGAAATTATCCTAAGTTGATTTTTTTGTAATTTTCTGAGAACTTCCAATTTTCTATGAATAGTGAAAAATACTTAAAAACAAATTTTTTAATCAAAATAATTTATAGTGATAAATTACAATATTGAGTGGTTTTAAACTATAATTAGAATAAATTTTTACCATTTTTTCCAATGGTGTTCATTAAAATTAATTTCACTTTGAAATTTGACATAAACAATTGTCAATCTTTTGATATATATTGTTTCTTAAAAACACGCTATTTGTTGTGAAAGCGGGAATTAATTATAAAATTAATTAATTAACCTTATATGTTTGGAATTTTGTAAAATAGACATCATTTTTTAATTCGTAATATCAATTATATCTTAGGGTGAAATTTTGGCTTTGTTCTGAAAAACTTCAAATTTTGATGAATAGTGAAACCACTAAGTGGTGGTTAAAAAAACTGATTTTTCATTTAAATGAAACATTACCACTTCTGTGATTTGATTTTCAAAAATATGACATACCTGGTTGTCATTAAGAAGTAAAATTTGGTTTAATGGGATTAAAATAATTTTTTGGTGAATAGTAACTTTAAGTTTAATTAATTTCCATTAAAGGTAATTAGTGAAATTTAAGGTAAAAATGGTATTATAAAAATATGAAATGACCTTTACACTTGTCCTACCTCTATTGGATGAGTCATGGCCGACCAAGACAATCCATGGGGCAACTTGGGGACCCCATGGATCCACTTTGGTAGGAAAATGACATTAAAAACTTTTTATTTAATGTTAAAATAAAAATGTCACAAACATAAGTGGTTTTACTAAAACAATTTTTAACTGGGGGTATACAAGTCATCTTTTTGACTATAAATATTCATTAGAAAGATAAAAATATTTCATACATAATGATTGTTTTTTTATAATTTTAGACATTAAATAAATTAAATTATTTATGACACCATGATGATGCAACGATTACCTCATTAATTAACGATTTAAATAAAATGAAAAGATAATGTAAAATCCAAGGCTTAAACTTGTCAAAAACCTATTGGATGAGTATATTTAGAACCCTTATCACCTTATACTCTAATTATATAAGTGTGGGACCTTTAAAATCCGAAACTCATTATATAATAAAGTAACATTTCATTACTTTCCAAAAGTGCCCCTCCTCTCCACTTATAAAATGCCCCCACCACTACCACCTTACTCACAATTTAAAAGCCTTTTGTCTCAGCCAAACTCTGCCCAAATACTCTCCCAACTTCCCTCCCTTACTCCTAGAAGCCTCAATTTGGGTATAATTCTTCCCAAGGAAGCCTTTGGCTCAAATCAAAAGAGTTACCCGATTTTAAGGTAATGTCTTCGCTTATGTTATTTAGTTTTATTTCACTTATCCAACCCCCTAAACTCTTTTTATTCATTTCTTTTGTAACAAAACCAGTATCCTAAATATACTATGATGTTGTTATGAGAATTATTCGAGCTACACTTACACACACCTACATCTAATGGTTAAAGAACATACTGTTTCTGTGGATGACGAATTTCTGCCTCATGAAACGATGATTGTTCAACACTCCTATAACACCTTCAAAGGTGTACATTAAGATGTAACTATATTTATATATGATGTATAATATGTTTATGTTTTACTTAAGGTTATTTATTTTTCATTTATGGCATACCTTTCTTGTTTCCATTATGGGTAAATGAGATATTTTCATTTTAGGAAGTGCGGACTACCGCCCCCTCAAAGTGATTTGAATCATTAATGACATATGTGGGATGTATAAAGGATGGAGTAAATTATATTATATATGATATTATACTGGTATTATAATATACCTTTATATCATTATGATTTCATTAAATACGAAATATAAATGAAATTAGTGTTCATGCGTACGTACGGCTTACCGTCTCCATGAACGGTGCATTTCATTTCTTACCTCTAAACGTTATGGAATATTATAAATGCATGTATATACTGTATATATATGAGATATATGATATATATATCATGAATATAATTATGGATATAATGGATATTTCACCACATGAACAACTTGTAATTATAATAAGTTTATTTTTGACTCAAGTACCAAAGATCTACCAAACGACCGTTATTAACTTAAATAAATACATAATGTTCATAACATGGTAATAAGTGATATAAAAGGAATAAAAAACTTGAAAAAGGTTCTTAAGAAATTATAAATTAACTCTAGTTTATTATTCAGGAGGTTAAAGAACGGTCGAGTCAAGACAGGACGCAAGGTAAGGGAACTTCTTAACCCAATTTCCATTCATTGGGTTAATCTCATAATTTCATATTACGTCATGATATTATTATGTCCTATATTGTATTTGTATGTTCTTTATGTGTAATTATAGTAAATACACATAATGGATCTATTTTATTTAAAAAAATGATCTTTGTATGGGACTTCGTCTCAATCTCCTTTCATTGAGGCATATTTTGTTTTATACACAACCTTATTTTATACAGTGTATAAACCCCTTTGACTTTTACATTTATTCAAAAAGAATATTTTTATACGAAGCGTTTACTAAACTAAAAAAGGGAATGTTTTTGTCGTACGTATGTGGTGACAACGACTTCTCCACCGCCATGACCATTATTTGAGTTTCGGCTTCCTCTACAAGCCACAACTTTTTTTAAAAGAAAAATAAATACCATGTTTTGCTTTTCTTTTATTTTGGTATTGAAAATGGTTTTGAAAGTGTTTTTATTATATCAATGTGTTTTATTGATATCTTGTGATTTAAATGTGGAAATTTTATGTTTCCTTTCTGCATGTTTTATGTGATACTATTATGTTATGGTTTATGATATGTTTAAACCTGTTCATATGAGTAATGCATTGGACTTAATAAGTGATGGGTGGAGCCCGCTATAGCTCCTCGATGCATCGGCAGGTCTAATGAGACAAGATAGTGTCTTGGAATGACACATTGACAAAATCTTATTTGTGGTCTTGGCACAAGGCCTTGGCTGCGTGGTTATGATAGTCTGGCATTATGCATTCCATCATTATGAAAGTGGTTATTGATATTGCATGTGATTATTCGACCAGTAGAATATCCATGTGAATAAGTAAATGGAATTATCTCATTTTACTTTTTCCATATTATGTTGAAGTTCATGTTTAAACGGCTTTTGTCTTAGTTATACATTGCCTTAAATGTTTATGTTTATTGATGAAATCTTCCACTATATTTTTATCCTTACTGAGCTTCTGAGCTCACCCCTTTAAATGTTTTAATATTTTCCAGGATGTGAAGAAGTATTTTATGAATGACCTGCAGGGATAGTAAGAAGAGGATATGAGTGTGGACTATGAAGACTTTGATATTGTAGTTTTTTACTTTATGATGTAATGTAAGACTTATGAATGTATCTAGTGTTTCCAAGGCTACTAAACTAATCGGTCTTTCGAGACTTGATCTTTTGTGATCATGCCAATGCTACGAAGTAATGCACCGACTCTGGGTAACTAGGGTCAGGGCGTTTCAGTTGGTATCAGAGGCAGTTTAGTACTATCCTTGGAAGCTAGATTTAGATAAACTCTGATTAGAGCACATATATTTAAGATAAAATTTGAGGATTAGTATAGAAGAACTTCCTAGAATTTTGGTATTATAGGGATTTTGTGAGTTTTCCGAGCAATACATCCCTGTCTGGATACGAGCAGGTAGAGGCGGCTCTGGCACAGATGTACCTAGGGGTAAAACCCGAAAACACCGCTTTGAGATAGACTCGAACGAGAACTGGTGCATGACAACGGGCCTTGCTGCACTCTTGGTTACGACACTCACGGGGGATATGATTAGGATAATTCACATTTTCGTTACAAACCATTATGAAGGGTTTATGAGTATATACTTCCTCAAAGAAAACATTTCTTTTTATGATTATGGATTATATCCATAAATAGTTCAATTTATGTTAAGTGTTTTGAAACTTTGTTATTATGTATTTTGATTCATAAACTAACCTAGTTTATGCCATTGTATAGAAATGGCGCCCATTAGAAGGAATGTGAACTCCATCAATACATATGATCCAAAGAGTAAGAAGGATCATATCTTTCACAATATCAATCAAACATTTAGAAGGGAAATAGTCTCCCATGTGTTCTCAACATATGAAGAAATAGTATCATGTGTTAATAAGATAATTAGAGAATTCTCTATGTCTTATGGATTTGAAGGGATGAAAGAGAAGAAAAGGATGGAAGAGAGAATGATGGATAAAGGGACGAGGGAAAAGAAGAATTTTCCAATATGTGATAACTGTGGAAAGAAACACCTTGGAACTTGCCTGAAGGGAATGAGAGTTTGTTATAAGTGTGGAGAAAAAGGACACCAAGTGCGTGTCTGTAAGGGTAAGATAAAGGTTTCAAATGTACAATGCTTCATCTGCAAGGAGTGGGGACACTATGCAAACCAATGTCCAAATCATTAGAGTATTCCCCAAATGATGTTATTGGATAATAATCAAGTTATGATACTACCACAGATGAGGAGGAATGATTAGAGTTCTTATGTTGTTATTAAATAATTTTTTCATTTGAGTGTTGTATCAATCATGTACTGGTTATAATAATTATGGAGTATATAAGGACTGTACTGCATTACTATTTCATCAAGGACTTGAGATTGTGTGGAACAAAGAAAAGTGACTCCACAACAGGTTAAAGTTTTGGAAAATATATTGTTGAGAGAAAGAGAAACCATAATATGGTTCTGATACCGAGATAGTGATTTTGGAATAATACATGATTGATTTGGATAAATTATATTGGATATTCTTAACTTCCTTGAAACTAATTAATGATTTGTATACATTTTTGGATAGAAGGAGTATATCTAGTATTCTATAAGGAATAAGGGATCATGCATGTAATCAATAAGGATTTATGGTAATTCAGTATGTTGCAGTGTTTTAAAAGAATACATGATGAAGGTTTTCACATGTTGTTACATGGAAAAAAGGATCTTCATTATGTTTACCTTATAAAATTTGGACTGTGAGTTGGAAAGAAGTATTTTGGATAACTATAAAGGTTGGAATGGATTAAGTTGATCTTTGGATAGTATTGTTTAAGGTCAAAACATTTCTGAAGATTATTTTTGGAATATTATAATACTATAGTTTTAAGAAAAGGTCAACCTGCAGGGTGGGGCATAACCCGTCGCGTCGGACAAAGCTGCAGGAATCGAACCCACAACCATAGTGCGAAAGGCCTTTATTACCTACCACTAGCCTACAGGAAGTCCCTGGTTATTACAAAATAGTTTTCCTAATCTAAATGGTATGTGTTAATATTTTGAACCTTGTACAATTAGGATAAATATAATATTTTTGAGTTCTATTATCTTTTTGAGTGAAAGATGAGTTTGTGGTAGAAATTAGTTGAAGGTTGAAACTCTACTTGTCAAGAATAAATTTATATATACCTATCTATTATTCAATAAATCAATTAATTCTTAAACATTAGTAAAGGGATATTAAAACAAAAAATGTGTTATCCTAATACCTTATGTCTTGTTGAACTGATAATATTTTAAATCATCAAAGATTGAAGACTTTGAGGCCCTCAATTTTACAATTGTTTGTGATTGATGAACTCAATAACTCCCTACAAATATTTAAGTTTTTCCTTCAATTATATGTCTCTAATTGCCACCAATTTTCTCCTTAATGAGATCATAATTTGGTGGTGACTTTTTCATTTTCTTTTCCCTCTTATTAAGGGTAAATTTTATTAACCTTATTTCCGATGTGGGTTTTCTACAAAGGTATTTTCTATTTTCAACATTTTATTTTCAAAGAAAAATTTCAAATTGCGAGGACGCGGTTTATTGAAGGAGGGGAGAATGTAACACCCCGAGCTTTCACGATACGCTTCTCTTTCAATAATGCAATAGCTTTCATTGTACGCAAGTTCGAGATTCTAACACACCATGACTAATCAATGTAGCTGTTATGAATAGTAATACCCACTTTTAAAATTATAGAAATTTTATATTTCAAAATGGACTTTGTTTTTGTATTCAGAATATCGAAATTATCCTAAGTTGAATTTTTTGTAATTTTCTGAGAACTTCCAATTTTCTATGAATAGTGAAAAATACTTAAAAACAACTTTTTTAATCAAAATAATTTATAGTGATAAATTACACTATTGAGTGGTTTTAAACTATAATTAGAATATATTTTTACCATTTTATCCAATGGTGTTCATTAGAATTAATTTCACTTTGAAATTGGACATAAATAATTTTCAATCTTTTGATATATATTGTTTCTTAAAAACACGCTATTTCTTGTGACAGCGGGAATTAATTATAAAATTAATTAATGAAACTTATATATTTGTAATTTTTTAAAATAGACATCATTTTTGAATTCGGAATATCAATTATATCTTAGGGTGAAATTTCGGATTTGTTCTGAAAAACTTCAAATTTTGAAGAATAGTGAAACCACTAAGTGGTGGTTAAAAAAAACTGATTTTTCATTTAAATGAAACATTACCACTTCTGTGATTTGATTTTCAAAAATCTGACATACTTGGTTGTCATTAGGAAGTAAAATTTGGTTCAATGGGATTAAAACAATTTTTTGGTGAATAGTAACTTTTAAGTTTAATTAATCGCGATTAAAGGTAATTAGTGAAATTTAAGGTAAAAATGGTATTATAAAAATATGAAATGACCTTTACACTTGTCCTAACTCTATTGTATGAGTCATTTCAGACCAATACAATCCATGGGTCAACTTGGGGACCCCATGGAGCCACTTTGGTAGGAAAATGACATTAAAAACTTTTTATTTAATGTTAAAATAAAAATGTCACAAACATAAGCTGTTTTACTAAAACAATTTTTAAATGGGGATATACAAGTCATATTTTTGACTATAAATATTAATTAGAAAGCTAAAAAGATTTCATACATCATTATATTTTTTTTATAATTTTAGACATTAAAAAAATTAAATTAGTTATGACACCATGATGATGCAGCGATTACCTCATTAATTAACGATTTAAATAAAATGAAACGATAATGTAAAATCCAAGGCTTACACTTGTCAAAAACCTATTGTATGAGTATATTTCGAACCCTTATCACCTTAGACTCGAATTATATAAGTTTGGGACCATTAAAATCCGAAACTCATTATATAATAAAGTAACATTTCATTACTTTCCAAAAGTTCCCCTCCTCTCCACTTATAAAAGGCCCCCACCACTACCACCTTACTCACACTTTCAAATCATTTTGTCTCAGCCAACCTCTGCCCAAATACTCTCCCAAATTTTCTCCCTTACTCCTGGAATCCTCACTTTGGGCAGAATTCTTCCCATGGAAGCCTTTGGCTCAAATCAAAAGAGTTACCATATTTTAAGGTAATGTCTTCTCTTATGTTATTTTGTTTTATTTTTCTTATCCAACCCCCTAAAATCTTTTTATTCAATTATTTAGTAACAAAAACAGTATCCTAAATATACTAGGATGTTGTTATGAGAAGTATTCTAGCTACACTTACACACACCTACATCTAATGGTTAAACAACATACTGTTTCTCTGGATGGTGAATTTCTGTCTCACGAAACGATGATTGTTAAACACTCATATAACACCTTCAAAGGTGGACATTAAGATGTCACTCTATTTATATATGATATATAATATGTTTATGTTTTACTTAAGATTCTATATTTTTCATTTATGGCATACCTTTCTTGTTTCCATTATGGGTAAACGTGATATTTTCATTTTAGGAAGTGCGGACTACCGCCCCCTCAAAGTGATTTGAATCGTTAATGCCATATGTGGGATGTATAAAAGATGGAGTAAATGATATTATATATGATATTATACTGGAATTATAATATACCTTTATATCATTATGATTTCATTAAATACTAAATAGAAATGAAAGTAGCGTTCATTCGTACGTACGACTTACCGTCTCCATGAACGGTGCATTTCATTTCTTACCTCTAAACGTTATGGAATATTATAAATGCATGTATATAATGAATATATATGAGATATATGATATCTATATAATGAATATAATTCTGGATATAATGGATATTTAACCACATGAACAACTTGTAATTATAAGAAGTTTATTTTTGACTCAAGTACCAAAGATCTACAAAACGACCGTTATTAACTTAAATAAATACATAATGTTCATAACTTGGTAATAAGTGATATAAAAGGAATAAAAAACTTGAAAAAGGTTCCTAACCAATTATAAATTAACTCTAGTTTATTATTCAGGAGGTTAAAGAACGGTTGAGTCAAGACAGGACGCAAGGTAAGGGAACTTCTAAACCCAATTTCCATTCTTTGGGTTAATCTCCTACTTTCAAATTACATCATGATATTATTATGTCCTATCTTGTATTTGTACTTTATTTATGTGTAATTATAGTGAATACACATAATAGATCTATTTTATTTAAAAAAAATGATCTTTTTATGGGACTTCGTCTCAATCTCCTTTCATTGAGGCATATTTTGTTTTATACACAACCTTCTTTTATACGGTGTATAAACCCCTTTGACTTTTACGTTTATTCAAACGGAATCTTTTTATACGAAGCATTTACTAAACTACGAAAGGGAATGTTTTTGTCATACGTATGTGGCGACAACGACTTCTCCACCGCCGTGACCATTATTTGAGTTTCGGCTTCCTCTACAAGCCATTCCGTTTTTTAAAAAGAAAAATAAATATCATGTTTTACTTTTATTTTATTTTGGTATTGAAAATGGTTTTGAAAGTGTTTTTATTATATCGATGTGTTGTATTTATATCTTGTGATTGAAATGTGGAAATGTTATGTTTCCTTTATGCATGTTTTATGTGATACGATTATGTTATGGTTTATGATATGTTTAAACCTGTTCATATGAGGAATGCATTGGACTTAATAAGTGATGGGTGGAGCCCGATATAGCTCCTCGATTCATCGGCAGGTCTCATGAGACAAACTAGTGTCTTGGCAAAAGGCCTTGAAAAAATATTATTTGTGGTCTTGGCACGAGGCCTTGGCTATGTGGTTATGATAGTCTGGCATTATGCATTCCATCATTATGAAAGTGGTTATTGATATTGCATGTGATTATTCGACCAGTAGAATATCCATGTGAAGAAGTAAATGGAATTATCTCATTTTACTTTTTCCATATTATGTTGAAGTTCAAGTTTAAAAGGCTTTTGTTTTAGTTATACATTTCCTTAAATGTTTATGTTTATCGATGAAAGCTTCCGCTATATTGTTATCCTTACTGAGCATCTGAGCTCACCCCTTTCAATGTTTTAATATTTTCCAGGATGTGAAGAAGTATTTTATGAATGACCTGCAGGGATAGTAAGAAGAGGATATGAGTGTGGACTATAAAGGCTTTTTTATTGTAGTTTTTTACTTTATGATGTAATGTAAGACTTATGAATGTATCTAGTGTTTCCAAGGCTACTAAACTAATCAGTCTTTCGAGACTTGATCTTTTGGGATCATGCCAATGCTACGAAGTAATGCACCGAATCTGGGTAACTGGGGTCAGGGCGTTACATAAACCATCATGCAAGGGTACATAAAACCCTTATATGTCTCAAAAAAGATAAATGGAATTGATGTTCAGATGATCTTAATTGACAATATCTCTGGTGTTAACCTCCTCCAGCTGTGAATGCATCGTCGACTAAGATATGATGAAGACATCTTGACACCCTGCATTAGAAATTTGATGGGATATGAAAAAAAGTGAGCAAAAACCATTAGGAATAATCAAGATTAAAAAATGGCTTGGAGATCTCATATCATATTACGAGTTCCTAGTGGTGCGTAAATGTATGGCATTCAATGTCCTATTAGGGAGGCCTTGGCTGCATCAGCATGCTGCAATTCCATCCTCATGCGATTAGTGCATCAAATATTTGACTAATTGGATAAACATGACATTTCATGTTGATAAATCGCCATTTGAGTCTTGTGATTTGTATTATATCGACGCAGGGTTCTACGAGTCAGAAGAAAAACATATTTTGGCCGATGATGTTTATTGGATCAATTCCTCGAATGGATTGGAGATAGCTCATGCCGACCCCCTCTAGAAAAATGGGGAAGAGTACGTACTACCCCTCAACCAAGTTGAATGCATAAATGCAAGCCTAGGTGAAGACTCATTTGTCTACATGGTCTCTGTTACTACCACTATCTCCAAGGACACAAAAAAGTGGGTTGACTACCATGTTGTCCTGAAAATCCCTATCAAAGATATTCTTGGCCCATCCTCGGGACATCAAACCTCCCTTAACTCACACACTAAGGCAAAATACGCTTTCTCTCACAACATTAGAGAGTTCATCTCAAAAGTACTCTATCCATTAGAAGATAAAGAAGGTGAATATGATGAAGGATAATGAGAAGAGGAAGAAGACCTGAAAGATTCCCCTCTCACTTTTGAAGAAGGTGTCTCCACAATAATCTATGAACTTAAGGAGATAAATATGAGCACCGAAAATGACCTGTGGCCCACTCTGATCAGTGTGTCCATTCCTTTTGAGGAACATGATGCATACCCCTCCTTCCTAAAGAAAAATTGAGATGTGTTTTCCTGAAATTACATAGAGAGGACGAGCATCGATCTTGAGCTTGTCACCCATCATTTGGGCATACCAGAAGATCAATGGGGCTATAAACAGGAATCTAGAAGGACCCACTCGACACATGCTTCCAAAATAGAGGCTAAAGTTGACAGGTTAATCAAATCCAACTTTATACAGGAGGTCCAATATTAGACCTGGATAGAAAACATAATGCCTATTAAAAAGAATAATGGGCAGATTAGAATCTACATTGACTTCAGGGACCTTAATCAGTATTTTCCAAAAGGCAACTTCCTAATCCCGATCACAGAATTGGTGATAGATGCGACACCCAGATACGAATACCTCTATTTCATGGATGACTATTCTGGATACAATCCAATCTAGACGGCCCAAGGAGGTGAAGAAGTTACTACATTTAGGGACCCTTAGGTGTTGTTTTGTTATAATGTGATGCCCTTTAGCCTAAAGAATGTCAACGCCACATATTAGCACACCATACATCACATCTTCAATCCCATATTGGTAAAATTTGTTGAGGGTTATGTCGATGACATTGTGGACAAATCATGACAGCGTTTGAACCACCTGGATGATCATGACACTATCCTCAAAAAAATTGCAACAACAAAGTTTAAAGACGAACCCCTTTAATGCACTTTGGGAATTACCTCGAGAAAATTCTTGAGATTTGTTATACGCCACTCTGTCATCGAAGTCAACCTCGAAAAGTCAAAAGCCTTTATTGGCATGTTCCTGCCTCACAACTTCACCGAGTTTAGAGGTCTCCAGGGGGCACCTTGCCTATATTCGGCACTTCATAGCCAACCTAGTAGGTAAATGTTTTACCTTTCACTAGGATCATGAAGAAAGGAGTTAGGTATGAGTGGGATAATTATTTCCAAGAACCATTTGACAATATCAAAAGATATCTTCTAAGCCTGCCATTTCTCATGCTTCCAGTTGAGGGGATACAACTCATTTTATACGTAACTACCCTAGAACGATCATTAGGTACCGTTCATGAGTAGAAAAATTATGTTGGAAGCGAGAACAACCTCTATTACCTCATCCGAATAATGGTATATGCTAAAACCCAGTATATGAAGAATGAAAAGAACTTCCTAGCCCTAATATTTGTATTTTAGAAGTTTAGGCATTACCTGCTGCACCATGAGGTCCACCTGTTCCACCGCTATAACCCGCTCAAATATATTCTCAAACATACCATTCTAAATGGGTACCTATCATGATAGGTGGTCATCCTACAATAGTTTGACATACAGTACATGACCCAAAATGACATCAAAGGCTAGGCATTAGTAGACATCTTGGTGAAGCACCCCTTAGAACAAAAATCAATGTTTGATGTCGAACCTCTTGATGAAGAAGTGTTTTCAGTTTGGGAGGATCCCCAAACATGGGAAATATACTTTGATGGTGCTTCCTAAAGTACGACAGAAAAAAGGATGGAGGATCCCAATCTCAACAAAGTGGGTTTGGGAGTCATACTTGTATCTCCCGAAAAGTCCATATTTCCTTACTGTTTCCTACATTCATAAGGGTGTTTAAAAAATGAATTGGAGTATTAGGTCCTTATTGCAGGCCTGGAATTGCCACTCCAGGTGCAAGGAAAACCCCAAAAAATGAAGGTTGATTTGGATCTAGACATCAAAAAGGTCAACAGTGACTATGCTATTAAGAAAGAAGTATTGGTTCCCTTGATGAACCTTGTTCAAGCACTGAGGGAAGAATTATTATTAGAAACAATGTTGACTTATGTCCCCCAACCATATAATGCCCAAGACGATGCTTTGGAAAATGAATCCACAACCTTAGCTGATCTAGAACAGGATGAAATAGTCATTAGTATTGCTCACTGCTGAATGGTCTTTCCATTCTTCCAGAGAAATACGGAGGAAATTGATGAAATTTTTCCCATTCATGAGCCTTATCGGCATACGACTGGTTGGATGTCACCCATTGAAAACTACCTTCAGAATAGGAAACTCCCACCATAGAGGGTTGAAAGGAAGCAGGTCCGAAGACGAGTAGTCAATTTTGTCTGGTATAATGGGGTAAACCAATAAAAAGTCTTCTATAAATGAGGCATTTATAGAGTCCTTCTCAAGTGCATTGATGGAGAAAAAAACTACTTTTTCATGAAATAAGTTCACGCCAGAGCTTGTCAAGTGCACCAATCAGCAACCAAGATCTCTCATCAAATCGGAAGGCTTGGGTATTACTAGCCCAGCATGATACATGATTATGCCACAATCACCAATAAGTTCCATTCCTATCAAGTTCATTCCAACTTCATACACCGCCCCTTGTAGTTACTTCATACAGGTATGTACTTCTAGCCATTTTTCACCTGGGGGATGGATGTTGTGGAGACATATCCTCCCACTACCTCCAGACAGTTCAAATTCATACTCCCAATGCCTGACTTCTTTTCCATATAGGCCGAAGCCATACCCCTTAATGAAGTCAGGGTGAAAAACATCATCATCTTTGTGAATGCCATCATCATCTCTAGATTTGGTGTCCCTTATACAATACTGATGGACAATATAACCAACTTTTACTTTGGTGAGGTGGACAAGTTATACCATGAGTATAGAATTAAAAAAAACCGTTCATCTCATTACCATGTGGTGGCCAAAGGGCAGATAAAGGATTTCAACAAGATTTTATCCAACATACTTACAAAGATGGTTGGTAAGAATAAGAAATCGTGGGATGACAATTTTCTTCATGATTTATGGGCATATTGGACCACGACCCACATGGCCACCCAAGCATCCCTATACTCACTAGTATATGGGTCAGAAATGGTTTTAACTATGAAGATCCATGTGACACCACTTCATGTGGCCATTTGTGATCAAATGTCCATGGAAGATCAATCCCCGAGATGGTTTGATGAATTGAGCAGTTAGATGAGAAACGGTTGTACACTTTGCCCCATTTGGAAATCTACCAAAATCGAATTGCACGAGCCTTCAACAAAAAGGTTCACCTTCTCTCTTTCCTCAAAGTAAAATGGTGTTAGTCCTTAGAACCCTAATGATACTCACGAAGAAGTCCCTGAAGATTAAACCAAAGTGGGAAGGACCATACGACATACATAGGGTCTATTCCAATAGAGCATACACCCTGATATCGATTGAAAAAAAACTCATCACAACTCCCACAAATGAGAAGTTCTTGAAGAAATACTTCACATAATGATTCATAAATTACCCTCATTACCTAGGTCCAAGCTCTATAACTCTAAACTACAAGTCATAAAAATAACCCCATACTATGGTCCGAGCTCTCTAACCCTAAAATATGAGTAAATGTGTAAAAATTCCAACAATAATAAGGTCTAATCTCTTTGAACCTAAATTATGAGTCATAAAGTGCCCCAATATTAAGGTCTGAGCTATATGAACCTAAACTAAGAGTAAATGAGTAAAATTACCTCCAATATTAAGGTATGGACTCTATGAACCTAAACTATGAGTTATAATAGAAACCATAATTCCGTGGTCCAAAATATATGGCCTTAAACTATGAGTCATCGTTATAGCCACATGACATTAAATTGTAGAGTGTTAGTCCATGAACATGATGTTAAACTGAAATACCAAGGTCCAAACTCTGTGAACCTAAACTATGATTCATCATATTTTCCACATGATGATAAATTTTAAGGAACCCATCCCTGAAACATGACATTAAATTGTGACTCATGTTCTCTCTGTAAGATGTTACACTACATGACACAAAACATCCTAATCGCATGTCAATAAACTATGTGATCTCTCGAAAAACTATGTACAACTTGATTCATACCCTCACAAGATATGTAGTGATGCCTAGGTATTCAATCTTGGACCAGCCCCCTTCATCAAAAACATGCCACCATCATGCCCCCTATCTACCCATATTCATAATGGAAACCCTTATCACTCCATGTTTCTCACATACAATATGACTCCTGTGAGCTTAGCATTAGTGGTAGGGATTCTCATAAGAAATCCAACTGTAGGGTAACATGGTAGACCAAGAAACTATGATGGATAGAATGAAAATTCCCCCACCCTTTGAAACCAGCCAGATCGGTACAGGGTATGTACATAACTACGTATGGTTTGATTCCTTCCCTCACAGGATACGTAGCAACGCCTCGATCCTCGATCTTGGCCCAACCCCACCAGGAAAGAAAAAGGAAATTCCCCCATCATATTATCTAACTCCCATCACTTGAGAAGGAGGCTTTGTGACCACTCCTTGTTTCTCACATTGAGAATAACTCACGTGAGTTTAGGATCAGTGGTGAGGACTCTCTTAAGCAAATAAATCGTAGAAAAATATGGTAATCCTGACACCCGTATCAAGTGAAACCAAAATTCCCTCACATGTCCTCAAACATAGACCAAGCCAAATTGGTATAGGGAATATTCAAAACTACATGTGTCTTGATTTCATCCCTTGTAGGATATGTAGTTATGCCTCGATCTTCGATCCTGGCCCAACCATTATCATAAGAAATCCCTCAAGTGTCCCTAACACATCATGAAAATGATTTTAGGGAACATTCAGAACTACGTGTGGATTGATTCATTCGTATGCAGGATACATAGTGACGCTCGGATTCAGAATCTTGGCCTAGCCAACAGCATAAAATTCCCCATCCCCCCATACATTTGTTAGACTTGTACGAGGAGTCCATGAAAATTCATATCGTTTGAAAAAAACTGTGAAATTCTTCAAGGGTTACGTGTGGACCAGTCCTCAGTATTATGAGGTTATATCATTACTCTCAGTCATGAGAAGTCAAAAGATCATGATTCCCCCTCTACATAAGGTTTAAACCTATGTCGAATCTTTAAGTGGTTCATGGTTAATCATGGTCTGGGTATTCTCACATTCCTCGGAACATATTTCTCGTTTTTTCCACTCCATACATTGGGAAAACACAGATCCCCATAATAATTCAAGGCCATCTAAGATGGAAGTCCAATGTCCCATGGACACTATTGCTTGACTATGCACATTATACCCTAGTGGATCTACATATGTTGCAAACAAAATGGCCTTCAATCAAAGGAAAATTCATCCCTGGGAGAGTCCTCTCTTATCTCAGTATGGACAATGGCTTCAAATCCCCATGTCATCCCTCCTAATTAAAGTTGCCCCTAGGTCTATGGTTTACACCTACTATCATCACTCACGTTTAAGGAACATAGGAACATCCAGATTACGATTAACCCAAAATGATTGTAGATATTTATGATAGTATAATCATCCTCACTGCATGACTCTAAACGAAATAGCATCACGTCCTCACCACTCGATGTTAAACAGCAATGGAAAAATCATCCTTGCTATATGATGTTAAAATAAATAACAACGGTTTAAGCCTAGAAGTGACATCTAATGCTGAAGTTTATATTCCTATGAAATGACACAAAATCCTCTTAATCCCTTATTTCTCACACCGATCATAGTTTATGTGATCTTAGTGATTTCACTGAGATATCCACTGTAAAATTATGGAAAAATAGTATCGGAATTTGGTCCAAGAAGAACGAACCTAAAAGGCAGGTCACGATTCTCTCCTCCGAGAGGAACCCCATGTACTGGCCATTTGATGTTAAATAACTAGGTATCCAAAATATGGAACGAATGCCTCACCCTATGTAAGAGTCATATCTACCTAAAAGACACCTGATTCCATGAGTAAATCTCAGCTTAAATGTCCCCAATATGTCTGGATACACTCCTTCCATATTCATGACATCGTTCTCTAATCGATATTGAATCTACCTAACCCTCCAAGAAAATCTATGATGGAAGGAAAATTTCCTATAGACACCTTTTCTTGACTATGCACATTATTCCCCAGTGGCTCTACATATATTTCCCACAAAAACAGTCATCAATCAAAAGAAAATTCGTCCCTATGAGAGTCCCCTCCTATCTCAGTACGCCCAATGGCTTCCAATCCTCATTCCATACCTGCTAAATCAAGGGACCTCAAATTCATGGTTTACACTTTCATACTTACACATATCCATGATATTTCGAAACATATGTGCCTGATTCATCTCTAGTCCCTTTTGAGGATTCTAAAGATATCTCATCTGTATGTGTGAAGTTAATCCACATATAAAAGAAGAGTTCCACCAATTGTTTCCAAGATTCCTTGAAAAAGTTCAGTTAAAATTCCTTATTTTGTGTTTAGGAGAACCCCTGGTCAAATGTCACATTACGTATTTAGAACGTTCCCAATATCCATAATCCTCAATGACCATCGGAGAAGGTAGTCTAGTGTCATGAGAACACCTTTGCTTGACTTTTCATATCATGGCCCGGTGGCTCTGCATATATTCCCAAAAAAATGGCCATCAATCAAAAGAAAATTAGTCCCTAGGAGAGTCATTTCCAACATCCATACCATTAAATGAAATTCATGTCCTGTCACACCCCAGATTTGGGAAAACTCCTAGATGACAGCTTATATACCTCATTCTTTCCAAGTTCCCCGGCCATAAAAATGACTCTTCACTGAACTGATTATTCACTAGATCTCCCTCACACATATAAGAAATGTGCTGAAATAGTTTCCTTCTCAAATACAACATGAATTTCCCTAATGTATTAAGACACCACTACTAAATCTTGGTACCAACTGTGACTCCCAACATCAAAATAAATTCAAAATGTTGTAAATCCTTCAAAGGTCATCACAAATGTAAGGATAGTTTTCGGAAAAAACATTTGTTTGACTATTAACATCATGCCTCAGAGGTTCTCCATACGTTGCCCACAAAAATGGCTGTTAATCAAAGGAAAATTCTTTCTTAGGAGAGTCCATTCCTAACTATGTACGCCTAAAGTGGATCCAGATCCACATGCATGTCTATAATCCACAAATCAAGGGTCATAAAAAATCTATAATCCATGTTTGAAGAATACTAGAACATTTCCAGCTAACGAGCCCAAGCCAGGGACCTTCTCTATTAAGTTTGGTAAAATATATTCGATCTAAAACATCGGTAGCAATACTAATTAGTAAGACAGTTAACTGCCAGTAAAAAATACTATATAATTTCCAGAGTAAAAATTTGCAAAGGGCACCTCTTGTAAAAAGATGATTATCTGTTTTTTAAGGGATGCATTGAGCCATCAAAAAAGGCATAAATCTTGTTAGGTTGAAAACCCACAAATGGCAGCCTAAGAAAAAGTTGAGTTATTCCCACCAAGCCGGTGCCAAGTTGGCTTAGGAAAAAATTAGGGTAATAGTGAAAAATAAAAAATTGTTCATGAGGTTTTCCATGACACCCAAGTAATTGTCGAACTATTCTTGCTGAGTTCCGCAACGCATGAAAAAATTAGAGCTCAATTCGATTATTTTTGTTTTCATATTTCAAGCCATGGTTTAAAATTACTTCCTGGTCTAAATGATGATGATAGAATAGACAAAGTTAAAAAAAATATTTAAAAGCCAAATTAGTTCCATTAAGTTTCGTAAAAAATGGAGGAACAAACCCAATTCAGAGTATCTCCAAAGTATTAAAAAAAGAGTTAAGTGTACATATCATGATTTGGGACAGAACTAAAACATGTCTCGGTTCTCCTTTCCCAGAAAGAAGGAGAGTGATTGTCGCATGCTATCAATAGTCTGCTCTAGAGTATCTCTTTCCTCCATTTCAGCCTTGATCGTTAGACACACCCACTCCAGAACAACATTAAGGTCTCAACCCTTATTCTGCACGGCTTTATAGTTGTCACATGAGGAGGCCAGTTGTTCCTTCAACCTGGTTGTGCGGGCTTCTCACTCCCGTAGCTCTTCCTCTTAGGTCTCCACCAAATCATCATCCTTCACCTCCTCGTCCATAAAATGATAAAATTCTTCCAAAACAACTCCTAAGGTATCCGCCTGGTGATGGGAAAAATTGAACCTGGCCAGCTTGTCCTTGCTAAAGGAAAGGTCTTCTTGGGAAATGAATATTTGGTAAATAAGGAGATGTAAGTGCTGATAATCAAAGCCACTAGAACCCAGATCAGTGAATAAATGTTGAATATTTTCACCCTCGTCAGAAAAATTGTCCATGTGTGTCTCTGTGGAAAGAGAACATAATTGACACCATGCCCCTTTTCGTACTACCTGGTGCCTTGGCACAACAATAACACTTTGATCCTCCCTTTATGCCATGTGTTTTTATGTAGGAAGTGCCACCATAGGAGTGTGGAGGGACCTAAAGCAGGTCAACCAAGACAGGAGACTCCCTTTTCCCTTAGATGGCCCATCCACTAGAGCCGAATGTGGAAGACTAACCGTGGCCTCTGGGATAATTAGTGATGCTTTGATGGTTCTGGTCTCATTAAGATCATGGGAAATATCCATATGAGATGAATAGTCAGAATCACTTCCCACTGAAATGGGTTGTACTGATAAAACCTTTCTCATACACCTTTGATGATGGACCAAACACCTTCTTACAACAAGAGTAGGAGAAAAAGGTGAATCCATCTTGGTTGCTACAGGGATAAACATAGAGGGCATAGTTGTTGCACTATTCGTAGGGGAGGGAATGTGTCGCATTGTCATTGGGGAAAGAATGGGGCAGGAAATGGTCAAGGGGTTTTTCACCCTATGAACTAGTTCTTTCAGCATCCCACCGGGATAACAATATTCCCATAGTTGGGCATACTCCAATGATAGAAATCTGGGCCCCGTTTTGTTAGTAATGATTATTTCCCTTTTAGAACCTACATACATCATCATAAGCCTCAATTGGAGGAGAACCACAAAATGATATTCTCAACTTAATTAAACAAGTGGAGGTAGCACAGTTTGTTTAAGGCATCCAAAATGAATAGAAAACTGGTAGGGGAGGTATGGCTCACAAATAACAACTTAGCCTACATGAGGAGTAATCATCCCATCATGCATGTTGAATAGGTATGAGAATTCCTACAAGGAACTTCCCATATCACCTCTCAATGATCCATGAGAATTAGGATGTGTTGCGAACGAGAAATGAGAGGCATCATTCAACAACCCAATCACATCGGTTAATCTCAGAGTCATGGGACTAACAGCAGAAATGATGAGAAGAACAAGATGAATGTTAGAATGGGGAACCCATGTTGTATGAATATATTCATAATAGGGGAAGTGTTCCATCATCCACCCATTCAAAAATAATAATGGTTTGATGAGATGATGGGGAGGCATGCCTTCTTGTATCTATCACAACAATTCATAAAGTCGAGCAAGGGTAGAAAGGGTCAAATTAATGGCTTAAACCTCTGCCAGCATGACTGCCATCATTAAAGTGCAGGCCCAATCCTTGGTATATATTTCATGATATGGGAAGATCCATCTACTAAAAAACATTGAAAATAAACCTACCAATCTAAGAGTAGGTGAAACATCTGACTGAATCTCATATCTCTATGTTGCATATCTCCATGTTGCATATCTCCATGATTCAAGGGTAGCACAATATGACTCTAGGGTTTGGAGGGACCATCGAGTGGGATGTGTTCGACTGTGGTGAGCCCTTAGCTTGGGTCTATTAGTTAGTAGGAATTACCTTATCCATGCTTTAAATGGGTTGAGGGAACGAGCCTTGTTGGGATGATCCAATGATCCCACTACCATGACTAGTAAGATCCTTGTCAAACGGGACACGTGATTGGTGTCGTTCCATGTGGAAGCTGCCAGGGCGAACTTTTCATACATTTCTCCAAGGATGGGGATCCCCCCCCCCCGCTGGTAGATATCCCATAGACTGATTCCTACCTCCCATGCAGTAGGTGGAAGGTGTTGGTGCTTGGGCACTAGTGGCTCAGTAATTCCGAAAGGATTTCACCTGGATAAATGATTGAAAACTGGGAAACCCAGGTTTCATGGTATAAAACCACCACCTCTAACTGATTGGGGGACTCCAAACAAGTCTCATGTGCCCAGAACTCCCATGCCCACTCATCGGAGAAACATCCTCCAGCCCGCAAATGCCACTTGATTCTCCACCTGCCGCAAGGCTTTTCTAGGGAGATGCTGATAATAGATGGGTATTCCCAAGCATCTAGTTTCAAGACACCATCCCAAAACTCACAGTTTCCCTGAATCCATATTGAGCCTCATAGTATGAAGACATTCTCGTAAATCAGAGTGGCGATGAATTCTCCTACTAGGGAAATGTTGGCATAGTCAAGACCTTGTGGTGACTCCAAGAGGATGAAAGGGATGTCGAGGTCAGGCAACGAAAGAGGTACATCGACAGGAAGACAAAAGACATAATGTGGAAATTGTATAGATAGTGGATAAGATAAGAGCTGTGGAATCAAGAAGACTATCAAGAAGTTGTCATGGGAAATGATATGAGCTCATAGATGATCATCTTTATTCATCACTATATTTTCCCTTGTTCTCGTCGATTTAGCAGTAGCCCATTAATGAGCCATTGTATCTTGCAAAGGAAGATCCAGTAGCTGATGAAAAGTTAGTCTGATAAAAATTGTTGGCTAAAGGCTATGAAAAAGTGGTTAAGGGAATCAAACTATGTTCACATGAAGCTCCATGTATGGATTCTAGAAGCGATACGTGGTACCCACATCACGTGTACTACATGATACATTAAAGTAACCCCAACTATAGCTAAGGTACACATACACGTTTTACCATGTACAACAATGTTAGTGAAAAATACATGAGGTTTTGGCCTGCAGATCATTGGCTGGAGAATAGAAAGGTTCTCAAAAGAAGGCCCATGAACCTAGGCTTTGATTAAGTTTTTGTTCTAAAATTGTGGGTTAATGTTTACGTTCCTATTGTTATCCTTTTAAAAAGTCTAGTTTGTTAATCCAAGTAAGGTATGCAGACAAGCCAACTATGTATCATTCTCCTATGTGTAATCTTGATTTTATGTCTTAATGTTCGAAAAAACTATTCATGAAATCCGAAATATGGTATGCGGACGGAGAAATGGTGAGGAAATTGGTTCGCGGAACATACAGAGAAATTCGTGAACATGATTTTCACAAGGAGCATGGTATGTGAGAGAAAAGGTATCCTGGGAAGTAAAGAGTAATTTTTTCTATGAGAAACAGTAATATAAAAATGACATGGTCCCCTATATATAGGTCTGGTCCCCTACTACTGGGTCCACCTATTTTACTGTGAACCATTTTAGTTCAGGAATGCTTCTACATCGGAATAGTACTCTTTTCATTCTGAATAGACACCATTCCGATGGGGGAAATTTTTAGGGTCCTAAAAATTCCATCAAGTAAAGAAAATACCCCCAAAAATTCTTTGGGGAAGGAAGAAAGTACTTCTACAGGTGTAGCAAGGTGAATACACTCAAATTGAGTTTAAATTATTTCAAGGAACTTGAAGGAATTAAATTTTTCATGGATTTTATGTGGCCCGAATACAATCATCAGAAAGGTATGTGGAGAGCATAGATCATGATCCACCAGGTATGCGAGACGATCCGTGAACCACTGTCCCACAAGGCGATGTTCAGCTGGCAAGGCAGACCATGAAATGAGTCACTGATGGATTCATATGTGTAAGGATCATCCGTGTACCGTGCCTCGAACTCATCAGTTCACAGATGATGTGAATCAGTAGGGTTTTATGAACCATTATCATGAACTGAATCCTCTGAAAACCCCAGTTGACTAAGTCTTCCATGGGTCAGGATATTTCTTCAATGGGCCTATGCAAATGGTGTCACGTGCCCTATAGATATGATTGCTCTGATGCTCTATAAAAGAAGAAAAGTAAAAGTATAGAAGACAAATATTGAGTTGGATACAGACAAAAATAAGGACGTATGACAAAATCTTGAGGGAGACTTAGAGGTTTCACTCCGGCTTCCATCTTGTTTCATCGGTAAATCCCTCACTACAAACCAATCCCTCCGCAAGTATAGCTGGCCGCAAACCATAAAATGGGGGAATTGAATAATAATAATAGAACTGAGAAACTAACTGTTGAACCACAATCCATGGGATTATTTAGGATGAACTCCATGAATACGATGACCCCCAGACCCCCCTTTAATATAGATCTTCACATAGCCTACCTCTTTGTGGACTAAACCCACCACCGTGTAGTACCTCGGTTCTTGGATGGAACCCAAAGCAGTGTGATGGGATTTGTACCACTATGGTATGAGGTTTACTATACCCATTCCCACGTACCAAATTGGTACGCAGACAACCCCTCTTCCTCTATACCATTATGATATGCAGAGCCTCCCCACAACGCAAAAAAAAATCAGTTCACAGAATGGGTTGTTTTTGGGTATTGCTCCTTCTTGCTATGACCTCAACCCTCCACTACCATCCAGTCCCCCATGGTCCCTCGACTAACCAATCCTCCGGTATTAGTCCAAAGCCTGCTCCAAAGCCATTGGATCTGTATGATCAGACCATCGTGTGCATCAGTGCACCCCATTGAGTCTACATAACCACATTAAGTGGAGTCACAAAGGCCCTCCCCACAACGGTGTGAAATTTGGGAATGCTTTTGAGGATATATTCCAATGGTAACTTGGAGCCCAACCTTGGGATGCTGACATGAACCTCCCTGTTCTTGGACTTAAGGGTAATCACTTTCTTTTTCATTCAATGAGGAATAGTGACCAGTCAAAGGGTTTATGTTCACTCCATCCTTTGATGAGGAAAAAACTCCTCCCCTTCCCAGAATGTGGTCTAGGGCCCTCCCACTGAGGTAAGTCCCCAATTTTCCTAGGCAGGGTCGCATGACCATTATTTTCATCTCACATTAAAGTGTTCATTGCTCCATGCCCTCGCCCACAATTTACCCAAGCCTCATCCACCATGGGATCTCCCTCCCCAAACAATAGGGAAGGAGGCATGTGAATTTTTGAATCTTTCACATATTTTGGTTTCTAACACTGAGCGTGACTCATTTGGACTTAGAGGTTCTTGAGGATTAAAACATGCACACTAATCTAAACTATGAGAACTTTTATTATTAACCAAAACATGATACATAGGATGCCTACCATAAGGCCCGATCTCAAAAGGGTTCCCATCCATAAAGGGTCCACCCAATCATGTCCCCTCAAATGGGAAGCTTCCACGCATAATCCCAACACAATCTGAACTACGTGGGTTCTGATTCCTCTCCCGATGATACATAAGAAGCCCTTATTATGGGCCCAATCCCTATATCAAGTCACCTTTTGTCCTCCTTGGATGGTGATAAACTCCAGAGCGCCTTATAATATGGATCATGTAATCATCACCTCAGTAGCATCAAATATATGCATGCGTATGATGATTTTGCGAACCAAGGGTAGCCCATGGACACACTATTCAGTAATGAACCAAGGATCCATGAACATATGAACATGAATTTAATCTATAAGAGAGCCCCAGAACAAGAAAACAATCCTCCACCAGAAGGGTGCGGTGAGCCTGACCTCCTATCCTCTCGACCGATGGACTTCTTAAGTGTCATTGGGCAAATTTTCAACTAAATTGCACCTTACATTGGAAATCAAGTCCATGAATCACAGATACCAAGGCCATTGGGTGTTCCTGGATCCATGAATAAACTTGTTGGATACAATCTGAGGAAGTATATCCATGAAGGAATAGTTGCATGAGTGCTTGAACCCTACGAAATTTCCCATTAGGACGAACAGTTCCCACATGGTTAATTCAACCTTATTTAAAGGATAATGAAGTTAAATGGGTCAAAACAATGGATTGGAAAATTCAACAAGAACCCATCTCTATAGAAAAGCAGACAGGTGATGATCGTTGTCGAACCATTTCCGTATTGCCCAGAAATTTGCCACCTCAAAGGACAAACAAAAATGGTGAACCGGATGTGAATCTTTAACCAAGGAGGTGGTTCAACCCTAATGAAAAATAAGAAAGGATACTGCACTCCATTTCATTTTTTTCTCCCTGGTATGCACAAAATGCACCAATTGGAGGTGGAACAAAAATGGTGAACCTGATGTGAATCCTTAACCAATGTGGCAGTTCTACCCCAATGATAAAAGAAAAAATGATACTGTATGTACGACCGTTTTTTCCCTGGTATGCACAAAATGCACCACCTCGGAGGTGGAATAAAAATGGTGAACCCGATGTGAATCCTCAACCAAGGTGGCGGTCTCACCCAACTAAGGCCCCTTCACCCCGCAACAAAAGAAAAGGGGAAGGGGCCAAGATGATTCTCCAAATATACATATGTATAAAGTAGTGCTACATTGAAGTTGTTTTATGGTTTTTATGTAATATATATATATATATATATATTGAAGGTTCTTGTAGAGTGAACTTCGATCCAAATGAAATCCCAACAACCCATGCAGACACGCACATCAACAATCCTATAAGTGGCCAAGGCTCCAACAGTGAGAAGTACCCCTCGCCTACCCAGCGTCGTCAACACTGGATGTATCATATGATGATCATAGAGTACCAGCAAAATGGTACTCTCCCTACACTAGAGGTAGCAAGACAATCCCTCCAGTCTGAAAAGCTCCACCAGCTGTCTCTTCAGCCGCTGCTGGTACCCCAGTGGTTATCTCAAATCGTTTCAGGAGATTATCCCCGAAATGTGACAATGAGTACCTCCCTTATCTCAGGGAGCCTGATGAAGTCAATGTTGACGACTTAATATCAACTACATAGGGGTCCTACCCATAGGCCCCTACCAGAGAGCGTCGCCACTGACACCAGATGACCAGGCCTCCTCCCATCGAGGAGGACCTTATGTTGAGGGAACCTTCTAGAGTCCATGAGACCTAGGCCCTCGACCTACCAGCCTAGGGAAGCAAATATATAACTAGGAACATGCTATCACCTAATTTCCTAAGGAGAAGTTACACTATACTATCACAGAAGAATTCAATGGTCAGACATACAACTCTTCCCTCTCCACTCAAGCCCACCACAAAAATAGGGTGGCCCGATACGAGCACATGCACATTCTTGCTAAAGCTCCCTGGTCCTGCCATGCAGACGAGCGGCAAACTACAGGAAAATGTAGACATCTGCCAACACAAAACTTTCCCACCATCCAAATAGGGAAGAAAATATCTATATACATGCACATATACATGCAGATTCATTTTAATCTTACCATGTAAATTGGATAAAAATAGGCTATATGCAGGCAGAAACACCTTCTGATGCATATCAAGCCCACCATCAAAATAAGGCAGTAACTAAATATGAGAAGAGTCAAATTATTGTGGCTACATACAAAGCCCATGAGACAAATATAGTGAAAAGAGAGTGGATAAAAATCCCCACTCGTGAATATAAATCCACAAGCCAAATATGGTGACAACCAGAGAAGACAACCAGTGAAAGACTCTTTCCTCTATCTGGGTATGGGAGAACTGCCAATATCTACTGGAAACTCATGGAGGACCGGGGTAGTAAACAACTCCTGATCTGACATCGGAATGAGTCTTCATACCCATTCCATCCAAATATGTATCCTAGCAAATCCTAGAAATGATGGAATATTAGACGTAGATCTTATACTATATCCTCCATACATGGAAAAATATCATTTCATTGGCGAAAAAGGCAAGAAATATGTCCCACGACTTAGTTACCTTGAAAGGAATTACTCACTCGCTAAATGAGTTAGTCACTATAGAGTAGTTATGAATCATTTTCTAGTCTAGGAGGGTCCACGACAATATCCCATGACATATGGAAAAACAAATCAAGAAAAAACACTCATTCCAACTGGGGGATGCCGGTCCAACATGGTGGATGCTCTAGGGCAGGAAAATATCGCTTCCAAAACTGAAGAGGTCTATCGGCGCATCCCAAAAACAACACGGGACCCAACATGACATGGAACAATATATAAATTACATTAACAACAGTAGATGGCCTAGGTTACCTGCAAGAGAGCACCCAAAATTGAAAATCATGGAAGGAAACTAGAAAATGAAGAGCACATACATGATCATGCTCTATTGGAAGTTGTGGTTCTGGATTCCCTCAAACATATATCAACAAAGTTTCAAGACCCTGTCATTCCATTACCAAATTATGGAAGTGGTAGTAGTAGTTGCGAAGGTCTTCCCTGTAATTTTGCTACCAGAAGCTCTAACGGTCCTCCAAAGAGCACCCACAAGGGCTTAATCCGTGGGTAATGAATGATCAATCATGACAGCCTATCTCATGATGCATGTTGGTGTATCCCTCCCCTCAACCTTAATACCATACAGATAGAAGGTCATCCCCTTGCTGTTGTCCTCCCTAATGGTCCTCCGAAGGGTATACGATATAGATATGCTTCTACCTATAGTCAGACATCATGTCATGATGGTAGTCCTCTCCATGATGATAGTCATTACAAAGTACCTCCCTAAAATGACAGTTGTTGTGAAAGTCCTCCCCATGGAGACACCTAGTAATGAGAAGGTCCTTCCCTCATTTTAGTACATCCTGAAGGACATCCCTAGGATGTACACTACATAAATTCTTTCTATAACTAGGTATCAAGTCATGATGTTAGTTCACTCCATGATAACAGTCATTGTGAAGGCCCTACCTAAAATGAAAGTTATTGTGAAGGTCCGACCCTCACTGAAATCAGGAAGCAAGAGGGTCCTCACCTTGAAATATCCCAAAATAAACGTCCTCCCAAAGGTATAGACCATTTGTAAAATTACTATAGTTGGGCATCAATTTGAAATAGTAGCCTTCACCATTGTAGCACCAACTGTGAAGGTCCTCCCCGCAACCAAAATTCAGACTTTAAAGAAGGTCCTCCACTCACCAAAACAAATTTTAGAAATCCCTCATATGCATAGGCACTCGTAAAAATGGAGTAAGACACACCAGGAACTCCCTCTATAGCGAGTGATATAATTTTTGTACCAGAGGATGGACTGAGGCCACGATCATATTCTGAGCCACCCCTATGGAGTTTTCAAATTAATATGGCTCCTACCTGCCCAATTTCTTAGAACAAAATTATTAAGAAGCAGTTGATCTGGGAATATCAAGCAGAGGAGCCTCCAAAAGAACAACAACATGATATGTTGCTTGTGAGAAGATAACTAGTTAGGGATAACATACCAGTGATGTACTGTCCTACTACCACTTATCACTTAGACATACCAAGAGAGTATTACAGTGAATTCATGCATGACATTATCCTCAACATATGGATGATTCTTTAAAAGATGAAAGAAAAATTACTACCCAACGAAGGGTACGCAGACCATGTCGGCACGATAGGGGAGCTTCGCCGTCTAATCGACTTGGACACCCTCACATCCACAAGGAAGCCACAATCACAAAGGAGAAAGAAAAACCTTGAACTGGCCTACCTCTATGAACTACATAAGTTGTATCACCTCATTTTCAATGCCTCATATGGAGTTAATATTCGGGGGTGGGGAGAACATGGAGCTCTACACTTCACCCCACATCCTATCCAACAGGTCCCTTTGAAAATGACATCCTGCAATGTCATCACCCAAAGGAAAAATCATGTGAAACCCATTCTCCAGAAATATGTGATACTCAACAAAAACCAGCCTGATGTATGTCTCAAATGCATCGGGGTGGGAGAGATCAATACATCAAAAATCTTTTGATTCATGCAACCAGGAACATCCACCATGCTTCCCACCTCATCGAAGCCAACGAGCAAGCAGAGCCCATGTCATCAAAAGACTATAGACTCCATGCAGGCCCAGTTTCATACTCATCTTAGACTCGCAAGAGATTATGTGAAATTGAAAGAGGGAAAATAGAAGTGGCTACAACCACGATGTGGGAACAACCCCATCCCACAAGGCTGTGGGAATTGTTAAATCAAAATTTCCCCATAACACCAACATTTCCAAGATGTAGTGCATCAACAGGAGAACAGGGACAACCCGAGCCTGCAGGGCTAGGGGAATTTTTACCTCAATTCCCCACACTGCATATGTCTATATTTCACCATATCAGAAGAACACTGGAGAGAGGATATACCGATTCCACCACTTCTAATGGTTCGCACCCACTAAGACAAAAGAACATTACAAGGTCAAACCAGGGCTCCCTTTGGGTCAATCTTCGTAAAGAAACCCGAAGGATAATGCAGAATGGACGGATAAAGTCCAATAAAGGGTGTGTGAATCCTTCTTACCGTTCATCATCGAGAACACCACCCCCAATGCAATATGCCTTAGTAATATGGTAGAGGCCAACCCCACAAATCTCACAGGAAATGATGAAGGGGGAGAGGACGTGAAGGCAGACAGTTCCCTCCTAGAGGCATCCCACACCGAACCTGATGGTGTGCATACCCAGAACTAGAGGACGACTCTAAATATGTGTTCTCCTTCAGCCAATATGAAATTATCTCTCGCATGAAACCCTTACAAAGAGAATAATAAATCCAAGGTCGTCTATGACCTACCTTCTTCTACCCTTGAGAGTGTATCCCTCACCCTTGAAGAAAGGTTTTCCAATAAAGAGGAAGAAATGAAAGAGCTTAGGTGAATTAATGTTGAGCTATGTCGAGGGAGCTATCTCTATGGATGTGTTCCCCACGCGGAATGTTAGCAAGTGCTCCCAAAATAGGTGTTGAAGCCACATGCACTAATTAGGTTGAAAGAATCCAAGATCGGAGGACTATTCAACCTAGCCCCATAAGGATATCAAGAGGTCCCCCCCCCCCATTGGGAAGGCAGCTAGAATATATCCATGTAAAACCACAATTGATACCCCTGGATGGGTATCAACCCCAAATTCCAACAGTTCCAGCACACCCAATCTTGTCCAGTACTACTCCCGGTCAAGCTCAAGCCTGGAAATATATGCATTAAGGGCTCTTAAACACTGTCAATCAGCTAACAGATCAACTAGAATCCATGGATGGGTGGCACACTCTGATACATCCAGAGCACAAACCCTACCCTGAGTGGGTGAGAAATGTTCCGCCACCACCAAAATTCGAGAACCATGTATTCCCAATATAAAATGGATCAAGGGACCCTGGAAAACATTTAATATACTATGACTCTTAATATGACCCCATGAATGGCACTACTGAGCAGCAATAAGACTTAAAACCCAAGTTCTTCATACAAACCCTACATGGCTCGATTTTCTTATGGTATAATAGCATATTGGCTAATTTAATTAGAGGTTGGGAGGAACTTCATTGAAAATTTCTCTTCCAGTTCAGTTCAACTGTGTCTAAGAAAATAGCCAGTGATCTAATGAACTGAAAGATAAAATAGAACGAAAGAGTCTCAGACTTCATTGCCTGATGGAAGGTCTTGACATATTCCCTGAATGGGATGCTCCCCCAAGATGTGATGCTCGCTATATGCATCGATAACCTTTGAGATGAATTTCGAACGCCACTCATCCCGATGAAGTACACTAGTGGGTTTAGATACTTCTCCGACATTTCTCAAAGGATAAAATACTCCTTACAATGGACCAAAATCAAGTCCTGAGTGGCCCCATCATCCCTTGGGAAAAGAACAAGAAAAGATGAAGCGTCTTCTGTCATGCTTAAGTCACCCTGACACCAACTCCAGTTTCAAGGCCCCCACCAAACTGTGCATGACCCCATGGATGCCAACAACCACCCCCACCTAAACAAAATGATCTTTGAGGTTCTAAATGAAGTCAGTTCTAAGAACAATGAAATAATGTTTATTCATTTCGAGATGACCAGGTATGTGGATACTTCATAGCCACCATGAATTAAAATTTTCACTGGCAACCAGATCCAAAGCGATCCGATGAAGTCGGTATCAACGACCATTCAAGTTATTGTCCCTGTCACCGAATACTGGGATATACCATCTAGGGGGGATTTGTTTTCAAGAATCTTCTACAGAAGATGGTGTATTATAGGAAAGTCAATTTGGGCCTGCCACCAACACAACTGGCATGTGTTTCTAACTCAGACTTAAGAGATGAAAAGTAATGGTTGAAATTCACTAGTAAGAAGGAGAAAAAGTTAGACAACTGAATGACCCGAAACACTTTCATCTGAGTCCATGGAATCCTTGATGCACAGTTGAAACAACCAATTGTGCCCCCAAAACCACCTAACACAGCACAACCATCCTCCTCATCCCCACGGTCCTCTAAAGGCAAAAAGGGTAGAAAGCAAGAGAAAGAAGATGGGATAACATTTAATACAAATTCAGTGTTGAAGCTTTCAGACTTCCTTCCAACAGTCTTGGCACAATGGGTACTACCTTGAAAAATAGTAAAACAGGTACCCTCCAGCCAAAAAGCACCATCGAAAGGAGACAACCAGATAGAAACATTTTTAGATCAACAACTAATCTTCAGCTCTATTATGGTCATTCACTTTATGGACCCCTTATCTGATAAAGACAATGTCCATGAACAAAAATTCCTCATTCACAACTAGAGAGCTATGGGAAAAGGCCATAGAGGACAGAGGTTTCCTGGAGGGCATGATCTTGCTAGGAGTCAAATTCCTGGCCACATCACAAGTCAAACAGTTAACATCGTAGTAACTCGTGGAAGGACCCTCTAAAAGACATCACAAGAACCATAATGCTCCTTTTCCCCCATCTAAATAAATCCAAGACCAGTTATCTTGGAATATTCATTAGGGGAAGAAAGAATACCAAATCAACCAAAGTATATAGGTGGATGAATTCAACCAAATGTTGAAAGGAGTGCAGCACCGCCGACCCTTGTCATAGAGGCCAAACCATCTGTGTCCAAAGCACGATCCCCTAAATTGTCTATGGAAGAGATACCCCAAGATGGGAAGCACCAACCTTTAGAGCAGATGTATGATATTTTAAAGAAGCTGGCTTTATTACCTACAAATCTGTCAATCTTGGAAGCGTAGAGCATGCCCGCTGATCTTAGGGAGGCACTCATCGAAGCCTTCCTAAGTACCCACGAGTTTGAGGCTGAGGTAGCAACAGTCGAAGTCTTTCGGAGGAATACTGGTCCCAAATAATGTCACACCATCATCACTTTCAAAGACTGGAATGAAGGCACCATCATGAAAGGGCATATCAAACCCTTATATGTATCCAACAAGATAAATGGAATTGATCTTTAGAGGATCTTCACAGACAACGACTCTGGAGATAACCTCCTCCCACTGTGAACGCTTCATTGACTGTGAAATAATAAAGACAACTTGAAACCTAGCACTACAACTCTGCAGGGATATGAAAAAAGTGATTAAAAACCATGGGGATGATTCAAGCTTATAACATAGCTCAGAGATCTCATATCAGATTCTGAGTTCATGACGGTGTAGCAAAGTACGAATTTCAAGGTCATATTATGGGGGCCTTGGTTACATCATCATGCTACAATTCCATATTAATAAAATAATTGCATCAAATATTTCACAAATGGGAACAAATGGGATTTTTCACACCGAGAAATCCCCATTTTAGTCATGTTATTCTCATTATATCGATGCAGGGTTTTATGATTTGAATGAAAAACATCTTTCAGATGATGTTGTTGATTGGATCAATGCCTCGAATGGATTGGAGATGGATCCCACAAAACCCCTCATGCAACTTCGGGAAGAGTACGTAATACCCCTCAACCATGTTGAATGCATAAATGCAAGCCCGGTTGTACACTCAGTTTTTTCCAAGGTCTATGTTACAACCACCAAATCCAAAGACACGAAAAAGTGGGCTGACTCCCATGTTGTCAGGAAAATCCCTATCAAAGATGTTCTCAGTCCATCCCCGGGACATAAAAGCACCCTTTCCCCACACACTTAGGCACACGACACTTTTTACCCAAAAATTAGAGAGTTTGCCTCAAAAATCCTCTCTGCATCAGAAGGGGAAGAAGATGAAGATGATGATGAAGAAGGAGAAGAGAAAGAAGACCTCAATTATTTCCATCCCGCATTTGAAGAAGGTGTCTCCACCACAATATATAAAATTAAAGATATAAATATGGGGAAAGAAAATGACCTGTGCCCCACTATAATCAGTGTAGTCATGCCTGTCAAGGAACAGGAGGAAAACACCTCCTTCCTAATGAAGAATTGAGATGTGTTTTCCTTGAATTACACAAAGTTGACAAGCCTCAATCTTGAGGTCTCCACCCATCATCTGGGATTACCATAAGATCACTAGGGCTATAAATAGGCATCCAAAAGGACCCACCCGATGCATGATGCAAAAAATAGTGGCTGATGTTGAAAAGATGATCGAAGACTACATTATAGGATAGGTCCAATATCTAACCTGGCTAGTAAACATAGATTTGGAAAAAAGAAGAATGGGCATACTAGAATCATCATTGACTTCGGGGACCTTAATTGGTATTGCCCAAAAGATGACTTCCCAGTCCTAATCACAAAATTATTGATCGATGCAACAACTGGATTCGAAGACCACTTTTTCATGAATGGCTATTCTGGATACAATCAAATATTGATGGCCCCAGGGGATGAAGAATATACAACATTTATGGACCCTTAGGGAGTGTTCTGTTTTAAAGTGATGCACTTTGGCCTAAAAAATATCAGTGCCACATATCAGTGCGCCATGCATCACATCTTCAAGCCCTTCTTGGGAAAATTCATCGAGGGTTATGTTGACGACTGGGTGCTCAAATCAAGACAGCATTCAAAACCACTTGGATGATTTTGAAATTGTCTTCAAAAAATTGTGACAACATAGTTTAAAGATGAATGCCCTTAAATGCGCCATTGAAGTTACCTCGGGAAAATTCACTGGCTTTTTTGTACACCATCATGGCATCGAAGTCAACCCCGAGAAGAAAAAATAAATTCTTGGAATGTCCCCACCTCAGAACCTCACCGAGTTGAGAGGTCTCCAGGGGTACCTCTCCTACATTCCGTGCTTCATAGACAACCTAGTAGGTAAGTTTTTATCTTTCACCAGGATCATAAAGAAAGGAGTTATGTATGAGTGGGGAAATGATTTCCAAGAAGCATTTTAGAATCTCAAAAGATATATCCTAATACTGATGTCGCTCATGACTCCATTTGAGGGGAGACAACTCATTTTATACATACCTACCCAAGAACGGTCATTAGGTTCCTTTTTCATCCAAAAAATGATGCCAGAAGTGAAAACATACTCTATTACAACAACGAACAATGTTCGATGACAAAACCCAATATTCAAAGATTGAATAGAACTTCCTAGCCCTAATATTTTTAGTTCAAAATATCAGGCATTACCTATAGCACTATGAGTTCCACCTGGTCTCCCGTTGCAACCCGCTCAAATATATCCTCAACTGTTCCATGTAAAATGGGCACCTATCATGATGGGTGGTCGTCGTACAATAGTTTGACATATAGTATGTTCTCTAGAAGGCCATCAAAGGCCATGCCTTAGAAAACTTCATAGGTGAGAACCCCTTGTAAGAAACAACACCGTTGGATGCCGAAACTCTGGATGAAGATGTTTTTTCAGTTTGGGAGGACCCCCAGACATTGGAAATGTACTTCGATGGTGCATCTTGAAGCCTGACATGACAAAAGATGTAGGATCCCAAACTCAATGAAGTGGGGATGAGATTCATACTCATATCTTATCAAAATGCCATATTTCCTTAATCTTTCCTACTTTTGGAAGGGTGTCCAAACAATGGAACAGTGTATCAAGCCCTCATTACTGGCCTAGAATTCACTCTCTAGGTGAAATCCAAACACCTAAAAATAAAGGGTGATTCAGAGCTAGTCATAAAACAGGTCAACAGTTACTATGCTATCAAGAAAGAAGTATTGGTTCCTTTGATGAACCAAGTTTGAGCACTGATGGCAGAATTACGATCAAAACAAACATTTACATATGTCCCCTGGTCACAGAATGCTCAAGCCGACACTTTGGAAAATATAGCCACAGCCATATCCGATCTAGACAAGGAAGAAAAAATCATTATCATTTCTCATTTTAGGATGGTCTTTCCATTCATCTAGAGAAATACGGAGGAAATACATGAAATTAGACATGTTCCTAAGCCTTATGGTGATACCACCGGTGGGATGTCTTCCATTGAAAATTACCATTAGAATGAGAAACTCCCACCAGAGATGGCAGAAAGGGAGCAAGTATGAATATGGGCAGTCAATTTTGTCCTATACAATGTGGTAAACCCCCAAAATTTCCTCTACAAATGAGGCCTTGATGGAATCCTTCTCAAGTGAATTGATGGATAAGAAACTATTGTCATCATCAAGGAGGTTCACGCTAGAGCATGTAGAGCGCACCTATCAGCAACCAAGATCTCTCACCAAATCCAAAGTATTGGTTATTACTGGACCACTATGATACATGATTGTTCCACATTGACCAAGAATTGTCATTCCTATCAAGTTCATGACAACTTCATACACCACCCCAAGGAGTTACTTCATACAGTTATGTAATCATTTCCATTCAATGCATGGGGGTGGATATTGTGGGGACATATCCTCTTGCTACATCCAGAAAGTTCAAATTCATACTCACAATGACCGAATTATTTTCCAAATGGGCCGAAGCCATACCTCTTAATGATGTTGGGGTGAAAAACACCGTCAGATTTTTGAAGGAAAACATCATCACAAGATTTTTTTTCCTTCATATAATACTGACGTAAAATTGTACCAACCTTTTCTCTGTTGAGGTGGACAAGTTATACTAGAAGTATAGAATTAAGGCCAACCGTTCATCCCTTTACCATGCATCATAAAATGGGAAGATAAATGATTTCAACAGGACTATGTCCAACATACTATAAATGATGGTTGATAAGGATAAGAAAGTGTGGCTAGACACGCTCTGGCAAGCTTTGTGGCCTTACTGGACCACGACCCGCACAACCACCCAGGAAACCCCATACTCATTAGTATATGGTGAAGAAGCAGTTTTACCTATCTAAATCCATGTTCCATCACATCATGTGGCCATTTTCGATCAACTATCCATGGATGATAAATCCTAGCGATGGTTTGATGAATTAGAGAAGCTATATGAAAAAAGGCTACACACTCTGCACCATTTTGAAATCTACCAAAGTTTGATTGCATGAGCCTTCAACAAAAATGTTCTTATTAGATCTTTCCTCAAAGGAATGGTGGTATTCCTCAGAACCCCAATGATACTCAGGAATAAGCCATAATGTTTGAACCAAAGTGGGAAGGACCATAAAGCATACATAGGTTCTATTCCATTGGAGCATACACCCTGATATAAATGGACGAACATCTCACCATGGCTCCCACAAATGAAAATTTATTGAAGAAACACTGCACATAATGAGTCATAAAATACCCTCAATACCTAGGTCCAAGCTCTACGGCCCTAAACTATCAGTCATAAAAATAACCCCATATTAGGGTCTATGATCTATGACCCTAAGCAATGAGTAAATGTGTAAAAATTCATGCAATAATAAGGTCCACGCTCTATGACCCTAAACTATGAGTCATAAAATGCCCTCGATATTAAGGTCTGAGCTCTATGACCCTAAACTATGAGTAAATGAGTATAAATTGATCCAATATTAAAGTCTGAGCTCTACATCCCTAAACTGTCAGTTATAATAGAAACCTGAATGCCATGGCCCAAACTCTAAGACCTTAAACTATGAGTCATTGTCTTGTCCACATGATGTTAAATTGTATGGTATTAGTGCAAGCAACATGATGTTAAATTGAAATTCCCTTGTACAAACTCGATGACCCTAAACAATGAGTCATCTTCATTTCCACATGATTGTAAAATATGAGGAACTCATCCCTAAAACATTACATAAAAAATTAACTCATGTCCTCACCGTAATATGTTAAACTACATGACATAAAACGCCCTAATATCATTCCAATAAACTCTATGATCTCTCACAGAACTACATAAGGCTTGATTCTTTCCCTCACAGGATATGTAAGGATGCCTTAGTCTTCAATCCTGGCCTAACCCCCATCATAAAAAATGCCTCTATCACTCCCCCTATCTACCCATATTTGTAAGGAAACCCTTATCACTCCTTGTTTCTCACATCAAGTATGATTCTCATGAGCTTAGGATTAGTGGTTGGGATTATCTTACAAAATATGACAATAGATTAACATGGCAGACCAAGAAACTGTGATGTATATATGAAAATACCCCTACCCTTTGGACTGAGCCATATCAGTACAAGGTACATACAGAACTATGTACGGCTTGATACCTTCCATTGCAGGATATGTAGTGATGCCTCGATCCTTGATCTAGGCCCAGTACCACCAGGAATGAAAAAGAAAATGCTCCATCATATTCCCGACCTCCCCACACTTATGATGGAGACTCTTTGACCAATCCATGTTTCTCACATCGATTATAACTTACGTGATCTTAGGATCGGTGGTGAGGATTCTCTTATGCAAATAAATTTTAGGGGAATATGGTAGGTTTGGAACCCATATCATGTGAATCCAAAATTCCCTCACATTACCCACACATGGACCGATCCAAATTCATACAGGGAACTTTCAGAACTACATGAGGCTTGATTCTTGTCCTTGTAGGATATGTAGTGACGCCACGATATTTGATCCCAACCCAGCCATCATCATAAAAAATGATGCCCTCGGGTTTCCCAAACACATCGATCAAACTCTCATAGGGAATAGTCATAATTACTTGTGGCTTGATTCCTACCCTCGCATGATACGTAGTGATGCTCAGATTTGGCATCCTGGCTCTACCACATGAAAAACAATTCCCCTTTCCCCCATAAGTAGGCCAGACTTGTATGGGGAGTCCATTAAGGGTCCTATCACATGACAATAAACTTTGAAATTCTTCAAGAGTTATGTGTAGATCAGTCCCCAGTATTATAAGATTCCGTACATGCCCCTCAGTCATGATAAGTCAAAAGATCTCGCTTCCCTCTATATACATGGGTTAGACCTATGTTGAAACTCCAAGTAGTTCACAATTAATCATGGTCAGGGTATTCTCACATTCCCAGGCATATCTTTCCCATTTTTTATACTCCATACCTTGGAAAAAATTAGATCCCCATAATCATTCAATTCCATATGAGATGGAAGGCCAGTGTCCTACAGACACCATTGATTCACTATTCACATTTTTCCCCAGAGGCTCTGCATATGTTTCCTATAAAAATGGTCATCAATAAAAGGAAAATTCTCTCCTAGGAGATTCCTCTCCTATCATAGTATTCCCAATGGATTCCAAGCCCTATGTCATCCTTCCTGATTTAAGCTACCCCTTGAGACTACGGTTTACACCTTCTATCATCTCCCACGTCTAATGAATGCCAGAACATCCTGATTACGATTAACCTAAAACTATTTAAGATCTTTATGATAGTATTATTTTCCTCACCACAGGACGTTAAACTGCATGGCCAAAATCGTCTTTGTTATACTACGTTAAACTGCATAACAATGGTTTAATCCTAGAATATCTCTCTAATGTTGAATTTTCTCTTCCTATGAAATGACAAGGAATTATCATAATCCCTTGTTTCTCACACTGAGTATAGATCATGTGAGCTTAGGGATTTCAGTTAGATATCCACCATGGAGTTATGAAAAAATAGTATAAGAATTTGGTCCTAACTGCACGAACATAAAAGGCATTCCATGATTCCCTCCCCTGATAGGAACCCCAGGCACTAGACATGTGATGTTAAATAACCAAGTATCTAAAAGATGTAACGAATGCCTCACCCTACGTATGATTTAGATCTACTTAAGGGCCACCTGATTCCATGAGTAAATCACAGCCCAAATATCACCAATATATCCGGATACATTCCATCCATATTTTAGATTGTGTTCTATGGGAGATCTTGAATATACATAACCATCCAAGACCATCTGGGATGGAAGGCCAGTTCCCTGTGGACTCCTTTTCTTGACTATAAACAATGTGCCACAGTGGCTCTATATATTTTGCCCACAAAAATAGCCGTCAATCAAAGGAAATTTCATCCCCCGGAGAGTCCTCTCCTATCTTCATACACCCAATGACTTCCAAGACTTGTCCCATCCCTCCCGATTCAAGGGTCCTCAAAATTATGCTTTATAGTTTCCTCCTTAAGTATATCCTGGATATATCATAACATATAAGCCCAATTCATCTCTGTTCCCTTTTAGGATTCTAAATATATCCCATATGTATGTGTGAAGTTAATATGCATAAAAAAGAAGAGTTCCCCCACTCGTTTCTAGGTTTCCCCGAATAAATTTAGTTAAAATTCCTCCTTTTTAGTTTAGGATCACCCCGGGTTAAAGTTAACTTACTGAATTCCAAAAGTTCCCAATCTCCATAATCCTCAATGGCCATCGAAGATGGGGGCCAGTGTCCTACAGACACCTTTCTTGACTATGCATATCATGACCCAATGGCTCTACATATGTTTCCCACAAAATGGTCATCAATCAAAGTCATATTCATCCCTAGGAGAGTCCTTTTCTGCTTCCATACGCTCAAATGAAATTCATGTCCAATCACACCCCAGATTTGGGAAAAACCCTAGATGATGGCATATGTACCTCCTTCTTTCCATGTGCCCTGGACTTAAAAAAGACTCTTAACTGAACTGATCCATCACTAGCTCTCCCTCATACAAGTGTGAAATGTGGTGGAATAGTTTCTCACTCAAACATGACTTGAATGTCCCTAATGTCTTTAGACACCACTACTCAGTCCATCCACCCACTGTGGCTCCCAACATCAAAATAAATTAAAAATGTTTTAAATCCTACTAAGGCCATCAGAAATGGAAGTCCAGTGTCATGCAGACACCTTTTTTTGACTATGCACTTCATACACCAGTAGCTCTACATACGTTTCCCACAAAAATGGGCATCAATCAATGGAAAATTAGTCCCTAGGAGAGCCCTTTCCTACCTATGTACGCCTAAATCTCCTCCCAAGCCTCATGCATGTTCAGAATCCTAAAATCAAGGGTCAAGAAAAATCCCTAATCCATATCTGAAAGATTCTAGAACATTCTGGGCTAACAGTCCCAGGACAGGGCCCTACCCCATTAAGTCTGGTCAAAGTTGTTCGACCTAAAACATTAGTAGTAAGATTTATTGGTATGGTAGTGAAATGCCAGCGAAAAAGATTCCATACTCTCTAGAGGAATAATCAGCAAAGGGATCTTCTAGGAAAAATTCAAATATCAGTTCGTTAAAAAATGGAAACATTGATCCATCAGAAAAGGCGTGATGCATGTTAGGTCAAAAACTCTCAAAGGGCCGCCTAAAAGAAGTTTAGTTATGTTCCCAAAGACAGTACCAATTTGGCTTAGTCAAAAATTAGGTTAATAATGAAAGATACAAAAATGTTCGTGAGGTTTTCCATGAAGCCCTACTAATAATTGAACTACGCTCACTAAGTCCCGTAGTGTAGGCAAAAAATAGATATCTATTCGATTATTTCAGTTTAATGATTTCAAGTCATGGTTTAAAATTAATTCCTGGTTGAAATGATGTTCAAACAACATGAAAAGTTAAAAATAAATATATTTAAAAGCAAAATAACTTCCATAATGTTTAGAAAAAATGGAGGAACATCCTCAATTTAGAGTCTCTCCAATGTATCAAAAAAGGGAGGTAAGAGTATATATAATAATTTGGGACAGACCAACATCATGGCTCAGGTTTCCCTTCCCATAAGAATGGTTAGTGATTGTCGTGGGTCGTCGATAGTATGCTTGAAAGAAGATATTTCCTTCGTTTCGTCCTTTACCGTCAGATGAACCTGCTCCAAAACAACATTAATGTCCTACCCCTTCTTTTGGACGACTTCATAGTTGGAACGTGAGGAGGAAGTTTGTTCCCTCAAACTGGATAAACATTCTTTTCACTCCCACAAATCTTCCTCTTGGGTTGCCACAAAATCATGGGCCTTCACCTCCTTGCCCATCAAATGATAAAATTCTTCCAAAACACCTCGGAACCAAGTACTAGGAAGAATTGAAGATGGCTAGATTATCCTTTCAGGAGGCGGGGTCTTCTCGAGCAATGAAGATTTGGTAAATAATGAGATGTAAGTGATGATAATAAAAGCCTTTGGAACCCATCTCTATTAATAAACACTGAAATTTTTCACCCTCGTCAGCAAAATTGGCCAAGGGTGTCTCCCTGGAAAGAGTACATAACTAGATTCATGCCTCTTTTCACACTACCTAGTGTATTTCCACAATAGTAGTTCTTTGATATTCCCCTGCTTCCTTGTGTCTGTAAGTAGGAAGCATCACCATAGGAGTGGGGAGGGACCTAAGGCTGGTCACACAATATAAAAGACTCCCTTTTCCCTCAGATGGACCAACCACTGGATCTAGATGCAGAAAAATAACCACGGCCTCTAGGATGATTGGTGATGCTTGGCTGGTTCCAGTCTCAATAAGGTCTTCAAAAATATCTGCATGGCGAGAGCAGTCTAAATCACTTCCCACCAAAAATTGGTTGTACTGATGAAACCCCTTCCATACGCTTTTGATGACAGACCGAACTCCTTCTTACTACAAGATTAGAAGAAGTAGGTGTATATATCTTGTTTGTTGTTGGGACAGAAGTATAAGGCATAGTTTTTTCACTCTTCACAGGGGAGGGAATGAATCACATTGTCATTGGGGGTGAGGACGGGGCAGGGAATGGTCAAGGATTTTTTCACCAACTAAACTGGTTCTTTTAGCATTCCACATGGATAAAACTCTACCCATAGTTGGGCATAATCTAGTGATATAAAGGTGGGACCCATTATGTTAGGAATGATAATTTCCCTAGCAGCACCTTCATGTATCATCATAATCCATAATTGGCGGAGAACCATGGGATGAGATTCTCCCCTTAATTAAAAAACTAGAAGAAGTGCAGTCTGTTGAAGGCATCCAAATTTCATGGAAAACCGGTAGGGGAGGTAAGTCTCACAAATAACTACTCGGTCTACACAAGGAGTGAGAATCCTATCCCGAAGGTTGATGAGGTATGATCATTATTCCAAGGAACTTCCCATGTCACCTCTCAATGATCCATGAGATTTAGGATGTGGTGCGAATGAGAAATGAGAGGCATCGTTCAACAACCCAACTGCATCGGTAACACTCAATGTCCTGGGAAAAATAGCAAAAATGATGAGAAGAGTAACATAAAAGTCAGAATGGGGAACCCATGTGGTATTCCAGTCTTCATAACAGGGGAAGTGTTCTTTCATTCACCCGTACATGAATTGGAATGGTTCGCTGAGATAATGAAGAGGCGTAACTTCATGCATATTTTCTAACCATTCATAAAGCTGAGAAAGGGTTTGAAGGACCAAATTAATGGCTCAACCCTCTGCCAGCGTGTCCACCATCATCAATGTGCAGGCCTAATCCCTGGTATATACGCCATGATATGGGATGATCCATACACTAAAAACATGGAAAAGAAACATTCTAGTCTAAGTGCAGGAGAAATGTCTGAACGAAGCTCATATCCCCATGCGGCATATCACCCTTCTTCAAGATAAGCACAATATGACCCTGGGGTTTTATAGGACTGGCGAGTGGGATGAGTTCGACTGTGGTGAGCCCTTAGCATGGGTACTTTTTTCTATATGAATAACATTATCCATGCTTCAAACAGCATGAGGGAATGAGCCTCAAGGGGATAATCCAGTGGTACCCCTGCCCAGAGTAGTAAGATCACTATCAAAGGAGACAAGTGATCATTGTCCTTCCATGTGGTGGCTGTCGGGAGGACCTTTTCATACATTTCTCTAAGGATTGGGAGCCCCCCAAACTGGTAGATATCCCATAGACTAATTCTCACCTCCCCATGTAGTAGGTGGATGGTGTTGGTGCTCGAACACCAGTGGATCACCAATTCTGGAAGGATTTCACCTAGAGAAAATATTTCAAAATGGGAATCCCAGGATGTTTGGTAAGAACCCACCATCACTAACTAGTTGGGGGACTCCAAACAAGTCTGATGCACCAAGAATTCCCAAGCCCACACATTATAAAAACATCCTCCAACCCGAAAATACCACATGATTCTCCACCCGTTTCTATGGTTTTCACAGGAGATGCTGATAATGGATGGGTAGCGTCTAGTTTCGGGACACCATCACAACACTCATGATTTCCCTGAGTCCATGATGTGCCTCTCAATATGAATACATTCTCTTAAATTGGAGTGGCGATGAATTCACCCACTGGGGAAATGATTGCACGGTCATGACCTTGATGTGTCTCCAAGAGGATGAAAGGGATGTCAGGGTCAGGCAATGGCAGAGGCACATCGATAGGAAGACCAAAGCTATAAAGTAAAAACTGTATGGATAGCAAAAAGGCTAAGAACTCTACCATCAATAAGACCATCATGAAGCTATCACGTGGAATGATGTGGGCTCAAAGACGATCTTCATTATTCCTTTCCATGGTGACCCTTATCTTTTCCAATTTAGCAACAGCCTGTGAATGAGCCATTGTCGCCTGCACATAAAGATTCAGAAGCTGATGGGAAGTCATTCCGATAAGAAATTGTTGGAAAAATGATATGTAATAGTGTTTAAAGAACTCAAAATATGTCCACATGATGCTCCGTGTATGGATTCTGGAAATAGTACATGGTAGCCACATCCCAGCATACTGCTTGATACACGGAAGTAACCCCGCCTACAACTATGGTACACAGTCTCATTCTACTATGTACAACAATGGTACATGAACAATCCATGAGGAATTGGCCCATGGATCATGGGATATACAATAGAAATGTTCACAAAATATGGCACATGAACCTGGGCTTTTATTAAGTTTGTGTTCAGAAATTGTGGGTTAAAGTTTATTTTCCAATTGTTAATATTGTTAAAATTCTGGTTCGCCGATCCAAGAACATGATGTAGAAAAGACAACCATATATCATTCTTCTATGAGGAATCTTTATTTTAAGTCATAAAGTTCCACAAAACAATTCAAAAAATCCAAAATATGGTATGCGAATGGTGAAATGGTGAGGAAATCTTTTTTTGGAATGTATGGAGACGTTGGTGAACTGGATTTTTGCAAGGATCACGATACTCGAGAGAAAAGGAAGCCTTGGAAATCAAGAGTAATTTTTCCATGAGAAAAAGTAAAAGACAACTGACATGGGCCCATATATATAGGTGTGGTCCCCTCCTACCTTGTCCAACTATATTACTATGAACCATTTCAGTTCAAGACTGCTTCTACTTCAGAATAGTTCCCTTTTCATTCCGAACGAACACCATTTGGATGGGGGAATTTTTAGGGTCCTGAAAATTCCACCTAATAAAGAAAATACCCCCACAAACATTTTTAAGAAGGAAGTATGTACTTCTACAAATCTAGTAAGGTGAATGAACTCAAATTGAGTTAAAATTCTTTGAAGGATCTTGAAGGAATTAATGTTTTCACCGATTTTAAGTTGCCCAAGTACCATCACCGATAAAGGTACACAGATTGGATGGATCGCGAACCGTCAGGTATATGAGATGATCCACGAACCGTTGGCCCATGAGGTGATGGCCAGTGGGCAAGGCAGACCATGAACCAAGTCAACAATGGTTTCATACATGTAAGGCATGTCCGCGTACCATGCCACTAACTCATTAGTTTGCAGATGAATAGAATAAAGAGGGTTCCATGAACCATTATGATGAACTGAAGCCTCCGTAAACTCCAGTTGACCGAGACTTCTGCGGTTATGGATATTGCTTCAATGGGCCTCTGCAAATGGTTTCACATACCCAATAGAAACGATTGCTCTTTTTCTCTATAAACAGAGAACAGTAGAAGTATGAAAGACACACACAGATAGGGAGACAGACAGAGAGAATGATAGATGAAAAAAGCTTGAGGGATACTTAGAGGTTGTACTCTGACTTTCTTTTTGTTTCATCGGCAAAGCCCGAACCATAAACTGCTCCCTCTATAGGTACAACCGGCTGGTAACCATAAAATGGGGGAATTGAATAATAATATTAGAACTATGAACCAAACTGGTGAATTGAAATCCATGGGCTTCTCATGGATAAACTCCCCACGAATGATGATCCCATGGACCCCCCTTCAATATTGTGCTCTGCGTAGCATACCACTATGCGGACTGAACCTGACACCTCTTACTACCTTGATATGCGGATGGAACCCAAAGTAGCGTGATGGGCCACGTACCACTATGGTATGCAATTTCCTATACTAATGCTCGCATACCACATTCGTATGCAGATGGAGCCAATGCTCACATACAACTATGGTATGCGGAGCCCCCCCCCCCCATCCTACATAAAAATTCAGTACATGGAATGGTTTTTTTGGGTATTGTTCCTTCCGATTCCAACCTCACCCCTCCACTACCATCCAATCCTCCATGGTTCCTCTCCTAACCAGTCCTCCGGCATTAGGACAAAGCCTCCTAAAAATCTACCAGACCGTATGATTAGACCATCAGGTGCATCAACATGCCCCATTTAGTCTACATACCCATGCTATGTGGAGTCACGAAGGCCCTCCCCACAACGGTGCGGGATTTGGGAATGACTATGAGGATACATTACCATCATAACCTAAAGCCCATCCTTGGGATTCCAATGAGAACCTCCCCGTTATAGGGATTAAGGGTGACCACTTACTTTTCAATTCAATGAGGAATAGTGATCATTCACAAGGGTTTTGTTCAGTACCCCTTTTAATGAGGAAAAAACTCTTACCCTTCCCAGAACATGATCTAGGGCCCTCCCAGAGAAGTAAGTACCCAATTTTCAGAGGCAAGGTCACATGAAATTTAATGTAATATCACATTAAAGGGTTTGTTTCTCTACACCCTCACCCACGATCGACTTGGCCTCTTCCTCCGTGAGCTCTCCCTTCCTCACCAATAGGGGGGAGGCATGTGCGTTGTTGAATATTTCACATCCTCTTGTTTCTCACACCAACCATGACTCACATGGGCTTAGAGGTTTATGAGGATTGCAACATCCACACACATTTGAACTAGGAGAACTTTGATTTCTGACAAAAACAAGATACGTAGGACGCCTACCAGAAGACCTGATCTCAAAAGGGTGCACATCCATAAAGGGTCCATCCAATCATGTAACCTCAAATGGGAAGCTTCAATGTGTAAGGCCCACAAATTCTGAACTACATGGTTTCTGATTCCTCTCTTGAGGATACGTATGGAGCCATTCTTAAGGGCTCTATCCCAACATCAAGTCACATTTCATCCCCCCTAGATGACAATAAACTCCAAAGTGCCTTATAATATTGCTCTAGTCAGCATCATCTCTATAGAATCGAATATATGCATGTGTATGATGATTTTGAAAACCAAGGGTTTCCCACAGACACACTATTCAGGAATGAACCAAGGGTTCATGAACAAATGAACATGGCTTAAATCTATAAGAGATTCCTGGAATAGGAAACAACACTCCCCCAAAATGGTGCGGTGAGCCTAACCTCCCATCCTCTTGACCAATGGAGTCCTTAAGTGTCGTTGGCCGAATCATCAGCCGACGAGCACATACCTTAGGAAAGAAGATCCATGAATCATGAATACCAGGTCCATTGGACATTCTTGGTTCCATGAATAAACCTATTAGAGACCATATGATGATGTTATATCTAAGAAGGATTGGTTTCATGAGTTCATAAACCCCACGCAATCACCCGCTGGGAGAAATAGTTCCCACAAGGTTAATTGAATCTTCATTAAAGGATAATGATGCTGAATGGGTAAAATCAAATGAAAGATAAATTCAATAAGAACTCATATCTATAGAAAAAGATATGGGGGATGATCCACATTGAACCATTTCCACACCGCCTGAAAACATGCCACCTCGGAGGCCGAACATAATTCCAAATCATTTCTCTGATTATCGACATAACTATTTCGCCTACATTGAGCCAATTTAATATGATCTTGAATAGAATATATAAATTTTTTATTTTATCTTCAACATGTTCTACACCTATGTGTTCATTTCACTAACTTTATCCAAAAAAGTTGGAGTACAACATCTCATTCCATATGAAGCTTCATATGCTTCAATTTGAATACTTGAATGGATACTATTATTTTAGGAAAACTCTATGAAACGTAAGTAATGAATCTAAATACCTTGAATGTTGAGTGATAATATCCTCAAAATATCTTTTATTGTTTGAACTATTCTTTCATACTATCCATCAGTTTAAGGATTGTATGTAGTGCTCAAATGAAACTTAGTATTAAAATATTTCTTAAGACTCTTCCATAAATGTGTGTTAAAGAAGGGATCTCGATCAAAAACAATTGATAGAGGTGTACTATTATGTCTTACAACTTCATTAATGTAGATCCTTGTGAGGTGATCGAGAGAAAGGTCTTCCCTTATGAAAAGGAAATGTGTATATTTGGTTTAGTGATGAAGATTAACCCATATTTCATCATTATTTATAGGAGTATTTGGTAGTATTATGACAGTTTCCATATTCATTTTATCCCATTTACACATTGGAATAACAAGAGAATACAAGACTCATTTGGGATGCTACCTCACAACATTCACTTGTTGAAAAACCACTCATCTGGATACTTAATTTGCAATTTCATGCTTCATGTTATTCCACAAAAAATGTTCCTTCAATACCATATACTTATTTGTGCTTACATGGTTTATAATGAAATTTGATCTATGAGAATCATCTGAAAAATACGCTATTTAGCACAGTTATCGATGAAACACATGGCCTCTTTCCAAATATTAGAACACCATCTTCACAAAGAAAGTATGAATTTTTTTAATTTTTAACAACATAAATATTCTTCTGAAATTCCACATAATTAGTTTGAAATTTATTTACCATTTCTAATAAATATGGTTTTAAAATAATTTGATAAATTATTGATGTATCCCCTTCAATAGAAATTCCCATATCCATATTTACTAGATCCATGGACTTATTATCCTTCTCAATCCTTATTTGGATTATAACTCCATGATCCTTCCTAATCAATTCATATTTCACTTTATTTTCTTTCCTTGGGTGGTAGTGTATTGAGATATCATAATCATTGATTAGTTCAAGCCATCGACATTGTCTCATGTTGAGCTCTTTCTATGACAAAATGTTTTTAGGCTTTTATGACGCTTTTATATCTCACTTATTTTTCTATACAGATAATGTCTCCATATTTTCAAAGTGAATATTATATCTGATAAATCTAGATCATGGGTTGGATAGTTATGTTCATGAGTATTTAATCACCTTGATGAATATGTAATGAATTTATCATTTTGAATGAAGACACAACCAAGTCCCTTCTTCAATGCATCACTATATATGAAAACCCAGTCACAACTAGTTGGTTGATTCAAAATATTAGTATTGACTAATTTTCTATTTAGTTCTTAAAAAAATTATTCACATTCCTTTTTTTAGAAAAACATAAACACTTTACATATAAGCCCAATTAATGGGTTAGCTAATCTAAAAATATTATGAACAAACTATCGATATTACCCTAAAAAACTAATGAAACTAAGTACCTTGGTTATGTTTGTTGGCATATGCCATTCTCTGACCACCTTTTTCTTTATAGGAACAACTAATATCTCATCTTTGGAGACAATATGACCAATAAAATAAGCTTCTTAAATCCTGAAATAGCATTTTCTTAATTTTTAGTATAAATCATCCCTTATAATAGTTTTAAGGATGACCCAAAAGTGATTATCATTGTCCTCATAGGCTTTAGAATACACTATAATATCATCAAAGAATACTAAAAAAATGTCAAGATATTCCTTGAATACTATTTTTATAAATTCTATAAAGACAGATGGATTATTAGTCAATCTGAATAGAATTTTTCTAAACTCGTAATGTCTATACCTCATCAGAAAAATCTCACTTTGGAATTTTCTCCTTCTTCACTCGTAACTAGTGATAACCCAAATGATGATCAATCTTAGAAAAATATTGGGGTTTTTGAAGTTGATAAAAAAAGTAATCACTATGAGGTAGATGATTCCTTTTCATTATTATAATAGATTTGATTTTCCTATAATCAATGCACAACCACATGGATCCATATTTCACCTTAAACAAGAAGACATAGGCTCCCCATGGTGAAACACTAGGGTGGATGAATCCCTTATTACCCAAATCTTCTAGTTGTTTCTTCAACTCCTCTAATTACACTATAGAAATTATATAGGGAGTCCTAGATACTGGCCTTGAATTGGTAATTAAATCAATGGAAAATTCAACTTCACACTTTGAGTGAGGTCTAGGTAATTCCTTAGGAAATACATCAATGAATTCTTTCACAATAGGAACATCTTCAATTTGAATATTACCTCCTTTATCTCTAGAAATATTTTCCTCTTTATATCTAATAATTTCATTCAGTAGAACTACTAAGGGTGGATCTAAATAAGAATCTGGTTAGAATGGTTATGCTCTGAAGATAAGGGAATCCACATATTCCTCACAAATTGTAATTTCCTTCCTCTTTAAATAATGTATTTAATCATATTTTGAGATCCATTTCATACCAAGTATAATATCAAAGTCAACCATAGGTATGATAACAAGGTTAGCACATAAAGCACATTTATGTGTCATAATTGGGACTACTCGACACATTTTTTTGCAATGGTTCTTCCCTTAGGAGTTTTGACCTACAACTCTCTTATTAAATCAAAAGTGAAATGTCTAATTTTCTTGAAAAAATAGGTAGATATAAAAAAGTGTGACGATACAAAATCAAATAATGCATATCCAAAATTTGAATATGGGATTAATATACTCACCACCACATAGTTTTTGATACTTTTACCTCTACTGTAGTGATCTCATAAGCCTGGTCATCTCCCATCGACCTCTTATGTGGAATATTTCCTTGACGCTTAGGGAATTCACTTATGTAGTGCCTAATATATTTACATTTTTAGTATTTTACATAATTGATCGGCTTCATCCCCTTATATTCATGATCCTTCTGACCCATAAATCTATATTTATAGTAGACACCCATTCCCTTCAAATATTTCTCAATGAAATTGTCCATAGTTTTAACATGATGTAAATTGCTCAAACTTCTTCTTCTTTTATGAACTCCATCTTTCATGGTTATTTGATGACCTCTTCTTATCTTGGTTTCCTCTGAATATATTGATTCTCTAAAATTACTTCTCCCCCATAATGTAACATAAAACTATTTTATCATATGATGAAAAATTATGAGAAACCATCACCCTTCGATGATTTTTCGTAAGAGCTTCAAAGAAGTTTCCAATCTTTCACTCAGTTTTTTATATATAATCTACAGCATACCTATATAACCTTGTGAATGTAACTTCATAATCCACAAAACATTCTTCTTCCATTTTCTTTAATCTAAAGAACATTATATTCATCACAATTTTTTGATCACCAGGGAATAATTTTTCAAAGAAAATAATTTTAAAATTTATCCATTCCTTGAGTTCAATTTCTTCCTCCTCCCTTTAAATCTAGATAAAAAACCACCACTGATCATCATCACCTTGGAGAAAATTAACCAAAAGTGTGACCTTTTCTTTTTTACTAGATTCTAAAGCCATAAATATCTTCTCTAAAGAATCAATCCACTACTAACCTAAAATTGGATTACATTTCCCACTAAAATATAGAATCTTCTGTCACATAAAGTGATCCATCATAGGATATTCTCTTCATGGAATAGGCTTCTCCATTTAGGAAAGGATATTGGTCATAATATGATTTTGTTTAGCTATTATTTCCATGATTTTCTCTATTATAATGCCAGCAGTATTGGTTTCCTTAGGAGGTAAATCTATTCATTTTCAATGAGTGTTGACACCACTCATCCTTCCAAGCACCATTTCTAAAGAATAGAGTACACTATATTAACTAATAATATATAATTCCAAATATGGTATAGCCTATAGCATAAATTACTACATCATAATTCTTAAAATTGTAAACATTTGTTACAAAGGGGGTATCATTACTTTTAAATCCTTCAAAATGGTTGGAAAATAAAATGTGAATTATCATAAGCATATCCCCTAAGAGTCTAAAACTAAAACATAGTTAATGCCATTTTTCATGTTCTTAGTTGCCCTAAGTTTGTCTCAAAACACCTTATCAGAGTTATTACTCTTGGGTACATCTATTCTAGAATAATGTCCACTTTTAGTATCTAGATAGAGATATATTTCTTAGAATACCAACATAATCACTATCTTACCAAAATTAATGGATGTTCTCTTATACTTATAATAAAATTATATCTCAGTTTTGTGCTCCGTAATATATGTTTTCGAAATATTGTATCCAAGGTTACTGTTAAAATTTATATGATACCAACTGTAACACCTCGACCTTAGAATCCTGGAGACGGTGCATTATTTTATTTCGTTGGCATGATTACAAGGAATAAAATCCAGAAGGACTGACCAATTTAGTAGTCTTTGAAATCTATATTACGTACATGTACACATAATACATTGTAAAAAAAACATGCTACAAAATAAAATTAAATAAATTATATCCTTGAATACTTATTCAATGTTATGTTCTTTATAGCCTGGGGAAATAAACATAATAAGGGTGAGATCAAATGCTCATTAAGGGTAAATAAATGGAAGAAATAGTGAACCATTCTATATAGATTGGTAAATAACTGAGAACAATTTCCATTTACAAAACTAGATTAGGTATCATTAATATGGAAAGGAAATAAACTAAAATGCATGCCATAAATAAACAAACAAAGAATGAATTACATCTATATATATGTGAATGTAAAATCTCATGGATAAATAATAACTAAAGATAAATGTGGGGAATGATTTATTAATGGATTTCTTTTCTAAGGAAGATGAAATCCAATACCATCAAGACCTTTCATAAGATGGTTAATACTATGGATTGAAACCTGTTTAATATGGGCAACATATTTGTCTCATGAGAACCTGTCTATGCATTGAGGAGATATATAATGTTTGGGCTCCACTTGTCATTACCAATTAAAAGAATAACTTATATAAAATAATCAAAATAAATAATACTTATTATAAAATACCCATTTTTAATACATAATATGGAACTATCAATATATCACCAAATAATTAAATAACTATCAAAGTAGACAACGTATGTAAAATGGTATATTTTTTGAAAATAGTAATATCCATTGTCTGATATTATGGATATTATAGTAAATATTGAAGGAAAAATGATTATAATAATGTGATTGTTTCATGATAAATTTAACAAACATAATCAATTAGAACATTCTTGAGGATAATAATATTTAAAAATTACAAAGTGTCACATACCACATTGAATCATTTAAATCATAATCCCAATGAAGGAATAATTTTTAAATAAAAATTTTAATTTCATTAGAGTAAGGATATTCATGATATAACATGTAAAAAGTTAGTATATACACCAAATAATAGTGAATTGTCACATAAACAAAAAAACATCCAATGGAATGTAAATTGAGATGAAATTCGCTTACCTTGAGTCTGAATTGTCTCATGTGTCATTATATTCTTGAATAAAAGACAAAAGTTAATTATTTACATTATTTATAACCTTTTTAGTTTTTATTATAACTTTAATTTCACTTTTTATCATGTTGTATTAAACTACTATGTCAATGAAGTTTATGATGGGTGTTTTGTCCAAATTCAGTTTATGTGTCAAATATAATTTCAGTTGGTTAACAATGAAAGAATGGGTCATTCTATAACATCTCTAAAATAATAAACATGACATAATTATTGTATTTAAACATTATTTATACTTTTAAAAATAATCATTAAATTTGTGTATGAAAAATGAACCAACATTACACTCATGGAGACTGTAGGTCATACGTACGCATGACTAACGTTCTCATTTTTTAATGAAAATTTAGGAAAGAAGGTAAGTAAATTAAATATTTCTAGATTGATAATTATATCATATATAAAATATTATTTAATATTATATACCTATATAAATTTATTTATTTTTATGTAAATGAAATCATATTGTGTCACAGAGGCGGTAATCCACACGTCCATGACGGATGTTATCACTTTTTAAGTGCGTGAAAGGGTAATCAAGATAATGATATATTATATTTAAAAAATATTATTTATTTAATTAATATAATATTTTTTTGTTTCAGATATTATTAACTAAAATCATCCTTTATGCATTCCATGAATAGTGTGACTGAATCACATCACTTTTAGTGGGTGGTAGTCCACACTTCCAAAAATAATGTTATCATTCTTACAAAAAATAGAAAGTGTAAAGATTAATGTTGTAAAAGAATAAAAGAATATTAAATAAATAATAAATATCATATATAACATATATAAATAGAGTTTCCCTCATATTTTCTCAATGATAATTAGTAAAGTAATAATGAACAATCATCATTTGGTGAGGCGGTAGTCTACCGTACACATAAATTGTATATTTGTTACCCATTATATAGAAGTGTGTGTAACTTTAGGTTGAAACCATAACATAAAAACATCCAAGTGTATTGAGGATAGTGGGTTTTTTATATTATCATTAAATAAGTCTAATTGAGGGGTTGTATAATGGTAATAAAATGAAAGATCTTTAGGAAAGACGTTACATCTTAATTGGGTATCTCTTCTTGGTTTTCACCAAAAAAATTTAAGTGAGGTATGTGGGGGAGATATTGTTGAAGTGTTTTTCTAAACATAATTGTATTGATAGTATTGGTATAGTGGGAGGAAATGAGGCCTTTTCTAATGGTGGAGGAGTTATACACTTGAAATGTTTTAAAATAAAGGAACCCCACACACTTTATTTAAATGAAAGTGGATCCATAATGGTCCAAAGTTAACAAATGTTTCTATAGGGTCTAAATATTACCAAAAAATGGATTTTGGACATGTTTATATATATTTTTGTTATTTAAGGATATGTTTTAGTTCCTTATTAAGAATAATTTAACATTAATCATTAAAATTAATTTTAATTACATTCCGAAATATTTTTGGTAAAAAAGAATGTTAAAATTATTAGAAAAAATAAATTATTCTAATTCAAAATATATAAGCCATTTTTTAAAATTCCAATCTTATAATTGAAAAAAAATTAATTTAAATTCTATCCCATAGACAGGATGACAATGTGAGTTTTTAATGTAAAAACATTCAAAATATTACTATGTTTTTATAGTATATTTCAGTGTGAAATTGATTATAATGAGATTAATTGGTTTAATTTTTAAAAATATGATATAATTAAAAACTAGAACCAATTTAAAATATTTTTTAACATTATAAATAAATTATATGAAAAGTTAGATTTAAATTACATGTCAGTATTTTTTACTTTTCATTAAGTAATGAAACATCACATAAAAATATCAAAAATTTACCCCAAGATAATTTTTATTTTATAATTCCAAATATTAAGTTTATTTTTCACATATTAAATTTGTTAAAGGGTCAAAATTTTTATTTAAAATGTGTTCTCCATAAAATGGAAGCAAAACTACCTTTAAAAAATATAGTTTTTAATGTTTTTTATTGGTTTTGCACTAATCTTAACCATATCAAATATTTTAAATAAAATATTTGATTTGATTTACTATATAAACACTCTAAAAGTTTTTGTATTTTATTGATTGTGAAAAACGTGACTGAATAGTTTTTTGTTGAAATCAAGTGTTGTGTATATTGCAAGACTATCAACAAAATTAAATTTATTCTCAAAGGAAAATATGGTAGTGTCTTGGGGTTGTACAATCAATAAGTTATTCGTTTATACAGGATATAAACCATATATTAAAGATCAATGATCAAAAAGCATCTCAATCATGTGTGGATAATCTAGTGGGATTTGAAGTCAGTTTCTTCAAGTAATAATTACTAGCAAAGAGAAGAATGTTTTTGCATCAAAAAGAAAAATAATTTAATGGTTTGAATTTTGTTTTTTCCATAATTCCATCTACATAAGATCCTCATATTGTAAGTGGGAATGATGTATCATCATACATAATATCACGACATCAGGTATGAGATAAAATTTTAAAATCTTATTATTCCATGGTTTAGAAGCACACCTAAAACCAACACAAACTAGGGATTTCATTGGATTTTTCTTTATAGGATGTATAAAAATTTATCATCATAGAGGGATTTTACCCTATAATCAATGAAAAGTACAATTCTAACCCAGAAACCATGATTTAGATTTGAGGGAACATTGATCTTATGCATGGTAAATATCTCATCATCTGGTAAGTCATATATGTGTGTATTTTTCAAGTATTTCCCTTTTAATTTTTTGTTTTTTTGAACCCATAATTTTGTATGGATTTTTATTAGAGAAATTGACATTTTTTATGGAAATTGGGTGGTGAATAGTTTTCACATGGTTTATATTAACTATGTGTTATCCCTCTCTAAACTATACTACCTAAAAAGTATGTCTATAGAGGTCGTAGAACAATTAACAAAGTCATGAAATATATCTAGTATCCCATGAAGCCTCACCTCCTCTTTGGAAAAGGCATTAAATGGTTAGTGTATGGTTTGGAATGTGATGTTACCAAATCAAGAGGCATGCCAGATATTTTTAAAATGTGAAATTCTAAAAATTTCCCTCTCCACTTGTAACCCTCAAACCCCTTTTTCCCCATTCATTATCCATGGACCTTAACATGCATTTATTCCTTATCATCTCCCTTGGGTTTCAATACATGTCTGGTTTTGAGATTGTGTATTAAAGATTCAACCATTAAAGCGTATCATCTTCTTTTCCCTTAACATTTTCATCCTTTTCCTTGGGGTTTCCTCCTATTCAGTGGTTATGTTGACCTAGAGTGGATTGGATTTGGAATTTTGGATTGAATCTCTATTTTGGTTGTGTATTCATTATTCCATAGTATCTTCTCTCCCTTTTTCTTGTGTTTAGTACCCATTTGGTGGTGTTTTCGAATGGAAAGGTATATGGTTCATTTTTTTGATATAGTTTGAGGAGGTAAATTTGATTTCCTTGTTTTATAAATGATTTCCTTAAATAGTTTGGTATGTTAAAATAAGTTATTTCAAATTCATTTGTTATTTTAAGGTTTTAGACTTTTTTAAGGGATTTTGATGAGATGGTTCTTGATAAAAAGGGTATTGGTGTGCTTTAGAAATGAAACTAATCACTTGGGGACCTTGTGTATTAAAGTGTAAGAGATCAGGACTAGTATGATTGGAGAGACTATAGGATGTCACCTAATATTCCTAGATGGATAAATATATAATAGTAACTACACATGATTATGGTTTTGAAATTTTATGTAACAATATAACTTTGGCGATGGACTCTATAGTGGATTGTGAATGAGGAGGGATATGGTTTGGACTGATCACTGAGAGAATGAGGATCCTATTACCTATGTGACCTATATTCTTAGGGGTTATCTAATGGTTCTTATGATATGTTTCCCTACATCCATTAATTTTTTCACTTTTTTTCTTCCTCTCAAAGGTAAATATTTTGTTTTATGAAAAATAATTTTTTTATTTAAAACATGTATTTTTATTCATCTCATAATTCCTATGAATGGAAAAACTAGAGCCATCCTATTCGGAAAGTGAGCTCACACCCTACATATAACTATTTAGTATATATAGATCATGTGTTTTTTAATACAGGTAAAAGTAATACTTACTATGAAAGGCCTATAGGATTCTATTAATATTGTAAAATTGTTTTGGTATGTGTTAGAAGTGGTAAAATGGTGGGAATCGGCCCTCATGCCACAAGAAGGATGTAGTTTTCTTATTAGTTGTTTCTCTTTTTATACATTTTGGTTTTGGAAGAAATGTAATTAGAAGATCTTTATATACATGTATTTTTTCACCTTTTAGATATTGTGGGTGTCATGTTTCTGTACATTTATAATTTTTTTTATTATTGTTTAGGTATGATGTGGTTTTCAATAGTTATTTCAGTTGATATCCATGGGATAAATCATTCGTAAAAGAGTTTTTTGATTCCATTGAACTGGTTGTCAACCCGTGGGGATCGCGAAATCCCTTCGTGGAATGGCGTGGTATAGGTTAGGTGTTAGTCTATATAGAATACTATATTGGTTTGTAAAAAAGTGGTATTAGAGTAGGATTCACTCTATCTTGGGTCTTGGTGTCAAGGAATGTTTAGATAGATAGAAGTTAGGACTGTTAGGTCTTGAGGTACTTGTTTTGAGTGGGGAGTCTGGCCAATAAACCATGTGATAGACCATGGTTTCCATTAAATTTTGGAAATATGGTTAGACTCCCCCTCAGGATATAATATATAGCCTGCAGACTATGCATGGACACATAGGATGCGTTGAGTGGTTTTAGTTGTGCTTTGGGTCACTTTTGTTCCATGATGACCTATGTGGGTGTTTAATTAAGTTGTTAAATGGATCTATATGGTAGGTGTATTGATTGGGTTTCTATTGTATTTTATAGCATTACACCTCCCATATGATCTCTTTATTATCCATGGGATGATCCAAGGGAGGTTTGTCCCATATAAGTCGACTAGATATTAGTTGAAGTAGTTTTTTAGGACACCCAAGCACTAAATCATGGAGTGGGATCTGGTCCCACTCAGCCTAAGGAATCTGAATCAGGATCTAGAAGAGATAAGTATCGATATTTTCTCAAGAACCAACCCCTAATTTCAAGGAATTAGGGAACCCTTGGAAGCATAAGGCTGGGAGAAGAGGATTGAGTGAATAATTGGTGAAATCGAGACTCCTAATGTTGTTTAATTCAATTGTGTGGTGTTTTTATTAGAAGCTCCTAGTCAGACATGGTGGATGTTAGTGGTTTATGTAGGTAAAAATTAAAAGATTGGATGTATTTATTTCAAGTCCATATTTAATAAGAAGTAATTTCCGGAGACAATGTCTCCCACTAAGACCTAGTAATTTCTAGTCCTCTTTTTGGGTGACTGTTTGATGTTTCAATATTCCATCCACTTTGTAAAGCTGGTCTAATTTTCACCTGAAGTATGTTCCTATGAAATGATGAAATCACAATAGTTTGAAAGGTTCATGTGTTCAGATATTCGATCTCATATCATTTTTCATGTTGAAGATCTACTTTAAGGTGGTTGATTGAGATCTAGTGGTGGAGATTGACCAATCTAGTATGTCATGATAGTCTGGGATGCTTCTAAAATCAATCCAAAGTGGGGATGTCTCATTAAATAATTGTTTGAATACTCATATGTAGGGATATAAAGATGGTATTATCTCTAGATATCCACTCTGACTGGTTCAATTAGTTATAGTATCTGGTGTATATATTATATATTATCGATGTGGGAAATACAGACATGTTCGTTCTTTATGCCTGACCCAACCTAAGGCATGTTATTAGTGTAGATACATGTACCACATGAAATGGTTCTATAGAAGTCCTATTCTGTCTCAATGTAGTTTGGGTTCCATAGTTCCCATAGGAACAATGACCTCTTTTAATGCCTTTTAGTCCGTGGGTTCTCATTTTGGTTGAAGTGTATATAAAGATGGAACTTCTTTTGCCCAAAGTCAACTTAAGGCAGAGCCTCATGTCAGTAATCATCCACAGGCACTGAAAAAGGTGAAGTTATTGTAAGCTATTGATAACGAACCAGTGGATTTATTTGTTGGTCCTGTGAGAGCTCGAGGTACAGTTCTTATTTCATTAATCTTGGTAATTGATTTGTTTGATACATGTTCTTTTAACATATTTTTTATCTCATATTGTGTATCTATTGAAACTCATAACCATGAATATTTTATATTCCATATACTTGGTTACACAAATTGGTAAGTTGAAAGATCAATATTTCATATGTCCTTCTTGCATTGTCTCCTTGACAGAAGATGAGCTGAAATGGAATTTTATTTTCTTGGAAATTGACATACACTACCACAAAAATAGTTTTTCCCGGCGCCAACCTTTATCACCGCTAACAAAAAAGTGCTGATAAAGGGACTCCATTTATCAGTGGTTTTTTTAGTAGCGCTGATAAAGGGGGGCCTTTATGAGTGATTTTTTTAAAAGCACTGATAAAGGGTCAACTTCAAAAAAAATAATTAAAAATAATATATAAATATATAAATATATAAATATAGTTATATTGATATAAATATAATATATAATTTTTAAATATAATTTAGATAAGTATAAATATACATTTGATCTTAATACAATTAATATATAATATATTTAGTGAAAATGGATTATAAAAAAATTTAAAAAATATTTTTAATTAATAATTTCATAATTTTTATGGAGTAATAGTTATTTAATAACAATTTGAAGACTAAAAAAGTAAAAAAATTAAAAAAAGATCCAAAATATGTTGAAAATGCAACTCGAACTTCAAACGACCATAACTTTTGATCCGGGTGTCCTTTTGAACTCTACCATATATCAAATCAAAGCATGCGATGAGCTATGCACCCTTGTGACCCTGGGAGGCCTCGATAAAGGTTGTTTAGGCCAAAATTGCCCCAGAAGCCTCCAAAACCGAGTTTTTAGTCGGGGTACCCCAATTTTATAACATTCTGTGGATTTTCTGTCTCATTTAAGGGGGTATTATTGGATTTTTTTTAGTGGGGACTAAATTTATTCCAAGGTATTACATTCATATTTATATTGTGTCTTTGAAATTTTATCGTTTTTTATAATTCACTGTTATTTATAATAAAATATATAACAATATATACATATTTTTTATATATTCACATATAAAAATTAAATTATAAATATAAATAATAAAATATATTTACATATAAAATATATTATCTTTATCTAAATAATAAATAATATCTATTTTATTTAAAATACCTATATATAAATATTTATATACCTATATATTAATCTAACTATATCTATATATATATATATTAATATGACTACATATATATATTGATATAACTATAAATATATATATTAATATCACTATAAATATATATTAATATAACTATATAAATAAATAACTATATATATATATAATATAACTATATTAATCTAATTATATATATATTAATATAATTACATATTATGTTTTGAAGCTCAGTTAAAAGAATGGCCAATCCACTAAATTCCAAAATTTAATTTTCTCATGGAATTAAACTTTGTATTGAAAACATAAGTCATTACAACTTCCAACCTTAGAACTTAACATCCATGAGAAGCCTTTAGGAACAATGAAAATATCACTTGAACTATAGGGGTCCTGAAGTCTCATTCAAACGGTCACATTGAGTTTCCAATATATAAATATTTATATACCATTTACATATAAAATATATTAGCATAATCTAAATAATAACTAACATCCATTTTATTTAAAATAAAAATATATAAATATTTATATACCTATATATTAATCTAACTATATATATATATATATTAATATATCTATATATATATTGATATAACTATAAATATTTATATTAATATAACTATATATATATATTAATATTACTATATATTACTATATGAATAAATATAACTAAATATATATAAATAAATAGATATGTCATTAACTGGAGAACAAATCAATATGGCAGAGTGGTAAAGGCTTTAGGTACACAAGGGGGAGGTCTGGAGATCAAATCTTGGTGGCGGCAAGGGCGCGTGCATGAGGGTGGATTTGGGGGCTAGAGTTGATAAAGAGGGTGGGTGGGTGTAGCGCTGATATAGGGTGGAGGGGGGGGGGGGTGCGAGCGGGCGCTTGTGGGGCTAGAAAGCACTGTTAAAATGGGACCTCAAGCGCTGTACAAGCCCCCCGATTGGCAGGATTTTTTTTAAAAAAAAATTTTAAAATTTTTTAATTTTTTTAAATTTTTTTACTTTTATCAGCACTTTTTTGGAGCACTGATAATGAGGACCCCTCCCTTTATCTTCACCGACTTTAACATCACTTTTCTAGTGTTGTTAAAGGCCATTTTTAGCACTGATAAAAGGCGTATTTGTAGTAGTGATATTTGACCTGATCCTAGGGATGCATATAATGAATTATTTATAGGCTACTATTGATTTCTATCATCAGTGGGTGACTTTTATGTCCCTCAATTGGAGAACTAGAGTTCTTTAGGGAGAGTGTGATCCATAGATAGGTTGAATTGGACCTATACTTCCAGTTTTAAGAAGGATTTATAGTCAGGTGTCTTCCCATTTGTTGGAGGATTATGGGAAGGTCATTGAGAGTGGGTTTCCTTTTGTAGTGGATGACCTTCCTAAGGTGTTTATAGTGTAATTATCAAGTTTACCTCTAGAACAGGATGTAGAGTTCACCATAGAATTAGCACCAGTGATACAACCAATATCTATTCCATCATATCATATAGGCCCACCTAGAAAAAATATTTACAAATATATTTGGTTGATCTAGAATCCAAAGGGTTCATTCACCTGAGTGTCTCTACTTAGGCGACTGCAATTATTTTTGTTAAAAAAGTTGATGGATCTATCTTCATATGTATCTATTATTGAATGTTCAAAACGGTCACTAACAAGAATAAATACCCCTTTCCCCATATTGATGATCTCTTCCACCATGTTAATTGAGCAAGGAAGATCTCAAAAATTGATCTTAGATTAGGGTATCTCCAATATATGGTAGGAGAAGAAGATGTTTCCAAGACAATGTTTTGAAGTAGATATGTCCATTTTGAGTATTTTTTAATGCCTTTTGGATTTTTTTTTCTTGTAGCCTTTATGGATCTTATAAACTAATTATTCCATATATACCTTGACTCATTTTTTATAGTGTTAGTGGAAGAAATTTTGGTCTATTTGATATTGAAATAGGATAACGGGTAGCATTTGAGGGTTTTTCTGGGAATATTGTAGGATCATGATCTCTTTTTGAGGTTTTTTATGTGTAGTTTTTGGATATGGGGTGTTATGTTTTTGGTTCATGTGATTTGAGATATTTTATTATTAGTTGACCCATAAAATATTAGGGTGGTGATTTTCTAGGAGTATTCGATGAATGTTTTCAAGATCAATAGTTCTTATGACCTAGTTAGGTACTACAAGCAGTTCATTAGGGATTTTTGTCACCTTGTTTTGCCAAAGATTACTATAAACCATATAGGGGTGTTGTTTTTGTGGATCCTAGTGTGTTAGTCTTCTTTTAAAGATCTTAAGTGAATGTTGAGCACTACCCCTGTCTTGATACTACATGATACTAGAAAGAGTTATGTTGTTTACTATGATTATTTAGGTATGGGTTTGGGGGTGTGTACTTCTCTAGGTTTTCCATGTTGTGGCATATGGATTTCACCAACTATGACCATATGAAATGAATTAACCTACCCATTACCTTGATCTTGTAGTTATTATAAATTCCCTTAAAAATTAAACTTTCTAATTTGGGAGAAGATTAGGGTCTTATAGAAAATAGAATCTTGAGTTATATATTCTCATATAAATAGCAGAACCTCAGGCAGTGGAAATGAATTAATTACCATCATCAGTTAAAATTTAATATCTTTTATACCCTTGGTAAAAGAATTGTGGTCACTGATTCTTGGAGTAGAAATTTTAAAACATTGAAATTAAATAATTTTAGTGATGAGTGGGATCTAGGGGTTATTAGATAGACCTAGAAGCGAAGGAATAACATATAGGTATGTTTCTATCTAGATTGAAGTTTATTCCTTATCTTTTAGACCTGATTATAGATTGGAAGATGAAGTATGAGTTGTGTAAGTATTTTAAACATCTTTTAAATAGAGGGTAGGGGTTTGGTTGTCTTTCATTATCCTCCATGGGTGTAATTTTTATCAAGATCCATTATATAATTCAATCATATTTGAGGAAAATTGTATTGTAGGACTATAATCTATGTCATCAGTACAATCATCCTAGATCCACAATTAAATTTTATGTTGTGCAATGTCAATTTTGGTGGCCAGGTATGAGATGTGATATAACTGAATTCATGTCTCGATGTTACACTTTTAGTGTGGTAAATCTTAGCACAAAAAACCCTCAGGTTTTCATCAACCACTTTTTATTTTTACATGGATGTGGTATGATGTATCCATTGATTTATCTATCATGTTTACCCATACACCCTATTTAATTAATATAATTTATGTTTTTATTAGTCATTTGACCATGTCAACTCACTTCATCCCTATTAAGGTCATTAATAATGTAAATGAGTTGGGAATATTGTAAGTCTATGAGATTTTGAGGTTTCATGGTGTGTTATTTTTGTTTCTAATAGGGACACTCATTTCACCTCTTGATTATGGAAAGGTCTCCAGGAATCAATACGTCTATAGTTCATGATTAGTGTGGATAACCATCCTTAAAGATCTTTCTAGAAGAAGTGAGTGAACTAAATTATAGATATAATTCATTGTGCATGCATCTTGAACTTTGTAGGTACATGGGATAACAATCATGGATTATTTTAATTAACCTATAATAAATGTTACAATCCTTGATTATAATTTCCCCTTTTGAAGCCTCGTATGTTTTTCCTTGTTTGTCTCCTTTTCACTGGACTAAAATAACTAAGACCTCTTTATTGGGAATGAGTTTTGTGTAGAAGATGAATGAAATGGTTTAGTTGACCAGGAAGTGGTTTTTAATAGCATATATTCATTATAAGTCATATGTAAATCAATGGCACCAATGTCTGTAGTTCTTACTGGGGGACCAAGTGTTTATAAGGATAGAATCATTCTTAGGTTATCATTATCTTGTGAAGCAGTGGGACATCACAACATGGTCTTTTGTAACCTTTGGGGTTCAAGAGACAATAGGTGTAGTGGAATACCATTAGTAATTTCCTTCTTATTTGATGCTTGTTCATGACATTTTCCACATCTCACTATTGAAAAAGTATAATTTTTATCCATCTCATGTGCTAAGTTGTGATGAGCGTGGGCTATAAACATATTTTTCAATAACTGACCAACCAAATCAGATTGTGGAATACCATATAAAATTTCTTATACTAAAATCTAATTCATTATTTTTATTCTTGTGGAAACAAGGGAATGTTGATCATGTGGTCTGGGAGGGGATTTTTGGGTCAAGGAGTAGTACAATCATTTGTTCTCTGATAAGACAAGAGATTTTAAATCTAGATATTTAAAGTTATCATAGGGATAATTATCACATCAGTGGTGTTTTTTAGGTATTTATTCTATTATCTATTTCTTATTTTTTATCTTTTTGTTTCCCAGGCATATTCTATGAAAAATGGTGGTTTTGGTTCAGATAGTGGGTGGTGCATGGTTAGCGTACGATTAGTAAAAACCATTCACCAGACCTATCAAAACCATGAATCCTAGACAGTGGGTGTTTTAAGGTCATATGTATAGGTTCATGAATTTTCACCACCCCTTTTAGACCATGCATCCTCCCCTCCCCTTTGGATAGAGTCAGCGCCCAGTACGCACACATTATGGTAGACCGTGCTTCCTAATTGTGTGGCCTGCCAAATCTTTTAAAAATGTGTAATTAAAACTCTTCCCCTATCTATTTTAAACACTCTAACCCATCTCATTTTCCATATTCCTTCTCCATGGACACATTCACACCTTCCTTCCTTACCCTCTCCCATTGGATTCAATCCTTGGGTTTTTTTATCTTGGATCTTCAAGATTCCTCTATGTAAATATCTTCACTTCTCTTCACTTGACCTTTTCATTATTTTAAATTGGGTTACCTCCACTTCATCCATTTTATTGACCTTCAGTGTGCTAGAATTGTAATATTTTTCTTCAATATTGATATATATAATGTGTTATTTCTTCTATAGGATCTTATCCCACTTTTGTGATCCTCACTCGATTGGTGGTGGTATCGTAATGAAAGGTACATGGTTCCATGTTATTAAATTATTCTATGAGTTAATATGTTTTCATTTTTTCTAAATTATTTTATTAAATGGATTTTTTGAAAAAATGGGTGGTTTCAAATATTTTAGGGTCTATAAGGTTTTGGAAATGGAATGTTTTCCTGTGATGAGATTGTTCATGATGAAAAAGGTATTTGTATGGTTTAGAAAAGAATTTTTTCAATTGGGATTCATGGGTATCTAGATGGTTGTACTAATAACTAGTACACCATGAGAGATGGAAGGGTCTGAACTGGTCTTCCTTGAAGTATAATTCAATAAGAATAAATACATGTGATGATGGTGTAAATTTTGTGAGTACTAATAGAACATTGATGATGGGATCTCTAATGTCTTATGCATTAGGTGATATATGGAACAAACTAATAAATGAGAGTGTGAGGTTCTTAGAACCTTTTTATCCTATATTATTATGGGGTTTCCAAAGGGTGTTTATGTTTTATGTCCCTAATTTGATTTATTGTCTCCATTTTTGTTTTTCCCAATGATAATATTTTTCTTTTATAAAAACTAAACAATTTTCTTTAAAAAAAGTATATTTATTGTTCTTATAATAGTTATTTATAGAACACCTGCTTTGATCCTAATGGGAGTGTGAGATCATACCCTACATATACCTGAAGGGAATTTTTTGATCTTTTATTTTCTGATACAAGTAAAACAAATGGTTAATTTGGATGTGGCGTCATATTCTCTTGATAGTGGATTCTGATTTTTTCTAATGCTGATAGTGGTGATTTGGTGGGAATCAATCATCATTCCACAAGGAGGCTCGTGTTTTTCTATTGTTTGATTCTCTTTTTGGACATTTTTGTTTTGGGTAAAAATGTAAATGGAACCTTTTTATGTATATTTCTATTTTGTATCACCTTTTAGGAATGTTGGGTGTGATAATTTTGTACATGTATTATAGATATTTGTGCTAGTGTAGAAATGTTGTGGTTCATAACATGTATTTTAGTTGATATCTATAGGAAACTTCAATCCCAATGGAGCTAATTGAGGCCCTGGCATTAGTTTCCATCTTGTGGGGATCATGAATTCTTTATGGGACATGACATGGGGCGAGATGGGTCTCAGATTTCATTGAATCCTGGACCGGTTCATGGCATGTGCCTTGTAAAAAACCATACTCTTTCGTTGAATAAAACAAGATATTGTATTTTTATATTTTATAAAGTATCATTTATTTATTAAATGGTTTTAGTTTACAGTGTTTCCTTATATCTATGAGTTCATGGGGTAGGTAGTTATATAAATATTCGATAAATAGATAATCCTTTAGTGATGGCATATTTTAAATAAATTTTTCTAACAAATAATATTTTATTATTATTATTAATATTGTAGGTAAGGTAATTTCTTCAGATATTTTCATTTCTAACTCATTCCGTATCAAATAGATTATTATTAAATGAATGTATATGAGATTTATATAAGTAATGGTTGAATTTAAAATAAAGTGATGTACTAAATTATATTATAAAATACCTAGAACAATTCTTAAAAATTATATCATTGGAAACATGGAATACGTATGAAGGATTCAATGATAAGTGTATTTATGGGTTGTGATTCAACTCTACCCATATTTTCCCAACCTAGTATAGAATTAATTTCTAGATGATGTGTTTTGACATAGTATTCTCTCAAGAGAGTTCTATTATAGGCTTCACAATTATTTTAGGATTCTACTCCAGTGAGTGTCCTGTACATAGACATATTTGGATTTGAATGCGAATTAGACATAGTATGGGGATCCTTGGATTCCATTCCATGGTCACATTGGTAGTTTTTCATGGTATCGTGTTAAAATACTTATTATGTAACTTTTCCCATTTATATTTTCATAATCATACATATATGTTTAACCCCCTTATTATTTTCTTTCATTAAAACCATAAAATGGTGCTTTCTTATATTTATTTCAAACTAGAATGATCAGTTTATCCTATAAGAAAATTTCTATGAAAATATTGAGGAAAATTTCTAGTATGTATGTATATAGATTCCCCTAATATATTCATTGTGATTCATATATAGATTTGTTTTTTTTGTTTTTTATTATCAAAACAATGGTTTTATAAATGGTTCATTCATTTGATGGGAACCATTCCTAAATGTATCTCAGAGATGTGATAATGGTGGTCTATATAGGATCCCACCCATCTAGTCCATGATTATAATATTTATTATTATTTCATTATATTATATTATATCATATGTATGTAACTTAAGACCATTTTTCATGCATATTTCATTCATGTTTTAATTTTGTAATTTTATAGAATTACAACATACATATTGGTAGTCCATGATCTAACTTCCTCCCTCACTTCCTATTGATATCCTCTAGAATTTAAGGGGAAGGAACCTAAGGTTAACAATAGTAAATTTTGGGTTTGGGGTAAATCAATAGCGGTTTATTAAATATTAAGCCTAAGCCCTAGGTTGTTGATAATTCCAAGTTGAATTTCCACTATCCATGAGTAACCACTTTAGAGAGACCAAAATTCCAATATAATTCTGACAATAAATGTGTATATATCAAATCCATCCCTTATGTTAAAATTCAAAATGAAAAAAATAAAAGTCATGGTTGAACATAACTAAATTTTTATGTCATACTAAGCATGTTAATCCTTATATGAATGTAATGAAAATTATAAGAATAAAATTAACACTTTAAACTAAAGTATACATCCATTCATAAAATAACACAAATATTCTTGAATAATAATTTAGGGAATAAAACAAATTAATTATCACTTCTTAAATCCATACATGAGATAATAATTTATTAAATTTCATACAGAAATTATTATAAAAAAATATATTTTAAAAAAATCTTATAGAAATTACATAACATATAAATATAAAAACATTATATCTGTATAAAAAATCTATATATTTCATGGTTTATTATTAACATGAAATTTAACATAAACAACGTCATATTTCCAAATATAGGATATTTTTTGAAATTTTTTATAATAATATAACAAATTAATATTTTCTATTAATACAACATAAAATAAATGTTTTATATTTTAATTTATTTAAAACTTTGATCAAATCATCCAAGTGACCTTTTATAATATTTAAGCATATTTCCAAAATAAGGATATCAATATGAACATTCTATGTTTTTATATACGAACATTTAAAAAACAATATAAAATAATTTATATAAAATGTTATTTAAATTTATAAAATATTTATAAATCATCCAACCATGTAAATCTACATTAAATCTCAATCATATCATATTAAATTATTTTTTTTGTGGTTTAAATTCCTCCATCAAAGTACATATTACCAAATAAGTTTATAAAAATTTTAAGAATATTTTCTATTTAAAAATATAAAACAATCATCATTTTTTGTATAAACTTCAACTTGGTTAATTTTTAATGACAATAATTGTCAAGGTAAAACTATAACTTTTTTTATTTGGAGATATTATTTTGGGAAGATCCATTAATTATCATTATTATAAAATAATGATGTAGTTTTACTCTTCTATACCATGTTTTTTTATAAAGATAACAATTATATACTAACCACACTTGTTTAATATAAAAATATGCCATAATAAAATCATTTTTATACTTCTCTATTTTTTAAAAACTTTTTTCGTATCCTTTTTCCTAAAAAATCACATGATTTTATAAATTTTATATAACAACAATAATTTTATTCTTAAAATATATTTTATTTTAGAAAAACTCTATGAACTATTAGTATATTCACAAAACACATCATAGTTCCAAAAAAAATTAATATCTCTTTGCCTATTTTAACTTCAATGAAAATGAAATATATGTGGATATAATAGCACTAAACTGTTTTTGAGGGGACAAAATATGTCAAAAAAAAGTAAAAATAAACAACAAAAACTATTTTTTCTATATGATCTATCTATGAAATTAGAATAAATAAAATTAATGAATATTGTTTACCCTTTATTTGATAATATGTTTTAGAAAAGACTCTCTGAATAAAATTAATAGAGATCATTGAGAAGTATCCTATATACTCCTTCCTTAGATAGTATCCATAGGATGTGTTAATATCTTAATGTTTCTAAAGTATTATATCTTCCTCATTATCTACTAGATACTTGGTTAAAGAGGAATAAGGGAATAAATATAAGGATTTGAGGAATTTTATGATACTTCCTTACAATATTCAATGGTACCAACCTCAAAAAATGAGAATATTTATATATCTATACAAGTCCTCTCCTTAGACATAAAATATTTATCAACTATTCATCTATCAATGAGATGTTCCATAATATTTTTACAACTTTTCAAACATAGATCATTATTATGATCAATTTTTTTAACATTTATGGGGTTATTTTAGCGATTCAAATATCACAAATCATCATCATTTAATGAGAAAATAAAAAAAGATATATTATGTAGACAATTGATTCAAATCCTGCATTATAATATCTCAAATATACAAATATTTATAGAACCATGACATAATAAACTTCAATATATCTTGATTTACACTATATCAAGACACAATTTGGTTTACTTCACTGTGAAATGATAGTATATATTTCTATGATAATCTAATTCCAACAAGAATCCATACCCAACCAACCACATCAATCCATCCACCCAGTCAACTACTATCACACCACCTTCTTCACTATCTCAAAACCCGTCTAATATAAAATTTTTCATGAAATGTCAATTGAAACAAACACATGATAAAAATGTGAATAAAAAAAATTATAGTATAATAAATGATGATGTTTAAAAGATGAATAAAATAAATAATTCATAACGAAATACTATCAAAAGGCCCTATTAATCTGGGATCATTTTCTATTGAAATTCCAAATTGAAATTACCTTTATTATCATAAATAACATATTAATCAGTGATCATTATCCTATACTTTACTATCAATTTAATCTTGATTTCTTAGTTGGATAATCTGGTTTATGTTTTAAACATATAAAAAAATCATATTTAATATCTTAGTTTCATTAATTCTAGTCAAACCATCTTTTAGATTGACATGTGGTTCATTCATACAAATCACAAATTTATGTATAGAGAAATATTTTTGGGATATTTTTCATTTTATTTTTAAATTTTATATGTTTATTGTTGGGAATAAAATAAAATTTTAATATATTAGCATATTTTTAGAATAAATTTGAAATTTCTATAAAATGGGAAATTTGAAGGATTCAAATATAGTTTTAGGTTTTTTTAAATGTTCCTAGATTTTGGTGTTTATGAAGATAAATGGAAGTCATAGGTAATATAAAACATAGAGTGATTGAAAAAAATGGTTTGTTTCATGACGTGTTTCATGTCATAACATATCTTATAGGGAATCCACCTAAAATTACTCAGTCTTTTTTATAAAGGAAGTGAGACGATAGTGAAAACCTTATAACATTTCATAAAATCCTTATTGTTTCTTATAATTTCTAAATTTTAGCAATCATCGATTGTTCAAACCGCAATGGAGGTAAACTTTGACACCATCATTCATCAATATGCATCACTAAACAAAAAAAATAGTATCCAATTAATCATTAATATGATAACCCTAATCGAGGACCCTATATCATGGGCATGATTGATATCTTGCACATGGCCTCAAGAAAGTTCCCCAATCAATATATGCTAGAAACTAGTGTCGATGTTTACCATACATTCATTACAGGGATGATTTTACCCTATAAAAACACAGACTAAATTATATTTAAAATTAATTGAATTTTAAATTAAAATCATAACATTATAATATAATTTAAAATGAACTAAAAATAGATAGAGTTTAATGGAAAATTAAAATTTCACAATATTTACATGGAATGGGAAATAACGAATATCCAAATCTTTTCACATTGCACGAATAAATACTACCATATATTATATGAACTCAACTCTTATGATCTAACATCAATAAACATAATATCCTTAATTTTTTTGTACTATTTCATAATAAATCTATTTATAAACTAAAATTGTCTTGTAGGGATGAGTGAACAAATACTCAGTTGGATTCCCCAAGACTGTTGTGAAATCTAAAGAAAGACATATTGCCTACCATGCTACCAATTGAATTTAAAATAGTTTAAAAAAATTAAAAAAATCAATTATACATAATAATGAAATAAAAGTAGTATATGGAAATAATATAACCATTATTTCCCCAAAATAAATGTGATAACCATTATAGAATAAAGAATAATGAGAAAAAATATATAGTCAACATAACTTTTTCCTATGATCATAGTATAATGCCACTAGGGATTATAACCCACCAACATTTTTTTAAATCAAAACCATCTCCATAGATATCAAAGAAAAAATGGAACTCCCCATGCATTTTAAAAACTTTCACCTTTCATCTGTACATTCCACTGCATGGTCATTTCTAACACTCAAACCGTTTATTTTTCTAAACTATTTTACACCATGAAAGCGGTTTCCAAAAAAAACTAAAAAATAAAAAATCTTAACTCAATTAATTTAAATTACCTTAAATTTTAGTTTCCCAAAAACATCATTTTAAAAACTAAATACAATGGGTTTCACTAAAAAACCAAATTTCAAAAAAAAATCATTTCTAAGAAACATCAATTGTCAAATCAATTGTGATATGACACATAAAACATTAGAAATAAGAAAATGAGATCATATTCCTTTTTTTTCTTGATACAAAACCCAATTATAAAGTCCTAGATCTAATAAAAATAGAATGATATATAAAAATCTAAAAAATAGTTAGAGATAAATAAACATATAAAATGGATTAAGAGAATATTAAGATCAAACCTATAATCAGATATTTATTGGATCAATCATAGAGATAAATGTATCATTAGTTGATGGAGGATCACCAATTTGGTTCTCAAGAATATTTAGATTCACCCAGAGTTATGTTAAGGAATATTATGAATTGTACATGAGTCCAATAGATATTTTAATAGATAAATCACATCAATCAAACATGATTTAATGATCAGATTGAAAAATTCCCAAGTCTATGAATGATTATGGGAATATCTCTTACCACCAAACCTAGAAACCACACTCATGTTAAATGGTTCATGGAACCTTGAACTGAAAATTAATCCAGCACTACCTTAACCATATGGTTTTTACATTTCTATAACGTAGTCTATGAGAGTATTCAATGGATCATGTAACCTTCACTATTCCAATAAAAACACAAAATTATATAAATAAGCACAAAGACACAAAGTGGGGACTTCCCTATAAAATTCATTACATCCCAATCCTCCCAATATTAAGGCATTACATCCCCTAAAATTTAATTTTTATTATTCTCCTCGAACAATGATGACCATTGTTTCCTTATCTGATTCACTCATTGTTATTTCCCTTCTTGAATCAGCATATGGTACTACAGAAAATTGATTAATATAATACTCTATCCTCTAAAGATATTCTCCTTAATATCATAAATCCTCAATTTATTCTGCATAATTCTTGTATTCAGTTTTAGATTCACAATTTTATAGGAAATAACATTTGATAGGTCATATTTTTACTTTGTTAGTTGGGGGATATTATACACATCACGTGTTGTATCATATTTCAATGAACAATAAAAATGATAATCAGCATCTCCTAGTCAATCAAAAATCTTGAATAGACTAACATACTAGGGTGCTAACTTCCCATACATCTCGAGCTTCTAAATGAAAATTTTCTAATGAGTCTACTGACTACCATTTTCCTCTGATTCCCAAACTGTTTGATTCTTTCTATACAAGACATTTGGTATAACAGCACTCTAACCTACTTTATATGATAACTGAAATAAAATATCTCAATATAATCTAAAATATTCACTACTTCATGTTCAAATCCCATCAGGATAAGATATACCTAAAAATATTAGAAACTAAATGAACTGTAAACCTCTCAGCAAATAGGTAATGTCTCCAAATATTTGATGATGTGTATTAAAGTGGAAAACACTTATCCAAACATACTGAAACATATACATCAAAACAAAAAACCACAAAATATTTTTATTCATATTAGATTGAAAAAATTAATAGGGATCGCCATATATTTTCTTTATTGATCCTGAATTTGTAAAGAATTTTTTTCATGATTTTAATATCCATAATTGAGAATTATTCGATTAACTTCTTCCTGGGGTGCCCACAATATGTGAAAACCTCTCTATACTTTGGATAAATCTCCTTCAAACTATATTCTTCAACCACAACATGATGTATCCTAGTATACACCACAATATAGTCTAAATCACTACATCATGGTGGTTTCATTAGTATAAATTATTAAGAATATATAACTTTCATTAAAGACTTAAAATTATATAATAGATTACGAATATATCACATTATATGTATCAACTAATAAATCTATATAAAAAACACATTTTTGGATATATTCTAAAACTTAATTTGGAAATTCTATAATTTATTTTCACCATATGATACCCCATATATAGAATCTTGTAAAAATCCATCCAAATATTTATTCATGTATCCACTAAAATACTTGTTGGGAATCTCTCAATGTTTTTTATAAATATTTTATAACAACACTTAATCCACATTTACACAACCACAATGTATCATCCCATAAAATTTTTTAATCATCCCAAAAAATTATGCATTCATTAATCCATAATTTTAATCAAAGAGAATCCACTAGAAAATCATCAATGATACTCAATCTATAAAGGGATCTTAAATGTTCTGTATTGAAAACATGTATATCCATACCCATATCTACTTTATATGAATATAAAATTATTATTAATCATATAATCACATAGTCTAAGGAATTGGGTGACCATATGACATGGATAATGTAGATCCAATATAGACTACCTTTCCATTCTCAATACCTTAAGTATAGAATGATCATATAGTGAACACATTTAATTTCATCCATTCGTTTGGTTGAGCACATCATATTCCCCTCATCAAAATAGATAAAGGCATCACATGTACCTTTTAAAGGTATAGAAATAAACTTCCTCAATTTATACCTACCAAGGGCCTAGTTGTCATAATCATCATATGGGAGGATAAATATTATCTTATTTCATCTACAACCAACATCATGATCAACAACATACTCAACCACCCCTAGTTATTTCATCCACAAGGCTAGTGAAATAGAGATATAAAATTATCAACATTTTTATTATATGTATCTTTCCAACCATGGGTACGCGGATTCATATAAAACCTTAACTACATGTATACTAAAGGCACAATGTGTAATTACCTAACCCTAATTACCAAGATTCAGTGATTTATTATATAACATTGGCATGATACAAGGAATCCTATCCTGAAAGATTAATAAGTTTAGTAGCCTTGGAAGTAAAAGATACATTCATAAGTTTTACATAACATCATGGAATATAAGAATCAAAAAAATTTTGTCCACATTGAACACACTTATATACTTAACCTATCCCTATAGGTCAACCATTAAATACTTCTTCACGTCCTGGAAAAAATAAAACACAGAAAGGGGTGATCTCATCAGCTCAACAAAGATAACAATATAACATAAACTTTAATAAACAAGTATAAACATTGAAGGAAATGTATAAGACTAAAATAAAATCCTTTTAAACATAAACTTCAGAATAATATGGAAAAGATAAAATAAAATAATTTCATTTACGTATTCACATGGATATTCTACTAGTAGAATAATCACATGTAATATCAATAGCCACTTTCATAATGATGTAATGCATAATGCCAGACTTTATAACCACATAGTCAAGGCCTTATGCCAAATCTACAAATAAGATTTTTGAAAGGCCTTTTTCCAAGACACTAGTTTCTCTCATAATACCTACCAATTTATCGAGGAGCTATAGCGGGCTCCACCTGTAACTTACTATGTCTAATGCATTCCTCATATGAACAGGTTTAAACATAACATAAAAAATCATATTAAAACTAGCATATGAAATTTCAATAATTTATCCATAAATCATAAATTGATTAAAAGTAACACATAAACAGTCAAACATATCACAAAACCTTCAATACAATATAGAACTTTTGTATCATAATAAATTAACATCAATCATGCTTAAAATCTATCAACGTATATTGACATAGATGAAATCAAAACTTTTTTAGAGAAATATCTCTTTCTATATTGAAATAATTTAAAAGTTATATAATTATAAAACAAAACAATTATTTTGAAAATATTTTTATAATATTCTATGGGAACCTTTGACGATGTTATAATGGAGAAAAATAGCCGCACCCGCCGTATAAGTTAATAAAAATACATTCTTACCATAATTTTGTCGAAAAGGTCATAAAGTACCTTGTTTGGAAAATGATGGAAAGATTCCTTTCAAAACATATATGGTCAAATAATGGAATAAATGAATTTAATCCATTGTATATTAAATAATAAAAATGGTTTGAAATAAATTTTTAAGAAAACACGGATGTCGATGATAAAAAGTTCCTTGTAGATACTTACATAAAAACAACCTCGGATAATATAGATATTATGAAATTAACACTTAAAATGTAATTTTTCTTGGTTGAGGGTACGTTAAACTCCACTATAATAGTTACCTCACTGATATTAAATTATTCAAGAACCATATACATAAATATGATTCATATATGATCTTTTAATACTGCTTTGATTATAATATTTTAGTAGTATCATCGTTTCGAGTGTTAATAGATTCATTTTCCATTATATGCTTAGTTACGTAAGCCATGTTTGTTATGAATAGGATTTATTTGATTTATATACAGAATTATATTTTGATCATAAACATTTTTTGTATTCATAATATGAAAATTATTCTTGAACTATTATGATGGAGAATGAATCTCATCGCATTCGTGGAGATGGTAATCCGTACGTACGCACGAGTGACAATATCAATATATTGAGAGAGAAACCATATGTAAGTGGTTGTTATATCATATAAAAAGATTCATTAAAATTTTATATTTATTATTTACATCAGTTATACTCATTATTATACCCATCCAAATAATGAATTGTTTCGATAACAAACTACACCACGACGTGGAGACGTTAAGTCGTAGGTACGCACGTATGGTGACTTTTTCATTTGTAGGATGGATTGAATAAATAATACGGTTGTACCCTATTTATAATAACAGCACAGTATGTATAAGATACCGGATTTATTTTTTTGGTATGGAAGAAACTAATAAAGAGGAAGCGGAAGAAGAAAATAACTTGAAAGAGGTGATGAAATATTTACCTCTTCTTCAGGTTATTCCTTTTGATTTAATCAAAAGAGCTCATTACGGTGGCTAAATAATCAAAGTAATGCCTCTAGGTTAAATATAGGGAAGTTGGGAGGATATTTGGGCAGGTTTGTTCTGATCCAAAAGGCTTTGGAGGTGTGAAATTAAGAGAAGGAGAAGTTCCCTTTTATAAGAGAGGTGAGGGTCACTTTAGGAAAAGCTTCAAATATTATTTCATAATAAAATATATTTCAGTTTATAATGGATCCAAAATGAATTATTTCTAGGATAAGGTGAGGATGAGTATAAAACCTTTCAACCAAAAGGTTTTATATAGGTTTATGTCACCAAAGTAACATTATATTTTCGATTTAACACTTAGTTTAATAGTATGACATTTTACAATGTCTCTTTGTATTTTTATATTATATGGTTAATAAACTTACTATAACATGCCAATATAACCCCAAGTGGTTCATTATTAATATATATAAAGTTATCTATGTTCTTTAGACAAACCTTATATTTTTATAAACATTACATCAATTAATAATATAGTATTTGTTTTAAAAATTAAATTATGTCAATTTTGACACTATTTAGTATTTGGTTTTTGTGAAAATCATAACCACATGATTAATTCGAAATAAAATTATTCAATAAACCCTATATTGTTATAGTAACATTGAAAATTAGTGTAATTCATCAAAATACTAAAATTACATTTATTTATATATTTATAATATCAATTATTTTAATCATTCATTAATAAGTTAATTACAACATCATCATTGTGTCATAAATAAATTAAATTATATAATGTCTAAAAACTATAAATAACATAAAATTATGAATTAAATTTTTTAAATTTATAATTAATATTTATTGTCTAATTTAACTTATTTATAACCCTATATTAAAAATTGTTTAGTTATTAAACTTTGAATTTAACTCTTTCAACTATTCTTTAAATAAAATAATAATAAATGTCATAATCTAATCCATGTGGACCAAAGAGGATCATATTTTATTTCTAAGGTTGTTTTGGGTTGAATTATACTTATCCAATAGAATTACGACATGTGTTAGGGTAATTATGATATCATTTTTACCCTTAATTACTATTTTTACTTTTAACTGTGGTAAATAAATGTCAAAAGTTACTATTCACCAAAAAATATTTTCATCTTATTGAACAAAATTTTACATACCATTAATAACCTTGTCTCTCGAATTTTTTAAATTCAACTCACATAAGAGGTAAAATTATGTTTTATTCAAATTTACAAATCCTCCTATGAGGTGGGTAAAAGACGATAAAAAGTTCAATATACTTTTTATATTTCTAAACATATTATAAAATGACTCCAATGAATTATAATGAACTTATATAGTAATTTTGTATCTATTTTGATGTAAAATAAATTAAATTAAAATAAATTATTATTTAAATAGAATGCCAGTTTTAACCAATAGCACGGTGTTTTCCACTATTCATCTAAAACTGAACGGTTTCAGACAAATACAAAAAATTCACCCCAATACAATTTTGACATTCTGAATTCTAAAATAAAGTCTATTTTGAAAAAGAAAATTTATAAAATTTTAAAAAGTGGGTATTACTACTCATAATTTCTAGTTTGATTGGGCGTGGTGTGTTTGAATCTCGATGTTGCATACAATGAATGCTATTGAATTATTCGAAGGGAAACGTTTCATGGAAGATTGGGGTGTTACATTCTTCCCTCCTTAAAATAATTTAATCCTTGAAAATTCTATAATACTACCACACAAAAAGATTTGGTAGTTTCTTCATTATAAGATCCTCTGGTTCCCACATTGCCTCTTCCATCTTATGGTTTCTCCATAGAACTTTTACCCGACGAGTCGTCCGTTTTCTCAGCACTTGTTCTCTGATATCAAGAATTTTGATAGGCTCTTCACAATAAGAAAGATTAGGTACCAGTTTAATTTCCTCATAAGTGAGTACATGCATTGGGTCAGAAATGTATTTTGTCAACAGTGAAATGTGGAACACATCATGAAATCTAGAGAGACTTAGTGTCATTCCCAAACGATAAGCTACAACTCCAATTCGTTCTAGAATTTCTAAAGGTCCGATGTACCTGGGACTTAATATACCCTTCTTACCTAATAGTATTACTCTATTCCATGGAGATACCTTCATGAAAATATGATCTACTACCTGAAATTCCAAATAATTCATTCAGTTATTGGCATAGATCTTCTACTTACTTCGAGCCGCTTCGATGTGGGTTTGGATAATCTTCACATTTTCCATCATTTCCTCAACAAGATCTAGGCCTATGAGTTTTCTTTCACCAACATCATCCCACCAAGTTGGTGTGCGACATCTCTTTCCATATAACTCTTCATATGGTGCAATATGAATACTTGAATAGAAGATATTTTTGTAGGAAGATTCTACCACTGGTAAATATTGATCCCACATACCTTTAAAGTCAAGTGAGAAAGATCTCAACATATCTTCTAAGGTTTGAAAAGTCTGTTATGATTGTCCATCAGTTTGAGGGTGGTAGGTAGTTCTCAAATGAAGTTCAGTATTTAGGGCTTTCTGAAAATTTTTCCAGAATCTTGATGTAAAACAGGGATCATGATCAGAAAAAATCATTAGGGGTACTCCATAAAGTCTTAAAAATTCATTAATATATAGTTTATCTAAACGTTCAAGTGGTAAATCTTCTTTTATAGCAAGAAAAGTGCTGACTTGGTAAGACGATCAATAATGACCCATATTGCATCATTTTTCTAGGATTCTTTGGTAGTCCCATGAAAAAGTCAATCATAATATAATCCCATTTCCACTCAGTTATGGGAAGAGGTTGCATGACTCCTCTAGGATATTGTCTTCTAGCTTTCACTTGTTGGAAAACCATAGATCTCGACACAAAATCAGCTATCTCTCTCTTCATTTTGTCCCACCAAAAAATATTCTTTCTAATCCTTATACATATTAGTGCTACCAAGGTGTATAGAGAAATTGGAGCTACGGGCATCATCCAAGAATTCCTTTTTTAGATAAGGTATATCGGGAACACAATGTATCTTCCCAAATTTCAAAATTACATATTCATATATGAAATCGATCAATCTCCCATTGTTCATATCTTTAATTTTCTTTTGAAATTCTTCATCATCAGTCTGAGAACTTGTTATCCTTTCTAGTAATAATGGTTTGGAAACCATTTGAAAAAGTATAGATATTTCACCTTCCATGGTTATTCCCATATCAATCTTTACTAGATCCATGTATATAGGATCCTATTTAACTCTCATATTGTTCAAAACTCCATGATCATTTCTACTCAAATCATTTTCCACCTTATTTACCTTCCCTAGGTGGTAGTGTATATTGCAATCATCATCCTTGAGTGGTTCATGACATCATCATTTTTTTGTTGAGTTCTTTCTCTGAGAAAATATACATCAAACTCTTTCAATCATTATAATTCTCACATTTTTCACCAAAGAGATAGTGTCTCCATATTTTTAGAGAAAATATTACAGCTGCTAACTCTATATCATGAGTGTGATTGTTTTGTTCATGAAGTTTTAGCTATAGTGATGCTTAGGCAATATCTCTATCATTTTTCATAAGGACATAACCTAGTCCTTTCTTTGAAGCATCGCTATAAATTACAAACTCATCATTCCCTGATGGTAGAGTCAAGATAGGAGCATTGACTATTCTTCTCTTCAGTTATTCAAAACACTATTCACACTCTTTTTTCCAAACAAATTTAACCCCTTTATGTATGATCTTGGTTAATTGGTTAGCCAACCAGGAAAAATTCTGGACAAAACGTCGATAATAACCTGCTAAACCAATAAAATTGTGTACCTCAGTTATACTCGTTAGTGCTGGACATTCTTAGATTTCTTTGGTCTTCGAACGATCAACATAGATTCCATACTTAGAGACAACATGTCCATGAAAATAAATCTCTTGATGCTAGAATTGACATTTTCTGAACTTCACATATAATTTATTTCTTCTAAGAGTCCTTAAGATAATACTCAAGTGATTTTCATGATCTTCATATATTTTGGAGTATACTAAAATAACATTAATAAAGACCACTAAAATGTCATCAAAATATTCCTTGAAAACTTTGTTCATTAGATCCATGAAAATAGATGGTGCATTAGTCAATTCAAAAGGCATTACGATAAACTTGTAATGCACGTACCTGGTTTGAAATGCAGGTTTCAGAATGTATTCTTTCATCACACACAACTGGTGATATCCAGATCGAAGGTCAATCTTTGAAAAGTATTTAAATCTATGAAGTTGATCAAATAAATCATCAATGTGAGGTAGGAGATACTTGTTCTTTATAGTTATAACATTTATCTCTCTATTGTCAATGCACAACCTCACCGATCTATCTTTATTCATAACAAAAAGAACAAGGGTCCCCCATGGAGAAACAATAGAGCGAATAAATTCCTTATTACTCAATTACTCTACTTGTTTCTTTAGTTCTACTAATTCCACAGTGTCCATTCTATAAGGGGTCTTCAATATGGTCCTTGAACTAGGAATTAAATCAATGGAAAACTCAATTTCTCATTCTGGAGGATGTCAAGGTAAATCCTCTGTAAACACATCAATATATTCTTGCACAATTGGTACATACTCTATTTGAACATTCTTTTCCTCACCAATAGATATTTCATTCTCTTCCATCCCAATAATTGAATTTAGTAGAGACACTAGGGGTGGATCTAGATAAGAATCAAGTGGTGATGTTTCTACTCTAAAGATAAGGTACACCTTATCATCATCGAAAATTGTAACCTATTTCTTCTTACATTAAATTCTCGCATCATGGTCTAAAAGCAGATCTATTCCAAAGATTATATCAAATTCAATCATGGGTATGATGATGAGATCAGAAAAAAAAAGAACATTTATATGCCATAATGGTAACTGATTCACAAAACTTTGTTGTGATGATACTTCCCTTAGGTGTTTTGACTAAACACCCCCTTGTTATGTCAAATTTAAAATAACTAATTTTCTTAGCAAACTGGGAAGATATGAAACAATGTGACTATCCAGAATCAAATAATGCATTGGATAAACTTGAGGAAAGCATTAAATTACCTGAAACCATGTCTTTTAGAGGTCCAACCTTAGCAGTAGTGATCACATATGCTTGGCCTTTCTCTCTTGGACTTTTTAGGGTAAGTTTTCATTATTTCTTAGGACATTCGTTTGCATAATATCCCTTTTCTCTATAATGGTATTATTAAACATTGACAATCACTTTCTTTCCCTTGAAATCACAAGGTTGGTGGCCTTTTTCACCACACTTGTAATAGACTCCAATTCCCTTCAGGCAAGTACCAGGGTGTTTCTTCCAACATTTATTGCATGATGGATATTCAACTTTTCCCGTCTACACCTTATTTCCATTTCCAGAGTGTTCATCAGATCTCTTCTTCTTCTACTTTTAATTAATGTCGTAAGACTTAGAGAATTTTTTTTCTGTCTTGATAGCACATGAGACAATATCTTCATATGATAAGAAGGATTGTGAGAATAATTCTCACCAGAGAAATAGTTTTAACCCATCAAATAATCGATCAATATTACTCCTTGGGTTATGTATATAATCTATATCATTCCTTGATAACCTTGTAAATTTAGCCTCATATTTTGTGAAATTCTCATTCTCCTTTTGTCTTAGACTCAATATTTTCCGTTCCATATCCTCTTGATGGTCACGAGTAATGTATTTTTCTTATAAAATCTTTTTAAACTCTCTCCATTCCATATTTGTGACTTGATCATCTTCCTTTGTGTTCTGAATCAATTACCACTATTGATCGGCATCTCCCATGAGGTGATAAACTAGCATGAAAATTTTTTCCCTTTCACTACTCCTAAAATTGTGAAAAAAATTCTCTAAGGAACATATCCATTTCTCGGATACAAATTGATTTGTAGTCCCATTTAATGTTGGTGGTTGTTGCCTCATGAATCGGTATAACATTTATCCTCCACGTTTTGGATCAGGGTGCTCTATATGGGTATGGTAATTATTCATAACCTATGTGAGTTGTCCCAGTATGGTGATAAGTTGATCAGTACCAGTTGGATCACCATCTCCACTATATTTATCTTGAGTAGGAGGGAAATAAATTTATAGATTATGTGTGTTGATATGGTTTAAATTCCATCCACTAGGTTACATTTCTAAATAATGTAATATAGTAGATTAGTTTATGAATTGCGATAAATAATTCCAAACTTGTAAAACACTTATCATAAATTGAACAGTTTATGGATATAATCCATAATCATAAAAATGTTTTCTTTGAAGGGGTATATACTCATGAATCTTTTATAATGGTTTGTAAACAATATGTGAATTATCCTAAACATATCCCTTGGGAGTTCTGTAACCAAGAGCGTAGCAAGGCCCGTTGTCCTACACCAGCTCTCGTTTGAGTCTAGCTCAAAGCTGTGTTTTCGGGTTTTATCCCTAGGTACATCTGTGCCAGAGCTGCCTCTACCTACTCGTATCTATACAGGTATGTATTTCTTGGAAAACTCACAAACACTCTACATTACCAAAATTCAAGGAAGTTCCTCTATACAAATCATCAAAGTCTATCTTATGGTAATGTTCTCTAGTCACAATTTTTCTAAATCTAGCTTCCAAGGTTTGTATTAAACTTACTCCGATTCCAACTATAATGCCCCGACCCCAGTTACCCAGAGTCGATGATTTATTACATAACATTGGCATGATACAAGGAATCATATCCAAAGACCGATCAGTTTAGTATCCTTGGAAGTACTACATACATTAATAGGTTTTAAACTACATCGTGAAATAAAAACATCAACAACATTGTGTCCCCATTGAACACACTTAAATATTTATCCTATCCATATAGGTCAACCATTAAATACTTCTTCACATCCTAGGAAAAATAAACAACGAAAGGGATGATCTCAGATGCTCAGTAAATATAACAATATAGTGGAAACTTTCCTAAATAACCATAATCATTTAAGGCAATGTATAAGACTAAAACAACTTCCTTTTAAACGTAAAATTATGAATAATATGTAAAAGATAAAATCAAATAATTCCATTTACTTATTCCCATGGATATTCTACTAGTCGAATAATCATATATAATATCAATATAAACTTTCATAATGATGGAATGCATAATGGAAAACTTCATAACCACATAGTCAAAGCCTTGTGCCAATGCTACAAATAAGATGTTGTCTAGGACTTGTTCCAAGACACTAGTTTTTCTCTTGAGACCGACCGATGTATTGAGAAGCTATAGAGGGCTCCACATGTCACATACTAAGTCAAATGCATTCCACATGTGAAAATGTTTAAACATAACATAATCATTCATATTAAAACTAACATTTGAAATATCAATACATTATCTATAAAACAGGAATGGTGTAAAAATAACACATCCATAATCAAACAATCACAAAACCTTCAATACAATATGGAATTTTTTTATCATAATAAATTAACTTCAAACAAGCATAAAATCCATTAAAGGATGCTGATATAGATGAAATAATTTTTTTAGAGAAATATATCTTTCTATATTGAAACCATTTAAAAGTTATTTAATTATAAAATAAAACATTTATTTTAAAAATATTCTTATAAGATTATATGGGAAGCTCTGACGTTGTTATAATGGCAGAAAATAGCCGCACCCACCATATAAGTTAAAAAAAAGACATTCTTGACTTAATTTTGTCGAAAAGGTCATAAAGTACCTTGTTTGGAAAACAATGTACAGATTCATTTCAAAACATATAAGGTAAAATAAGGGTATAAATTACTTTAATCCATTTTCTATTAAATAGTAAAAATGTTTTGAAATACATTTTTATGAAAACACGGATGTGGATGATAAAGAGGTCCCAATAGATACTTACATAAAAAAACCTCAGATAATAAAGAGATTATGAAAATAACCCTTACCTTGCACTTTTCCTTGGTTGAGGGTAAGTTAACCTCATGTATAATATTTAAATCATTTTTATTAAATTATACAAGAACCATATATGTAAATATGATCTTCTAATATTGCTTTGTTAATAATATTTTAGTAGTATCATCGTTTTGGGTGTTAATTGATTCATTTTCCTTTACATGATTGGTTACGCAAGACATGTTTGTTATTAATAGGATTTATTGGATTCATATAAATAATGATATTATGTTCATAAACATTATTTTGAATCATAAAATTAAAATTATTCTTGAATGATTATGATGGGGAATGAATCTCATCACGTTCGTGGAGAGGGTAATCCGTACACACGCACGAGCGACAATATCATTATATTGATGGTAAAATCGTATGTAATTGGATGGTATATCATAAATAAATAATCATTAAAATTTTATATTTATTATTTACATCAGTTATATTCATTATTATACCCATCCAAATAAATAAATGTTTGAATAACAAACTACACCACCACGTAGAGACGGTAAGCCGTGCGTATGCACGTATCGTGACTTTGTCATTTGTGGGATGGATACAATAACAAATATGGTTGTACCATATTTATAATAACATCACAGTATGTATAAGGTACTCGATTTATTATTTTGGTTTGGAAACAACAAAAAAATTGGAAGTGGAAGAAGAAAAGGACTTGAAAGAGGTGATGAAATATTTACCTCTTTTCCAGGTTCTTCCTTTTTGATTAGATCAAAAGGGCCCCATAGGTTGGCCTTATGATAAAATTAAGGCCTATAGGTTGAATTTAGGGAAATTTGGAAGATATTTTGGTAGGTTTTTACTAATCCAAGAGGCTTTTGAGGTGTGAAATTAAGAAAAGGGGAAGTTCCCTTTTATAAGAGAGGTGATGGTCACTTTAGGAAAAGCTTGAAATATTATTTTATAATAAAATCATTATTGATTTATGATGGCTCCAAAATGAATTATTCAAAGTATAAGGTGTTATGGGCCTAAAACCTCTCAACTAATAGGTTTTAGACAGGTTTAGGTGACCATATAAACCTTATCTTGTAAATTTAACTCCTAGATAAATAGTATGACATTTACCATGTCTTTGTGTATTTTTATATTATATGGTTAATAATACTACTATAAAAATCCAAGAGAACCCCAAGTGGTTAATTATTAATATATAAATAACCTTATCTAAGTAATTTGGCTGAAACATAGATTTTTAGGAATATTATATCAATTTATAATATGGTATTTGATTTAAAAAGTCAATTTTGACAATTTTGACACTATTTAGTATTTGGTTTTTTTGAAAATCATAAGAGCATGATTAATTTGAAAAAAAAATATTTAATAAACCCTAACATGTCATATTAACCTATATAATTAGTTTAATTAATCAAAATTCTTAAATTACATTTATTTGGATATTTATAATATCAAATATTTTAATCTTTCATTAATAAGGTAATTACAACATAATCATTTTTTCAAAAATAAATTACAGTATTTAATGTCTAAAAATTATAAATAAAATACCATTATGTAGGAAATAAATTTATATTTATAATGAATATTTACATTCGAATTCATCTTATGTAGAACCCTATTTTAAAAATGTATTAGTTATTAAACTTTGAATTTAACTTTTTTAAATCTTCCTTAAATAAAATAATAATAAATTTCCTAATCTAATCCAAGTGGACCACAGATGATCATATATTATTCCTAATGTTGTTTTTGGTCGAATTATACTAATATAATAGAATTAGGACATGTTTTAGGCTAATTATGATATCATTTTTACCCTTAATTACACTTTTAACTTTTAACCGTGGTAAATACAAGTCAAAAGTTACTATTCACCAAATAATATTTTCATCTCATTAAACCAAATTTTACCTACTTATATTAACCATGTCTCTTGTATTTTTTAAATTCATCTCAAAGAAGGTGTAAAATTATGTTTTATGCAAATTTGCAAATTTTCCTAGGAGGTAGGTAAAAGACGGTAAAAAGTTCAATAAAATTTTAATATATCTAAACTTATTATAAAATGACTCCAATGAATTAAATTGAACATATATAGGTATTATTTATCTATTTTTACCTGATATAAATTTTAATAAAATAAATAATTATTTAAATAAAAAACCAGTTTTAACAAATAACACATTATTTTTCACTATTCAACAAAATTTGAATGTCTTCAGAAAAATACCAAAAATTCACCGTTATCAAATTTCGATATTCCAAATTCAAAAATGAAGTACATTTTGAAAAATAATTTTTTTAAAATTTCATGAAGTGGGTATTACCTTTCATAACGACTAGTTTGATTGGTCACGGTGTGTTAGAATCTCCATGTTGCGTATAGTGAAAGATTTTGCATTATCCAAAGGGAAACATACCATGGAATCTTGGGGTGTTACACAATGTTTGAAACTATATATTCAATAATTGATGGGTCATCTAACCAAAAAAAACTCATATCGAGCCTTATTAGAAAACCCCATATGTAAATATGAAAACCCACCCATGTTAACCATAACATTTCATCACAACCTATAATAATACATTATGAAAATTAGTTAGGGATAACTCAAATACATAGGCTAATTAACTTTTCAGGTCCATAAATATATATAATGTGTATGAAATAATAATAAAGTGGAGACTTCATTTTATATAACATGGAATGTTTTATATTCTTAAAATTTATTATGAATATTAAAAAATTATACATAAAAAAATATATAAACATATCAGATATGCCATACCTCTAGAGAGGCCTCATGTTAACTATAATTTTATGGTTATGTTAAACTCATTATATCTATTTGAAACTACTTACACATCTCTATGTGACCATGTAAAAACCACCTATGAAAATTCCCTGGTGTGTAATATCTATAAATAAATATTATTTTAACAATAATGATATGTAAGAATCATATTACTAATTTTAAACTCTTTAAACATCATATTGAAACATATCTTCTTCATAAATTTTATTTATATGATGTTAATAACTATTTTTCTTTACATGGAAACATTTCTCAGTACATCATTTTCACTATAAAACCTTGTCTTTAAACTTTTATTTTCAATCATTTTAGAGACTAAATTTATCCCTTTACATTAGATATTGTAACCATATCATATTAAACTATTTTACAGCATAAAATGTATTTCACTTAGATTTTGATGGGTATAATATTTTTTTAGTTCACTCTTAATATCTAAAAGTTCAAACATACTCCCACTAGCCTCATAGAAACTATATTTTATCTAGAATATCATAAAAAGATACTCACCCTCATTTATGTTGGAAAATAACATCTATTCAGTGGGAATAAAAAAAATAAACTATTAGCACTCGTATTACATATTAAATTCTATATGTTTATAGAAATATACTGAATAGAATATTTTATTCTTCAAACTATTCTATTGTTGGGTAGTGGGAACTAGTTCCCTCATATTATAAACAATATGTATAAAATCTATTATCCTAGAATAAAAAAATATCATTTTATTTTTTTTAAAATCTTTTTTACAATTAAATAAATCATAAACCTGTGTATAAAATTTAATCATGTCATTTATTAATAAGAACTCATTGTTTAAGATAATATCTTTTATCAAATAAGAGGAATACATAATGAAAATATGCAACCATTATTCAAATCCAACAATGATTTATAGTAAACCACTCTTTCCAACTCTTTGATATAGTTACCCCTATTTTCATCACTCAAATTTTTAGTTTAATCTCAATCAAATAATCCTTATTCATTTTAAAATACTTATATATATTTACAACACTTGTACAACATACAGAAAGTTTTATCTACCCTTAAAAATAGAAATTTTGAATTTTATTACATTAATACTAGATGTGAAATCTCCAAAGTACGTCTTGTACACAATCATTATTTCTAGGAAATTACTCCTCTAGTTATTAGGTTATTAATTATAGAATAACTACCCCTCTTCCAAACTTTTCACTTGGGTTTTATAGTCCAAAGGTGACTATTGGATCCCCCACCCAACAATCATATTTTAGCTTAAAAAATTAACTTTTTATCTTTTAGTAAAACACTAGTTCATAGAACTCTAGATCATTTCCCATATATATTTAACATATTAAAGAGATTAGTTAAACATCCATTGAAATAATTCATTCTCTAGATTACAAAAAAATATCAGAACCTTTTTGGAAATTATAATATAACGAAGTCTGCAAATAGATCAAGCCTTATAAGTAGTAATAATATCTCCGTGTCATTTCTATTTCCAATCATATTGAGTAAATTAGTGGAGAATTATGTTCCTTTAGTCATTTTTCATCTAAATTATACTTTTGAAACCTCATACATCCCATTTCCTGCTAATTCATTATATATCAATTTGAGGTTTCTTATCATTTTTAATGTGTCTATTATATCAAGTTTCTTTTACAACATAAACTTTATAGATATAATAATGAGAGTAAATGCATAAATTGAATCATTCATTTTAATTTCGTAAAATCAAGATCAATTTTTTAATTGATTTACTAGTTGGTTATTCAGGAGGGGTTTCCAAAAACATAAAATTTTCCCAATTTTTATGAATGATCCATAAGTTTTTTTCCATCCTAAGAATTTACATCCATTAATTTTATATTTTTATAATATTAATATATATTTCATGTTTAATAAGTATGTTGTCATTTATCAATATAAAAATCTTTTATCAAATGTGCTTCATGTTGTACAATAATAAAGACTTTTATTATATTTAATCCTATAAAAATTAAGATCCCATTTTTAAATTTATCATATCTATTAGTGGTCCAAGATCCATATTTCACTAATATTTGAATTTCTTTTACCATTAATAATCTATTTAGATATACCATCATGTCAAAAATTTTATATATGACTGTTGTATAGTTAGGTGGATAATTCCATTCCATGTCTATCATATGGATAAACTAAACTCTATTCCTCTCGAATCCATATGTTTAGATTTTTTCTATGTGTAAACCAAATCATACACTAAATAAATGAACATAATATAATTAGTGTCACCCATCACTTTCTTTCCTTACACATTATTGTCCATCGGCACCCAACTTTGGCTTAACCTACCTAGTTTAGTGATTGAGTTCTTAAAAACTAACAATTTAGAATATATATAACAATTAGTATATTAATGGGATTTAAATGTTTCACCATCTTATCTCATGAATTGACTTTAAATGTATGCATGTTTATAATGATTTTTATTTTTGAAACCATATTCTTGTAATAAAATTAATATATCAAAACTATATTGATGGGTAAATCTTTACTCAACTCATAACCTGTTATACTAGTCCAAATTAAAATCCAAAACTATTTATACAAATCCAAATCTATATCATTCATAAGGTATATGAAATAGCTTCACGTTAAGGATTAGAATCATATGAAATTAACAAACTAAATATGAGTGATCATGGAGTGACATGTATCCCACCATTAAATTCCTATATGGATCCTAAGCACCCAGTATCATGACCAATCTGACCTAAAGTCCCTCTACTATTGGTTCTTTAGTAAAAAAAATATAATTACAAGAAAATTGTAACACCTCATTTTTATAAACTCCAATTAACCTTAAAATTCAATCTCATATCTCATGAACAATCCAAATTTATGCTAGAATAAAACTAAATATATAATTATATCTTGCACATGAAATGAATGTATAATAAAATATCGAATCAGTTTACCAGCAACTAAATTAAGAATACATAGATCCATAATATAAAAAATTAATATATATAAATAAATTAGCGGTTTTTAATAAATAAATGTACATTTAAAAATTTTATATATGGAAAACATTTTTGAATATATCATAACTAAGGAATTTATAAACACTTTAAAAATTTTGTAAGATCTTTTTGAAATTCTATAAAATAAATAAATGTGAAAATTTCATATTTATTTTAATATATATTATTAGAAATTATAGTTTTCATGAAATTTAATGTGACCTAAATTATATTAATTTTTTAAAAAAATTATGAAAATTTTCATAATCATATAATAATTTCAAATTCTATGTAAACACATTAAATAAACTAATCATCACAAGTTTTACAAATAACAAATTTCAAAAAAAAATATTTTATATTATCATCAATGAACAATTCATAGATCACTATATAAAAATTCATAGATATCACTGTATTTTAAAATTTATAAATAATTTATATATTTATCATGTAAATAAAATTTAACCTAGATAACATCTACAAACACATTTTTATTTCGGTTTAAAGGATCCTTTATAATGGTGTTTTTTTTTAATTTTATGAAAAAAATAATTTTTACCTTAAAATTAACTACATTAAAACAATTTTATATGTTGAACATGCCATGGTAAATCTCTAAGTCATACAAATTTAAAATACTAATCCCACAACCATTTTAATATAATGAAGTCGTATTAAGGAATCCATTTTGGATAGAAGTCATTTTGACTTATCCATGGAATCTTTGGAAGAATATTTCATAATGGGATTGAATATTTCGTGGTGGTGATATGAATTAATATTTAATACAATCCATGACCATTTATACTAGATATAATCCATTTTGAGCCATGTCTTGATAACATCCACTATTACAGGGTTTGTCACCATACTACTAAAATTATGATAAAAATGCTTCGATAACCAAGATTTGGAAATATAAAAAAACAATACTATTTTTTCATCAAAATTTTATATAGTAGTTTCACATAAAATATTCCATGGTATTATAACATTTATAATAACACAACTTTTATTCATTAAATTTATGTTATGGTTTATGGAAATTCAAGAACCACAACTATTTTATAATTTTTTATTCTATGGATAAGGAAAGATCTATATTTCTAATTTCATAATTTATTTTAGTAATAAATAGAAATTAAATATAATTAGACCTAATAAAACTGATGGGTTTTAGAGGGGATAAAACATATATAATCATTTCATAAAACATCCACCAAAACATAAAAATAAAAAAGAATCTTTATTAATAGTCTAAATAAAGAAATAAATAATGAAATTATTTTCTTTATTTAACCTAAATATTTAAAACCTCATTCAAATGATCCTAATAGAAATCACGAAGAATAAACCCAAAAACTTATTTCTATATAAGGTATCCATTGGATAGTGAAAATATCCCTATATAATAGATCAAGTATTGTTGAGCTACTTTGGGTATATTTATAGAATGGAAATATGTAAATAAGAATGTTTGAGTTTTTAGATGGGTTATTGAAGGCTTTAGGTTCAATTTTTGGAATATAGACATAGTGTGGTAAATTTAATTTTGAAGAATTATATCATTAGTGACTTGATATATTGGTTCCAAGTACTTAGTGTGCTCAGGTGGGATGGGGATGGCTCTATATGGTCCCTCAAGGAACTCAGTGGACTTGGGATGTATACCTGATTAGTATTGGGTAGCTAATAGAGAGTGATGGGGTACCGAGTGAGTACTTGGTTAGAATTTTTAAAATCATTTAATTAAATGAATTTAATTATTTAAAATTATAATGATAACAACTTATCCTCATTTTCCTTATTCAAGGTTACACACCCTTCTACCCTACTCCTTATTTGTTTTCTTCTCATGTGGGGCTCACACCCATTTGTGATCCAAAAAATGATCATTATATCATAGGGAGTCTCCATGATTAAGGCTATAGTTTTCTTTCATGTATTCTATATTTTTATTTATTTTTCTTCATATCAAACCAGTTATACCCTAAATTTTTGGTTTATTCCATGTTTCTTAGTTTCATTATATTGGAGAAAAAATTTCCAATGATATTGTATGATCATGGTTCTATTGATTCCATGTATGTGGTTCCTAGATACATCCACAATTATATCATTTTTTAACTTTTTGATTTATGGGTATGTTAGATGACTGTGATCATCTAGAATCAACATTATATAAGGTCTCTGAGGTATAAGATATTTTTTCTAGGAGTTTCCTAGGGTGGATTGTTATTGTTTGAGTTCAGATATGATGTTCCATTTTTCTTCATGTTTGGAGGACCTTGACATGGTTGATGAGTGGTTCTTATGATTTCTTGTTAATGATGGAAGCTTATAACTTGGTTGTGAAATGATTCATGGGTATGATTTGGTGGTGATATATCATTAACTGATGGGGTGGTGATTGATTTTTTGCTTTGTTTTTAGTCATAATATTCTATTTTTTCATCACAGCATTGGAGCTAAATCCATTAGGTTCATGAGCACATAGGGGTGTGGTAATTTAGACTATTGGAATATTGTTCAGATACTCTATAAACGATTTAATTATTGTGATGTTATTGATCGTAATACTATTAGAGGGATATAGCATAGATTTTATACTTGGTTTTTGAATGATTATTATGATCACTAGTTGGCTATGTAATTATTAACATTGATGGGTTTTATCTATGTTTTTGAGTTGGAAATTATAATAGATGGGTCTTGTATTGTTCTTTTAGTGATTCTTCATTCACCAAGAGTCCTTGAGTATGTAAATTATATTTTTTATTATATTATGAGACTAGGGAGATTCATCATTATCTATTAATTCATGCTCAAACTATTAGTGGATCATCCCATTTCACCGTAGTTGATGTAGGTAGACCACTCACTAATGGTTGGATGAGTATATGGTGGAGTGGGTTTTTTTACTTTATATTTTTCATATTTTTTTCATTCAATTATTTACATATATATTTTATCTTAGGGAACCATTGTTTGTGTTCTACTGATTTTATACTCACACTTTACACTAGCCCTCCCAGACACATGCAAACTTCATGTCTCATAAAATAGGAAAGGTAAAGTACCATGTGGCTAGAGCGTAAAGGACGGTGTAGTGGTTTATGTATAGGGGATATCTTTGGTTATATTTTTCTAATGAACCTAGAGGTCCTTTGGTGCCACATTGGAGTGGTAAATTTATACATTTTGGAGATATCTACGTGGGATCAAACTACAAGTGAATCCAACTATCTTTTTTAATACTCTCATAACATTATATATATATATATATATATATATATATTAGTTTTTTGATTATATGTGGTATGTTATTCTGTATGTACATGTGATTGACCATTATTTTTTCTTGATTTGATGAAAACATTATTTAAAAAGGAAATAAGTCATTATGTATTTAATAGTGATTCCTAGGTTAACTATTGGATAAGAGGATGGGAAAAAGACTTATCTCTCTCTTTTAAAGGGATGAATATTACCTACATGAAGACTCTATCATATATTTAAATCATGTTTGTGATTCCTTTCAAAATATATGGTCAGTAATGGTTACCACTTTGATAGAGATTTTTGTTGGTAATCCATCATTCAAACCAACTATATATATCATAAGTTCTAAATCATTCATTTACATTTTGGTTAAACTGTGGTTTAATTCTATATAGTTTTGTACATTTCAATTTATTTTGATTTTTAGAGTTTGTAGAGGTCTTGATATTGTTATTGGGCCGATGAAATAAGATTCCTTTTTTATCCTAATGAAGGTAATTATAACCCACATAGTTTAGTGCTGATTAACAAGACACACTATAACATTTAAGTTCGTGTGACATGGACTATTGTGAAATATTGGGCTTAAACCTTAAAAAGTAATCCTATGTATCCTTTTTAAGAAGAATCAAAACCAATGTATTTTTTATTTCACATTTTAATTTTGTTTTATAGGACCAGTTTATATAGTTTATTTTCATGTTTTAAGGATATCTTTTATGAAATTCATAGTATTTAAGCTGGGACTTACTAGTTGACAATAACCTAGTGATTTATACTGTGGGATTTAGATATGGATAGAAATTTTTGGTTCATTCAACTTGTTGGTAATGATACTTGATAGGGAATGTACACTCATATGGAAAATTTCCCATTGAGTATTGTATGGTTGTTTCAAATATGTCCCTTCATAGATGATATCCTCACAGAAAATATGGTCCATAATGTAATAATGGATCATAGGGGATATGTCCCGTTGAGAAAGGCTTCATGAGAGACATGGCACATGAGAATGCATTGTAAATTATTCATGGTTTTTTAATATTGTTGTTAATAAAAAAATTTATCACCACATTGAGATCATTAATAAGGGTATTACTGGGGCTTACACCTAAGGAGTTGTCTGATGCATACATCTACTTCTTACTTGATGATGGTTGGACTATGAAGGATGACTGGAAGTCTAACGACCCAAATTTTTTTAAATTAAATTATCATTAGAATGAATAAATTCCATATATAAAACTCATTAACTATATTTAATTATTTATTTTAGGCTATTATAAAATGTTTCATGTTCAATTTAAAATAATTTTAATCATTATAACAAATGATAATATAGCCATTCCATAGTAAACATTAATATTATTATGTATTAAGGTAATAATAATATCAAATTGATACAAACGAAATAAGTGATGGTCTCGACTAGTAGGATCGCACCCTATAAATCCCATGTATCAGAGCTTTTAAAGGAGGAAAAACCACTAGGATTTTATGTTTATTAATCCCAATCCAAGATTAAACAACTAAAACTTGAGATAAATATATAATGGGAGAAATTCAATTTTATTGAGATCATGACCCAAACCATGTTCATCTAACCATTGTAATAATGTTATACTATCGCACACCATACCCTTGGGGTGTACACTACTATAATCAGGGGTCATGTATCTAGACCATATTAATATAAATATTAATATTTTTTTAAATAATATAATGATTATATTTATCCCCTTTCATTATTAATTCAAATATATATATAAATGAAGAATGTGTTTGATAAAAATTATATTTATATATGAAATAACTAAAATTGATTATTTGGGAAATATGTATAGTTATAAAGAATTTTTTTTTTGAAAAATGAAATAATATTGGAAATCAATTCCATCTTCATGAAATGTTATTATTAAATTACTTTTATTTAAATATAAATGATAATATAAATTCATAATTATTAATGTGATTATTATAAGGATGAAAAATTTTATAGTGTTATAGACACTAATAATTTCCACTAAATAAGGATTTTTAATATAAAGTGTAAATTATAAAATTTTGAAACTTATTTTGGTAAAATAAACACTGTTTTTGAAATCATCACATCTGAATTATCCAATGGTTAATTTTTCAATATTTTCTATGGTAGTCGATTTTTTTGGGTAAATACTAAATACATAATAAATATATAGTATGTATTATGAGATCATAATAGCACAAAGTGGCGTAATAAAAACTATAACAAAAATCTATTACTAAAAATATATTTACCCTATAAAATAACTTTTTTAAAAGTTGTTTTATTAATTTTACAATCCTTTAATGAATCCTTTAAAAGCTATATTATATTTTAAGTGTTGAATGTAATTTTTTTATGAACATTAATCACTTACACATCATTACCAGTATCATTTTAATGGGTTTTGTTCTTATACTAAAAGAATATTAAAATCTAATCCTCTTTAGATGAAACCGTAAGAAAAATCCCATGTTTATTTTGTCACCTATTGTCCAAAACCTATGATTAAAAATTAATAAATAATTTACCTCTAATTTTCTATAAATAATCACCCAAAATCCAATTCCTTATCACTAAAATCACAATTGAGTACAAACATATTTCCCCCACCCTCTCTAAATCCCTCCCAAGGTGTTCTCAATCTCTTAATAACTCTTAAATATTTTAGAAGAAACCCCACAAGGTAATGATTTTTATCATCTTCATTTTTATTCAAGTACACTCTTTGTACTAAGAATTTTTATGTCTAATTTATCATGTTTTAATGGGTTTTTACATATCCTTTTATTTTTATTATTATTTCCAATTAATGATATAACACCTATCTCTTCCATTAAATGCATATAGGAATCTTTATGTACAACCACAATACTGATGAGATTATCTCGTGATTTTACATGACAAACATTTTCATTAGGAATAACCCTACCCATTTCCACTCAAGCTGATTCACCTAGATTTACTTATCCTTAATTTATTGAGGATTTCCATTTACATAACTCACACTACGTAATCTGTGGATCAACAGTGATGAAATAAATTCTTATCATTTGTGACATATTTGGTAGGAAAATTCATGTACATAATATGAATTTTACGGGTGGAATGGAAATTATAGTGACTTTTAATGAATTTAATAACTTTTTTATCTGATGAGATACCATTTATAGTGCATGGGTGGTAATCCTAAGCATTCTATGTTTTTATTTTTTGGCAGGTTTCTTTAAGATATGCATATGATGTCATGTTTTATGTTGTTTATATATTCTTATATTACCTAGATGATATCATCTTATATCATTCATCTATATTCATGCTTATGGTATTTCTCATGTATTACATTCATTATGTTATTCTTTTACTATTCCCTTATTGGGATTATTATATCACCCCTTTCTTATGGATGTCTTCAATTTATCCCATGCGGTTTTAGAAGATCAATGGAATTTAAGGGAATATTAAGGATTTTTTAAATAATGTTGATGTATCGCTAATTAAAATTATTGTTCTATGTATCTAACAACCCAAACACACTTCACCTCTTGATATTTTGGGATTGAGTTTTTTGTATCACTATATAATAATTCATGAAATGAAGTGTATAAAAAATTTGGGTTGTCATAGTTCGTATCAGAGAAAGGTGTAGTTATTTTTAGGGACTAGGATTAAAAAACATTAGTCAAATCATCAGATGTATAACTAAACATATAAAAACATCCCTAAATATTGGTAATGTATATATTGGGAGGTTTTTAATGAACAAAATACATAAATGGATATAACAAGTGATTTTGGATAAGGAACATTTATACCTATGGGGAAGGAAACTAAAAAGGGTGAATTATATATTAACTCAATAATAACCTAGTACATAACCAAGTGGCTTTATTACTCACCTAGTTTGAATCTCATTGGGTATATTCTTTGGTAAATTAATAAGATCTTTATATACCATTATCAAGGAAATAAAAAATTTCTACCAATTTATTTGTTTGGAAATAGACCACAGGTATCATAGATTAAAACCTATAAATTCATAGGTTATGTGTTGGCACCAAAAATCATGAAAAATAAGAGGCCAAAAGAACTATCTCGTGAAGCTCCTTCATGGTGTTCCCCCAGCACCGCGACCACCATGAAGCGAGGAGGTGGGATGATCGGTGACTGCAGTTGACATTCATGAACCCACTGCGAAGCCAGGAGGTGGGGCGCTCCGCGATCACATTTGATGTTCGCGAGGACAAAGCAAATCTAGAAGGCAGGACGCTCCACAACCACATTTGACATTTGTGATCCCGCCACGAAGCAAGGAGGTGGGACGCTCCATGGCCGCATTTGACATTGGTGAGGCCGTTGCGAAGCCAGCAGGCGGGACGCTCCGTGATCGCTTTTGACGTTCGCGAGCCCACCACGAAGCAAGGAGGCGTGATACTCCATGACTGCATTTGACGTTCGTGACCAACCATGAAGCAACGTAGCCCCTCTTCATGCCGCATGAGCTCCGCTCTGTTGTGTCTCTTGCCTATAAATATTGGGCCCCCCTAACCCCACAGGACGGACAATCTGACCTTTCGACTTCTCGGATCCCGAATCACGATGCATATTTAGGATATACGAACCATGAGCTATGCAAGGTACTTCCACTTGACGAAGTGCCTCCCATTTGTCTCGTTTTACCCACTTTTTACAGGGATTCCTTTTGTGAAACCTAAAGTATTTCGCAGAGGAAGGAGATCCCCATTGGGACCTGGGTTGTCGTAGAGCATTTATGCCTTGCGAAACACCCTTCATTTACACATGACCCACATGCCAAGGATGGGTCACTATAATTCGCGAAGCACATTGCTTCCAGACACCTTGCTTTGTCAGGAACCTTTGCTCCATGTGGAAGTTCTCTATGAATGCCTCTCCACTTTCCAAAGCACCTCCCATTTGCACCTCCAACATATTTTAAGGCTCAGTCACCCCACATCATGAAGCACACCCCTTCGCAAGTACCCTCTGCCATGCAAAGCGACCGAGTTTCACAAGACCCCTGCTTATGGACCCCTCCGCTTGGAAATTATTTTACCCGTGAGACCCTCCTGGTTTGTATGATGTGACTTCAAAATCCTCTGGGCGATACCACCTGTTGCGTTTCTTCTCCTAATGCTACTTTGCATAGGCACGGTTATGAATATTGCTTCTTCACATAGCCATGCTAACGTGGACCCCTCGATGGTTCACTCCATGACACCCCCTCACCATGGAATTGTTGGTTCCTTCTCTCCCACAAGGAGCAGGGGGTACTATAGATGTATGTACTAGGGGTGTGGAGCACACCCACATCATCCGGGCTCCAGGACGTTAAACTACCAAGCACCATCTTCCTCTGCACATGACATTAAACTGTGACCTGGCCCCGTGCCTCGCACATGGGGTGCCCCCACCGTGGACATTCTCCGCACCCCCTAGTCTCCACAAGAGATGATATCCTCCTTATGAGAGTGGCGTTTGTTCATGGAGAAAGGGAAACCACCTTGGTGTAATCCCCATCCCTTCTTGCAGGAGGTATCATCCCTGCTCCTCCTCACTTCCTAGGTGCCAAGGACCAAGAGGGGAGATGGGGACAAGGGTTCTTATTACCCTTTCCTTCTCCCGATGGGATTTATCACCATCAGTCCTCCATCCTAGATTAAGTCCCAATCTTGCTCTCCTTGGGCTGCTCCATGCATAAGCCCCACCCCACATCTTACGGACGCACCTTTCGCGACGTGGTCGCCAGGCATTTGCTGCCTCTTGTTTCTCACACCGAGCATGACACACGTGGGATTAGTGTAAGCATCAACCATGAAATCTCCACCGTCCCGCATGACATTAAACTGTATCTATAACCCGAACTATGAGGACATTGATCCATGTCAAGACATGGTACATAGGAAGCCTCTACGAGGTTCAATACCCAAACACCTTGGGCTGTCTAGAGTGTAAGCCCCACACCATATCTAACTATGGGGACTTTGATCCATGTCAAGGCATGGTACGTAGGAAGCCACCACAAGGTTCAATCCCACCACCCAGTTGTTCTGACCATGTCAGTTCACCAACACCTGGGGCCGGCTAGTGTGTAAGCCCCACACCATCCCGAACTATGGGGACTTTGATCCATGTCAAGGCATGGTACGCAGGAAGCCTCCACGAGGTCCAATCCCACCACTCAGTCGTTCTGACATCCTTCACGTTGGTTCACCCCCATCCCGCATGACGTTAATCTATATTCCACACCAACCCGAACTACGGGGACTTTGATCCAGGCCAAGACAAGGTACGTAGGAAGCCTCCCCGAGGTGCAATCCCACCAATCAGTCGTTCCGATTTCTTTCACGTTAGTTAAACCCTGTCCCGCATGATGTTAAAATATATCCACAACCCGAACTATGGGGACTTTGATCCATGTCAAGGCATGGTATGTAGGATGCCTCCATGAGGTTCAACCCCAAACACCTTGGTCCGCCTAGTGTGTAAGCCCCACACCATCCCGAACTATGGGGACTTTGATCCATGTCAATGCATGGTACATAGGAAGCCTCCACAAGGTTCAATCCCACCACCCAGTCATTCCAACCATGTCTGTTCACCAACACCTAGGGCCGCCTCAAAGAGTAAGCCCCACACTATCATGAACTACAGGGACATTGATCCAAGTCAAGGCATGGTATGTAGGAAGCCTCAACAGGGTTCATGCCCCAAACACCTTGGGCCGCCTAGAGTGTAAGGCCCGCACCATCCCGAACAATGGGATCTTTGATCCATGTCAAGGCATGGTACGTAGGAAACCTCCACATGGTTTATGCCCACCACCAGTGGATCCTTGTGTCTACATTCACTTCGGTTCTCTGACGAATTTCCATCCGAACTATGGGGACTTCAATCCATGTCAAGGCATGGTACGTAGGAAGCCTCCACGAGGTTCAAGCCCACCACCCAGTCATTCCGACCATGTCGGTTCACCAACACCTTGGGCCTCCTCAGAGTGTAAGCCCCACACCATCCTGAACTATGGGGACTTTGATCCATGTCAAGTCATGGTACGTCGGAAGCCTCAACAAGGTTAGAGCCCACCACTCGGTCATTCTGACCTCTTTCATGTCGGTTCACCATCATACTACATGACGTTAAACTGTATTCCCCTCCATCCCGAACTACGGGGACTTTGATCCATGTCAAGGCAAGGTACGTAGGAAGCCTACACAATGTTCATGCCCCAAACACCTTGGGCCGCCTCAGAGTGTAAGCCTCAATCCATCCCAAACTTTGGTGACTTTGATCCATGTCAAGGAATGGTACGTAGGAAGCCTCTACGAGGTTCAATCCCACCACAAGTGGATCCTCGGGTCCACATTCACGTCGGTTCACTGATGACTCACCACCCAAACTACGTGGACTTTAATCCATGCCAAGGCAAGGTAAGTAGGAAGCCTCCTCGAGGTTCAAGCCCAATATCTAGCCGTTCCAGCTCATTTCACATTGGTTATCCCCTATCCAGCATGACATTAAACTATAGACCCCATTCATTGGTAAGCCGTTATGACCCTGATCATCAGAAATCCTTTGTCAGATGAACTATGCGGACTTTGATTCCCCACCACAGGGATACGTAGGAAGTCTCTTCGAGACTCAAGCACAAAACCATCCTCCATCCTGATTCATACCCGAGCCGCCACATCCCAGTGAGATCATGACACCTCACTCCCCTACACAGAATTTGGGATGTCTCCCACGTGTTGGCCCCAATATCAGTGTTCCCTCTAGGGGTTCCTCAATCTGATCCACTCTAATCAGTGTTCTGGTCATTCTGATCCGTCTCTGTTGGATGTTAAACTTGCGGCATACCCTGTGTTAAACATGTGAATCTAAGGAAAACCATAGACACATTCCCTAAGGCATATGGTTCCCTGCTTTCGATGTGGGATTCCTCGGGCTTCCACGCCCTCGAGATGCCCCATAATAAGGGATAGAAGACAGACACACCAATCCCCAACATCCATACATGCCAGTGATGCCCAGCGTGACTACTCACCTAACCGAAGGTTGCTTCCCTGACTGGACCCCTAGGAATGTCCCGACAGAAGTAGCGTAATTAACTGGTGTCCGTGAAGATATGGCACTGGGAAGAGTTTCATGAACAATGTATTAAATCTATGAGGGAAACTCGGACTAGGTTACGAATTCCGAGGAGGAATCCATGGAAAGAAGAACCGACATCCCATCATCCCATTTCGATCAAGGAGAAAACTTCCTTGAATAAGGAACGGATGTCGCCCGCCTTTGGAAAGTGGAAACGTGGGGTTACAAAGTCGCGCCTGTCACACTCAAGCGGAAAGACGTGCACACCCCAATGAAAGTGTTGGAAACAGAAATTCTGAACCCGACATGAAGGAGGTCCCCTCAATATGGATATTAGTGATGCTTGAGACATCAATGGATTGATGTTTCATTGGATCCAGACATCCAGCGTCGGTCCTGCCAAGGAAATAGCAGGCCTGGCGTGAAACTCACCAGAAGTTGGGGCAGTAGAACATTGGACATCCCATTCTACGACGTTGTCATCATGGATACCTTTTATCAGCCACGGGAGATAGGATGGAATGGGGGAATTGGTCATCAATTATGTTTTCCCTTCATCATTGACGAGTTCATCTCTCTGCTTCTTAGGAATCAGGTTGCTTCCACAAGAATGAGATAACCGCCCACCAGCCTAGGTAGGGGCAGAGGTAACACCAGCACGGTCTCGCTGCGTGGCTTCACCACTTTTTCAACGGCTTCTGCATCCATGACTACTGGGTGTCCATGCCCACTCTCCCCATCAGAAATAATCCAATTAAGGGTAATTAATGACCTTTTATATAGGTACGAGGAGGAAGGGGTCATCCCCACCAAGGATATGGCCCGCTTGGATCTCGAGGCAGCAGCACCTCGCCATCAACACCACCCCTGAGGTCGGCGTAGGGAGTCGCTGCTCCCCACCCAGCATTCAATCATTTTGGGAGCCTGTCCCCGGAGTTCTTTGACGACTCCCTACCTTACGCTGATGAGGTGGGTGGCGTCTGGTCCAGCCCGGTCAGAGTCCCAATCCATGGGATAATAGAAAGGGCTCCCACCTAGCCACGTCAGTGCCGCCATCCGGCCTTGCTGGAAGATGAGAAGGTAAGCTATGCACCTGCACCACCAGCCCCAGTTCGTCTGACCCGATGCCGACGTCAGGCATGAGCTGAGGAGGATGCCTGTGAAGGGGCGTCAACGTCGACAACTTCTATGGCCGGAGCCACATCCAATGAATATCATCAAGTCCCTGCACACATTGAGAAGGGTCTCTTAAACGCCCATTCGAGATCGAGGCCTCAACCGCCCCACGGGTAGGCTGGGTTGACTCTCCTGGTCGTAGGCATCAACAGTGGTCACCGTGAACCAACCTGCTATGAAGCCACCCCATACAGAGTTCCTCCCCGTACCACTACCACACAAATCATGGGCCTTCCCCTCTCTAAGGCTCAACATGGAGGTCTGCCCTGTGCTACCCCCAACCCAAATAAAGGTACGCCCTGCAGAGGTGATGTTCGGTACAGGAGCCTCTCTCATGCCCATCACACTTGGTATGGAGTGCTTCCTCCTACCCCCGACCGTCAACGTGGAGATGTTACCCATCCGACCTCTCTCCAATGTGGGGATCCTTATTACATCCTCTCCATAGCTTGTGAAGGTCTTCCTCACCCCGAATAAAAGAGGGGTAAAGTCCAGCCTCGCTCCACCCGCACCAAGCATGGAGGTCCTCCTTATGCTTCTACCAGTACTGGCGGAGGTTTTCCCACTCAGGTGCTATTCATGGAGGTCCCCCATGTGTCCCCTTAAAAATTTGTCCTAATGCTCCTCGCACCCCAGCTTTCCTGGGTGGAAACCCTCTCCACCCTAGCACTACTGCAGCTGAAGGACCACATGTCAGAAGTTAGCCCTGTCCCGAGGAGCCATCCAGGGGGGCAGGAAGGTGGGTTGTCGCTGACACAAGAAGAATCCTGTGAAGGCCTAGATGGAGATCAAATCGGTCCACTTCTCAGACTCTGAAGCGGATTGCGACTCAGCTCAAGAACCCTCCCCTCACTCATCTAAGTCAAGGGTTTGCGCAGGAACAAGGCACAACAGCCTGGTGCTCCAGGAGTGCGAGGTCCAAAGGATTCCCGCTTCCCTCCGTAGGTTTATCTAGCAGGATGAATGTCTAGTGACCCTGTAGGTTACAGTCGTGCATTCCCCACCATCATCGATATAAGTTCTCTCTACCTCCACAGGAGATCATGAAGAGCTATTATGGGGACCAACGGTGGGCAAGCAGCAGCGCGACCCACCACCGCCACCCTAGCCCCTGATCCAGGAATTCCAACCAGCATCCCCTCCTATCGCAACATAACTTCTAGGTCGCTACACTCCTCCGAGGATAGCCCGACAATTGTTAGCCAGTCTTCCCATTCACCATATTCTCCACCGACTGATCTGCCAACCCAGCAGTCTGCTTCAGTACCGCTGCCAGTTCTTCAACCACCCCCAGTTGGCGAGTGGGGAAATCAAGGGCCAGACACTAAATTTGATCCGAGGATATTCTAGAGAATCCATGTAGTGGACCAATTCCTCGAGAAGTTCTGGCCCGCAGCAGCATGAGTTTTTCGCATACCTGAGTCCCTCACCCCAAATGAAGTTGAGTGTTTCCGATACACCCTCTGGGTAACATATTTCAGTCTACATCACCAGCGTGTGGTTTATCCAAGGAGCCAAGTGCATTTTGTAGACATCAGAGAGTAGTGTTGTCTAGTCGATCTGGTCGCACTCCCTACGGCCCAGCGCCCCGAGTCACCAGGCCGTCATGAGGTCCTCCACCAGTAATGCGTTCATAGTATCAAGGTACTCTGAAAAATTATTAGGGAGGCTACCCCAACGTGAAAATATGTAGTTGGGGGTAGTATTCTGCTCTCCTCTTTAGCCCTATCCAGCGGTAGCCTGACTCGCTATGAGATATTGAGGACATGCCCCCAAGAAGGGTCATGGTCAATATGGCTGATGTAGTGGAAAAGGAGGATAAGTTGTATTTTCTTAGATACTTACCCCATGAGGGTGTTCCACCACTATTGGACCCATCGGGGAGGATTACACATCAGTAGAGGAACCTCCTAGGTCTCCCTGCGCCCACTGAGGCATTGTTACTAATTCGGAATGCTAGTAAGGGAAAAGAGAATGTCAGAGCTGTCATGAACTCTAACCCATCCGCCTTAGTGCAGAAGACGGAGGGGGACCCCATGGAGGCCATGTTGCGCCAACAATTTGCTAAGCAGAAGAGGTTGGTCAATGAACTCCTGGATGAATGTGCTATAGAGCGAAGAACTGGCTATGGTGATCCTAGGCCGGGCCAACAGGGGCAGGAACAACCCCCCCCCCCTCGGTGAGCTATCCCCAAAAAACCCTGATCATGCTACATTCGCCAAACCCTGATCATGCTACATTCGTCAAACCCTCACTCCACGTTCCACGCTTTGTGTGCCCCTCATTCGGACCCTCGTCCTCTTTCAAATCTAGATAAACCCTCTAACAGTATGGATGCTCGGCCTATGGCCCACCTATTGTCCTGGACCAACATTCCGGAAGACTAACGAATGAAATTTTGAGCCCAGTCCCGTGTTTCAAACATGGTCAACAGTCGACCCTCATTTTCTATCCCCACTCCAGGCTAATGCAATAAGAATGCATTTTTAGAATGTGATCAACAGTATTTATTTATTGTCACACCACCCCCACAATGTTACGAATCCAGGGTTTCGCGATTCACACCTCCCATTCCCATCTGTTCGGATTGATTTCAGCGCCCCTGGAATCACCGTGTTTGTGCATCAGAGCACACTAGGAAGACTGTAATTCGGCTGTTCTGAAAGCTTCGTTCTCCAGTCAGGTGCCCCTCAATTTCTCATGGAAATCCAGACTAGTTGTTCAAACCCCGGATGCCTAAATTTTGGCTTGCACTTCTATATTTGGATGGGGTGATAAGGTGGTAGGTATTGGTCCCCGGTAACCATCGACTCAACAGATCCGACATTAGCTACTTCGGCTGGTAGATATAGAACTAGGAAGCCCAATATGCCTCATACAGACCCAATATTCTCATCTCTTCTATGAAATCCTTATAAAAGGTGCCATCCCAATAGGACCAGACCCAATCATCCATAAAGGTGCCGCCCTGGCATAGGTCCCATTCCTCAGACCACCCCTTCTTCGGGTTCCCCAGCGCCACGTTGAGGATGGTTCGATACAAAGGAGGGGACATATCTCGATGAAATGGCTTCCCATAGACATAGTTTAGATGATTTTATAAGAAGTCGGCAATGACAGGCATGAAGTCCTCCTGAGCATGACCATCAGGCGCCCTGAACCATCGGTGCTGGCACAGAGTGCTCCGGAACAAGTAAGTTGGCTCGTCTCTAATTGATTCAGGGATGAAGATATCATCCTTCTACCCAAAACCATACAAGGGAAACATCCTACATAGAGGGTAGTTCTTATGGCTCTTTGACAATAGATCCACCAATCTACTATGGTCTAAGTGGCTTCGGACTAACTCTCCTATCCCCAAACTGTTTTCCATTTCATCCCTCTGGGCAGCATCCGCAAGGACCCCCTAGGCAGCTTCTTCGTTTGCCATTCGATTCTGGAACATGGACGTTTTTTTGGATCAAAAAACATGTCTGCGGATCACGTTCACGAATTCTGATCATGAAGACTATTCGCATAGTGATTCCTAGGCATTGAAAGCCAGATCACGGAGTGCAAATGCAGAGTCGAGGACTCGTTGTGCGCTGCAAAGACTCGATACACAGAGAACACTCATGGAGTACGCAGAGCTTCGCAAATAGAAAGGGAAAGAAGAAAAAATCACAAATAAAGGAAAGGAAAAAAGAGAGGGCACACCTCCTATTTATAGGCGACGGCCTTCGGAGCTTTGTGTGACGTCTAGTTTGCGCGGTGCTTCATGGTGTGCTCGGTATGTGCATCCCCTATCCGCCTCGTGAGCTGTCTAGATGAGTCAGCACCGCGAACAGATGAGTATTTTATAAAATTCCCTTAGACATTGACCTTTTATCTCTCCGAGGCTCCATGTATGAGGGAGGGGGGAATTTTTTGGCACCAAAAATCGAGACAAAGAAGATGTCCAAAGAAGGCCCCAAACAACTGCCTCGTGAAGCTACTTCGCGAAGTTCCCCCAGCACCGTGGCTGCCACGAAGTGAGGAGGCGGGAAGCTCAGTGACTACAGTTGATGTTCACGAGCCCACCGTGAGGCCAAGAGGTGAGACACTCAGGGACCGCAATTGACATTCGTAAGGCAACCGCGAAACTAGGAGGCAGGACACTCCGTGACCACATTTGATGTTCGTGAGCCCTTTGCGAAGCAAGGAGGAGGGAAGCTCCGCAACCACATTCGATGTTTGAGAGGCCACCACAAATCTAGGAGGCGGGATGCTCCGTGATGGCATTTGACGTTTGAGATCCCACTATGAAGCATGGAGGTGGGATGCTCTGTGACAGCATTTGACGTTCGCGACGTTCCGCGAAGCAACCTAGCCCCTCTTCGCACCGTGTGAGCTCCGCTCCGTGGTGCCTCTTGCCTATAAATACCGGCCTCCACTTGATCCCAAAGGATGGACAATCTGACCTTTCTACTTCTGGGCTCTTGAGTCATGAAGCATCTTTCAGCTCTGTGAACGATGAGTTGTGCGAGGTACTTCCGCTTCACGAAGTGCCCCCCGTTTGTCTTGTTTTGATCCCCTCCTTCGTGAGGGATGCCTTTCGCGAAGCCTAAGGGATTTCGCGGAGGAAGGGGATCCCCAAGGGGACCCAAGTCATCATAGAGAATTTATGCTTCGCAAAACACCCTTCATGTACACATGATTCACATGCTAATTCAGGGTCACTGTACTTTGTGAATTACATTGCTTCCCAACTCCTTGCTTCGCGAGGCACCTTTGCTCCGAGAGGCAGTGCTCCGCGAATGCATCTCCAGTTCGTGAAGCACCTCCCATATACAAGTCCGCCCCATTATAAGTCTAAGGCACCCCACTTCGTGAAGAACACCCCTTCGCAAGTACCCTCGTCCATGCGGAGCGACAGAGTTTTACAAGCCCCTGCCTATGGACCCCTCTGCTTGGAAATTCTTTTTCCCATGTGACCCTCCAGGTTTGCACGCTGTGAATTTAAAGTCCCCTGGATGATACCAACCATTGCGTTTTATCTCCTAATGATTCTTCGCATAGGCACACTAATGGTTATTTCTTATTCACATAGCCATGCTAACGTGGACCCCTCGGTGGTTCGCTCCATGACACCCCTCAACACGACATTGTCGGTTCCTTCCCTCCCACAAGGTGCAGGGGGTACCGGTTATGTAAGTCCTAGGGGTGTAGAGGACACCCACATCGTCCAAGCTATAGGACGTTAAACTGCCAAGCACCATCATTCTCAGCACATTATGTTAAACTATGACCTGGCCCCATGCCTCGCATGCGGGGTTCCCCCACCTTGGACATTCTCTACACCCCCTAGTCCCCAGAGGGGATGATATCCTCTTTATGGGTGTGGCGTTTGTTTGTGGGGAAAGGGCATCCACCTTTGTGTAAGCCCCAACCCTTCTTGTAGGAGGTAGCATCCCTGCTCCTCCTCACTTCCTAGGTGCCAAGGACCTAGAGGGTAGATGGGGACGGGGGTTCTTGTCACCCTTTCCCTCTCATGCTGGGCTTTATCAAAATCGGGCCTCCATCCTGGATTAAGTCCCAATATTTCTCTCCCTGGGCCACCCCATGCATAAGCCCCACTCCACATCCTGTGGATTCACCTTTCGCGACATTTTCGCAAATCCTTTGATGCCTCTTGTTTCTCACACCGAGCATGACTCACGTGGGCTTAGAGTAAGCATCGACCATTACATCGCCCCTGTCCCGCATGACATTAAACTGTATCCACAACCTGAACTATGGGGACTTTGATCAATGTCGAGGCATGGTATGTAGGAAGCCTCCATGAGGTTAAAGCCCCAAACACCTTGGGCCGCCTAGAGTGTAAGCCCCACACCATCCCGAACTACGGGGACTTTGATCCATGTCAATGCATGGAACGTAAGAAGCCTCTATGAGGTTCAAGCCCAACACCTTGTCATTCTGACCATGTTGGTTCACTAACACCTTGGGCAACCTAGAGTGTAAACCCCACACTATCATGAACTACGGGGACTTTGATCCATGTCAAGACATGGTACGTAAGAATCCTCCACGAGGTTCAAGCCCACCACTCGGTCATTTCGACCTCCTTCACACCGGTTCTCCCCCATCCTGCATGATGTTAAACTGTATTCCATAACAACTCGAACTAGGGGACTTTGATCCATGAAATGGCAAGGTACGTAGGAAGCCTCCTTGGGGTTCAAGCCCACCACTCGGTCATTCTGACCTCCTTCACATCAGTTCACCCCCATCCCGCAATACGTTAAAATGTATCCAAAACCTGAACTACAGGGACTTTGATCCATGTCAAGGCGTGGTACGTAGGATGCCTCCATGAGGTTCAAGCCCCAAACACCTTGGAGTTCCTAGAGTGTATGCCTCACATCATCCGGATATACGGGGACTTTGATCCATGTCAAGGCATGGTACGTAGGAAGCCTCCACGAGGTTCAATCCCACCACCCAGTCATTCCGACCATGTCAGTTCACCAACACCTTGGGCCACCTCAGAGTGTAATCCCCACACCATCCCGAACAAAGGGGAATTTGATCCATGTCAAGGCATGGTACGTAGGATGCCTCCACGAGGTTCAAACCCCAAACACCTTGGTCAACATAGAGTGTAAGTCCCACACCATCCCGAACTACAGGGACATTGATCCATGTCAAGGCATGGTATGTTGGAAGCCTCAATGAGGTTCAAGCCCACCACCAGTGGATCCCTGGGTCTACATTCACGTCGGTTCGCTGACGAATCGCCATCTGAACTATGCGGACTTTGTTCCCTGTCAAGGAATGGTACATAGGAAGCCTCCATGAGGTTCACACCCACCCCCTGATCGTTCCGACCATGTCGGATCACCAACACCTTGGGCCACCTCAGAGTGTAAGCCCCACACCATCACGAACTATGGGGACTTTGATCCATGTCAAGGCTTGGTACGTAGGAAGCCTCTATGAGGTTCAAGCCCACCACTCTGTCATTTCGGCCTCCTTCACGTCGGTTCACCCGCATCCCGCTTGCCATTAAATTGTATTCCCCTCCATCCTGAACTATGGGGACTTTGATCCATGTCAAGGCATGGTATGTAGGAAGCCTCCATGAGGTTCAATCCCCAAACACCTTGGGAAGCCTTAGATTGTAAGCCCCAATCCATCCCGAACTATGGGGACTTTGATCCATGTCAAGGCATGATACGTTGGAAGTGTCCATGAGGTTCAATCCCACCACCAGTGGATCCCCAGGTCCACATTCACGTCGGTTCGCTAACGACTCTCCACCAAAACTCTGGGGACTTTGATCAATGCTAAGGAAAGGTACGTTAGAAGCCTCTCCGAGGTTCAAGCCCAAAATCCAGCCATTCCGGCTCATTTCACATCGGTTCACCCCCATCCTTTATGATGTTAAATTGTAGACCCCATTCAATGATAAGCCATTTTGACCTCGATCAGTGGCAATCCTCTATCGGATGAACTACGCGGACTTTGATTCTGAAGTGCCCAGATCAGTGTGAATCACTGAGAGGGGGAGGGGGTGAATCAGTGATCCTTTAAAACTTTTTACTAATTGATTCTTAATAAATTAAGCCTCTATGGCTTGTTAAGGCCTCGATCCACTCTTCTTATGTCTCTCAACCTTTCCCGGATAATGCAGTACTGAAAAGGCACAGGACACAAGGATTTACAAGGTTCGGCACCAAAGGCCTACATCCTTGCCATGCTCTCCCAGCATGGATTCTCCCATTATAATCTGTTAGTATTACAATGGTCGATACATCTTCCCACCGTATCTCTCCTGAGTCCCACAGGAGGGTCTTTATACTGCGTCCCACAGTGTTACCAGAGTCCCACTGGCCTGCTCCAGAATCCCACTGGAGACTTCCTCCACCCTGAGTCTCACAGGGGTCTTCTCCTGGCTGATCGAGTCACACGAGTAGCTCTTCTTCATGTTCAGCTCTTCAAGTATCTTCAGCAGTCTGGGATAAAGACTGCTGGCCTTGCTCTGTACCTCTGATCACTTGTGATGATCATGTCTTCTCGTCTTGCTCAGGATTTATCTCCTTCTTCTCAGGATGACCTGGCCTCTCTCTTCAAGAATCTTCAAGAGCCTATGAAAAGGTCTGTTGGTCTTGCTCAGCAATCTTCTGATCACTTCACTTGATCAGGCTCTTCTCAATTACTGAATACTCAGACAACTGATGTCTTTAACTTCAGTCTGGTCTAGTCTCACTCACTTCAACTTCATGCACTGAGTGCATGGCAGCTCTTCATCCTCATGCACTGATAGCATGGCCTTCTCAATTCTTCAAGAACCTCCTGGTCTTGGACAACTCAAATGCACACCACTGATTTGGCTCTGTTCACGTGTGCACGTGCATGCATGCATGCATGCACTCTCCTCTTTCTCCTCTTGGTGCAAAAAAACCCTCAAAGGGTGTAGTCACTTTAAGCACACACCTTCTCACTAAACTTCACACACTTTATTCAATTTGCTTACACACTTGAATGTGTGTTATACTTTAGTGTGGATGTCCTCCCTTTTCTTCTTCTAAGTGTATACACACTTCTTAGTGCACACACCTAGGTTCGGCCCACTTCTTGTTTTGTTTGCACACACACACACAATGGTGTGCTCTTCACTTCACCCACTTGCACATACCCAAGCCAAGGTCTCGGGTTCTTCCTTGTTCTTTTAATCTTCTTCAAAGTGTGCACTTCACTTATGCACACACTTGGTTCTCCATTTTGTACACACAAGGGCTACGGCCTTCTTATTCAAATGCACACACAAAGTATGGCCTTGTCTTGCTCACACCCACTGCCCGTAGGGTACTTAGCACACACAAAGTGTGTTCTTCAATTTGGCAAACACACAAGGTGTGGTCTCGGCCTCTACTTGCACACACCCGAACACCAACCAACTGAAGGCATTCAAGGTGCGGCCTCTTCTCCTCTTCTTCAAAGCACGCAAGGTACACTTGGGTGCCACTGGCCGCGCAAGAGCACAAGGCCTCTAGGCCGCACAAGCCTCGGGTGCAAGGCACCGTGGGCACGCAAGTGCTACCGCACAGGGGGCACGGTGCACAGAGGGGGTGCGCAAGGTTCTACCGCGCAGCCCAACCTCTTCTTCTTGTCACGCAAATGAGTTGCGCGCAAGGGACTCCTTCAGGCCAAAGATGGAACCGAGGACTTCAGCCGCGCAAATAGAATGCACGGGGCTTCTTTCTTCGCGAGGCACAAAGGCACTCATGGGTCTTCCAAGTTTTTCAGCAAGCAATACCGAGAGCATGGGCTCTCCTTTTATAGGCAGAGAATCCTCAAAACTTCCGCGTGGGATAAATCTCAAATCCCCGAAATATTCGGATCTTCAAGATTTTTTCAAATCTTGAACTTTCTCCTCGGTTCTCCGCGGGTTCTTCTCTTTTTATTTTCCTTCACATTTATGCGTTTTTGAACACGTGCATGCCTCTATTAATACCTGTCCATGCAGATTAACAACACCGAATGGCCTCGCACCTTCGGTTGCTTCGGCCGAACTTCGAATTCTCCTCTCATTGCATGCAAGCCAATTTTTAGGCATGGATCTGTTCAGTAGGTCCAGACGAGCTCAATGGAGCCTTCGGCTTCGAAAATGGTGGCCGGGAGCTCGAAATCATCGTTCGGGAGGCTCCTGGTTCGAACGGAGCTCGCGGGTGGCTTCGAGGTGGCTCGACGAAGGAGACGATCCGGGAGCCGTCGGATCAAGTGTTTGAGATACATCGGACGGCCGGATTAAATCGCGGCGCGCGGCAGATGAGATGAGCGGCTGCGATCTAGCGCGCGATGAGACGGACAGCTCAGATCTGTCCCGGGTGAAATTTCCGCGTCCCACATCGAATCGGCGCGCTGTTTTTCCGCGCTTTATCACCCTAGCGCTGCCTCAACCCCTCAGTTGAACTTCTCCCTCCACGGTGCCGCCCCGCACTGTGTTCTCCCTGTGGGCGCGCTCTGCGCCCACTCTCTGCTCCCTGCGGGCGCGCTACTGGCGCCCACTATGCTTCCTCGGGTTCACGGGCTTCACCACCGCGTGCCCTCGGGGGCTTATACACGGCCCCTGCCGCGCTCCTCCGGGCGTGCCCCAGGCGCCCATGCAGTGTCCTATGGGTGCGCCCCTGCCTCAAGGATGCTGCCCTGGCCTTTGAGGGTTCCCCATGGGCGTGGTGACCTTGAGTCCCATAAGTGCCTTGGGTGATGACCCTCGGCTGGCCTTCCTTGGTGGCTAATTTTTGCTAAGTAAAACACTTAGGACATTGTATAAAAACAAAGTAACCAAGTGAAAATGCCAAATGCCACTCAAGCCATTTCTTCTCCACTTCTTCTATTCTTCTTCTTAAGAATTCCATTACTTCTCCTCATATGATCTTCACTTAGGATATGGAATTCAAAAGGTTCTTTATCTTCAACCGAGCTCCTTAATCACATAAATTCTTCAATGAACTTCGTTGATCAAATCAGACATCAAATTGGAACATCTTCTGATTAACATGCACCAAGTGATAGTGCATGGTCTTCATTAATGCACATCATCCACTTAGTAGTTGTGGATGGAACTCCTTTCAACTCCTCATGCATTGTGAAGACAATGCATGGTCTTCAATCAATGTTGTGACATTGTATCATCAGGATACAAGTTCTTTGAACTTAAAGACCAGTTCACCAATCGTCTGATATTCATGGAGAATGTTTCAACCACAATTTCCAATACCACTTAGTGAATCTCCTAAGTGACATGCATCTTAGTACCATGGCCATTATCCTTCACCACCAACACCATCACAACCTTTGTCATTCACATCTTGACATTCCCTGACTTCCATTCATTCCAAGACAACTTCATGCCTCATTGACAACAAATGCAACACTTTTCACTTCAATCTCCCCCTTTGTATTTGTTGTCAATACACTCCTTCAGCACATATGAATGGGTCAATATGTGTGCCAATATTTTCTCCCCCTTATTGGCAATCAAATGAAAAGGTGTGGTGTGGTACTCTTCCACAATATCTCTTCCTCCCTTCGAATAGCATCTTCTTGAAAAACACTAGGAGAGGGATGATGTCACATGTTCTTCTTTAGCAAAGAACCTTTAGTTGATCAACTCTAAGTCTACTTGGGCTAACCCGGTGTAGAAAACAAGAGTGATATAACCAAGGAACTCAATGCTGTCCACATTCACTGTAAACATGTGAGATCATGCTAAGGGGTTCAGATATTCAATGAATTGCTAAATCCTGCACATACTCTACAAAACTCATTAGAAAGTTCAGTGCAAAGATAAAGCTCCCCCATTCATCCTTTTTCTTAAGATGATATTAATCTCAGAACATCATCTTCTTCAGATTTGCTCCCCCTCAAGGGGTGCACTCCGTTCTGTCCAAACCATCCTCCAGATGAGAATGATCATCATCTTCAATTCCCTGCAATGTTAGCACATGTATATACCAAGAGTATAAGGGAATAAGATGGAACCTCCTTGGTTCATCAATGTGAACAACAAGGTTGAGAAGATTCTCTCAACCGAGATGTCCCATTTTCACCATTCTTCACACTTGCACATCTGATCTTCTTTGATGTTTGTGCTGGTGTGGATCTCAACACATCTTCATGTGAAATCTTCTTCTTCCCTTTTGCCTTAGCAATTGCCAGAACTTTATCTTCAGCTTTTTGCAGATCTTTGGCAAGTTGCAACTGATTTGGCCATATGACTAGTAAATCATTTGGAAGAGTGGCCTCAGTTTTGGAAGTTACACATGGTTCTTTGGATGCTTCTAAGCTACCTCTCTTAGGCAACTTATTTTCAATCAATCCCTTCTTCTTCTGGATTGATTGTATTTTGGAGTTCAGTCTACTTCTATTTAGTTTCATGGCTTCTTTACAAAGGTCCATGATGTGTCCTTTCTTTCCACAGTAGAAGCATGTTTTCTTGGTGGTCCTTCTGGATGCATCACCCTTCTTGGATTTGAATTCCAAGGACTTCTCTTCATTCTTCAAACTCTTCTTGGGAGCATCTTCCACTTTCTTCTACTTGCTTCCCAAGGAATCTATTTTAGCCAGGTTCAGTGATCTTCTCTTCATTCCAGCTTTGGATACAGTTGGAGATTGACATGTATCATTCTTTGACCACTTTTGCAGCCATCCCAGATGTTGTCAAGCAATCCAAGTCTGTTAGCAGTAAACAGATGTCTCTGGACCTGTGGATGCTGCTTATTTCCTTCTGGCTTGCTCCCCCTTGGCATGGGCTTCCTTTGTGCTTTGACATTTAGTGGATTGTACCAACAATCCTTTGCACAGTGCCCATACTTATTACAACACCAAAACTGACCCACAAATCTTGACCTCTTCAGTCCTTCTGATTGTTGGGTACTTTTCTTGACTTGCTGTGTTGTTTCAGGAGAGCTCTGCTTCTTTACTGTCTTCATCCATATTTGTTTGGAATTATTCTTCCATCCTGCACTTTTTGTGGAAACACAATTAGAAGCATCAGTACAAGATGGTATGGATGGTACCTTCTTTCTAGAAGATGTTACACTTTTATTAGAGGATGTCTTTCTCTTAGAATCATCCTGCTCAAAGCATACTTGAGTAGCAACATGTCTTCTTCCAGCTGACTGGGAGGATTCAGCTTTAGGTGATTGCAAATGTTTCAATATCACCTCCAGTTCTAAGTATTTCATGTTGAGGGATTTCTTCTCATCCTCAAAAGTTCTTAGCTTTCCTTCCCAATTCTCCACCAGTTGTTTCATCTGGTCTTCATGCACCTTCTTCAATTCTTGCAATGAATTGTCCAGCTCCTTCACCAATTTGACTTTTTCTTCAAGTTGAGCATCTCTGACATTCATTGAAACTTTGTGCCTCTTTTCCAGTGCATGGAAAACATCTTTGACCATTATGTTAAAGAATTCTTTCTCAGAAAGACTTCTTTGCAATTCTTCAGTAGTGTCTTCATATCTTTCATTGCAAAGAGATACTGTTTCATCTTTAGCCTTCACCAGCTTTCTGAGAGTGTTGGTTATGCCAACCCTTTTAGCCAATTGATCTTCCATTGCATTGGCTTCTTCTTCTAGCTGTGATTTTTCTTCTTGAAGATCAAGGATGCCTGTAGCTATACACATTGCTACTTCCTTGGGGACTGTCTTCTGAAGATATTCGATTGCACTTTGAAGATATTTCATTGTTCCAACTTCATCACAGCTAGGACAGGCTTTCTTCATTTTCTTGGCCTGTTTCTTCTTTCTATTTTTCTGAGTCTTGGCAGATATCTCCATTTGAGGTTGTTCTTTCATTTCCTCAAATCTGCACTTCATAAAGACTCCCTTGGATATTTTAGAGGTAACCTCTCTCTGATACCAATTGAAGTGCCCAGATCAGTGTGAATCACTGAGAGGGGGAGGGGGTGAATCAGTGATCCTTCAAAACTTTTTACTAATTGATTCTTAATCAATTAATCCTATTTGGCTTGTTAAGGCCTCAATCCACTCTTCTTATGTCTCTCAACCTTTCCCGGAGAATGCAGTAATGAAAAGGCACAGGACACAAGGATTTACAAGGTTCGGCACCAAAGGCCTACATCCTTGCCATGCTCTCCCAGCATGGATTCTCCCATTATAATCTGTTAGTATTACAATGGTCGATACAGCTTCCCACCGTATCTCTCCTGAGTCCCACAGGAGGGTCTTTATACTGCGTCCCACAGTGTTACCAGAGTCCCACTGGCCTGCTCCAGAATCCCACTGGAGACTTCCTCCACCCTGAGTCTCACAGGGGTCTTCTCCTGGCTGCTCGAGTCACACGAGTAGCTCTTCTTCTTGTTCAGCTCTTCAAGTATCTTCAGCAGTCTGGGATAAAGACTGCTGGCCTTGCTCTGTACCTCTGATCACTTGTGATGATCAGGTCTTCTCGTCTTGCTCAGGATTTATCTCCTTCTCAGGATGACCTGGCCTCTCTCTTCAAGAATCTTCAAGAGCCTCTGAAAAGGTCTGTTGTTCTTGCTCAGCAATCTTCTGATCACTTCACTTGATCAGGCTCTTCTCAATTACTGAATACTCAGACAACTGATGTCTTTAACTTCAGTCTGGTCCAGTCTCACTCACTTCAACTTCATGCACTGAGTGCATGGCAGCTCTTCATCCTCATGCACTGATATCATGGCCTTCTCAATTCTTCAAGAACCTCCTGGTCTTGGACAACTCAAATGCACACCACTGATTTGGCTCTGTTCACGTGTGCACGTGCATGCATGCATGCATGCACTCTCCTCTTTCTCCTCTTGGTGCAAAAAAACCCTCAAAGGGTGTAGTCACTTTAAGCACACACCTTCTCACTAAACTTCACACACTTTATTCAATTTTCTTACACACTTGAATGTGTGTTATACTTTAGTGTGGATGTCCTCCCTTTTCTTCTTCTAAGTGTATACACACTTCTTAGTGAACACACCTAGGTTCGGCCCACTTCTTGTTTTGTTTTCACATGCACACACAATGGTGTGCTCTTCACTTCACCCACTTGCACATACCCAAGCCAAGGTCTCTGGTTCTTCCTTGTTCTTTTAATCTTCTTCAAAGTGTGCACTTCACTTATGCACACACTTGGTTCTCCATTTTGTAGACACAAGGGCTACGACCTTCTTCTTCAAATGCACACACAATGTATGGCCTTGTCTTGCTCACACCCACTACTCGTAGGGTACTTAGCAAACACAAAGTGTGTTCTTCAATTTGGCACACACACAAGGTGTGGTCTCGGCCTCTACTTGCACACACCCGAACACCATCCAACTGAAGGCATTCAAGGTGCGGCCTCTTCTCCTCTTCTTCAAAGCGCGCAAGGTACACTTGGGTGCCACTGGCCGCGCAAGAGCACAAGGCCTCTAGGCCACACAAGCCTCGGGTGCAAGGCACCGTGGGCGCGCAAGTGCTACCGCACAGGGGGCACGGTGCACAGAGGGGGTGCGCAAGGTTCTACCGCGCAGCCCAACCTCTTCTTCTTGTCACGCAAATGAGTTGCGCGCAAGGGACTCCTTCGGGGCAAAGATGGAACCGAGGACTTCAGCCGCGCAAATAGAATGCACGGGGCTTCTTTCTTCGCGAGGCACAAAGGCACTCACAGGTCTTCCAAGTTTTTCAGCAAGCAATACCGAGAGCATGGGCTCTCCTTTTATAGGCAGAGAATCCTCAAAACTTCCGCGTGGGATAAATCTCAAATCCCCGAAATATTCGGATCTTCAAGATTTTTTCAAATCTTGAACTTTCTCCTCGGTTCTCCGCGGGTTCTTCTCTTTTTATTTTCCTTCACATTTATGCGTTTTTGAACGCGTGCATGCCTCTGTTAATACCTGTCCATGCAGATTAACAACACCAAATGGCCTCGCACCTTCGGTTGCTTCGGCCGAACTTCGAATTCTCCTCTCATTGCATGCAAGCCAATTTTTAGGCATGGATCTGTTCAGTAGGTCTAGACGACCTCAATGGAGCCTTCGGCTTCGAAAATGGTGGCCGGGAGCTCGAAATCATTGTTCGGGAGGCTCCTGGTTCGAACGGAGCTCGCGGGTGGCTTCGGGGTGGCTCGACGAAGGAGACGAGCCGGGAGCCGTCGGATCAAGCGTTTGAGATACATCGGACGGCCGGATTAAATCGCGGCGCGCGGCGGATGAGATGAGCGGCTGCGATCCAGCGCGCGATGAGACAGACGGCTCAGATCTGTCCCGGGTGAAATTTCCGCGTCCCACATCGAATCGGCGCGCTGTTTTTCCGCGCTTTATCACCCTAGTGCCGCCTCAACCCCTCAGTTGAACTTCTCCCTCCACGGTGCTGCCCCGCACCGTGTTCTCCCTGCGGGCGCGCTCTGCGCCCACTCTCTGCTCCCTGCGGGCGCGCTACTGGCGCCCACTATGCTTCTTCGGGTGCGCGGGCTTCACCACCGCGTGCCCTTGGGGGCTTATACACGGCCCCTGCCGCGCTCCTCCGGGCGTGCCCCAGGCGCCCATGCGGTGTCCTACGGGTGTGCCCCTGCCTCAAGGATGCTGCCCTGGCCTTTGAGGGTTCCCCATGGGCGTGGTGACCTTGAGTCCCACAAGTGCCTTGGGTGATGACCCTCGGCTGGCCTTCCTTGGTGGCTAATTTTTGCTAAGTAAAACACTTAGGACTTTGTATAAAAACAAAGTAACCAAGTGAAAATGCCAAATGCCACTCAAGCCATTTCTTCTCCACTTCTTCTATTCTTCTTCTTAAGAATTCCATTACTTCTCCTCATATGATCTTCACTTAGGATATGGAATTCAAAAGGTTCTTTATCTTCAACCGAGCTCCTTAATCACATAAATTCTTCAATGAACTTCTTTGATCAAATCAGACATCAAATTGGAACATCTTCTGATTCACATGCACCAAGTGATAGTGCATGGTCTTCATTAATGCACATCATCCACTTAGTAGTTGTGGATGGAACTCCTTTCAACTCCTCATGCATTGTGAAGACAATGCATGGTCTTCAATCAATGTTGTGACATTGTATCATCAGGATACAAGTTCTTTGAACTTAAAGACCAGTTCACCAATCGTCTGATATTCATGGAGAATGTTTCAACCACAATTTCCAATACCACTTAGTGAATCTCCTAAGTGACATGCATCTTAGTACCATGGCCATTCTCCTTCACCACCAACACCATCACAACCTTTTTCATTCACATCTTGACATTCCCTGACTTCCATTCATTCCAAGACAACTTCATGCCTCATTGACAACAAATGCAACACTGTGCACTTCAGATTCCTCACCACGGGGATATGTAGGAAGTCTCTTCGAGACTCAATCCCAAAACCATTGTCCATCCTAATTCTTACCTGGTCTGCCACATCTCGATGAGATCATTCTACCTCACTCCCCTCCACAACATTCAGGAAGCTTCCCACATGTTGGCCCTAATATCGGTATTACCTCTAGGGGGATCCTCAATTTGATCTACTCTAATCAGTGTCTGATCAGTCTGATCTATCTCCACTAGATGTTAAACTTACAGTATACCCTGTGTTAAACATAGGAAGCTGAGGAAAACCTTAGACACATTCCCATGCCATATGGTTCCCAGCATTCGATGTGGGATGCCTCGGGCTTCCACGCCCTCAAGAAGCCCCATAATAAGGGACATAACATAGACACACCAATCCCCAGTGTCCAGACACACCAGTGATTCCCAGCGTAACTACTCCCCTAACCAAAGGTTGCTGCCCTGACCGAACCCCTTGGAATGTCCCGATAGAAGCATTGTAATTAACTGGTGTCCATGAAGATATAGTACCGGGAAGAGTTTCACGAACAATGTATTAAATTTATGAGGGAGACCCATACTAGGTAATAAATTCTAAAGATTAATCCATGAAAGGAATAACTGACATCCCATCATCTCGTTTCGATCAAGGAGCTAACGTCCCTGAATAAGGAATGGATGCCGCCCACCTTTGGAAAGCCGGAACGTGGGGTAACAAATCCATGCATGTCGCACTCAAGCGGACGGACATGCACGCCCCGGTGAAAGCGTCAGAAACATTAATGAATATATTTCGTTTATGAGTTATACATTTAATATTCATATATTCCCTTTTATGTGATTAAAATATTTTAAATTCACATTTCTAAGTCTATTTTGGATGAAATATATTATTAAAACCAAAAAAAATTATTAATGGAAATCTTATCATCCCTTAATGAACTAAAAATTTCCTATGTGAAAATGGTTCAATGTATTCTTTTATATTACTCATGTTTAGTGGTACTATTCAAAAACTATGTCAAAAAACAGAAGTTGAGTTTTCTATGAATATGGAAAATGTGGAAATTATTGCATCCTAAGTATATAACTTCACCCATTTAAATATTTTCCAGACTAATTTACAATATAACCTTATGATACCCCATTTATAGAAATTAAATTCAATTCTATGTTTGTATTAGCTTTCAATGTATAGATCCAACATAAATTTATGAGAGAAGAAAATCACCCTTGTTATCATGAATCACCCACAAATTATTTATAAGTTTATGGTAGAGGATGAATCTCCTTTAAAATCATTATCTCAATCATGGGTATTATTTACTTATGAGTAATTTTATCTTGCACAAATGATTGAGAATAATGAAAAGTTCAACCTTGATGAAATACCCATTGTAAGGGAATATGATGATGTGTTCCCCAAATAATTGTCTGGTTTTACTCCTAACCAAGAGGTTGATATATCAATAAAAATTATACCTAAATATTTTCTAATATCCAAGAATCCATATTGAATTAAAAATGAGGAACATGAATATCAAAGTAAGAAACTATAGTATAATTTGGATAATGGTTTTATACGCACATGTTCTTCACCATGGGGTGCACTATTAAATTTTGTTAAGATGAATGATGGGTCAATAAACCTCTATATTGACTATCGTGATCTCAAAAAGATCATGCTAAAGAAAAAGTATCCTATTATATTGATTTATGACTTTTTTGATATTCTATGGGGTGCCCAAAACTTCTTTAAGGTGGATCTCTATTCATGATATTATCAATTAATTGTGAATAAGAAGAATATCCCCTAGATTTTGTTTCGTACAAGGTATGAGAACTATGAGACTAAAGTGATTTTATTTGGACTCTTTAATACACTTGATATATTCTTTAAATTAATTAATAGAGTCATTAGAAATTACCTTGACAAATTATTAATATTTCATATAGAGAACATTCTCATCTACTCCAAATGTAAGGAGCAAAATGAGGAGCATTTAAATGCTATACTAAGGACCTTATGGAAGGGAAAGATATATGTAAAGTATAGTAAATAAGAGTTTTAGATGGGTAAAGTAACATTAAAGGCATATGTTATCACCAACTAAGGGATATCTATACATCCTTTGAGACAAAGTCAATTGAAGGATGTCTCAGACCAACATTTGTGATAGATATTTCTAGTTTCCTTGTATTATCTAGGTACTATCATCAATTTTTGTGGAATTTATCCTGATTCAGAATTCCACAAACCATGTTAACTTGTAAGGGAGTAATTATTGTATGTAATACTGAATGAAAAGATTTTATTAAAGAGTTAAATAATAGGATAACCATTGCACCTATCCTCACATTACACTCGGGTGGGGAGGATTTATGATCTATAGTGATGCACCCGGAAAAGGATTGGGTTTTTTACTCTTTAAATTTGGAAAAGTGATAGCCTATTCCTCCAACCAATGAATTATCCATGAGTACAAATACCCACCACATGATCTTTAATTGGATTTAGTGATCTTAAAATTGAATATTTGCTGACATTATCTCTATAGGAAGAAGTGTAGTATACTTATAGATCATAAAATTGTCAATTATTTATTCACAGAAAAGAACCTCAATATGAACTAATGAATGTTGTTATAGATGATCATAGACTAAGGCTATTAAATCCAATACTATCTTCGAAAGCTGGAAAACATGGAATACGAACTATATAAAGGATCTTGCAACCCTATCCATGATAAGAAATGAAAGGGATCCAACTTTATTGAACATGAAAAAGATATAGAAGGAAATAATAAAAGGAATGATATCCTACCTTTCATAAATTAATTCTTAACCACACATTCTTGAGATGATCAAGGAGACCCAAAAAGATAATGAGAATCTATATACAAAGGTAGTGAATATCATGGAGTTCAACTTTTAAAAAGATAGAGTTATATGATTTATAACCCAAAAATGTGTTCTACAAAAACTAGAACCAAAGTAGTTACTTCTAGATGATGTGAATACCTCATCATTCTATGTTCTTACAAGATTCACTAAGATATATAGAGATATAAAGTAAAACTTCTGATGGGATAACATGAATTGGGATATTATATAATTTTTCCCTCGATTCATAGTATGAAAAAAAGTCATGCATGTATGATAGAAGTATAAGGATATAATCAAACAATTACCAATAATATTATGTAAATGGGAAAACATAACCATGGTTTGCTTTATTGGACTCCCCTGGATATCTATAGGTAATAATTCTATTTGTTAAGTGGAGTAATTAATTATAAAATTAATTCATTTAATTATTATCAATGACCATTTCTCTCCGAAAAAGTAGCTAAGATATAAATAAGATAAGTGGTATAACTGTATCGAGTAAAAAATATTTTTTAAATCTAATTGAGATCTTACGTTTACCTAGAAGTTCTAGAGTATCATTTAGAAATATTTAGATATAGAGATGAGTTTTGATATTACTTATCACCCTAACAGAGATGGTTAATTTGATGGTACCATTCAGACTATAGATTATATATTATGATCTTATTCAATGTATGCCCATGGGTATTGAGATCAGAACCTTCCCCTTGTGGAGTTCTCATACAACAACAACTTCCATTCTAGCATTAATGTGGAACCTTAAGAGGATCTATATAGAAACAGGTGTTAGACTCCAACATGTTAGGATGAAGTTGGAGATAATAATTTGATGGTACCTGATAATATCCATGATTTGATAAATAAGTTTCAATAAATTCAATTCTATGTTGAATCCATGAAAATTTGATAGAAAATATATACAAACAACTGTGTACATGGACTAGAGACTAAGGTCAAAGATGACGTGTTACTTAATATATCATAATGGAAAAAATTCATTATGTTTGGGAAGAAATTAAATCTTATACTTATATACATTAGAACCTTTGAGATTTTTGACAACATTGGAGTTGTGGTCTATTGACTAACACTCCTACATAACCTATCTTTAGTACGTAATGTGTTCCATGTATCCCTATTAAGGAACTAAATACCAGAACACTATCATTTACTAAATCCCTAGATGGTACCTTTGGAGAATGGTATTTCATAATGGAAGTATAAAATGAATAACATATATCATAGAGACAATGTTCTATGAAATAATAAAACTCGCCTTATCAAACTACTATTTTAGAACTGTAAGTTTAAGTAACATGGGAACCAGAATGGGTGATGAAATGGAAGTAAACCCAACAATTTTAGAAAAAAATTGAAATTTTAATGGTTAAATTTATAAAGGTGGAAAGAATGTAATGACCCAACAATTTATATATGAAATTACTATATGAACAAATAAACACTTTATAGAAAACACATGCACTATATTACATTGGTTATTTTGGAAGATTATAAACTATTTCATATTGGATTTAATATAATGGTAAGAATCATTAGCATTGAAATTATAAATTGAAGGATGATAGGGGAATTATCTCACTAGAGATAACACCCTCATTTGATAAAAAAACCTATCACAAACACTTGATCCTTCATGGATATCATCCTAGGGTGTGATCAATTGATGTGTATTCCCAATTATTTGAATACTATGACACAAATCGACTTGAAACAATTTCCAAATAGAGGTCTCTCCACCATTTGATTCTCAAATAAAGAGTTACAAATTATTTCTTCCGATCTTAATTTTGTACATGTTGGAAAGTTCATCAAACATAGACCATAAAAGTTTTTTCCTTAGAAATACTTTGGATTCCATTTGATTCACTTGTTTTTATATTGGTCTTTCAAACTCTTTACAAGTGGTTTTCCAATTTGAATATGAACATGATTACTAAAAACTATAGATGAGAGGATTTTGGTCTTTTAGTGGATGTTCCATGACTGTTTTGAAGTGGTCCCTAAAACATTTCACTAACCATGATCCTTACATTACCCCTATTTGGTTTGGCTTTCCTTGTTATTTGTTACATTTATTTAAACAAGAGTCACTCTATTCGATCGCTTGTATTATTGGAAAATACATAAAGTTTGTTTCTACTACTAAGAAAATATCCCAATCTTTTATTGCAATATTTTTCATAGAAATTGACATTTATCAATCATTGTTTCCACACATTTTGATCCAAAATGGGTATTTTTTATTCTTTAAAGATTTTTTCATTGAAAAACTACCATCCTTTTATAGTAAATGTCAAAAAATTGGTCACTCCACAAAGGATTGTGGATTCAAACTAGATTTTTCACACCCTAGATATAAAACACCATTATATGTCAAAAATGTTGAGAATAAATGCAAGGATTTTGATTCCTATGGACATTACTAGGTTGTTAATAATACAAAATAATTTATGATTTATCCTTTTACTTATTAGTTTACTCTTACTTATTTCTTTGGCTTTTTGGATGCGGTTTATAATGCTAATGTTATCAAAGAAGATAATAAAATATTCACATGACTAAGTTGTCTAATTATATAATTCTAGGATGTGAGAAATCAACACAAGAGGAGTATAATAATTCCCACTATAATTCTTGTGACTCCTCTATTGAGACCTGTGAGAGATACTTTTATATCTAGGAGGCTTTATTATGATCACATTCTAGGAAATGTAAAAAAACTATGGTTGAATCATATAGTTTTGTTAATATAAATATCTAGAATAATCGAAAATATTGAGATTACTCCACACATCAGAGAAAAATGTGAAAAGATCCATTGAGGCCTCTAGGAAGTAAAAATTATTCATTCCTACATAGGTCGTGGATGTTAAATATTCATCCACCGTTGAAGACACTCAAGAAGAGGATAATAATTACGAAGAACATGACCCTATGGTGAGGGATTCCTTTCAGAGTAAGAAATATTTGGGATAAGATATTCACTCTTGGATGGAGAAAAAAAAGAAATTTTATTCCAGAAATATAGTTATGGGGATGTTTTTAACGAGATGTACCTTAAATGAGAAAGATAATGTTCATCAAATTGGTGAATGAATTTGATCAAAAACTAGCTTTTATCGTTAGATATATTCCATGTAAATGATCCCCTTTTATATTTTTTTCATTATTGATATGATCCCTATTTGTTTGAATGTATTTATTTTGTATCTATTTTCTAATGCATCTTTACCATTATGATATGATGCACTTATTTGTTTTTCTCTTTCATTTCCATAGAATGGGGGTAACCTAGTTTTGGTAGAATCTTATTCTATATGATTTTGATTCGGGGTTGGTTGTACTGTACATTTATTTTAATTTGATATATGATTAAATCTTTTTGAGTGTTTATTTATCACAATCTGGTGTACTACTTCCTTCTTATCTTTGAGCACACTTCATATATCAAATTGAATACTACTTCCTTCTTATCTTTGAGAAAACTTCATATTGATACAATAATTCTTTCTTTATTGAGTTGATTGACTGGGAACTGGGATCTAGTTTTAGTTTTTGATTCTTGTGCAACTGAATTTTTTTCTTCCTCAGATTGGTTTGTTTCAGGTTGTTTCATTGCTAGAATTTCATTGCATGGACCTACAAAGTGGGTTGTCTTGTTGGTTGTTGGTTTATTTAGTGGATTCATGATTACATTTTCAACTGTATGTTGTAAAACTTCTCTCACATTTGTTTTGATGCTTTGAGTAGTGTGGGGGATAGGTTATCCAAGTCATAGCCATGATGGTTTCCAGTATGAATATGAGGGTGGCTATTTTTTCAAACTAGTGATGACTGATTATTTATTTGTGGCTACCTTCAAAGTTTATATAGGAGCCTCGTTTTAACCTAGATGATGAGATGTAATGATTTTGATGGAATAATGTTTTTCAATGGATGGTTTATGATCCCCACAGAAGTATTCCTCTAGTTTCCTATCCACTAGTTTTCATTTATTGGAATATTTGTTTAATATTTATTAGTTTCGTGTTGGTGAAAACTATTTAGACCTCGTGTTTATCACTGTAACACTCTTATTTATTAATAAATTTTTGAGGGGTATGAGTTGGGTGACCATCCCATATATCCATGTATTTAAAAAGTGAATTGAAATTATAGAAATCATTTATTGAACATTAATATTAAAACATATTAACTTTTATAATAATATCTAATTGATACATATGGAAGAAGTGATATCCTCAACTAGTATGATTATACACTATGAAGCCCATTTATCAAAGCTTTTAAGGTATATTCAATCATTGGTATTTTCTATTGACCATTCCCAAGATGATATTCAACAACTGAAACATGAGTGAAACTATTTATGGGATATGTTCAATATTATTGAGTGCATGTCCCAAACCATGTTTATTGACCCCACCCCCAAATAAAGTACCATTATTTCACACCTTACACTTAGGGTGTACACTATTGTAATATGGGGTTATGTAACTGTACACTAGTTTTATAAATTTATACATTTTACTATCAATATGATATCTATTATATTTATCCATTTTCATTATTAATTTATATATATATATATATATATATATATCATTCAACAGTGAGTCTGTTGAAAATTATATTTTGAGATGACCAAACTAAAATTTTAATTTTGGGAATATTATATAGTTTTAATTAAGAAAATATTTTTGTTAAATTAAATAACATTTTAAATTAATTTTATTTTCATTAAATATTATTATTAAATAATATTTATTGAAATATAAATGATAATTTTAATTTCACAAAGTATACTGTATTTTTGATCTGGGTGAGAAAGTTGTTAGTGTTGTCAAAACTAGTATTTTCTAATAAATAATGACTTCTTTAAATCATAAATTATAATATTTAGAAAATTATTATTTTTTAAAATATTTTTGAAATAAACATATTGAAATTATCCATTGGTTATTTTTTCATATTTTTCTAAGAATGAATACATTTTCTGTAAAATTAAATATGATACGAGTATATAGTTTGTATTACAAGATCATAATAGCCAAACCATTGTGTAATAAATAATATAAATGAAATCCACAACTAAAAATTTATTTTCCCTTTAAAATATTTTATTTTTATGTTATTTTATATTTTTAAAAAAATATTTAATGAATCCTAAAATCCTATATTAGATTTTTAGGGTTTTAAATTCATTTCTTCACGAGCATGACACATTTCCACATCATCTATGGTATAATTTTATAGATTTCATTTTTTTTCTATACAAAAATGTTTATGACCACTTCTATTTGGTAGAAACCATGGACAAAAATCATTCAAGGGTTTTTAGTTTTGATTATTTTCTAACATAAATTCCAAAACCAATGTTTAGAGGTTAATAAAGAACTCCCCTCTCTTTTCTTATAAATTTTCCCCCAGATCTAATTCCTCTTCATTGAAAACCCTTTTAAAATGAATATACCCTCCCTATCCCTCTATAAATTACTCCCATGGTGCTCCCAAAATCTTAATAAGGCTCTCCTAAGCTTTTAGATGAAACTCCTAATGGTCAGGGATTATCTCTTCTTTATTTTTATTCATGTACATTCCTTAGAATAATCATTTTGATGTCTAATTTCAAATCATATAGGTTTTTACACATATATTTACTATCAAAATGATTCCCAAGTAATTAGATACCACATTTAACTCTCATTGAACCATTCCATGAATCTTTATGTACACATGTTTTTCTAATGATATTATGGCATGATTTTCCATAACAAACATTTTCATTGTGAATACCCATCCCTGTTACTACTCATTGTGTAATGTGTATTGAAATGGAATAGTGTTTAAAGATTCTATTACATGGGTGGTGCTTCACTGACTTCCCATTGTGAACATTGTTGGAGGTGTTACTCCAGAAAGGAGTATCAAGAACATCCCTATAAGAACAATGTTTGTAGGGTTTCTCTAGTAAGGTGACGTGTAATTTTTCATCCATGTAATATGTTCACGAGGATTCTATGTAAGTGAGCCTCTTGAGATGACATGTACACAATGGGTTTATGGGTGTACTTTCCTAAAGGACCCTATGAGGGAGCTTCACAGTCAATGCTCCATTTTTTTTTTGCATCATAAAGTTGATTCAAAATACATTTCCTCATTTATTCTAGAATTAGATAAAAAATACCAGATGAATTTCATCACAAGATTGAGTAACACAACTGTTTATATACGATGGGATATCAGAGAAGAAATAACCTCTTTGTTGAAGTGGAAAACAACTTTTCCCCAAATAGAAGTTCTAGGTATTTATAGACAATATTATATAACGACGTTATTGAAATATATGGTCAAGTTGGAATTAGGTGACCATCAACGCATATGTGATAGTGTTGGAATCACATATCATGGGTGTGAATGAAAAAGGATTCCTTTTGGAAACCATATTTGAATTAAGAATATAGAATAATACATTTAAAATGATCTCTATTTCATGAAGGAAGTCTTGTGAGTGAAAAAATCAATGCGATCATGAGTGTATATTATATCGCATTTTAGTTGCGGATGAAACCCTTCTGTAGAGAACCCACATGATCATGAAGGATAAAACTAGTCCATTGAAAGGGGGCCTTATTATATGAATGGGGTAAACATTCATGAAGTGGTAACTTCACCCCTCAATCAATTTTTTATAGGAATGGTTTTTCTCTATAATCACAAATAAATTTTCCTCAGAGAGGTTAAAATATAACTATGAGATTACAATAAACCTACTTTTTAGTAAAATACCTTTTTATAAATATTACATTAGTCTTTGATTTCTGATCTTCCAATTGATGATTGATACACCACATGTGTCAATAAATTCACCACCTCTAGTTATAATTGGGTCCAAGTTGCATGAAGAGAGAGAAATTATAAGGAAGTAAAGTGTAAGAACCTGGGATTTTCGAACAGGTCAAAATCCTGACCCAGTTTGAATTTTGATTTGTTTCTAAGAAAACTGGGATATTCTGGGAAATTTTGGAAATTTCCAAACTACACACCATTTAATCTAAATTACACATCTGTATGGGTTAGATGTGTACCAGTTGTGGGCTCGCCAAGTACATACTGTGTGATGACCATGTAAGAATTTCCTACTACATGGTGTGTAGTGTTTCTTAACATGACGAAATCTTTCCTTCCGCATACCAGCTGAGTCCTATCTGTCTGCCGACCAGTGTGGTGCGTCCAAGCCGTGTGGATACATATCCTTAATTCGGAGTATAGAAAAAAATCCTACACGGAATGTAGTCCTTTATACATGCCGTGTATTTTTATTTTTATTAGCTTAAATGAAACAACATCACGTCTTATTTCGGAAAACATCTTCTTCTTATCCAACTTTAGAATACTCCCATTCTAAAATCCCAAACTACATACCTTACCCTATATTCTTCATAAATAGTCTATTATTCAATATTTCAGTGGTTGTGTGATCGCATCAACAATGCTAAACCCACAGACCCTATTTTATTCCAGTTTTCTTTGCCTCACACACTGCAGTTTCCATCCGAGTAGAATTGCCGGGATTTGACAGAAATATAGATCTACAATGATCATATTTGAATTGGAGCTCGATATCAAGAATGAATACATATAGAAGTATCAGGTAGGTGGTGTATACCTTCTTTCATGTTTTTTAGACCTTTGGGTGTCACTTATTAAAGCGCATATTGGGTATTTGAGCAAGACCCTTTTTTATCTACTATTGTATATTAACTTGTTTGTTAGACCTTTGGGATGCCTTTGGTATTACCTTTTACCTATTTTTCATGAGTGAGGTCGGGTGAGGGGTTGTTGATCATATAGGTAATTTTTTCTAGGGTTTCCAAAATTATATAAGTTGATTTTTGTTTGATTAAACTACTATGTTTAATTAGTTAAGTTATGTTATGAATTTTTAGAGGGTTCTAACACCTTGGTACTGGTATGGGACTACACATATCTAGTGAAATTCAACTGTTTAGTTTGCTTTTCCAATTTAATGTATTTATTTTGATTATATATATATATATATATATATATATGATTTATGATTTTTCCTATGATGGAACGTTCGGGTTGTTCTAGGCATGGCCTGGGTATTTGTTTAGTGATGATGATCACATGTTAGGCTGGGCCCTGGTTACATTGGGTTGTTCTAACCACTTGATTGTGCATCATGGATGTTAGCTTGTGGCACTGTGACTGTCTGGTTGAGAATTACTTGGGTTACATCGAAGGTGAGGCCATTGGACTTGAGTGACATGGTGGTAGGGGCATTAGGTGGCAGAGATGTTGTGGCTTGGGATCTTATTTTGGTGATTACTACACACCGAGAACATTGAGTAGTGTGAACACATAGAGACTCTGTGTTGAGGTGTTTTTGACAAATCATGTGGGTAGAGGGGCCCATTAATTTCTTTTTAGGTACTTTTGGTTTGGGGGGGGTGCTTGTCATAGTAATCTATGCGGAAAGTGAGGAGCCTTTAATGGATTGCGTTGTGGCTCTCAGGTTGGGGGTAGAGGCTCACCGTAATTTGAGGGAAGACATCATTGTCCCTATGGTTATTGATTGGAGGGAAGACATTGTTGTCCTTCCGGCTACTTTATTGAGGGAAGATGTCATTGTCCCTCCAGCTACTTATTTGAGGACATGTATAACTGTTCGTCCGAGTTACTACCTCGGGGCGTGCCTTTGGGATGTCAGTACTTGAGACGCGCAGTGTCAGGGGGCACATGGTGTCAGGATACATGACAGCGATTTCAGCATTGGCCGAAGCAGGTGACACTCCATGGTGGCTACTAAGCACCAGTGGAGATTGTGTTTAATTGTGAATCATATTTTTTATTATTTTCCTTATAAATGAATGTCTTCTTAAACACTTATATTAGGTACACACCATTGGGTGGTATCCTACTGATATTTGTGTCACATCCTGCATGGGCCCCTTGGGATGCAAGTTGACTTTATGGATTTACATGTAGGAAAGGGATCAGCTTCAGGAGATGGATTGTTTTAGCTGTTTCATGGAGATGGTATGGATCTTGAGGTCATGTCTAGATGGAGTTTGATTTGTTTTTCTTTCTTTTCTATATCTACATTCTTACTTTAATATGTAGCAACTGTTGGTTTTCTATTGGCGCAATTTATTTTTATATATTGACATGTGTGACCTATTATGAATTCATTCTTGTTGTTTAGTCGCTATTGCAATTGATTACTGGCATGATATTGTGTTTAAATTCCGATGTTGTTGTTTCTACATTGTTTCTGATGTTTATTGATATTAAATATAATTTCTCTCTATGGGGCTATTTCAAGTTTGTTGAGTCATTTTTTCCACTACATGTTATATTTTATTGCTCAGACCTGCACCGTTATTATCCTCCGAGAGGTTATAACCTCCTCACTATACCTATTAGACCCTCACTACTAGTTGGCAGCCTTGGGCATTTGGGGAGGTGAGCCTAAGGTAGTAACACACTACCTGTTTAGCACAGTTCGGGTGGCTGTTTGGGTCTGGGACGTTACAAAGCTGTATAAGAGGAGTTCTTGATAGGGATTTAGCAACAGCATTTTTCTGGATAATAATAAGATTGAGAATTCTCTTTTTATTTTTTCTGGTTTTACTATTTGCTATATGGTAGACTGGAGAAATGTTGTTATTGGAACTGGGTCTCTATCTTGTGCTTGGGTGCCTGCAGCCTAGGTATGAGGGATGTACCAAGTTGCAATGGGTGGGAATTAATGTTTTATTTTTTCTCAAATTATAGTTTATATTATTTCTACCCTGTTGGATCGCATGGTGTTTGATGTTATTGATTGTGACGTGTGACCCTTGACCCAGTGGAGGAAGGGAAGAATTGGACCTTAGCTCGGTATGTCAAGTCTGTTGGCTTGGATTTTGATAAGAACATTTTTGGGTATTTCAATTTCATAACTGCATGTCTGCCTTATGATGTGATAATACCATGGGAATAATATCAAATTAAATGCTTTGAATTCTTTTTAAATGTGATTGGTGAAATTCTTGATATAATTTATAGTTTATTTCAATGTACTCTTCCATAATTTATATGTTTGAATTGAATGTGGCAGGAGATTTGTGTCTGGATCTTGTATGAGAAAATAGGTACTATGGTTGTGGTGATTTGGATGACCAGGATTATGCAACTAGGTCTTCAGGTTTGAGGCTACATTGGTTGTCAGGACAACCATAGACTAAGGTACTTCTGATACATGGCTCTGGGAGGATGGCTAAGGAGGCAATGAGGCCAGGATGCTATGGACATGGGTTGCGATAATAGAGAGTAAGGGTAGATGTTATATGTTGCCTCTTTACTGCTTTCTTTATCTACATTGAATATATTGTATATATATATATGATTTCTGATCATTTATGGTGTTCATATGGTTACTTATGGACAACTTAGATGGAGTGTCAGGTAGGAGGTGGTACAGTGCCAAAAGAATAGGATCAGGTGCAGGATCTGGTGTAGGCAGAGCATGAGCTACAGGTACGGGCTCATGAAGATGATAAAGTTCATGATCTAGTGTAGGCAAGACACTAGTTGGGTTTGGCATCGTTTGGGTCATGGCTCGACGAGAAGCTCCTATCTTGTCTGGTAGGTGTCTTGTAGGGGATCGATAGAGGTGCATAGGGTACAAATCCATCTATGAAGTATCTGAAGCGGGTGTTCCAGCCCCAGAACCCGCAACTTTTTTAGGGTGAGGGTGGTCCACAGGCAGCTGAGAACTGGATAGAGAGCATGCAGATGATCTTTGAGATTCTAAAGATGCCTCCATGGAGGAGGTCAAGTTAGCGACGTACATGCTGAGAGGACCGAAGAATCGTTTATGGGATGTGGAGGTTCAAGCTTGCAGACAAGAGGGACTAGCATGGAAAGACATCGACGATAGGTTCTTCAAGCACATTTACATAGATACAATGAGGTTATAGAGAGCTCAGGAGTTCTTAAGCCTTCATCATGGGATATTTTCATCATGGACTATGCATCTATGTTCACTGAGCTATCTCGCTTTGGAATTGGAATGGTAAGCGATGACTCAGCAGGGGTAAGGTGCTTTGAGGATGGCTTGAAAAATGCCACTTGGATCTAAGTAAATAACCTTAGGATGGGTTCTTTCTCATAGGTGGTGAATCAGGCACTCATAGTGGAGGGAAACCGTAGGCATAGGCCCCAGGTTGGCTGGGCGACAGATTCAGGTGATGGTTTGGATTTCAAGAAGCGATGAAGAGATGAGTTCCCGTAGGGAATTTAGGCCAATGAATCAGCTATACCACCTTGTAGTACTTCATAATAGTTTTTGTTTTAGTGTGTATAGCCATGTCATGTTCTAACATAGTGCGACATGCCTCCAAGGAGTGTCGGGCATGTGGACAGTTCGGGCATCTGGAGAGGTTCTACAGGCATGCTTTTCAGACAGCCGGCAGATAGGGAGCAGGATAGATAGTGGAATCTAGATTTGGTTCAGATTCGGTACCAGGAGAGGGTATCTGAGGTTCATTTGCATGTGAAGGACGTGATAGTGACAGCAGACCCTGCAGAGGGGTTAGTGGCCGGTGACTACCTCAGCACTGCAAGGAGGTCAGACATCAGGAAGTTGTACTTCAGGCTAGGTTCACGTCATGGAGCTTCCATGGGATGAGCAGGATGGTGAGCTAATGATGGTTATAGGTACACCGCGGGTTTGGTCGTGAATATCTTGTTTTCTATTTTGCATGAACTATTGAGTCATGTCCGTATTGAGTGCATAAGGTGCACATGATATATGGGGATTGGCTAGATGTTGGCCAGTGGGATTGACACCATATTATGTGATATATATATATATATATATATATATATATGGGATGTGTAGCATCAGATGAATCGAGGATGCAGATTACTTTAGGTGCCTTGGGCATCAAGGAATGGAGGATGCAGGTTACATGAGGTTCCTTAGGAATCAGGGCATCAAGGATGAATGTTACTTGAGGTTCCTTGAGCATCAGGGCATCGAGGATGCAGGTTACATGAGGTTCTAGGAACCAGTTTTATTTTTAGCATCCATGGGAGTCAGGACCTCATGGAGGCGAACACCAATGCGGTTTGGGATACATTTGGGTTTCGGAAACAACATGGGATCACCAATGAGGAATAGGGGTGATGATTCATCATAAGGGGACCATGATTCTAGAATCATGTTAGTAAATATTTTCTTGATTTTAGTTTTTTCAGGTTGATACTGAGTTGGGTAATTTTTAATGTGGGGATCCTCTTGAGGAATTCATCCATAACTATTACGACCGAGGTAGTCTGTGTTACTTTGATCTGGGTGGTAAGTTAGGTTCCATATTTGGGTTTTGTTTGATATCTCAGGGATGAGATATGATAAGGTGGGGTGATCGTAAGAAACTAGGGTTTTAGAATGGTTCAAAATCCTGAGCTTATTTGAATTTTGATTTTTTTCTGAAAAAACTATGAAATTCTGCGATGTTCTAGAAATTTCTTGATTACACTCTTTGTACTCTAAAGTACACGCTGTCTATGGATTTGGCATGTACTGGACACATGATCCCTGAGTACATGTCGTGTGATGAGCGTTTAAGAATTTCCTACTACATAGCATGTAGTTTTTCTTGACACGTTGTGTATTTTTTCTTCCACATACCGACTGAGTCCAAGGTGTGTGTCGACCCATGAGGCACATCCAATCCATGTGGCTACCTCATCTTAAGTTGGAGTACGGACTAGACTACTGAACGTCGTGTATTCCTTTATACACAATTTTTATTTTTATTTTTATTCACTTAAATGAAAGAGGATTGCATCTTATTTCGGAAAACAGCTTCTTCTTCCCCATCTTAGGAATAGTCCCATTCTGAAATCCCGAACGACATATCTTTCCCAAGATTCTTCATATGAAGCTCATTCTTCAATCCGTCGCTTATGTATCCAAGTTTATAATGACACTAAATATTTATGGTTTAGTTGTGTATTTTAATGTTATGTAATAAATATTCATCTAATAATATTTAATAAATATGTGGGAATATTAAGGGTCCCTATAGTAGGTATTAGAGCATGGTTTAGTTATCCTTTTTAGATTGTGTTTATAAAAAACATTTAAAACCCCTGGGGAGAAGTCTAAGTATGGGATAACATCATAAATGTTTTGAAAGAAAGTGATTATATAGATTTTTTAGCAATACATTCATATATACACACTAAAATAGTGTGGGTATTAGGATATATTTATCTAGGGGTAATAACCATGAAAAGGGTTCATCTACTATACCTTATATATCATTCCTTTGCACTGGGAGTGTTCCTTTACAACATACTTTATTTGATACTATTATTGGATATTATTGGGTTAATTCTTGTTTCCTTTATAAATCATTATAAAGGATTTCAATATATTATGATCATGGATGACTTAGGATAAACCTAAGGTCTCATAGATTGGAAGGAATGTTTCATGATTTTGACGTACTATTAATCATTTTCATGATTATGTAGTTATCCACTATAATTATTATTTCCCACACTATGATTTTTGGTTTTATTAAATGGTGGGATCCTAAAGTAATTGTGTTGAAACTAAATGTTATTGACTATGAAATGATCATTATCATGAGAAAAAAATGAAATGGGAGGTGGAATGTAAAACCATATGAGTATTCCTAATCAAATTCCTATTATATGATTAACAATCTCAACTTGGGAGAGTTTCTTGACACACATAAAAAGAGAAAAAATGGGTATCATGAACACCATGGAGGAAAAAGATTAAATTTTATATATCTAGAAAATGTGGGAATCAGCACTCAAGGGAATGTATCAAAGAAATTAGAAGATGTTTCTTATGTGGAAAATAATGGCATTTATAAATTAATTTCCATTTAAAATGAAGAGATCAACAGAGGAAAACGATGTTCATCCTAAGATACCATTTATAGTTTAATGTATTATCTATAGGGAATATTGAAAATATCTAAGTAAATTCCCTAATAAAATGGTAAAATACTAGACCAATGAAGGGAATATACTGTGCCAATTTTAAAATTGGAATGATTTAATTGTTTATGTATTTGGAGCAATGAATTTTTCTATAGAAGTATTATATCAATGATATTATGGTTATAAGAATCATTAAACATATAATTATTGTTATGTAAAAATATTTCATTAAGTATTTTTAAGAATACATTTAATGGTGCAAATAACATAGACAATTGATTTAATATTATGGTTTAATTCTATATAAAATAAATTATTAAGGGAAATATAAACCTTAATAGGGTCCTGATATTGAGATAATAATATTTAGTTGAGATAAAGAGATGATTGTTATTGATAAAGTAAATGATATAGTATTAGTTACTTTTGAACTTGTTATTGATTTGATGAAAAAAATTATGTTCTCTTTGATGGTTTTTATATCATTTTTAGATTTATAGAATGTGGATATTTTGTTATTTTATGTTTGGAATAAGGAGAGAGATAATTTTTTAGAGAATATTTGTTTTTATTAAGGTTCTTAGGTTATTACCATGTTTTAGGAAATTATATAATCAAGGTATTAATATAGTTGTTATGTGACATTAAGAGATAATTTAATTGGTTTGATAGTTTAATGTTATTATTTTTTGGCTTTTAAATTTCTCCAAACATATTTTTCAATAGTTTTATGGTTAAAAACTTATAAATTTTTTTATGTTGAACATCGGGTGTTATTTTCATGGGATAAATTAAAATTTATCCATATTGGTTTACAAGATATTCATTTCTTTTGGAAAATATTAATATATGGGACGAATTAATTAACATTAATTTATGAATGTTATCACCCATTAAAAGTTTTTTCTATTGCATTGGTCATGAAAAATTCACCTTGAATATTAATTTCATGGAGTAAAAGATGAAGTAAAAATTGATTAAATCACAATGAAAGGATGAAATTGTTCTTATGTTATGGAAATAAATTAAGTGACTATAATTTCTCATTTTTTATATATTGATAGTAAAATAATTAAACAACATTAGAAAAAAATTGAGAAACAAAAATTTTATACTTTTACATTTATTTTTGAATAATTGTTAGTCTTTTCACCCATCCTAGATTTATGGTTTTGTGTTCATTAACATTATCATGAAAATGTTCTCTATCACTCTCTATTAGTCATTAGAAAATATTTTCACCCTACATTAATTAATTTTTACATCCCACTAATGACCTTTTTTTAGGAACCCAAATATGTGTTATTTTTAGAAACCTTTATGTTTCTCACTTCTCCTTTTCTAAGAATGTCTTATTAACCCTCAGTATGATGTGGGTTTTCAGTAAGGTATATTAAAATATTAAATGTTTTATGACTAAAATAAAATTGTGGCGATTAAATTCATTCATGGAGGATAATGTTACACCCAGATAATTTTTTTAAAAGAATAATAATCTCTATATAACTATAAATATACAACACTGAGATTTATGAAAATTGATATATATTAAAAAAAATGTATTTAAATGTGACTATTATAAATTATCCATTGAATATGTGGTTATTAATATTAGTATATGCATAATTATAAAAATTTATTATGGTCTTACAGAGTATAAAATTATTGATTAATTCTTAGGAAATAAGACAATTATTTCTTATAAAAAACATTTCATGATTCAAAAAATCTTTTTCTTCAAAATAAATTTTAATGCATTTTGTGCATAAAAATTACAATTAATTTCTAACTTTTTTATAAATGATATTTTATAAAATTAAAATAATTTTTTAAAAAATCATATCAAAATTAACTTAGGGTGATTTTTCTTGATTTTTTTCAAGTGAATGATTTTTTTTTCTTGTGAAAAATATCAATTTTTTAAAATATTATTATTTATTTTTATTAAATAAATTAATTAAAAAGTAAAATTATATTATCTATTTTATCATAAAGTGATATATTAATCATTTAATTTGTAATAATATAATTATTTTCATTTGAATCATTAATATTTCAGATTTTGTTATTAGTTAATTTGTATGTTTAAGAACTCATTTTTCTAAAAACTATTTTTGTTGTGTTTTACAAAGTTATTTTTTAATTATTTTATTCCACTTCTAGGAATTTAATATTAAAAAATCGATAATATATTTTGAATGATTATTTTTTTATTTGGTAAATATGACCCTTTTATGTTTCTCATTATCAATAGTAACCTTGGTAAATATTTATCACCTCGATAAGGGTATAATTTGTGAAACAAGGTTTAAACCTTGGGATAAGGCTTTATAATTTCTATAACATGTAACTTTATACTATTTTATGTGTTTATTTCAGATATTTCCCTCAAATTCTATAATACAAGGAAATTTGGTTCCATTTTTCATTGATTATGACATTTATATTATTTTAGGAAAAGAATAAATAAAAAATTTCACTTTATTAACATTAATATCTCATAAATTTTTACATGAGGATAAAAAGTTGTAGATTTTTTGTAGTTTCCTATTTTAAATATTAATTGATATATTTATCATGTTAATTTATTTTTAATTTTTAGTGATTGAATAATTATATTAAATGCTTACACAACTTCGAAAGAGTGTTTATTCAATTAATAGAATGATAAAATAAATCATTTTAAAAATATTAATATTGTTTCAATTTGGATGAATTGTTGTGTTCCATAGATTTTATAGATAAATATACCATATTCGATATTTTTTAAAGTTTTATATTATAATTTCATAACTCTCATTAATCCTTTAAAGTCCAGGAAAATGAATAGTTCCAAAAATAAAATTAATTATTTTTATAGTAAATAATAATTTATTAAATTATTTTAAATTAATAAAAAGTCACATCCTAAGAACATTTAATGGTATATGTTTTATTATATCAAGAATAGTCCATATATGGGTCAGATTACCTTTATGGTAACATTATTGGAACTTCAATAATAGAAAACATTATTTAAAATAACAATAATTTATATCATTACAATTTTCAATATTATGTCATTTTACTTCCAAAAATCATTATATTAATTTAATCCTTTTGAGTAATTCTATGAATTCTCCCCATAACTTATAAATAAGAACATATTATACACTTTTTCCAACCCCTTTTGAGACTTAAATCTTTTATAATCCCTAAAATAATACATTCCTAGGATACTTAGCCACATAGAAACCCTTATATTCCCTCTAAAATACAATCTTATCATGGAAAATGTTTAATACGAAAACAATTTTCGCAACACAAATGAATAATTCTTAATAGACTTCATCCAATTTATTTATTCTTATACTTCCTCTAAAAATATGTTATTAATAATAATTTAATAAATTATTTATACTAATTATATTGAAATGTTATAATTATAATTAATCCTCTATAATCAACCCTCTACTCAATCAAATTTGATGTGAAAGTATCTGTCATGCATATATGTGGACTACAACCTCCACGTGGTGATACAATTCATTTTCCATCACCTTATTTCATGAATGGTTTTTATGATGAGTTTAAAGTACATATTTATGTTATTTATGACACAGTTATTCTTATATAATTAAAATATCACTTATAAAATCTTACCTTCCAATTCATTAGAAAATAATAATATCGCTTGTGTGTACGTGTTGAAAACCACCACTACAAAGAGATGTGATTTGTTCTGTTTTACAAGAATGTAATAAGGATAGATTAAATAAATATATATGATATATATGATATAATTATTATTCGTTAAAGTTGATTTATTATTTACTTTACTTTCATTCAATCCGTTGAAAAGTGAAAGAAATGTTCACCTGTATGTATGTCCTACCATCTCTATGAAAAATGTGATTCGTTTTTCAATAAATATCTTTTTAGATGATTATAAATATATATATATATATATAATGAATATATATTATATTTATATGATTATTTAATTTTTTGAGATTATGTAACCATAAATAAAAGTACATGGACTAGGACTACCAACCCGAAATTCTCATGGGAAACCAAACTGTTAACACCCTAAAATGATAATTTTAATAAATAATTATTAATAAATGAGTGTTGAAATGTTATAATGGGATAATATATGATTCAATATGTGTGTAAATAACCCTGTAATAGTTTTTTAATAAATATAAATTTATTATTCAGGTGACTAGAGTTCTTTTGAATCAATTCTAACTCATTGTTGGATTTTATGTTACAATCCCATTGTTTAACAGGATTGTTTATGATTATGTTTATAGTGATGAAATATCATGATATATTTCTCCAAAATCCTATGAATTTTATTATCCTATTTTAATTGTGGGATATTACATATTTTCATTTCATTTTCTTCTATTTATGAACTCAAGAGACAGAAATAATCTGTTTTATGGAAAACAAAAATTATTTATTTCTTCGGTTAAAAATATTTTTTCTATTATATACATGGATTTTAAAAATTATTTAAATAATATTTAAAAATTATCTTCTTATTTTTTAAATTATGTTTGAACCATGAGTTAATACTTTATAAATGGTTTGAAAATAATAATCTTACCATTTTCTGAATGATGTACTTTGGAATTTTTACCAAAAAATGTGAAATGATTCATTTTTTTAATATACATAAAAAGAATGGAATTTACTACTATCATAGCCACCAAATAATTTGAATATTAGTTTACATATATAAAAGGTTATTTTAAAAAAATATATCTTTAATACATTTTATTTTTTGAAATTTTGAATAAGTTATTTCGATGTGGAAAGGAAATTTTCCTTAAGAAATATTCTACATATATTTTAATAAAAAATTTCTTTTATAATATCATACTTTGATTTTAATTGTGATTAACTAGATATATGATCCAATTATATAATAACATTTATTTATATGGATGGTTTATTATTATTATGATAATATTATTATGAAAAACATTTCCTTTCCATGGGTTATGCTATGATAGAATGATGACATGTTTATAAAACCTTCTTCTTTTCCATGGAAAATTATATGATTAATGTTTTATGATATCATAGCACACATACGTTTTATTTTAATTATGTTATGTGAGGTCCTACAATTATATATTCTTCCAATAAATTGGGTGAATATGTATATCTAATTACATAATGAGTATTGGAGTGGGGATTGAACCCAGTTCAGTACGGGATTTTATCCACTATTAGAGACTTTGGAGTAAACAATGAATATTGATATTATGGAATGGGGAGAGAACCCAATCCACAATGATATTCTTGGGAGTGAATGTTGAATAGGTATATGATGAAATGTAGAGTGAACCTAATTGACTATTATAGTCTTGGTAGTGATCCTTGACTAAGGAAATGATTTTATATGCTTATGTGTATGAAAAAAACTTATGTCTTATGCTTATGATATTTTATATTTGATAAAGAATTTTGATTCACTTATGACCATGATTTATTAACTCCTATGTTTTAAACAATGCCTCATAATTTTGATCTATGAATTGTTAGAATGATTTTTTATTCTCATGATAATGTTCTTATACCCTTTCTTTTATGCTCACTTAGGATAATAAATTGATATCCCCAATGTTTACCCTTACTGATCATATGATCACAAACATTTTTATGTTTTTACCTAGAATATATATAAAGTTTTTATGTATGTTATGTTAAAAAATATTACTTAATGTAATGAACATAATGGGAGATGATGCAGATTTTTAGGAACATGTTGTTTAGGTATCCTAGTTTCCAAAAACACTAAATATTTATGGTTTTTCCATGGATTTTAAAGTTATGTAATGAATATTAATCTAATATGTTCTAATATTTACGTGTAAAAATTATAGGCTGATGTATTTTAAAAGAAGATTTATGTTTAATATAAATAGTTTTACATTTTTAGAGCTTGTGTGGAATGTTGGAAAGTCATATCCCATACATATATAACCCAGCATATGACTTTTTATGTAATACACACCCATTATTAATTATACTCATAAGACATTGAGGTATATTTATGTATTGTTTTTTAAAACATTAATACCATTGCATCTGGTTGTTTTGGTCATGTATGAATTTCCTGAATTTTCTATTAGTTGCATAATACATTCCTTATAGGACTTTATATGTGTAGTGTATGAATTTTGAAGCCATGTGATACTTATAGTGTATAACTATTAAATGTCATATGAATGTGCATTGATCCGTGTATGACTTCTCTGTGATCCATGTATAAATATTTTAGAGAAACATATGGCTTCTGAGCTATAATGGTATTTAGACATAGAAAATGACCAACAATTCACCTATTTGAAAAAAAATTCTAGAATATTCATTCTGAATATAATATTTAATAGTGATTATTATCATGTAATTTGATTAAATTTAAAATTAAAAAATGTGGGGTTTTTTATTAACAACTATGGATAAGGTTGGTTGCATGATAAATATAGTAGTTTTATTAATAGAATAAGGAGTAGTTGTGGTGTTACTACTTGGTCATGCTGCAACATTTTATATTCTATTGTAGTGACCTGGAATAAAATAAAAGAAGAAGATTAAGAAATAAGTAGGAATAGATATGATATAATAGGAATCTATTGATATTAGCTTATTTATTTGAATTTAATATAAAATTAAAACTCAAATGAGATATAATACTTAAGCCTGATATAAGTTTTGTTAATCAATCATGTTTTTGTGAGGCATGCATGAGAGGATTGGAAGAAGATTTTTCCCTCTATTGAATTAATCAAGAATATTTTTGGGATAAATAAGTAGGAGAATAAGTCATGTAGTTTGTGTAGTGAGAAGAAAAGAAAGATGTGATAGTACCGTTTGAAGAGAAAGAAGAAGAAAAAACAATGTAACAACACTATAGAAGTATCGTTTTGTTGACAGGTTTCTTATCATTGAAAAATAATCATTTATCATTATAATAGTGTGGGGAGTAATAAAATACATTCAAGAGATATGTATCATGGGTAAAAATTTATTCCCTTTTTTTAACTATATGTTGATTCTATTTGATCATATGGTCTTAGTGAATTCTGTACCATTACATGGATTAACCTTCCATTTTAAAAGGTAAACCTTATAAATATATTATTTAATTATTTTTCGGTGATTGGTTGTGTTGTTAGTGAAAAAACATAACATATTAATATATGGAGAAGTTTTTTCCAAGAACAAACATAAATATAAATTTATAATAACATATTCACCCCACCCACTATCAATGATTTCACTAATCGTTTAAGTCTTCCCCCCCTTATAGTACCCTAAAATCATTTACATTTTGAGAATGAATCATATATAAGATTCCCTTTGAATTCTTATGGTCTATATGGATACCAAGATGGGTTGGATGAATTTTCTTGGATGCTTTTTTATAGTCATTATTTTCAAATTGAAAACTAAATGGTGGTTAGGCACATTCAGGTATAATTTGATCATTTCAGTGGAGTTATAGTAAAATACTTCCTGGTGATGTTAGTGTAAGGATAAATTTGTCTCTTATTTTTCAAAAGATGAAGATTTATGTGAAATATGACATATTGTAGATTATATGGAGATATCTTTAAACCATAAATATTATAGAGGGTCATTCTTATCTTCCTTAGAATATCATAAATTATATGAATGACCACGATTATTTGATGCAATTTATATCATATTAATATGAGAAAAAGTTTCCAAAACTCATTCATTCCTCCATATTTTAGGATATATAAACACATGTCCAAAAATTATTCGATGGGTTGACTAGAATCAAAGAATGATTAAACCTTCAATGTGGTAAAACTCTCAAGGTCTAGGTTTATTTCCATTGATATTGATATAGTATTTCCATAACATAGTGTCATTGGAACTATAGGGAAGTATTATTAACCATAATATGAAAGTACTGTGACAATATGATTCTTTTTATCCTCAAATTAAACCTACATGACCTGGTGGTGTCCCAGATCAAGAGGTGTTGCCTCAATTTAACAGATGGTAAACCCATAGTCTTCACCAATTTCACTCCATGGATTGATGCAGGTCTATTTCCAAGAGATTGGGAGTATTAATTTAAACACTTTTATATACCACCAATTTCTTCCACTCCATTTTATAGAACCCTTCATCTATATATTGAGATTGATAGGACTCAAAGGGTTCATTATCTTCTTACAATACCCCAACATATCCATTGACAAAGTATTTGAGGTAATAATGATATAATGAAGGCAATGTCACATCCATATAGATCCATGGTCATCCCAATAAGACAATTAAGGTTATTTCTTTATGATCCACCATTAATTCAATGCCATATTTTAGATCACTAAACTAATATTTTATTTTTATTTTCATAAAATTTTTTTGCACACTTTTTCATTCCTCTAAATTTTCTAGATAAGAACATGTTAGATTATCTTCACTATATCTATATAACCAAAGTGTCTCGAATTGTAGTAGTATGATCCAAAAACCATTATTCAATATATACCAATTAATGTAATTATCATAAATCTTTCCAGATATGTACAAGGGTCTAATTTTCCCATGTATATATGTTTTTTGGTCTTTCTTCATTTAGTAAATAACAATGTGGTATTCTGCTAAACCATTATTTCAATGATAAACTTTATCTATAGTGACTTCATATTAGAAAACATAAAGACTTATAATATCCTTAATTATTACCTTAGTGTGTTCTAGGGAGAGCCGAATAACATCAATGATTGAGGGTTTGGTTTAGAGAATGACCATCTTCTTCAGGTTTTAATATTTCTAGACCGGGGGCCTATAATTATTATCATAAGGATAATATATAGAATAATGCTTATGGTCAGTGGTTTCCAATACTAAAACCCTTATTAATAATTATAATATGAGGTAATTATTTTTATTTTTTGGTTAGGTAGATATATCTATCTAACACGTTGAAGTTGGCTAGAAAATTTCAAGCTTTTTCACCAATCCTTCAGTATAATTCGATTTTAATGTTCCCTATAAAGTTTATAATCATATTGGTGTTCTATTTGGGCTCATTAGAGTAAATTTCTTAGGGTTTTATCTATATAAAAATAATTAATCCAACGTATTACTAAATATTTGTATCATCTCATGTCTGGAAATTTTTAAAAATTATGAGGGAGATGCATTTTTACTTTGATGGATGGCTTATTTTTTTAACCATGAATATAAATGTGTTGTTGTGTGTTTGAGTGTATATAAAATTCATATCTAGAAATTTATTGAGGTATGGGGAAGTTATCAAGTTTCCATAGGGATTTTTGTATAATGATAGAGTGTTAGGGATTATAGAAAAATAATTCATAGGTTATTCACACCATGAATTACTTTCACAGGGTGTCTCATGCTGTGAATGGGGAAAAAGAGGTGAAAATATACTTGGACCAAAAAATGACATGAAAAAATTAAATAATTTCATGAATCATGTTGTAATTTTTTAAAAAAATAAGAGGGGGCTCCCCCCCCCCCTTATAAGTGAATATTGGGCTTGGGATTATGATAATCAGACCTCCCCCACTCGTATATCCTTTCTATTTGATAAGATTTTAGGAGTGATCAGATTTAATTTCTTGGTAATATCTTATGCTCCTATACCTATTTTCTTCCATTTATGATTTTTCACTAATCTATTTCTTTTTCTTTTAGGGTTTGGATGGATATTTCACTAAATAATTGTGAAATGTTCTATTCCCAAAGGAGATTTTTTCCAGCATAGCTATATAGTTTCCTAAGATTTCATCATCATTCATCCACTTATCATTTTAGTGAGGTATTTCATCATAATATATTTTATAATATTTTTGGTTTTAATCAAATTATTTTTGAAAATAATCAATAATCACATGATTGGGATTTTTTTTCCGAAAATGTCAGCGGTGTGCTGAGACCCTCTAGGTGTTGTTGGCCGCAGTTCTGGTAATGTGATGTTTCTCAATGAGATGTTTGGTGTTTATTCCACTTTTTCAATTAAATAATTAATTATAATTTTTATATTTATTTATTTATGGTGCATGGATTTATGTATGAGATTAGGTGGTGGTATGGTCTCAAATGAGTTTCTACAAGCTTGTATAGATAACAATTAGTTTGAGGATTAAAGGAAAATGTCTTCTTATTTTAGGTTAGTGGTCTTGAATATAAAACATTTAGTATTGATACCATTTTTATGATACTTGTGGTATGATGTCATGCCACTGTGGAATTGGCATGTTAATCTAAAATAAATTATTAATTTAATTAATTGAAATGATTAATTAAAATGAATTGTTCCCTTATTCAAAATATCCTTCATTAGGATGTACAATGTGATAAGGTCCTGATGATACTTGGGCACTATATAGTTCAATTAGGTTACTAATGGTCTAGGACCTAATTATATTATTATTACTTGTCAAATAAAGTCCCTGAGGGGAATAAAATATACATTATCGATTCATGTAACATGGTGACCCTAAATGTAAGAGCCATTAGAGAACCCTGATTATGGGTTAGGGATGAGGTAAGATGAAGGGCGTAGAGGTTGGACATTTGAGAACGTTTAGGTTCCATTTATATTTTAGGAAAGTTAGATGACCATGGGGTGTTCTTTCCCCACTAAAACAAGGTGACCTATTTTGGTAGATCCTGATGAAGTGATTGCATAGGTTGGGTGTTTGATCAAACCAAGTGTGGCTCTAAAAGGGTAAGGTATTGATTACATCACCCTTATAGTTTTTCTGATGAGGAAATTCATTCCTTGAGGATGTGATGAGTTGGATTGGGCTTTGAGATTGAACCATGACTTTTCACGATGAGTTATGAATATGGCCACCCATGTCTGTGTACATCTCTATGTGTGTGTTTGTGTGTGTTGATCTATATTCATGTTGGACATGGTATATTCCCTTAGGGTGGTGTATGTTTTAAATATAATGGAAATAAAATTTATATTATGTTATGATAGATATAGGTTCAGAAACTAAGGTGTTATGTATCTCAAGGTAATGTAAACCAAATATAAATTTTGACCTAGTAGGCGACCATGATACTTTGGGTTTCCTTTTATATGATCGTAGGGAATAAATGATGATATCAGTGGGGATGATATGGATTTGGATCTAGTACATTATCGTGATTTTAGGGGGTGATTGTTGTGTGTTGTCTCATTGGGGGTCTTATAGTGGGGGTCGTGGCCTAGTATCTGCTGATGGGCTTACTATCTACTAATGGATGGATAATATTTCTATCTACAAGGAAGACAAAAACACCCATAATATTCTATCCATCTGGGGGATTTATGTTGGGAGGGTCATCACCTTCTATTTTTTAGGGCCTTATATCTTTCAATGCATGACTGGTCAAGTATACCAGGGTTAGTTTAGTCATTAGATCACTTTCATTGTATACCTGGGTGTATTAGACCCTAGGTTTTTATATTGGTTTTCACAGTCACCATGAAATTCTCAAAGTCACCTCAACACTAGATGATGGAGGTATGATTGATTAGGTATGTTTCCAAAGAATAGATGGTGCTCATATTTTACACCCCCGATGGTGGGTTTTCTTATAAAGATTGTAAAGATTGTGCATCGATCTTAGAGACATACGGTACATCCAAAGCTGGTATAATTGGCCTTTAGGGTCATAGTGGACCTTGAGGTCCAAAATGGCTATTATATATGTTCATAAATTTATTTATTTATTTTCGTCATGTCACATGCACATGTCACTAAAATTAATTTCCATTTATTAAACTACAATGGTGGTTCCCTATGGAGTTATCTATTTGCACCCTTCTTGGGATGCAATTATACATGGGTAATCAAATGGCCCTCACTTGTTTTGGGCACAAATTGGGTAGAGGACTGGTGATATTGATTGTTAAGTTAATAGATTGGTTAGGAAAGAATATTAGGATGATTTATGGCTTCTATTTATGATGGAGCCTTATATTTCACCTATTCTATTTATGTGGTCAGCCCAGTGGGAGATCATCCATGGATGATGAAATGTCTAAATTATATTTTTTTATTTACTATTTATACTAATTTATTTATCTATGTATTCTAATTATTATTTAATATGTATAATACTTAGGTATTTATTCTATTATTAATCACTCTCATATAGTAAGTAAAATCTCCACATGGTACATACTTCAACCGTCACCATTAACTGGAAGCCTCAAGTATAATGGTAGGTGCACTTGAGCACATGTGGTGAACCAGGTCGGGTCACTAGTCGAGTGGACTATGAAAAAAATACTTTACAAATTGGTTTCAAATGGGGTTTTCATTTGTCTTACTATTTGAAATGTTGTAACCAAGTAAGGTTGGAATTTCATGGAGCTTGTGATAAAATGAGACTAGTATTTTAAGGAAACCTATTCTGATAGGATGTTTAGGTTATCTAGGTCTTGGTATTGACATTCTTGGCCTATACAATAATGATTAGTGGTGATTTTCACTTCATGGAATGCTTATGGTGTTTGAGATTAATTTTATCTTATTGTATTTTTTGATCTTATTCCTTTAATAATAAGCTAGTTACTGGTTTTGGCTCTTGGAATTTGGAGGCAAGAGGAATATCAAGCATTATTCTTAGTAAATAGGGATTCTCATGACATGTTGGCATAGTAGTGTGATATTTATCATTATCAATAGAGGTTTTAGCTATTTATAGTTGAAATAACAAATCATAAGGTATTTTCCCATCTAAATTATTTATGGAATTCTAGTCTAGTGGATTTACTTTTATATATATTTATCATCCTATGATGGTAATTTAGGTGGATCTACAGTGAGATACTTGATGATGAGGATTATGATGCAATCCCTTGCACACAATAGGTGCATTGACCCTAGTAGGTTATTAAGGCACATGATTCCTTAGTGAGAAACTCTTAATGGGTGATTATTATCCACGTTTGATTACATAAATGGCCAGTAATGAATTATATGGTGTTTTCTCATATATCTTGGAATTGAACTCTACCTAGATGAATAAAGTGATGATGGTTCACTAGATATGGATTTTCATAGGGTGATTCCAATTGTATGATTATGCATTTTTTATTTTACCAGATTGTCCTAAAAGAACCCAGTTGATGAGATGCTTGAAGATAGTGGGTTCCCTATGAGTGGGATGATGCAATTACTTGATGCCTCATTGTTAGACCCCTTATTGGTTGTTATCTTATAGGTCTATATATTTAAAGTTCCACTAAAAACTTATATGGTGTTTCCCTATATATTTTGGAATGGAATGATATCAATTGAACCCCATTTTCATGGTTCTTCAACATGTATATTCTAGAGTAATGTCATTATTTAAATAAATTATGACCAATGAGTTTGTGTTTCACAAGGGAGCAGTCTCAAAGGTGGACGTTCCATGAGAATCATTTCCCTAGTATGATAATGACATAGCATGAAGATCTAAATAAATATGTTGGTATAGGACCCATGAGTGGCTGGTTGGGAATATTGGATCTGTTGTATTGTTAAATATGATGGGACATATGATGTCCCTTAGAATGAATCATAACATTTAGACTAATAAATACACCTAGAGACCCTAATATTCGACTTATAATTTAGTTATTTGTTTCCTAGTGATTTATAAGGGAAATGTGAGATATGAGTTAGCCTGGGATTGTGAAAACCCTTAAAGAGTTCTGATAACAGGTAGCATTAGATGCCTTAGACATTTTTAAGGAACAAAACCATGAGTTATTTTGAATTTTTTATCGATAATAGTTTTTTATGGGGAGGACCAGTTGAGTACCTAGACCTATTGAACCCTAGATACACTTTCTAAGCATAGTGAAATAATGGGTACACAATTGGATATTTGAGGGTTCATAACTCGTTTTATAAGAATTTTTATGGATTTTAGGGAAGGAATTCTTGTAATCTATGAATGTGAGGTGATTTTTTTATGTTTTGGTTCTTGGGTATGAGGAAGATAGTCACTTTTGGTCATTATATACAAAAATTGAAGGAGTGTAAAATTTGGAGGTTTTTCTCCATATTACTAGGGTCATGGGGGTATTAAGATAGGTCATTGTGTGGCTGAGTAGGAATATGGATAATGGTGAGTGGTAAATAAAATTTAGTTTGTCTCTTGTAATTACTAAATTTGAAACCTGATTGAGATATTAGATGTGATAGTGAATTTTCATTGGGATTATGATAGTTCATTATGATCGAAAGAATGTTCATGAGGTGAACTCTTGTTTATGACATTTTTCAAAGAGTGAACAAGTTTTGTCATGTATTTAAGTGGTTAAACCAATTATTCAAGATATGTTTCATGGGGTGAAACCTGGTTTGTGACATGTTTCATAGGTTAAACCTTGGTTTAGGTCATAATTAAGGGTTGAAATAATTTGATCATGGGGTATAGGGGTGAACCAGTGATTCATGTCATGTTTAGGTGGTGAAACCATTTTTTTGTATGATTCAAGGGTGAAACACATATTGTAATGTTGTACTGGTGTTTTTTTGGGATATTTGATGTAGTGGATTAGATACCACATATGTTAAGTCTTATTTGATATGATGTGATTATTCCAAGGTTTTTTCGAATGCTTTTGAGGAGAGTTCTGTGAATATAATCCCAATACATGGGTGGTGGAGAATCGTCTCATTTGGTTTAGAATGATGAATGTTAGGTAATAACAGATTTGGACAAGATTATTCTTATTTCATGGTTGTGGAAAGATGGAAATAACACTAAATGGGTCATTGGACTGCTTATAATGTTTTTTAATATGAAATTATAATTTTGGGAATTCCTTGGATTAAAATCATCCATGGTGATTTTATTTATGTGGTGTCGAGCACAATGAAACATTTGATGAATAATTTGGTGGAATAATGGTGTCTTAATATAGAAGAGTTATTTGTAATTTTCTCTATATTTTTCATTGATGGTTATGAGTGGTGGCCTAGGTTTTAATGAGTGATTCCCCTCATGTTTAGAGTTGTACAACAAAAGATTGTTCGAAATTTATATGTATAGTGTGGTGAACTAAGCATGGATTGGTTACCCATGTAGGTTGGGTTTGTTTATTAAATTGTTAGGGATACATACTAGGGATGATAAGTGTTATAGATGATATATTATTACTCCTCATGTCTAGATGATTTATGAAATTCCATGCGAATTTTATTTTCATTTTGAAGAATGGTATGTTTTGAGATCCAAGATTCGAAATGAGTTTCCAAGCATTGAAACCTCTATAATATTTTTAAACATGTTTTGTGTTTATGGGTAGTTCTTAGGTTTCCATATAGATTTTAAGATGAGTTTAGAGTGGTTGGGATGATAAAAATAGTAGTTTTAGGTCATTTAAGGTGTGAATGGGTGTTTCCCGCAGTGAATGATATTCATGAATATGGTATCCAATCCCATTGTCTTCCCTTAAAAATAAATTATGATTATTTGAACACTAACCAACAATGGTTTATTTTATTATTCAATAATTTCAATAGATTTATTTTTTAACATTTAATGTATAGTTAAGGGTTTATACAACTTAGATTTTAGTTTACTAAGAAAGAAACAATTTCTGTAATTAAAGTGAAAGATCTTCTATCTGTCATTGAATTATATATTTTGAATGAATGTATTAGGAAAAATCTTGGATCTCTCTCTTTAAATCCTATAATTATCATAATAATATATCTTAATCTTATCCAACCCAATAAGATCTAGTAGTCTCCTCTCCCCAATAATCTTAACATAAAATTATAAACACTTTACTTGCCAATATGACTTGTGTTACAACTCTATAGGTAAATGAAAATATTTCCCAAATAACAACCTATATGGAGACATAAAAATTGGGGTTTTGAATGTAGTTATGTTGGCCCATACGACATCAACTAATATCAGTGACCAATAATACCTTATGTTTGAGAAATGTTTTTCTAAAATCAATTTTAGCTCCCTATTTTAAATTTCTACCTTTCTAGTGGATTGTGTATCGCAGGTAGTTTCAGTTATATAGGAATAGGCATATTTATCCATTAATGATATAAATTTTTAGTTATTAAAATGGATTCCATTATCAGTATTGAAATCTCTAGAAACTCAACTCTTGAACAAAATTCTCTTTTTAATGAATTTTATAACGTTGTTGGATGTAGAGTGGGGTAGTGTTATTTACTCAAACCACTTGGATACATAGTAAAGAGTAACTAAAATATACTCATTTCTCTGAGATTATGGGAGTGGTCCCCTAAAATCTAATCCCCAAACATAAAAAATAAGAACTTTTTGAATACCTTTTTCAGGAATTTCCTGATTCCTTAAAAACTTCCATAGCCTTTGGAATCAATCATAGCCCAACACAAAACTCCTTCTATCGTCGAATAATGATGGCTAGTAAAATCCAACTTTAAAGACTCTTTGAGATATCCTATCATTATCTTGATGACCTCTCCAAGTTGAGTAGTGAAAACTATCTAGTATTAGCATCATTTCTTATTATGGAACAAACCTTCTTATAATCCCATCAACACATCTCCTAAATAGTAATAGTTCGACCTAAAGATAGTACTAAAGATCTGAAAGGAATTTGTTTAATTGGTTATTTGATAAAATCCTTAGGAATGAAACTTTATTCCATAAATTTATCCAATTATAAAATTCAATATGACTGTTTAACAAAAACAGTTGATAGATTTTCAGCAGGAAATGAAGAATTAATCATCATTGCATCTTTACACTAGAAAATTGATAGCCTATAAAGATGATCTAGAACTACATTATCAACTCAAATTTTCTATCTAATTTCCATGTCAAACTCTTTTAATAATTTGATAAACATAATGAGTCTTGGTTAGGCCTCATTCTTTGATAGTAGATACTTTAATGTATAATGGTTTATGAAGATTATGACTTTTAAACCTGAGAGATACTACCTCAATTTCACTAAAGGAAGCACCGTAGCTAAAACACATTCTTTATATTTGTGTAGTTACATTGTTCTTGATCTGGTAGTATTATGACATAATAAAACTCATGTAACCTCTTTTGTCTAATCATTTCTAAGACATCTCTAATAGCAATGTCACTTGCATAACACATTATTTAAATGAGTAATTTCCAATCAGGTGTAGTTATGATGGGTTAGTAAGTGAGTTTTTATTTAAGAAAATTATATGATTTACAAGATTTTTTTTCAAATTGGAGTGTTGGGTCACTGACAAGAAGATATCACTAAGGATTTATTATTTTTGGAAAGTCTTTTATAAACATCTACTAAAAAATGGAATTCCCTATGAAACTTATAACACCATTAACATTTTCAGGAGGTGGAATTTCTGAATAACTCCAATATTGGAAGTATCTACCTCTAATCCCCTCTCAGGAACCGTATATCCCAAAATAATATATTCAGTGGCCATAAAATAGAATTTCTACCAGTTTAGTACAATATTGGTCTCTAATAATCTCTCTAAAACCAATTTCAAATTTATTAAACATGTCACAAATATTCAAAAATAGAGAAGTTGTCCATGAATACCTCAATGATTCTCACTATCATGTCTGAAAAGATATCTGGAATACCTATTTGGAGGGTAGTTGGCACACAAAATAAGAAAAAGGGAATATGTAGGTAGGAAAATTTCCCAGAGGGGCATGTGAATGTAGTTTTCCCTTGATCCTCTGAAGCTACAAAGATATGGTCATAACCAGAATAGCCATCCAAAAAACAAAAGATCTCTTTTCCACCAACGATTTCAAGAATTTGATATAAGAAAGTCATTGAAAAATTATCCTTCCTAGTGGATGAATTGAGTTTTCTATAATCTATACACAACACTCCATTTGGTTTCATTCCTCACATGATTTTTTCATTTTTTTCATTGGTGACTACAGTAAAACCTCCATTCTTTGGACAATTTCGACTAGTCTCACCCAAGAATATTCAGATATCTGAAATGTGATTATAGAGTTTAAAATCTTGATAAATCCTTATCTTACAACTAATTGCATATTAGTTTTTAGTCTCCTTTGACATTTAACTCTTAGTTTGTGGTCTTGTTCCATAGGGATCTTGTGCAAGAAGAAAGAATGGATAATCTATTTGATACTAGATATGGACAATCCAATTGATGTTTTTATTTTTTTTAACAATACCCAAAAAATTTCCATGAAGTTATCTTTCAGTTTTGTAGAAATTTTTATAGGATGTGTAGAATTATCACCTAAAAATTAATGTTTCACGTTTATTGGGAGCAGTTTTAGCTCCAAAGTGGGTGCTTCTTCAATTGATGGAAGGCTCTTGGGCCCAGGATGGACAAGATATTTAAAATTGGAATTTTATTTAATTTCATAACAATTTTTAATATTTGTTCACTTATTTAAAATGTAGAAAGATCACGCTCATAATTTTCATGATCAGAATTCATAATTTTCATAAAAAAAAGTCATCTAATTTTTTTAATCATCTATACCTTTACCAAATAAAAAATTTCAATATTTTTTTAATTATATTGAACTTAATGTTATCTGAAGAATTATTTGTGTTTAGAAATGGGGGATTTATCTCCAGATTTACTCTTGAAAGAATAAATAGGATTATTGTCATGTTATAGAAGTTTTTTTTAGATTCTCAATATACTCAATAGCATGTGCAACTCCATTTCCAATGTCGAAAGTTATTTATTTATCCAATGGTTGTTTATAAAATTGTTCTAAATGTTTGACTGTGTCTTCATCTTCTAAGGAATCCAATGAATAACAATTTTTAGAAAATATTATTTCTATATCATTTTTAAACTCATTGAACAATTATTTCAATTTTATATTAAATATTGGTTGACCTTTAGAAAAATCTATAAAATCACCTCCAATGGCCCAAAAGGGCCTAACAGGAATGATCAACACCTATTATTCACACTCCATGTCTATATCAAAATGTAAGATGGAAACAATAGCTGGCTAACTATAACCATCCGAAATTATACCCTTCTTCTAGGATGTGTGAATGAGATATCATGAAACTATAGGAAGACAATTGTGGGTTGAAGGTCACCCAATATCAACTGTTAAAATAGTATGAAAGTTAAAAAATTAGTAATGGAACCTAAATCATATAGACAATTCAATTGACCACTCTTACCTAAAGTGTAGGGAATTACAAATATACTAAGGTATTTTATATTGAGGGGAATATTATTTTAAAGGAAATCACTAAAATCTTTAGTGAGGTTGTATATAAAAAATTCTTCAAGATTATTTTTGATTGAAATTTTTTAATACATTTAATTAATTTGAATGAAGGCTTGGATGAAATAGATATTCACTTGGATCTTGGTTAGAAGCCCAATGAACTGAAGAAGTTCATACTTATTGTTACTTTTGGGTTTCAGTTTTTCTTGGAAAGGGATGGGTGGGGCATATTCCCTAAGAAGAAAATGTATATCCCATATTTCTTCAGCAACTTTCTCTTTAAATTAATTTGTTTTAGGTTTAAAAAAATTTTAAGAATGATTTTCAAATGAAAAATTTGGATTTTATTTATTTTCATGAGTTTTTTTACTCCCATCTAGATTCTAAGTACTATAGATTGTTATTTCTAGATTGACTCTGTTTTTCAGTTTGGGAATTTCTAAAGTCTTATCGATATTCTATTTAATAATTCATCCCACTTCTTCTAAAAACATCCATGAAATTCTCCCTAGGGTTAATTTAAGTAGTGATATGCAGTTTACCCCTATCCCTAGATTTCACGTCTCTAGGTAATTAGTATATTTATAATATTAGATTGTGATTTCTAGCATCAAATTCAGCTTTATCATATTCATTTTGTTCTTTTTTGAATCAAATTTTGTTTCTTGTGAGTCACATATTTTTAAAATTTAATCCATTTTATTCATAATATCCATCAAAATTCCCTTTGTAATTGGATGGATCACCCCTCTAGTGGTTTTGGAATTTTTTTTCTAGGTGAGTTTTGGTAACCATGGGTAGTAGGTTGTCTTATCATACCATTTTCTTTCTATGTTACATATGGATTTTTCAAATATCTCTATTTAATTTTTTTTGAAAATTTTCATCTTTTTTAGGCATCCTATGACCTTATTTTGAAAAAAATGGCGTTTTCTTGTTTTTCTCACATGCCAAGGTTTGGGAAAAAAATTTAGTGTGCCCAAACATGACACACTAATCACGCTTCTCTCTTAGGGATTCATTATAGTTTTGGAATCCCACTTGATTGACACTTTTATGGAATTTTGTTTCATTAGAGATTGAAATTTGTTTTGAATTTCAGTAATTTTGTCTTTTCATCAACCCCTAAAACATTGTTATTTCCACTTCTATTCACTCTTATTCTCCTATATTTTTTATTTTGAGAGGTAAAAGTAAGATTATTTAAAAACATTATCAATTAATCATCTATATTATCATTTTAATTACCCACTCAGATTTCTCAACAATATTCTAACTATAAGAGGAAAATACTTCAAAGAATGTGTCTTTGAGAACATGTGATGTTAGGGTGACACTTCCTAAGAAGGTACCTAAATTTATACAAATCGTCATGAAAGGATTCCTTTTCCTATTGATTTAAACATAATATTTTGGATCTCAAATCATATTTATGTCTTTGGAAATAAAATTTTATCACAAATGAGTTATATAATTCGTCCCAATTTTTATGGATATTCTCATCCAGACTCAAAAACCAATTTATAGCATTCCCTTTAAGGAAAAAGGGAAACAATCTCATTATTAATTCATTTTCAATGAGTTTTTGGAGAGGAATTAACATCACTGTATTGTATAAGTCTCTAGTGAAGGCCATTGAGTCTTCATTAGAGAGCCCATTGAAAGCAGAAACAAGTGACATATGATATTGTTTAATCTCATAGTTCCTGGATCTAAGTGAATGTATTATAAAAGATTCATTACATACAACTTGAGGGAGTTGAATCTCCCTCATCCTATGAGCCTAATTATATTCTAAATTGATTTTTTGTTGAATTTTTTATCCATTATTAATAGTAGGAAATCTCTCTTTTAAATTTTCCATTGTAAATTTTTAAGGCACTAGGGTGTTTATCTATCTCAAGGAAAAAGGGATCTATCTTATTAGTTTATGTACTTTTGTTCATGCAGCGGGAAGTAAATGAAAAAAACAATAAATAATAGTATAAAAATTAAAAGAAAATAATAAGTGGATATGAATTAACTAAAACTTGAACTGTCAACCAACAGAAACAAGCTGTTTGGGAGAAATGTTTAGAGTAGTTATTAATTTTCTTGAAAACCTTTATATGATTTTTTAGAATAATTTTTTCTGTTTGGATAATTGGTCACTCTAAGATTTCCCTTTAAACAATTTCAAATAAAATAAAACATATTTCATTAATAAATTCCCAATTTAACTAATTACAAACTCCCAATAGAAAAAACACAAAATTGATTCATAGATTCGAACCTAAGGGAATGATGTTTACTGAAATTTCAAAACAAAACACAATAAACATTGGTCGAAAATATTTTCATTTTTATATTTTAACTAAAAGGTAATTATGATGAGATGCTGATTTTTTATAAGATGTAAGATGTTGGTAATGTGATGAATAGGAGGAGACAACCAAAATTATGATCAAAACACAAAATTAGAGGTTGATAAAACAATTTAGAGATATTCCTAGGTAATTTAATCCCTAATGGGTTTCTTTAACCAAAAAAAATGTTAAATGATTTCACAACCTTGAAAAAAGGGTTTGATTAATCTCCCTCTAAAATAGATTAAAAAACCGGTTTGATTATTCTTGGACTTTTCTACACTAAGAATCATTAAACAACCAACTAATTAAGTAATGTAGTTGGAATAAATATCAAAAAAGTTTGTTGAATGATCATAGTGTTTTTAAATCAATAACAAGAGGCGTAATACCATTTTTTATGGATTCCATAATTGATCTCACTAATCGATTCTAAAATTTTAAAAGGAAATAAAAGTGAATAATTTTGATTGAACCCAGAAGTTGTAAAATCCTTGAACAAATAAAATTACCCATGATTCATATTCAAATTCAAGGATCCTATATATTCGAGTAAAAACATAATAAATTAAAATAAAAGGGAGAAGTGATCTCCCTCAAGACTTGTGGTCGTGATAATGCTCCTTAAATTCTTTGCTCTACTCTAAATGTCAGGGTTTTCCCCCCAGGTCTCGCTCCTCCCAAATTCCAAAACATGTATTATATGAGTCTCAAATATATATGAGTATTTAAACTCTATTTTTTCGGTTCATCATTGTCGATGCATGCCAACTCATATCAGTCTCCTCTAAATCATCAAATGTGTGGCATTATCCTCTAAAATTCCCATCAAGTGAGCATTCCCCAATAACTGTATGTAACCATCAATTTTTACTTCAAATAAAAGTACAAAAAAATAAATTAAACCTTTAGTAAAATTTTATGTTTTATAAATATATTTAAAATTATTATTTTCTATAATGGTTAACAAAAAATATTTAATTATAAAATAATTATTATTGTCACTATATTATTATAATTATATAATTATAAATAATATTACTTATCATAATAGAATATAGAAAATATTTTATTATTCTAATTTAGTTAATATTAAATTTAATTAATTATTTAATAATTTAGTTATATATTATTATTTTTATTGTAATTATTAATTTTTTTATACATTTATAAATATATTTTCATTATTGTTATTATTCTTAGATTATTACATGATATTATTTTATTATGATTTATTATTATTTTAATTTATTTAAATTTTTATTCTGATTAATTTATTAGTATTTATAATTTTGTTATTATGTTATTTTTATTTTTTGTATTCCTCTTATCTATAGGGGTCGCAAATTCTTCTTTAGAAGGAAGGAGGCTTGCGCTTGGGGTTTCTCTCGCACAGTGGTGGCATCACTTGAGGGAAGGGATCAGAGTCGGTGTGTTCCATCTTCATTGTGGTGGAGGCAAATGAATTGAAGCAGCCTTGATTAGGGGGTATAGGTTTGGAAGCAACGTCTTCCTTAAGAAATGTTTTGAATTTCTTCTATGAAAACTGGTGCTCGGTTGTGCATCATCGGATGAGGGGGACATAGATTCAGGTTTGATAGATGACAGTGGCCTCATATCCTTCTAAACTGGAAGTGGATTGACATGTTTTTATAGAGGTGGATTGATTTATAGTCAATTTTTATATATTAGTGGGTTGAACTATTTTTCATTTTTAAATGGATATAGAAAATACATGAAGACGTATGGCGGTTCATCTTAGTTGATGCTCGATTGATGATAACTATGGAAGCTTTAGATATTGTAACACCCCAAGCTTCTACGGTACGTTTCCCTTTGAATAATGCGATAGCGTGTGTTGTACGCAACCTCGAGTTCTAACACACACCACAACTAATTAAACTAGCCGTTGTGAATAGTAATACCTAATTTTTGAAATTATATATATTTTATATTTGAAAATGGACTTCATTTTTGGACTCGGAATATCGAATTTAGCCTAAGGTGAAATTTTCGTACTTTTCGGATAACTTTCATATGTTGATGAATAGTGAAAATTACTAAATTTTAATTAAAAACAACTTTTTTAATCAAAATAATTAATAGTGATAAATTATGAATTTTAGTAGTTTTAAAGTATATTTAGAATATATTTTTACCATTTAATATAATTTTGGTCATTGGACATAATTTTACAATTAAACCGAACATAAACAAGTGTCAATCTTTTGATAGTTGTTATCTCTTAAAAACACGCTTTTTGTTTTGACAGCGGGAATTAATTTTAAATTAATTTCTGCCACTTCTGTGTTTTGAATTTAGGAAAATGGATTCCATATTTGGAATCAGGATGTTCAAATTGTGTAAATAGGTAACTTTTATTTTTAGACATTTTGAATAATTACTGCGGTAAATATTTTATTTACCATGGTTAAGGGTAAATCCGGTAAATAAGGGTTAAAAAAATAATATTATAATAATACTAAATTACCCTAAAAACGTGTCTTAACCCTATTGGTTGATAGATGGTCGACCATGGACATCTTTGTGTCAAATTTGGGACCCCATGGATCCACTTGTAAGTGATAATGACACTTTATTTTAATTTAGTTAAAATGAATACAAAAATGACACAAGCATATATCTTTTAGAACAACAATTTTTACATAGGGTTATATATGTTGAATTTTAGATTATAAATATTCATTAGAAAGCTAAAACGATTTCCTACATAATTATATTTTATTTATAATTTTTAGACATTAAATAATTTATTTTATTTATGACACAATAATGATGCAGTAATTACTATAATAGTGAAAAATTAAAATAATTGATATTATAAATACCAAAATAATATAATATGAAACTTTTAATGAATTAAACTAATTTTCTAGGCTACTATGATATATTAGGATTGATTTAATGGACTTTGTTCGAAGTAATCAATCTGTTATGAGTTTCACAAAAATCAACTATTGAATAGTTTCAAAATTGACATAAAAGAGTTCTTAAAACAAATATTATATTATTAATTGATATTAAATTCCTAAAAATCTAAGGTTCGGCCAAGAGACTTATATTATGATAGGTTAATCATTAATGGACCACTTGGGGGTCGCTTGGATGTATATAGTAAGTTTATTAACCATATTATATAAAAATACAAAGAGACATTGTAAAAGTGAAACTAATTAACTTAGAGTTAATACTTAAAGATAAGGTTAATATAAGTAACCAAACCTGTCTAAATTCTATTGGTTGAGTGGTTTTCGACCTATCCCCACCTTAACCTTTGAATAATAAGCTTTGGAGCCATTAGAAACCGAATATGAATTTATTATAAATTAATATTTCTAGCTTTTCCAAAGGTGCCCCTCACCCCTCTTATAAAAGGGCACTCCTCCTTCTCATTTCTTCACACCTTTAAAGCCTTTTTGTTCGGCCAAACTCTGCCCAAATAATCTCCCAACATCCCTCACTACAACCTAGAGGCCTTAGTTTGATCAGAAAGCCAACCTAAGGAGCCCTTTTGATCAAATCAAAAGGAAGAACCCGAAGAAGAGGTAATGATTTCACCACCCTTTTCTAAGTTCATTTCTTCTTCCACTTCTTCTTCCTTTGTTCTTACCATTCTAAAATAATAACTCCAGTATCTCACATATACTGTGATGTTATTATAAGTATGGTACAACCATATTCAGTATTCTATCCACCCTTTGAATAACATGTCACCATACGTGCGTACGTACGGCTTACCGTCTCCACGTCGTGGTGTAATTGTTATTCAATATAATATTATTTGGATGGGTAGAATAATGATGTGTAACTCATGTAAATAATAAATATAACATGTTAATTATTCTGTATATATGATATACCATTCATTTATATATTATTTTAATATCAAAAGAATGATATTGTCGCTCGTGCGTACGTACGGACTACCGTCTCCACGAACGCGATGAGATTCATTCTCCATCGTATCCATTCAAGTATAATTATCATTTTATGATTTAAAAATGATGTTTAAGGACTTGATATCATTTTGGATATGAATAAGATACAACAAACATGGCTTATGTAACAAAACATATAAAAGAAAATGAGTAAGTTAACACCCGAAATGATGATAATTCTAAGATATTATTAATAAATCAATGTTAAAAGATCATATATGATATCATATTAATATATATGATTCTTGTATAATTTAATAACAATTATTTCACCATTATACAGGAGGTTAACCTACCCCAACCAAGGAAAAGTACAAGGTAAGGGTTTACTTTACAACCTCTTCATTATCCAAGGTTGTTTATACGTAATAATCTACTGGGATCTCTTTATCATCCACATCCATGTTTCTTAAAAATGCATTTCAAAACATTTTTACTATTTACTAGAATATGAGTTAAAGTCATTTATACCCTTTTTGACTTTTATAAGTGGTTTATAAAGGAATATTTCGGTCGTTTTCAAAACAAGGTCTTTTTTAACCTTTTCGACAGAATTAAGGTAAGAATGTTTTTTTAACTTATACGGCGGGTGCGGTTATTTTACGCCGTTATAAAATCTTCAAAGTTTTCCTTACAAGCTTATAAGAATATTTTCAAAGAAAATGTTTTATTTTATATGGATCTTAAAAGATTTCAAAATAAAAGGAGATATTTCTTTAAAAAGAATTTTGATTTCATCTATGTCAACATCCTTTGATGGATTTTAAGATTATTTGAAGTTGATTTATTATGATACAAAACTTCTATATTGTATTGAAGGTTTTGTGATATGTTTGACTGTGGATGTGCTATTTTTATACCATTCATAGTTTATTGTGAAAGTATTGACATTTCGTATGCTAGTTTTAATACGAATGTTTATGTTATGTTTAAACCTTTTCATATGGGAATGCATTGGACTTAATAAGTGACGGGTGGAGCCCGCTATAGCTCCTCGATGCATCGGTAGGTCTCATGAGACAAACTAGTGTCTTGGCACAAGGCCTTGACAAAATCTTATTTGTAGTCTTGGCACGAGGCCTTGGCTATGTGGTTATGATAGTCTGGCATTATGAATTCCAACATTATGAAAGTGGTTATTGATTTTTGCATGTGATTATTCATTTAGTAGAATATCCATGTGAATAAGTAAATGACATTATTTCATTTATGCCATACCATGTTGAAAGTTCGTATTTAAAAGGCTTTTGTTTTAGTTATACATTGCCTTAAATGTTTATTCTTATTTATGAAAGTTTCCACTTTATTGTTATCCTTACTGGGCATTTGAGCTCACCCCTTTTTTTTTTGTTTTATTTTTCCCAGGATGTGAAGAAGTAAGTTATGAATGACCTGCAGGGATTTTATGAGGGGTTAATAGTGTGGATTGTGGAAACATTATGTTGTTGTATTAGTTTTTCATTTTATGATGTAATGTAAAACTTATGAATATATCTAGTGTTTCCAAGGCTACTAAACCAATCGGTCTTTCGAGATTTGATCTTTCTTGTGATCATGCCAATGTTATGTAATTAATGCACCGACTCTGGGTAGCTGGGGTCGGGGCGTTACAGTTGGTATCAGAGGAAGTTTAGTACAAACCTTGGAAGCTAGATTTAGATAAACTCTGATTAGAGCACATAGACCTAAGATGAACTTTGAGGATTAGTATAGAAGAACTTCCTAGAATTTTGGTATTGTAGAGACTTTGTGAGTTTTCCGAGCAATACATCCCTGTCTGGATACGAGCAGGTAGAGGAGGCTCTGGCACAGATGTACCTAGGGGTAAAACCCGAAAACACCGCTTTGAGCTAGACTCGAACGGGAACTGGTGCACGACAATGGGCCTTGCTGCACTCTTGGTTACGACACTCCCGGGGGATATGCTTAGGATAACTCTCATTTTCTTTACAAATCATTATGAAGGGTTTATGAGTATATACTTCCTCAAAGAAAACATTTTTATGATTATGGATTATATCCATAAATAGTGCAATTTATGTTAAGTGTTTTATAAGTATGGGATTATGTATTTTGATGCATAAACTGATCTAGTTTATGCCATTTTTTTTAGAAATGGCGCCTAGTGGAAGAAATGGAAACCGTATCAATGCACGCACTCCATGTAGGGATTTACCTCCTGCTCAAGATAATTATAGTGGGGCTGGTGATGCAACTGGTGCTGATCAGCTAATCACCGTACTGGGACAACTTACTCAGGTTATGAATAATAACCTTACCCGTATGGAGCACCCTGATCCGCAGCGTGGAGGATCAATGTTAGATCGATTCATGAGACAACAACCACCAACGTTCAATGGGAGTACAAATCCCTTAGTAGCTGAGCAATGGATATTTTCCCTAGAGAAAATATTTCAGGCTTTGGGGAGTAGTGAAAGGGAAAAAGTTACCATGGCAGTTTACCGCCTCACTGGAGATGCTGATCAATGGTGGTCATTGATTCAAAACATGAAGTAAGATGATGAAGTATCAAACATGGAATGGAGGGAGTTCAAAGATCTGTTTTTAGAAAAATACTTTCCTCGCGACCATCGAGCAGATATGGAAAGGCAATTTCTGAGTCTGAGACAAAAGGAGGATGAGAATGTCACAAAGTATGTGGCTAACTTTACAAGGTTAGCGAGGTATGCTGGAGATTATATTCGCAACCCAAGAAGTAAGATTGATCGTTTCTTTGATGGGTTAAAACCATTTCTCCGTCGAGCATTAGTCTCACAATCCTTTTCGTCGTACGAAGACATTGTCTCATGTGCTATCAAGACCGAAAAAGAATTCTCTAAGTCTTATGACTTTAAAGCGAAGCAAGAGAAGAAGAGACCTTCTGATCAATCTGGGAATGGAAATAAGGGGAAGAAGGGAAAGGTTGAATATCCATCTTGTGGTAAATGCGGGAAGAAACATCCTGGTACTTTCTTGAAGGGAATGGGAGTCTGTTACAAGTGTGGTGAAAAAGGCCACCAAGCTCATGATTGCAAGGGGAAGAAGGAAGCTACCAACGTTCAGTGCTACAATTGCAGGGAGATGGGGCATTATGCAAATGCATGTCCTAAGCGTCAGGAGAACTTACCTCAGAAAAGGCCAAGGGATCAAGGCCAGGCTTATGCTATCACTACTGCTGAGGTAGAAACTCCGAAAGACGTAGTGGCAGGTAATTTAATGGTTTCCTCAAGTTTAGCAAATGCATTATTTGATTCTGGATCATCGCATTGTTTCATATCTTCCCAGTTTTCTAAGAAAATTAGATATTTCCAATTTGATTTAATAAGGGAGTTGTCGGTTAAAACTCCTAAGGGAAGTATCGTTGCAACAAAGTTTTGTGAATCAGTCCCCATTAGAGCACATAAATTTTCTTTATCTGCTGATCTCATCGTCATACCTATGATTGAGTTTGATATAATCCTCGGTATGGACTGGCTTTCGGACTATGATGCGAAGATTTATTGTAAGAAGAAAGAGGTTACGATTCTTGATGATAATGATAAGGAACACCTTATTTTTAGAGCAGAATCGTCACCACCTAATTCTTATTTAGATCCACCCCCAGTAGTTCAACTTAATTCAATTATTGGGGAGGAAGAGAATGAAATAACTGTCGGTGAGGAAAGGAATGTTCAAATAGAGGATGTACCTGTTGTGAAAGAATTTGTAGACGTATTTCCGGAAGATTTACCTGGACATCCTCCAGAACGAGAAGTTGAGTTTTCCATTGATTTGATTCCTGGATCAAGGCCTATATCGAAGACCCCTTATAGAATGGCCACTATAGAGTTAGTCGAACTAAAGAAACAACTAGAGGAATTGAGTAATAAGGGATTTATTCGCCCTAGTGTTTCTCCATGGGGAGCCCCTGTTCTTTTTGTTAAAAAGAAAGATGGATCTATGAGGTTATGTATCGACTACAGGGAGATCAATGCTATAACAATAAAGAACAAGTATCCCCTACCTCGTATTGATGATTTATTTGACCAACTACATGGAGCTCAATACTTTTCAAAGATTGACCTTCGGTCTGGATACCATCAGTTGTGTGTAAAGAAAGAATACATTCCGAAGACAGCATTTCGAACCAGGTACGGGCATTACGAGTTTACTGTAATGCCGTTTGGATTGACTAATGCACCCTCTGTATTCATGGATCTAATGAATAGAGTTTTCAAGGAGTATCTCGATGAATTTGTGGTGGTATTTATTGATGATATCTTGGTATACTCCAAAACCTACAAAGATCATGAAAATCACTTGCGCATTATCTTGAAGACTCTGAGGAGGCATGAATTATATGGAAAGTTTAGCAAGTGTGAATTCTGGCTTCAGGAGATTTCTTTTCTTGGCCATATTGTCTCTAAAGATGGAATCTCTGTTGATCCTTCTAAGACCAAGGAAATCCAAGAATGGCCAGCACCTACGAGTATAACTGAGGTACGTTTATTGGTTTGGCAGGTTATTATCGACGTTTCGTCCAGAATTTTGCCCGATTGGCTAACCCATTAACGAAGCTCACACGTAAAGGGGTTAAATTTGTTTGGACAAAAGAGTGTGAATAATGTTTCGAAGAACTGAAGAGAAGATTAGTCAATGCTCCTATATTGACTCTACCATCGGGGAATGATGGGTTCGTTATTTATAGTGATGCATCAAAGAAAGGACTTGGCTGTGTCCTTATGCAGAATGATAGAGTTATTGCCTATGCATCACGACAGTTGAAAATTCATGAACAAAACTATCCTACTCATGATCTTGAGTTAGCAGCTGTGATCTTTGCTTTGAAGATATGGAGGCACTACCTCTATGGTGAAAAATGTGAGATTTATACTGATCACAAGAGTTTGAAGTATATTTTCTCACAAAAAGAACTCAACATGAGGCAAAGGAGATGGCTTGAATTACTCAAGGATTATGATTGCACGATACACTACCACCCAGGGAAGGCAAACAAGGTGGCAGATGCTTTGATTAGAAAAGACCATGGAGTTTTGAACAATATGAGAATTGAAAGGGATCCAATTTTCATGGAGCTAGTGAAGATGGACATGGGAATAACCAGGGAAGGTGAAACATCAATGCTTTTTCAAATGGTTGCCAAACCATCTTTACTAGAAAGGATTAAGAGTTCTCAGACTGATGATGAAGAATTCCAAAAGAAGATTAAAGCTGTGAATGATGGGAGATTGAGAGACTTTGCGTATGAAGGTGGAATTTTGAAATTCGGGAAGAGACTTTGTGTTCCCAATATACCTGATCTAAAAAGGGAATTGCTGGATGATGCTCATAGTTCCAATTTCTCTATACACCTTGGGAGCACCAAAATGTATAGAGATTTGAAGGAACATTTTTGGTGGGACAACATGAAGAGGGAGATTGCTGATTTTGTGTCAAGATGTATGGTTTGTCAACAAGTGAAAGCTGGAAGGCAACAGCCTGGAGGAGTCATGCAACCTCTTCCCATACCAGAGTGGAAATGGGACAATATTACAATGGACTTTGTCATGGGGCTACCAAAGACTCCTAGAAGGAACGATGCAATATGGGTTATTGTTGATCGTCTTACCAAGTCAGCACATTTTCTTGCTATAAGAGAAGATCTACCCCTGGAACGTCTAGCAAGACTATACATTAATGAAGTTGTGAGACTTCATGGAGTACCCCTATCGATTGTTTCTGATCGTGATCCCCGTTTTACTTCAAGATTTTGGAAAAGTCTTCAGAAATCCCTGGATACTGAACTTCATTTGAGCACTGCTTACCACCCTCAGACAGACGGACAATCAGAACGGACTATTCAAACCTTAGAAGACATGTTGAGATCTTGCTCACTTGATTTTCAGGGTATGTGGGATCAATATTTACCTCTGGTAGAATTTTCCTATAACAATAGCTTCCATTCAAGTATACAGATGGCACCATATTAAGCGTTATATGGAAAGAGATGTCGTACACCAACCTGTTGGGATGACGTTGGTGAAAGAAAACTTGTAGGCCCAGAACTGGTGGAGGAAACAGTGGAAAAGGTGAAGGTAATCCAAAATCACATTAAAGCAGCTCAAAGTAGGCAGAAGAACTATGTCGATAATCGAAGGAAGGATTTGGAATTTCAAGTCGGTGATCATGTTTTCCTGAAGGTATCTCCGTGGAAGGGAGTCATACGTTTTGGTAAGAAAGGTAAATTGAGTCCCAGGTACATCGGACCTTTTGAAATTCTAGAACGAATTGGGGTTGTAGCTTACCGATTGGCAATGCTGCCAAGTCTCTCCAAAGTTCACGATGTGTTCCACGTATCTCTGTTGAGGAAATACATGCCTGACCCAACGCATGTACTCACCTATGAAGATTTAGAACTGGAACCCGATCTGTCTTATTGCGAAGAGCCCATCAAGATTCTTGATACGAGAGAACAAGTGCTGAGAAACCGGACGACGCGTCTGGTAAAAGTTTTGTGGAGGAATCATAAGATGGAAGAGGCAACGTGGGAACCCGAGGAACTTATGATGAAGAACCACCCGAGTCTTTTTATGAAGTAATACCCTAGAAATTGCGAGGACGCAATTATTTGAAGGAGGGGAGAATGTAACACCCCAAGCTTCTACGGTACCTTTCCCTTTGAATAATGCGATAGCGTGTGTTGTACGCAACCTCGAGTTCTAACACACACCACAACTAATTAAACTAGCCGTTGTGAATAGTAATACCTAATTTTTGAAATTATATATATTTTATATTTGAAAATGGACTTCATTTTTGGACTCGGAATATCGAATTTAGCCTAAGGTGAAATTTTGGTACTTTTCGGATAACTTTCATATGTTGATGAATAGTGAAAATTACTAAATTTTAATTAAAAACAACTTTTTTTAATCAAAATAATTAATAGTGATAAATTATGAATTTTAGTAGTTTTAAAGTATATTTAGAATATATTTTTACCATTTAATATAATGTTGGTCATTTGACATAATTTTACAATTAAACCGAACATAAACAAGTGTCAATCTTTTGATAGTTATTATCTCTTAAAAACACGCTTTTTGTTTTGACAGCGGGAATTAATTTTAAATTAATTTCTGCCACTTCTGTGTTTTGAATTTAGGAAAATGGATTCCATATTTGGAATCAGGATGTTCAAATTGTGTAAATAGGTAACTTTTATTTTTAGACATTTTGAATAATTACTGCGGTAAATATTTTATTTACCATGGTTAAGGGTAAATCCGGTAAATAAGGGTTAAAAAAATAATATTATAATAATACTAAATTACCCTAAAAACGTGTCTTAACCCTATTGGTTGATAGATGGTCGACCATGGACATCTTTGTGTCAATTTTGGGACCCCATGGATCCACTTGTAAGTGATAATGACACTTTATTTTAATTTAGTTAAAATGAATACAAAAATGACACAAGCATATATCTTTTAGAACAACAATTTTTACATAGGGTTATATATGTTGAATTTTAGATTATAAATATTCATTAGAAAGATAAACATATTTCCTACATAATTATATTTTATTTATAATTTTTAGACATTAAATAATTTATTTTATTTATGACACAATGATGATGCAGTAATTACTATAATAGTGAAAAATTAAAATAATTGATATTATAAATACCCAAATAAATATAATATGAAACTTTTAATGAATTAAACTAATTTTCTAGGCTAATATGATATATTAGGATTGATTTAATGGACTTTGTTCGAAGTAATCAATCTGTTATGAGTTTCACAAAAATCAACTATTGAATAGTGTCAAAATTGACATAAAAGAGTTCTTAAAACAAATATTATATTATTAATTGATATTAAATTCCTAAAAATCTAAGGTTCGGCCAAGAGACTTATATTATGATAGGTTAATCATTAATGGACCACTTGGGGGTCGCTTGGATGTATATAGTAAGTTTATTAACCATATTATATAAAAATACAAAGAGACATTGTAAAAGTGAAACTAATTAACTTAGAGTTAATACTTAAAGATAAGGTTAATATAAGTACCCAAACCTGTCTAAATTCTATTCGTTGAGTGGTTTGTGACCTATCCCCACCTTAACCTTTGAATAATAAGCTTTGGAGCCATTAGAAACCGAATATGAATTTATTATAAATTAATATTTCTAGCTTTTCCAAAGGTGCCCCTCACCCCTCTTATAAAAGGGCACTCCTCCTTCTCATTTCTTCACACCTTAAAAGCCTTTTGGTTCGGCCAAACTCTGCCCAAATAATCTCCCAACATCCCTCACTACAACCTAGAGGCCTTAGTTTGATCAGAAAGCCAACCTAAGGAGCCCTTTTGATCAAATCAAAAGGAAGAACCCGAAGAAGAGGTAATGATTTCACCACCCTTTTCTAAGTTCATTTCTTCTTCCACTTCTTCTTCCTTTGTTCTTACCATTATAAAATAATAACTCCAGTATCTCACATATACTGTGATGTTATTATAAGTATGGTACAACCATATTCAGTATTCTATCCACCCTTTGAATAACATGTCACCATACGTGCGTACGTACGGCTTACCGTCTCCACGTCGTGGTGTAATTGTTATTCAATATAATATTATTTGGATGGGTATAATAATTATGTGTAACTCATGTAAATAATAAATATAACATGTTAATGATTCTGTATATATGATATACCATTCATTTATATATTATTTTAATATCAAAAGAATGATATTGTCGCTCGTGCGTACGTACGGACTACCGTCTCCACGAACGCGATGAGATTCACTCTCCATCGTATCCATTCAAGTATAATTATCATTTTATGATTTAAAAATGATGTTTAAGGACTTGATATCATTCTGGATATGAATAAGATACAACAAACATGGCTTATGTAACAAAACATATAAAAGAAAATGAGTAAGTTAACACCCGAAACGATGATAATTCTAAGATATTATTAATAAATCAATGTTAAAAGATCATATATGATATCATATTAATATATATGATTCTTGTATAATTTAATAACAATTATTTCACCATTATACAGGAGGTTAACCTACCCCAACCAAGGAAAAGTACAAGGTAAGGGTTTACTTTACAACCTCTTCATTATCCAAGGTTGTTTATACGTAATAATCTACTGCGATCTCTTTATCATCCACATCCATGTTTCTTAAAAATGCATTTCAAAACATTTTTACTATTTACTAGAATATTAGTTAAAGTCATTTATACCCTTTTTGACTTTTATAAGTGGTTTATAAAGGAATCTTTCGGTCGTTTTCAAAACAAGGTCCTTTTTAACCTTTTCGACAGAATTAAGGTAAGAATGTTTTTTTAACTTATACGGCGGGTGCAGTTATTTTACGCCGTTATAAAATCTTCAAAGTTTTCCTTACAAGCTTATAAGAATATTTTCAAAGAAAATGTTTTATTTTATATGTATCTTAAATGATTTCAAAATAAAAGGAGATATTTCTTTAAAAAGAATTTTGATTTCATCTATATCAACATCCTTTGATGGATTTTAAGATTATTTGAAGTTGATTTATTATGATACAAAACTTCTATATTGTATTGAAGGTTTTGTGATATGTTTGACTGTGGATGTGCTATTTTTATATCATTCATAGTTTATTGTGAAAGTATTGACATTTCGTATGCTAGTTTTAATACGAATGTTTATGTTATGTTTAAACCTTTTCATATGGGAATGCATTGGACTTAATAAGTGACGGGTGGAGCCCGCTATAGCTCCTCGATGCATCGGTAGGTCTCATGAGACAACCTAGTGTCTTGGCACAAGGCCTTGACAAAATCTTATTTGTAGTCTTGGCACGAGGCCTTGGCTATGTGGTTATGATAGTCTGGCATTATGCATTCCAACATTATGAAAGTGGTTATTGATTTTTGCATGTGATTATTCATTTAGTAGAATATCCATGTGAATAAGTAAATGGCATTATTTCATTTATGTCATACCATGTTGAAAGTTCGTATTTAAAAGGCTTTTGTTTTAGTTATACATTGCCTTAAATGTTTATTCTTATTTATGAAAGTTTCCACTTTATTGTTATCCTTACTGGGCATTTGAGCTCACCCCTTTTTTTTATGTTTTATTTTTCCCAGGATGTGAAGAAGTAAGTTATGAATGACCTGCAGGGATTTTATGAGGGGTGAATAGTGTGGATTGTGGAAACATTATGTTGTTGTATTAGTTTTTCATTTTATGATGTAATGTAAAACTTATGAATATATCTAGTGTTTCCAAGGCTACTAAACCAATCGGTCTTTCGAGATTTGATCTTTCTTGTGATCATGCCAATGTTATGTAATTAATGCACCGACTCTGGGTAGCTGGGGTCGGGGCGTTACAGATATGGTGGTGAAAATGCTAGATTGGTTGAATATATGGAAGAGGGTTTTCTATTGTTTCCCAATTTTGGTTTCATGGTAATGGATGTGTGTTTTTGTGGTAGTGAGTTTAGCAGTAGTGGATGGTGAAGGTAGGGAGGAGGGTGTGCTGCTGGAAGAGGGTCACTCAATAGCGAGTCATGCAAAGGTGGGTTGTCTGGTAGTGCCTCCCAAGGTAGTAGAATATGATGGAGGTGGATTACCCTAATTATGGGTCGATCGATGATGATTGGAAAGGATGGTAGTGATTTGTAGTAGTAACTCAATTATTGATGGAGGTTTATCTAAAAAGGAGGAGTGAGGAGTCACCTAGCGGTGACTCGCTATTGTGGTGACTCACTCTCATAGTGAGACCTCTGAAATAGAGGATCTCTAAGTCACCTAGTGGTGGATCACTCTGGTGGAAACTCACTATGGTATTGAGTCACATGTTGTGAGTCACTGGTGGTGCCTCTGCTGGTTCCTCTACAAAACATCCCAAAAAAATAAAAAATAAAAAATTAACAAATAATAATAATAATACATGTATTAATTAAGGATATTAAAATTTAGAATCTAATAAATTAATTATCTAAATTAAAAAAATTAATAAATGAATTAATAAAAATTTATAACGATTGACTAATTATCTAAATTTAAAAATACATTACTCAAAATTAAAAACTAAACTTTATTTAAAACTAAAATTAATATAAAAATAAATAAATTAATTAATTAAAAACTCAAATTATCATTTGAAATTAGAAATCGAAAACAAGTGTTAAATTTATAATTGTAGCCATGATGTTTATTAGAAATATAAAATAGATATAAAAATATATCAAAATGCATAAATAAGTGACATAAAATTAAATTAAAGTTCAATTAATTAAATGAATATATAATGGTTAATTGTTTAATTAATAAAAAACCTGGAGTTAATATTTAAAGAAGAATTAAAATATAAAATATTATTAGAAAAATATTATCTAGACAAATAATTAAAATCAAAATTTATGATTTTAATAGATAAAATTAAAAAATAAATTATAAAAATGATTAATTGTTAAATTAAACTGAAAAATTATTAAATTGTAATTAGTTAAAAAAATAAGGAACAAATAATTAAATAAATGGTCAAAAGGTTAAATAAAGGAAATGGAAAAATAATTTAATAAAAGGCCACATTTGAATCCCTATAAAAGATGCACCCGTGGGTAATAACCTCAAAAAGGGTATATTGACTATTAACTTTATCCTCACTTGATGCATGACAAAGAAGATTAACTAAACAACTCATTTGACACTCAAGGGGGATGTGGTTTGGATAATCATATGATATTTTTAATCCTCTTTGAATGATTGATTTCATAGATACTTTGAGGTACTTGTTTGAGAAATATAAGATAAACCAACATAACTTAACTTAGGATAAAATAAGATTGATTTAGCTTTAACTAAAGTAATTACATGCTAACCTGATGATGTAAAATGGTAAAAGAGTTTATAGTTGAATCCCTTTTATATTATTGATTATGATAATCACTCTATGATGTTAAATGTTTATCCATAAAGTTAATCCTTTTGGTTTTTGTGATGTTTGGAACTAGAAGGAACAAAGTTAACCTTTTGGTTTCAGGGATAATGCAGTGACTACCTCAATGATCAACCTATTACAATGTGATATGGACTGAGAAATATAGTTATTATTTGAAACCAAATATTACGAAACATTTCTTAAAATTTAATGACAGATTAAATCCTAATTATATCCAAGAAGAGTATTATGGATCCTCTGGAATGTTTTTATAAAGAATATGATGAAGTAATGAAGACTCAATTTACTTAATTTAAAAAATGTGAACATAAATACCAAGGGGATTTCCTCAAGGAGACTGGAAGATGCTTCACTTATGAAATAAAGAGACATTTAGCATCAAAATGTTGTAGGAAAATGAAGAGTTCAGATAATATGATTAAAATAATTAGTGTTATTCCATAGGATCCATTAATAATGTAATGAATTATGTGTGCGGAACATGATCATTATCCAAATAAATTCCCTAATATACAGAATAACCATGATGAAGGGCATCACAAACCACCAAGACCAAGAGCAAAATTTCATGACAATGTAAGAACAAATCTCTATATGGATCCAAATATTTAAGGTATGTATACCATCCAAACTGGAGTTATAGATGTATTGTTTGAATTTGATTCTAAAAACCCTAATATATCTAAGATGTTTTCTATGATCACTATATAATCACCATACTAATTTGATGGTTGAAAAAATATTCTACGGTATGATTATTTTATTCCAAGTTGAATCTTATAGGAATGTGCTTTTTGGAAATCCTATTATTCTTACTTTAGATAAATTTATCATGTTTCTAGTGATGGATCAGTCCCCTCCACATATTGGAAAAATTATCTATATTAATTAAATTACTTTTCATATTATCCCGTTATATTATAACAATGAAAGGGAAATAAGTAACAAACTCTATATAAAAATAATATATTGTGTTTCATGATACCCAATAATGGAAAAATCATGACCCAAAAAGTTAGTGAAAACACAATATTAGGGATAAGCCTATTTGGAGGTTATAGTTCTGGTTCCCAAGTATGTAAGGGTAATATGTCTATATAAAATATATCATGTGTCATCGGTACAATGTTTATTCCCTTATACTATTTCTATTGGTAGGTGACAATTAAAATTGCAAAGATGCAATTTATTTAGGGGGAATGTAACACCTCATGTTTTAGGAGTCGTTATTTGTGATGTTGTTGTTATTATTATTATTATTAGTTATGTCCTTAATTTTAAAGAACATATCTATATTCATTAAAATGGATTAAAACAAGATTATAGAATGTTACAAAAATGATATGAACTAAACTAAATAAACATTATTCGTTAATAAGTGGCCAATTACCATGAAAATACATAAAAGTAAGTATTGTACACCATTGGTTATAACTCACCATGGATGGAGTACAACTATTTAGTTCCTAATTAAATATAGGAAAATAGATTAAAAATAATCAAATATTCATCACTAATAAATATCATGGATAATATTCAACCATGAAGATCTCCAATAACCAAACAAAAACTATAATGAGGAAGATCATCATGAAAGGAGAAATCCTTATTCAAAATTTGTGATTTAAAATAATAATTGTTCCTTGTGAGGTGAGAGTGGAATGATTGAATGATTTAGTATCTCTATATATATTAATGAAATATAACCATTATAAATATTCCCGTTAAAAATATCGTTATTTGTAATATATATAATTGGTATATTCATGTTGTGTATTGAAAGTAGTAATTTTTAAATAATATAACTTATAATAAAATAAAAATATGGTATAAAAATATTATGAATAATTATATTTTTGTGTTACATATAAATATTTATATTATTATTATTATTAAAATATATGTAAATATAAAATTAAAATAATTTTTATAATATTAATGGATTTTTAAAATTAAATTTTAGAATATAAATAACTTTAATTAATGATATTCAGAAAAGTGTATTTAGTATAAAATTAATATTTCTTTTTACAAAGACTTATTTTGGATACTATAGTATATTTTATCATAATAGATTAAATTTATCACATTTATAATTTTTATATGAACTAAAAAACTAACATACTTAAAATTATAAATTGAAAAAAAATATTCATAACACTTCATGTTTAAAATCGTCATTTTAAAAAAAATTAGTTTTCCATTAAATTTTTAATTTTCAATTAAAAGTTAAATTTATAAATTTTATAATCTGAATAATATAAATGTTACTTAATTTATGGATTTATAATGTCCAAATTATCTTTGATTTAATTTTTATATTTTACTAAAATAATTTATTTTTAGGTATATAGTAAAAAATACTGATTTTACTAATACCATATCATTTATGAAATTTTAATAAAATTGTTCCCTAAAAGATAAAAAAATTATTATCAAAATATATTTTTAATTTTTACACTAGGTAATTTAAAATAATATGTTAATATATAAAACCCATGATTTACATTTTAGAGAATTTTTCTAACATTTTAATGAAAAATGTGTATCATCTGTTTCCTTTCGTAAAAATTTTACATTAAGGAATTAGGTTTTCAACTAATTTTAATGTCAATTAAATATTTTTTCAATTATAATAATAAATTTAATTTTATTATAAAAAATAATATTTCTAATTTTATCTTAAATAATAAAATTATTCTTAAAAATAATTAGTTTCCAAAAATTGGTTTTTGTGCATCACATGCACTAATGTTAAAAATTAAATTTTCTTACACGTATAAATTTTATTTGAATTTTTTTTCATATATGAAATCAATATTTTTAAATTATCTAATTAGTATGATTTTATTTCTATTCATTTAATAAAATTACTTTGGTAAAAATTAGTTACTACGATAAAATAAAGGTTAAAGTGAAAATGTTAGAGTAAATGACTAAAAAATTGTCTAAAACATGTGTCATGTTTTCTTGTTGACAATTACCTAACCTTAAACATTCTCACACTTATTATTGTGCATGTGAAATATGTCATCTATATATATTAAATGGTTATATGATCCAAAAATTCATTTCTCATCAATTATAAAGGGAACCACTACCTACCCACGAATCGAAATCCCATTAGGATCAAACCAAACTCTTAACTAGTATGTCATAAACCCTATACCAATGTTCTAGAATATTTTTTATTTTAAAATGATTAATATGAGGTGCAATAAGGTGGTGATTAAAGGATAAAAATTAAAGAGAGAGGTAATATTTTCCACCACAACTTCTTAATTATTTTATACTTATACCACCCAAAAAACTTCTATACATGGGATTATTATAACAAAAATATTATTTATATTCATATATGTTTTTTTAATATTTTAAAATTAATTTTGTAACTTCTTCCAAAAACATTCAAAAAACTAAAACGATGTCATGTGTACATGCGGACTACCTCCTCCAAATAATGACGTTTCTCTATATTTTTCCACATTGAATAAAATGGGTGGAATAATTCATGAATGAAATATATTAAAATTTTGTTTTTAAAATAATAAACATTATATAATGATAATATTAGAAGTTTAAAATTCTATCTTATAAATAAATATTTCTAGTAAATTTATCCACTAAAAATGCCATAACTAAGTACATTTTATAATTTGATCCAATTCATAGAAAACATATTTAACTTTGAGAATTATGAAACTAATTTACAACAATTTTACCTTGTTCAACATACCATGATTGTTTTTGAGAAATTGACCAAAGATCATAAAGTAAAAACAGAAGTGGGCAAGATGTAATAAATTGGTGACATGTGATGATAAATAGACCCTATAAAAAGAAATATTGATTGAGGGGATTATTATGAATGTTTTTTTACAAAATTAATTTGATTATTTAGGAAGTTTAGTGCTACTGCATAGTGCTTTCAGACATTAGGTAAGGAATATATCATACAACATTCATGACTTACATATTATACATTTTCTTTCATTTTTCTCCTTTCTAAGAAATATTCTTATCATGTAAAACTTTTTTTAAAATATCCCTTACATATATTTCTAGTTAAATATCCATTTCATTGATGGGTTTATACATGTTTTTCCCTTCTAAATTCCCACTTTTAAGTCAACCTGTTACGAGGGAACTTTCCTATTTCTTATCCCACATCAAGAGTCACCCCGAATAAAACGTTTTAAAACCTAGAATATCTTCTATGATCCATATTATTTTATTGATAACCCTATTCATTAAATATTTTTTTGGGAAAAATAAGGTTCTTCCTTCTTTAAAAATATCCTTTGCTTATTTGTCAAATATTTACCAAAGTGGTATGTTTTAATTCTTTATTATCTTTTATCTCTATTGTGAAATATCTATATTGGAATTAAATTTTTAAGGATTGTGTTTATTTCTCAAATATGAAAATTAAAAGTTATTTAATTCCTTATTTTTTAGATTGATTTTTTATTTATCCTTAGGTAATTCCTTGAATGAGTTCCTTCTCATGGGTTTGATAGAATTTATCAATTACATGTGGTTTATATTACTCATGTGGCACATATATATAATTTTTATTTATATGATGGGTGGGACCAGAGTTATATATCTCTCCAATTTATTTGGTAATGCTTTATATCTCATGATATTTTATGTAAAGGATTAGGTAGTGAAGGTAATCCAACACAAGAATCTGTCTAATTTGTTTATTCAAGGAGGGAGTAAACCCAATAAACATTAGTATTTTTTAAACATTATAATTATATTATTGGGAGTGACCCTTGTATAATTTTTATGATGCAATGTCTTTTATTATTCGAAATTGTTTTCATTCTATAATCTTATGTTATAATTTCATTATTCAATGTTTCCATTCTTATGATCATCCGCTTTATGATATAATGTTATTCCTCTTGACTCACATGTTATATATTATTTAAATTTTTATTCCATTATTTTTTTTTTCATCTCACCATTTTCCTTATGTATTTTCCCCAGGGTATCATATGTTGCATTGAATGATCTATGAGAGTTAAGAGCACTATGTGGAGTTCTAAATAAATATAATGTCTTTAAGTTCAAAGTTATGTATTTTCATTTCTAGTCATTCAAATACATGATTCTTCAAGATCCTTTATTTTAATTTTTTCTGAAAAATATGTGATAAATTATAAAATAAATTATTTTTATGTCTTGGGTAATAATTTTTGTTCTCATCCTCCTGATAATAGAGGAAATAAATTTTAGAGGATTTGTGATAGATTGAGTATTTGTATGGAATATTCCTCAAATTACATGTTTCATTAATGATTCCTGCATTGAATCTTGCAATATCAGGATGATGGACATGTCATGTTAGAAATCCTAGGGGTAATTGGGCTCACAATTGTTTTGTTTAGTTAATCCCTAAATGTACATTTTTTTGGTTGATTGGTTTCTTTTTCTTCTAGACAACAAACTTATGAACATGTTGGATAAAGATTGTTTGGAAATTTATTTTCTTATTTAGGTGGAGTGGAAGAAATACAAGTCACTTATTTTATGGGTTTATTGAATTTTACCTAACTATAATTAACAATTTTTTAAGAATGCATTTGAATTAATCAATCTTGGATGTCATGTCCCAACATTGGATGGTAAGGGAAATCATTAATGTAGTCAGTGAGACTAACATCATTGTATTTTATGGCTTATATAGAAATGAGTATGTTTTTTTACACGATATATATAAAATACACAATAACCAAATTTATTCGGTAAGAATATGATTCATTCTTATATTCCTTATAACTCGAGCAATTTTGGATTATTTTCCCCTCATAAAGAGGGAATCATTGTTGTTTATTCCATTCATAGGGAAACACAAAATTGTATTGAGAGTGATTAGGGTCCCAAGTCAGTATTTTTAATGGATGTTTTAGTATAGGATAACACATAGCCTTTAAATTTTGGATCTCCTCATCCAAGCATCGCGAGACTATAGTAATCTCCTAAAATACAACATTACATTTCCATAGATTAACATATGTATTCAACTCATCCAATATATTTTCTTTTAAAATATCCAGTAGTTAATCTATTTAAAATTTCATTTTTTGAATATTAATTCCTTCTATTTTGTGACAAATTCTTAGAATCTCTCATTATAACATGTCTTGTAATTTGAGAGATCAAGAATCATTATCTTCCTCAGTGTAGAGTTAAAATAATTGAGAGAAATTTGATGAAGATATTATATGTTTTTAGTAGTCCTAATAAAAAAATTATTATACTAGATGAATGATGGTTCATTGAAGGTATATACTATCACGAACCCACCTAGGTCGACCCTGAACTAGTAACCCGAGCCAGCCCACGCCATCGCCCAAGGGGTGTTCCTAATCCCCATGGAATGGAACCTAGATTCGGGCATCAAAACTAAATAGTTTAGAACAATTTGGACCATAAAAAATTAAAATAAATTAACTAAAACTAAAAAAAGAAAAATAAAACTATCAATGGTAAGAAAAAAGACTGCACAAACCTCCATGTGACCTTCTGGAAACCTCCAACAACTAACAACCCACCTCACATGGGAAAAAAATGAGAACCTGATCAAAACAGCGGGACTTCTATATGAAAAGATAGGATAGGCATGAGCATTAAAATTATCAGTAGGGATGCCAAAAATGAACCACAAAATCCATGCATTTTCCAATTCCAAAATAGTCCAATAATACTAGTTTGAACTATAGTTATAAAAATAAGGTTTTCATATTTACACTACATTTTGAAAACATATAATCAGAATTCAATTTCCCTTATAATTCAAAAACAAATAAAAGAAAACAAAAAAGGGGCTCACACAAAATTTTCCAAAACAGCTACTTTGAAGTCCATTTTAAAACCAACACTACATACAAAACTTTTTCAAGAAAACACCAAAACCATGATCAAGAGTATGATTCCACACATAGTAAGGGAAATGGTACTAATAGTTCTTTTACCAAATGATCACAGAACATTGGAACTTGGAGGAGGACCAGAACGTACTATACATATGACTCATCCTGAAGGCATGCCTACTCTCGATGACATCATAATGCCCTAATTCCCAACCGTCGCCCTACCTGGCCTGGTTGAGGGGCCCAATCCCATAGAAATAATAATAACAAAAAACATCTCTCTGCTATGGGCCACTAGCCAGTACGTAATCTAAACTAGTGTAGAAATCATTCTCATTAAACCCCTTGTTATGATAAGTTTTTGTGCTATGTTCACAAAGAGGTGTGCCACACATTAAAATAACAAACCATATATATATATATAATAGATAACACGACACAATATGACACCACCCCAACCACCTAAAGGTAAGTCCCATGCCTCAAAATAAATATTCTCAAAAGGAGGCCCATACCGAGGACCCTCCTGTCACATGATCGACAAACATAGAAAGGGGCATAACCAAGGAGGGGTTTTCCAAACATACAGTTTCAAATATTTCAAACAGGTTTCATACAATTCACACATATCAAACCTTTTGTAAATATCCAATATACAATTCTAAATGGGCCTTTATATTCACAATGATTATCCTGTTACCAAAACATTTATAAACCAATTCAAAAACAACCACAAATACAATCTTTATACCAAAGTGGCCAAACCGTCCCTTAAATCAAACAGTTACCAAAACATGCCCAAGTTCACTTTAATTCAAGTTAAAACAACAACACCTAAGAAAGTTCCAAATGGGCTTCATCATCCACTTTCACCCAAACACACCCTGAAAAACAAATTCCCCTTTCATTTTCTAGCAACTCACCCAAGCATGTTTCCAAGGACAACCGGGCCAAACCAAGAGGAACACCCTAAAATCATGCAAAACATTTGAAACCAAATTTCATAAATACACCATTTATTTTCATCCCAAAACACCCATATCACTCATTTATAAAATACCACACAAGTTCATAAACCAAAAGCCTGTTTTATGAGAAACACTAAACTACAACCATGGAAATCACCACATTTCACACACAAAATAAAAAACATGTTTCAAATCAATTTAACAGAACATTTATATGGGAAAAACCCCACCCAAACATTCAATTTCACCCAAAAAGAACAAGTGACAATTTAGAAACACCTAAGGAATCATACACAAGGAATAAACCAAGATTCGTGTGAAACCCTATCAGTAAAAACACCAAAAAACATTAGAACACCACAAAACGATTTAAAGAGGTACCATGGAGATGTGTAGAAAGATAATAAATTAATTAAAACATCAATAATTAAGGACAAGAAATGGAAGGGAAATGCACGGATTTTCCTACCTCAAGGAAGTCAAGCCGAAACTTTCTAACCCATGCAACATCCCACTCGCATGCAAGCATGCACTCCCATGTATATATATATACACCGTTAAACTGATTCAAGTGTTCTCATTTCCATGAGGGAACACACACTTAGAAGATGTGTGTATATATATATATATCCATACCTGGGAAAATGTGTGTACGCATGTGGAAACAATATCAACTCCCAGTAATAATTCCCGACAACCTAAATTAGGGTGGCGAAGACCCTCAAAAAACCCAAAAAAAACACCAGGGACTCACAGACATAAATCCGGCCCAAAAAAAGTGCGCAACAAGATGACGAATGAAGAAACTCACCTTGGACGGTGGTGGAAAATTAGAAAATACATAGCAAGCTGAGATTCCATCCAAATAATTATATGCACTATATTTTAAAAAACCAGGACTTCAAAACAAAATTCAGACTCTAAATTAATGGTGTGAAACATATTGACAAATTAATTTATATAAATCAAGTATAAATGGAATGCATTGGAACTAAAAACATGTGTATTCAACTACCTCAACACGCACGAAAGAGACAAGACCCCAATGGAAGAACAAACAGCACTTCATGGACCAATTGTAATCCCTAGGCATTGACCAAAACATGTAAATCACAAACATGGGTTCTACCAAAGAAAAAACCCACAAAAGGGAACCGTAAAAGATGGGAAATATCACCAAAATGGAGTCATTCACTGTAGAGGGCATCAGCGAGGTCGCGCGCACCGAAGAGTTCATCAGCGGGGTTGCGGCACAAGATCAGGTCGCTGTCGGTGTAGGAGGGTGCCTTGGAAGGGAGACCGCTGGGGGTTAGGGTTTACGGTAGTAGGTATGTGGCCGGAAAATGGCCAGAAGTGGGCCGAACCTACCAGTGAGGGGGTGCGGGATGGTTGATGCAGTAGGAGGAGCGGGGGTGGATTTAAGCGATGGGAGGAGGCTGATGCAGGAGGGTGGCCCTGGGAGGAGGTCGATGAGGGGGGAACAGGAGTTTGGGGAAGTGCCGCTGCACACAAAAAATCAGGGGGATGGGGGGGTGATGTGGGGTAGACCTAGGGTTTAAATTTTATTTCAGTTTTTTTCTATTCACATATAATAATATTGATAATAATAATATTAATAATAATATTAATAATAATAATGACATATCTATAATAATAATAATAAATAAGTAAACTAAATCCAAACAAAAAAAATTAATAATAGTGGTAATAATAATATTAATGAAAATTTAATAAAAATAATTATAATAAAAATTTAATGAGAATAATATTAATATCAATTTAATGATATTATGATTATTATGTACACAAATAAATTTATCATGTCGGTTCAAACATTTAAAAAATAGTTATTTTAAGTATCAGGCAATTGTACATTCACTTGGGCTGAACGAATGGGCACCACTAACAGTACGGTGACAGCGCACCGACTTGAGACCCACCGAAAACATAAAAGTTTCAAAAATTACAAACCCGGAACGAAACCCAATTCTGTCCAAAATACGTGGGACAAAGAATAGAATAATATAATAGGCGTCTGTGGTCGGGGTGTAACATATACAAATCTTCTTATCTTTGATTATTCTTCTTTTTTGAGTGTTTCCATCAAGGGTAAACATAAAGATAAAAAATGTGATAGCTATTTTTCTAGGTATCCCTTTTTATTTATGGTTGGGATTATAGGATTTCTGAAATTGGGGAAGGAAGGAGCGAAATCCTCTTACTCAGTATATACCTTTTTCTATGTCAATGTTGGTCTCTATCACCCATCCATGACCTCTATTTTAGCATTAGGGGACTTAATATAGTTAAGGATCTCTAGGGGAAATATTACCTCGGTTGACTATTGAGTAAGGATGATAGGTAGAGCCCAATTTGGTCTTCTTTCATGTGTCGACATCCAACTCAAGTTTTCCAAAGTCATCTTACCAAAAGTGATTGTGTTTACTACCCAAATAGAGAGAAGTCCTAAAAATCCTCCACTACTAAGTTTAAATAACCCAATTCTCAAAAACTATATTTGGTTGGATGATTAGACTCTTCTCTTAATAGTTGAGCAGTTCCTTCCTGTTGGATATATGCTGGAGGAGAGTTATTATCCTTTTTTTAGGAATTATACTCAGTAGAAATATTGTCTCTGAGTAGCTCTATGTCAAGTGAAACAAAATCCCATAGTATATATGTATATCAGTAAAATCATTCCTCAATGGAAAGAGTTCCATATTTCTTGGGTGGTGTGTGGGTTATGGATATAGTCACAACTTTCCCTTTGTCTTTAGTTAAAGTTGCAACAGTTTCTAATTTCAATATATTTATTTTCCTTTGAAATAAATATACATGTTCAATAAAATATAACCTAAGAAACACTGAACTTCAATAAATAATGAAATACATTAATAAAATTATAAAATATTTTATTTTATATAATAAAAAAATTCCTAATTCATTTAATCAAAATTACATTTATTCTAAAGATACTATATTGAGTTGTTTTATTGAACAATATATTTTTTTAAACTTAATAATTTTTTGAATGATATTAATAATCATTATTGATAGGATTTAATTAATAATTAATAATATAAACTTTTTACATCCATGAAATGATTATGTAATAATAGGAAATAATAGTCAAATAATTATTGATTAAATGGAATTTTTTTTTTAAAAACATTATATTATTATATATGTCTTATTTAAAAGATAATTTGCATTTTTTATATTATTAAACTAATGGAATAATTTTTTAATGTATTAAAATTAATGATCATAAATACATAGATTATTAAATAGTTATTAAATAATATAAAATCATTTGAAGATAAAAAGATATATTCTCATAAAATAGTTCTATATTGTACAGAATATATTTTTATCTTAATAAATTAAAATAATAAATATTGATGAATGATTTTAATAATAATTTTAGATTATATATTTAATTAATTTAATTAACATTAATCTAATCTTTTAACTATAAAATGAATGAGAATAAAATCATTTTTATACATTAAGATACATTGTTTTCTTAAATTGGGTTTTATGTGTTTTGTAAGGCATTATTAAAAGTAAATTTTATCACCTATATAAATTTAATATGATAAAATTAATTCTATATTTATAATCATAATTTATAAATTTATTTATAAGGATAACATGATTTTATTGTAAAATTACGTTACCTAAATAGAAATATGGTCACCATAGTTAAGGTTATATATGGTTCATTATTAAAGAAAGATATGAGAACAAAACTATCACTGAAAATTTTATAGATTCTATTTTATTATTATATTTACACCCTCTCTTGTCTTATGTTTGAAAAAAAATTCATTTCTTCCACCTTCCTCTGATAATGAACTTTATTGTATTTAATGTTATTAATCTTTATAAGGGTGAAACTCCTATCACTTATAAAATTTATCCTCCAATTATAAATTAATCATATGATTTGAGCAACATAGGTCAAGAGTTATCTACCAATATAAATTTACAACTCTCCTAACCATTTCCTTGAAGTTATAGTTTCAAAAAAAATACCAACCTAATAAGGCGTACTGAATGACCAAAAGGATCATTTCCCAGGAAGATCTAAGCAACATAAATGAGTTCTTTTAGCTTTCATTTTTCATACACCACATCCAATTATTATATAAAAACCTTGGGATTATTTAATTAAAATAATTAGTATACTAAAATGATATTCTTCATATATAATAATAAATTTTTTCTTTCTTGCTATCTACTATAAAATGAAAACGTAGTTCATACGTATGTGCAGACAATCGCCACCTATGAAGTAATGTATTTTATTATTCATTACCACTTGTCATGACTTGTTATAAGGATATATTTAATGAATAACTATGGTATCTAGGAAATAATTATGATTCTTTGTGATAAATTATTATCTACATTCCATTCTTTCTATTTATTAAAATATGAAATTATCGCCTGTGTATAAATACAGACTACCACCTCCATAAAGTATTGTATTTCATTATTCATCACCAACTTATATTGATATTTATAAAAGTTTATATAATAAATAAATAATATATTTATGAAATGATTAATATTTTAGAACTATGACCATGCACAAGTACAAGAACAATTGAACTAAAACATTCATGGAAAATGCACTAATTGACACCCAAATATTAACATTAATAAATAATTAATAATGAATGGGTGAGAAAAAAAATTAAATTTTAATGTCATATAGTAATATAAACATAAATATGGTTCTAATATGGATATATAATTAGTTTAATTCTATTATGATGGATGTTAAAGCATGTTTAATATGAGAAAGATCGAGGTAAGGGTTTATGTAGTAATATCATTTTTAATGAGGACTATTCATGTTTGAATTTACATTGGATAAATTATATGTTCTATCTCTCTATTAAAGCCTATAAATTTTATTCTCAGTTATTTATTTATATGGTTTTAATTTCTCCCTGCTATTTCATTTTAATTTGGTTTTAAAATCATCTAAAGGAATGCTCGTAAGAGGAGACAACCTTATCTCTTCTTTTTCAATCATGAATTGTTGTCCTCAATATAAAAGTTATATACATTACTTAATAAATTTTATTATATTTGATCTAATTATTATTTAATTTAATTTTTAAATATATTTTAATTTTTTTAAAAAAAAATAAAAATATCAATTTTTTTAATTCTTTTGGTAGGATTTATTTTTGACTTTATTTATAAAGGATTGATAATATTTTTTTAATATTTACCATATGAAAACATTTTACCACAATCAGTAATGTTAATTTTTATCAATATTCCTTTAAAATTTTCTATATTTTTTCAATGAAAATAACATTCCCATTATTCATTGATTTTTTAGTTATAATATTCCCATTATTCTATGGTTTTTTATTTTTTAATATTTTCCCATATTAATGTATTTTTTTATAATTTTTTTCAATTTTTTTTAATTTTTTTATAAATTTATATTATATCCACTTAAACATAATTTTATAATCATTACACTTCACTGGGGATCTTCTCTATTGATGACATCCAGCTTCTTTTTTGGATATCTTATGGTCTGGTTTTGAGGAAATTATCATGAAACCAATTTCATTTCTAATGGTTAATTTGGCTATGAGGTAATAATGAATGCTCATATGTTCTTATGGAATGAATATTAATGGATAATTATTATGTGATGGGTGATTCCATTATATCCCTATAATACATTGGGTAATTTTTTATATCACATTAAATCAATGGGTACACATGTTGTTAGCCCAACCCCAAGAGGGTACAATGGGAGTTAACCCAAGCCTAAGAAGGTACACAGGTGGTTTGCCCAATTATACTACATAATAAATTTGTTGGTGGGTATCCTTGAAATATGACTTCCATGCTTATGTTTATGATAAAACCATATGTCATATTCTTATTCCAATGTTATGATCTCATGGATTAAGATTTTTTGATGTTCTATACTCTTAAGACTCATTCCTTAAGTTAGGCTGATGATGTATACTGTAACAACCCACAATTTTATCAATGGAATTCCCTTCTTATAATTAGTCAACATAGTATAATCGCATTAGGCAGAACAATTAAAAATAATGATAACAAATACTATGTGAGGATTAAAGATAATTTTTCCACTCCTATGTTTTGAATTTCGAAAATCTGACAGACATGGTTCTGATCAGTAAGATTTTTTCATTATAATAGAACAAACATAATTTTTGGTGAATAAAATCCTACCATTATGAATAGTCACCTACCCTTATAAATAGTATTTTAATCGTTATTAATATAAACTCTTCCAAAATAACACTAACCATACCCATGAATGTATCAATAAAAGTTAGACATCTTAGAAGTGATAATATGACCATAGTAAAAGTATTAGTATTCTTATAAGTTGTAAAAAATTAATTACAATTAATTAATTAATTTAAAGGAAAAATTATATTATTAAAATGTGTTCATAAATTAAATTTTTTATGTCTTATGGTTTTAAGATAATATTATAAGGCCTTATGAAACTTTTGAAATCATTATAAAATGAGTTTTAATTTTAAAAATAGTATTTTTCAAGTAAATTATGATTTTAATTAAAAAATAAATAAATTATATTTAGATAAATTATTTTTAAAAAATGGAATTAATTTCTGGATTCCACCCATCAAAATAATTTTAGCGTGAATTTTTGGGATTTTTCTGAAATACTTGAATTTTTGGTGAATAATAAAATACAATAATTTACTGTATAAATACATTATAAATTAAATCATCTATTACTAACATCACAAGTGGTGTAAGCACCAAAATCTAAAATTTAAATTCCATATTTACTAGTATTAGTCATGGAATCATCACCATTTCTTATCTTCGTGTAAATTAATAAACTAATGATTAAAATGTTACGAGAACCCCTCTCTCCTCCACTATATATACAACCCTTCACACCCTCATTTCCTCACACCTCTCAAGCTTAATGACCTTCAAAAAATCTAATAAATAAACTTCCCTAGACCCTCCCACGCATCCAATATCTATTGGGCTCATCAAAAGACCAAGCCTAGGTTCCTTAATGAAGATCTCAAGAGAAAGATTAAAGAGGTAATTTGTCTTTCCCTTTTCCTTTAATTTCCTTTTAATTTCAAGTTCTTTTCTTAACTCTCCCCACCTATCCTAATCAAGATTTTATGGTAACTCCAGTATCTCACATATACTGGAATGTTATGCTAATAATGCTATAATATATCATCCAACCCCCTTCCCCTCTTCTTTTTTATTTTATAAATGAACATGTTATTCTTGAGGTGTTAATTTATCACCTTCAAGAAGGACATGTTTTTGTTTTTCCTTTACCACCTTCAGATCTGGTTATAAAAGCATTTTTATGGTTTACCCAGATTCTTTTATATGTAATATATCCTATTTAAGGCTTTGTAACTAACTTATGTACATATTACTAAATGATGTATCAAAACATGTTCGTTGTGATCTAAAAACCTTCCAAATTAACCAAAAATGATCATAATTAAATCTTAAATAATGATTCATCCACATGGTATATAACTTAATTAATTATAATCTCATTTAAACTATTGTAATATCATTAATAAATTTTAATATCAGTTCTATATTTTTATCTATGTTCTACATTATCTTCCGTTAATAAATACAAGTGAACCATTCAAGAAAACCATAAAAATGAACATTCCCGAACAATGGATTTAAACCCTATAACTCATAAAAAGGCCCATAAAATAACTTAATGAAACCATAATGAAAATTATTCATGTAAAAAAGTTTTTTAATGGTTAATTATTGAATCTAATTTGGTCATACAGGACGTTAAAGTGAATAAATCATTCGAATACAAGGTAAGGGGAAATTCTCGAAACCAACATTCTTTCTTCGAGTTCTCCCTATTTCACTCCATGTTAGGTATGGGTTCTCCTTAAAAATAATTTTTTCATAATAGTCTTACCTTTTGGGGATATAAAAGTTTTCTTCTTGATTTTATGTCAATCAAATGTTTTCTAAAAGAACTCCTCTTTCCAAATCACTCCTTTTACTTCTCACTCAAGGTGGACGGTTCTTGTATCAAGTATGTTTTTATAACATTATTTTGTGAACCCAAAGTTTATGAATGCGTTCTTATGAGATAAAACCCATTCCTTACAATGGTTTATTTATGTTCATTTTTTCTATATGTTCTATGCGGAATACGTGATAATGATAATGTTATGATGTAGCAGGTGCTCTTGGAATTACACAGCGCTCCAATGCATTGGGTAAAGTGATGAATCTCCTGAGTTAAAGTGAAATGATGTGTTAAAAAAATCTTGATTATTTCACAACTAGGTGTGGTAGATTACCACTAATACATGATGTTTCCTCCTCCAATGGATTGAAGGCCTTCATTTTTTTATTTATTTTTTATAATCCACCTTTCAAGGGGTGAGGTGGAACCCTTACAAGGCCCGTAGGAATAGGTATTACATGGCCCATAGGCCTTAGAGGAATTCATTTCCCATTGGCATCAAACATTATATACAACCCAGAAAAACTGCATGGAACTTTTCCTCCCCATCATCTTCAACATTAATTCATCTCTCCACCATTGCATGGTTATTTGGAAAGGATTTCTCTTGTATGCGCAAGCTTGTCCCAATGTCAGGTGCCATACCCTCTCATTCTTGCAATCCATTTAGCTTATGCTATGGTGAAATATCCCTTCTCATCCTCCTTCTAAAGCTTGTCCCATGTAGGTTTTCTGGTTTGTATCTGCACTTAAGGTGGCCTGAAGGCCTTACTGACATGAAGGCCTAGGTGGCCTGAAGGCCTTAAAGGACGCGGAGACCAAATCACTGGCCTAAAGGACCAAACAAGAGAATATTCTCAGCTTATACAGTGAAAAACAGTGCCTGCTACACTCCTGCCATAGTACTACACAGTTCCTGCTACAGTATCGCATAATTCCTGCTATAGTGCTACTACAGTACCTGCTACTGTACCCAAAATTAACCTCCACCAAGATTTTATCCTGGGATGCCTATATTCACTTAAAAAGTCCTCACCAATAGGGATATGTCTCATGTGCATAAGACATGATGTTTCATTTTTATGCATTTCCACATTTCAATTATTTTATTAATGCTTCCTCTCTGGTTCATGATCCTATTCCTATGTTTTAATTATGCTCACCCATTGTTATATTGTTCTTATCTAACCTCTTACTAGTCTTTTAGCTAACCCCATTTTGATGTATATCCTCATGGGACTACATATACTAAAAAGTGGTCAAGTGCCAATAAGAAGCAAGATAATAATGAATTAAATAAATGTTTATGCTTGATGTTGTAAATGTTACGTTTGGTCTTGGTTTTACCAAGACAATAAACCTATGGATCCTCATGGTGTAATAATATTATGGTTTTATCTTTATAATGATGTTATAGTAATATATGAAAAGTAAGGGTCTCTATAGTTGATATCAGAGGCAAGGTTTAGTTAATTTGGGAATTTGTATTAGTGAACCCTAGAGAAAACCTCTAGTATGAGACTAAGTATAAATTTGTACAAAAAATGATTTATATAAGGATCCCTTAAGTTATTATTTTATGTAAATCATTAAAATTAATAAGTTATTCATTACTTGTTGACTTATGCTTTTTTATAACCTTTTCTATTTCATAAAATGGGGGAAACCAGGAGAAACTAGGCCAACAACCTGTGTGAGGGCTAATGCAATGATTTCTCTAATGACATCCTCAATGCTTTGGGAGGTGGAGTTCAAAACATCATGGTGATGCTTACCCAAGTATCTCCAGTAATGAACAATAACCAAAATAATAGGTAATGTCCTCCTTCACCAAAGAGGGAGGAACTGACCATCAAGTGTTTTATGCGACAATGACCACCAATGTTTATGGGATCTTCTGATCCACTAGTTTTGGAAAATTGGGTAAACTCCATGGAGAAGACCTTTTATGTTCTTCACTATTTTGAGATAGAGTAGGTGAAATTATCCATTTATCATCTAGATGGAGAGGCCGATAAATGGTGGGCTTTGATTAAGAACACGAAGACGAGTAAATAAATTAAAGAGATGGAATGGGAATACTTTAAGATCATTTTTCATAAAAAGTATTTCCCAAGAACTCTTCATATGAAGAAGGAGATAGAATTAATTAAGCTCAAGAAAAAGGAATGGGAATTTGTCACGACCTATTAAGTGAATTTCATAAGGCTTGAAAGGTATTCTTTGGGTTTTTTTATCCACAATTATAACAAAATTTATAGACTCTTTAGTCGGCTAAAACCACACCTTTGAAATTCCCTTGAAATTTGAGACGTTAGGAGTTATGAAGGTGTTTTTTGGTGTGACCTCAAGGTGGATATGGAGTTTGGAGAATGGTACCATGACTATGGTGATAATAAAATAAAGATGGAGTTTCAAGCCAGAGGATCTAATGATAATGGTGGGAAGAAAACTCAATGACCCTCATGCTAAAAATGTGGCAAGTTGCCTCATGAGAACTGCCTCAAAAGGATGGGGAAATGCTTTAAGTGTGGGAAAGAAGGGAACCATGCTTAATAGTGTCGAATATATCTGATAAAGATGGATAATGTAGTGGAATAAAGGAGAGAACTACACATTTTTCAATGCTACAACTATAGGGATAAAGGGAACTATTCAAGCCAGTGCACTAAACTTCGAGTCCTCAAGGGTAATCGACATCATCAGCTACCAAATACAAACGAACAAGGGAAGTATCATGCCATCACTACTATGGATGTGGAGCAAGATAATGAAGTCGTACAAGGTACACTTTCGATTCACTCATGAATTGAAAAAGTATTATATTATTCTAGTTTGATGAATTCCATTATATCTTACAAGTTTTCCAGAACTATAGAATCGAAACTCTGAAACCTTGAAGTAGAGATATCTGTAAAAATAGAAAGTGGTGTAATCATTGAAACCCATGTGTTTGACTCTTCTCATGTTGGTGTATGTGGGAAAATTATTCTATCAAATATCATAATACTTCCCTTAGTAAAATTAGACGCTATAATGGGAATGTATTGTCTCTCATTATATAGATAATATTTCAAATATCAGGAAAAATAAATATCTTTTTTTAATTTGAACCAGCTGATGCTCCTCTACAAATTCAAGGAAGATCATGAATCTCCATTAAAAAATCCTTCAACATTGTGTGTGTTAATACCCTGAGAAGAAGCATAACACACCCAAGTATTTGAGTTAAAGGAAAGTTCCAGTCTTGTGGAAATTCCCATCATGAGGGAATACAGTGATGTATTTCCCAAAGAGTTCCCCAGACTTCCCCCGAATTGTGAGGTAGATTTCTCAATAGAACTCATACCTGGAGCTACTCCTGTCTGAAAGTGTCCCTATAGGATGACTCCTATAAAACTGGAGGAGTTAAAGAAGAAGCTACAAGAGAATCTGAACAAAGGGTTCATACGCCCTAGTGCATTACCTTGGAGAGTGCCAATGCTCTTATTGAAGAAAAAGGATGGAATAATGTGGTTGTGTATCGACAATTTGGAACTGAAAAATATCTGAAAAAAGAACAAGTATCCCCTTCCAAGGATTGATGGATTTTTCGAGTAGTTAATAGTATCTCAATAATTCTCAATGATGGATCTTCATTCTGGATATCATCAACTTAATGTAAAGAGGGAAGATTTTAGAATACTTCCTTCCATTGATGGAATGGGTACTATGAGTTTCATATGATTCCCTTCAAGCATACTAATTCCCTTACTGTCATCATGGATTTAATGAATAGAGTCTTTAGACATTACCTCAATATATCTTTATTAGTGTTTATTGATTATATTCTCATATACTCTAGGAGAAAGGATGAACATGAAGAACATCCAAGACTTGTGTTTGATGAATCAATAAATGTTTATAAAGTGAGACTTTTTTTTGAATCAATTCATATTCTAGGGACATGTGATCACAAGAGAGGGAATTTCTATGGACCCTTCAAAAACAATGGTGATTGAGGAATGGCCTAGGACCTCTAGTGTCACAGAAATCCATATTTTTCTTAGATTAGTTGGGTACTACCGACGTTTTGTGAGAAATTTCTCATGATTCTCAAGCCTGCTAACTAAGTTTACAAGGAAATGGGTAAATTATTTCTAGACAGAAGAATGTGATGGATTCTTTAAGGAGCTAAAGATAAGGATGATCATCGCACCTGTACTCACATTACAAAAAAGTGGACAATGTTTTGTGACGTACATCAATGCTTCAAAGAAAGGCTTGCGTTTTGTACTCATGAAAAATTATATTGTGATAGCCCACACCTCATGGCTGCTAAAGATCCATCAGAAGAAATGCCAAATTCATGATCTAGAGATAGAATATGTGATCTTTTCCTTGAAAATATGGAATCATTGCCATTATAGTGAGAATTGTGACATATACACCGACCACAAGAGCCTAAAGTATATATTCACACCAATGTCGCTCAACATGAATCAAGGGATATGGTTAGAGCTAATCAAGGAAGAAAATTTCTCTATTCACTATCATCATGTAAAGGCGAATAAGGTAGCTGATGCTCTAAAAAGAAATGAACCTACCACGCTCTCCACATTAATGATTTAGAAAGACCCTATTATCTCAGATATTCAAAATATTGATTTGTAAATCATAAAGGTAGGGGATAAATCCTACCTTGACCAAATGTTTGCACAACCATCAATTCAAGAGATGATTAAGAAGTCACAAAGGGATGATCTAGAGTTAAAAAATAATGTGAATGTAGTAAAGGAAGAGAATATTCATGGGTTCTATATTGATGATGATGGTGTGCTTTAGTTTGGAATGCGGCTTTGTGTGACGTCATCACCTGTGATAAAGAAGGAGTTATTTGATAATGAACATAACTCAACATTCTATATATATCCTAGTAGTACCATGATGTAAAGGTATCTCAGAGAACACTTCTCATGAGATAACATGAAGAAGAATATTTCAGAATATATCTCAAGGTGCTTGGTATGTCAGCCAATTAAACCAGAGTGAAAAAATTACAAAGGTATGATGCATCCATTGGCTATACCCTTGTGGAAATGGGAGAATGTCATTATAGACTTTTTCATGGGACTCCCAAAGATGTCAAAGGGAAATAAAGATATATGAGTTGTGGTTGACTGACTCACCAAGACTGCCCATTTTATCACTATTCAGGAAGATCTCTCGCTTGAACAACATGCAAAGATATATGGGTGGGAAGTGGTGAGACTGCATGGTATTGCACTCTCGATTGGATTTGATCATGATCCAAGGTTCACATCTAAATTATATACAAGCCTTCAACATTTTTTGAGTAATAAATTGAATTTCATCATGGTCTATGACCCCCAAACTGATGGCCAATTTGAAAGGACTATTCAGATGCTAGAAGTTATGCTAAGATATTACTCTCTAGAATTAAAAGGTGTATGAGATTAGCATCTCCCATTGGATGGGTTGGAATACAATAATAGATTCCTATCGAGTATTCATATGGCTCTATATGAAGCTCTGTATGGAAAGTGATGTAGAACTCCAGCATGTTGGGATGAAGTTGGATAAGGAAAGCTACTTGGACCTGATCTTGTGCAAGAGATGATAGAGAAGGTTCAAGTCATCCAGAAACACATCAAAGCATCTCAAAGACAAAAAAAAGAGCTATGATGACAACCGTCGAGTGTCTTGGAGTTCTACATTGGGGAAAAAGTCTTCCTTAAAATATCACCATGGAATAGTGTCATGCGGTTTGGAGAGAAATTGAAACTAAGCCCAAGGTACATTGGTCTCTTTGAGATCCTTGACCGCATAGTATCCATGACCAATCGGCTTGAACTTCCACTGAATATGGATCATGTTCATGATGTGTTTCACATATCACTCCTGAGAAAGTACATACCAGATCCCTCACGTGTACTGAACTCATAGGCGGATCAACTGGAAGATGATATCTCTTATGAGGAGCATCTAGTGAAGATTCTATACCAGAGATATAAGGTTCAACTCCACCAGAAAACCCCCCTTGTAAAAGTCTTTTGGAGGAACCTTAAGTTTGAAGAATAAATATAGGTACCAAATGAGGTGATGAAGGAGAAGTACCCTCACCTATTTGTGTAAAACAAAATTTTGGGGGGGAAATTTCATAAGAGGGGAAGAATATAAAGACCCAAAGTTTTATCAATGGAATTTACTTCAAATAATTATGCCATATAGTATAATCACATTATGAAGAACAATGAAATATAATGATACTAAATACTATGTGACCATTAAACATAATTTTTCCACTTCTATGATTTTAATTTCGAAAATTGGATAGACACAGTTGTGATCAGTTATGTTTTTGGAGTCAAATAGAACAAACCTAATTTTTTATGAATAGTAACCAACCCATATGAATTGTAAAGTATCCTTATAAATAGTAACCTACCCTTATGAAAATTCACATACCCTTATTAATAGTAGTATGGCCCTTATTAATAGTAAATATTCCAAAATAATAGTTTCCTTACCCATGAATGTATAAATAAAAGTTAGACATCTTAGAAGTGATAATATGACCATAGTAAAAGTATTGATATTATTTATAAGTTACAAATAATAAATAATAATTAATTAAATAATTTAAAAGAAAATTTATTTTCCTAAAATAATTTTGGAAATTAAAATTTTTATGTATTATTGTTTTAGGATAATTTCATAAGACCTTATGTAATTTATGAAAGCATTATAAAATCAATTTTAATTTCAAAAACTGTATTTTTCAAGTAAATTATGATTTTAATTAAAAATTAAATTAATAATATTTAGAAAATTATTTTTGAAAAATGTAATTCATTTTTGGATTCTACACAATGAAAAATTGTTAGGTTGAAATTTTGGTATTTTTATGAAATACTTTAATTTTGGGGATAGTAAAATACATTAATTAACTAGATAAATACATTATAAATCAAATCCACTATTACTGACATCACAAGTTATGTAATCACCCAAATATCTAACTCAAATTCCCTATTTACTATTCTTGGTCATGGGATCATCAATATTTTTTATCTTGGTGTAAATTAATAAACTAATGATTAAAATATTAAGAGAAACCCTCTCCCCTCCACTTTAAATATCACCCATCACACCCTCATTTACTCACACATCTCAAGCTTCTAGCCTTGTCTAAACTCTTCTCAAACAACTTCCCATAGCCCCTCCCCACTTTCAAGAGCTTCTAGTCTCATTAAAAGGCCAATCCTAGGTTCCATAAGGAGGATCTCAAGAGGAATATTCCAAAGGTAATTTCTCTTTCTCTTTTCCTTTAATTTCCTTTCAATTTCAAGATCTTTTCTTAATCTATATCCACCTATACTAATCCACATGTTATGGTAACTCCATTATATCACATATACTATAATTATTTGATACTAATGGTAAAATATATCATCTTACCCCTTCCTCTCTTATTTTTATTTTATAAAAAAAAATGTTGTTCGTGAGGTGTTAATTTTTCACCTTCAAGAATGACATGTTTTCTTTTTTCCTTTACCGCATTCCGATTTGATCATGAAACTATTTTTATTTTTGAACGATATTATTTTATATTTATTATATCCTATTTAATGTTTTTTAACTAACTTATTTACATATTAATAAAAGATAAATCAAAACATGTTCGTTGTGATCCAAAAACACCACAAATTAACCTAAAACAATCATCATTAAATATAAACTAATGATTCATCAACATGGTATATAACATAATTCCTTAAAAGGTAATTTAAACTATTTTATTATCATTAATATCATGTAATATCAGTTCTGTATGTTTATCTATGTTCTACACAAACTTACATTCATAAATACAAGTGAACTGTTCAAGAAAACCATAAAAACAAGCATTCCCAAACAATGGATTTAAACCCTATAACTCATAAAAATCCCCATAAAATAACAAAATAAACCATATTAATGTAGAAAGGGTTTTATAATGGTTAATTAATTAATCTTATGTGGTTATACTTGGATTCAAAGTGAATAAAGTGTTCAGATTTAAGGTAAGGGGAAATTCTAGAACCCAACTTTCTTTCTTCAGGTTATACCTATTTCACTCCATGTTTGGTATGGGTTCTCCTTAAAAACAATTTTTTCATCATTATATTACCTTTTCAGGGTTATAATTGTTTTCCACTAGAGTTTATATCAAACAAATGTTTTCTAAAAGAACTCTACTTTCAAAAACAAACCATTTACTTCTCACTCAAGGTGGATGGTTCTTATATTAACTATATTATTCCCACATTCTTTTGGGAACCCAAAGATTATGAATGATTTATTATGAGATGAAACCCATTACTTAACATGGGTCATTTATGTTCATTTTTTATATTTGTTCTATGTTACATGCATGATAATGATAATGTTATGATGTGATGAGTGCGCCCGGAATTATACAGCGCTCCAATGCATTGGGTAAAGTGATAAATCTCATGAGTTAAAGTGAACTTATGTGTGAAAAAGATGTTATATTTGTTCACAACTATGTGTGGTAGATGACAACAAAATAATGATGTGTCATTTTTAGGAATTTCCACATTTCATGTCTTTTATTAATGAATCCTCTCATGTTCATGATCCTTTGCCAAAGTTATGATTATGCTCACCCATTGTTATATTGTTCATATATAACCTCTTACTGAGATTTTAGGTCACCCCATTTTGATGTATTTCCTAAGGTGACTACATGTACTAAAGAGGGGTCAAGTTCCAGTAATAATTCAGAGAGGAATGAATTTAAATAAATGTTTATGCTTGATGTTGTAAATGTTATGTTTGGTCCCAGTTTTCCCAAGACACTAAACCTCTGGATCCTCATGATGTAATACTATTATGTTGTTTATATTTATAATGATGTAGTATTATTTTAGGAAAATGCATGGTATCTATATATTCCATGACTAATGATTTGATATATATATATCTTTTTGTATGATATGTATGTTCTCATACCCTTATACTAATCTTATTTTCACTATTCATATTTTTGTCTTATCTACTACGATTACCATTACTACGACTTTGAGCTCAACCCTTATTATGTTTCCAGTTCCCAATGTTATGACGAAGGATATTATGTATGATATGTCTATAATGATACCATGTTAGAAGGATAATTGTGGGAAATGTTAATGATTGTTCATAAATATGTTGGTTATGTATCTTCACTCCAAATACATTAAACATCTACAATTTTTGGGTGTGAATTATTGTTATATGTGTTGAATATTCATCTTAAATAATGTAATATTTTTATATGTTATAATCATGTCACCAAAAAATATCTTTATGGACGTGATTGATTCATATTTAGAGAAAATCCAAGATTCTGTGTCCACATTTGAATCTATTTATGCATGTGTTATACAAATAATTTTGGGGAAACCACATTTTGAAGAGACGTTTCTTCTTTTCATTCCCCTTTATTATAATGATTCTCTAGTCCATCCTCAACATTAGCCCCAATTATGTATATTTTCTTGAATCATGTCATCGAAATCATATTTTTATCCTACTTGGAGTATTGAGGGGATTTTTCCCCTATGAATGTCCCTCATGGTACAAATCAAAATCATCCCCATTATTATGCATATCAATTGACCATTTTGGATTACAATCCATGTGAGGCTTCATATGGACTCCTAAGTGAATAATGGCCTGAATAGATTATATCATGGTATTAATTTAGTGCACGCATAGTGAAAGAGATTAATCACATATGGGATGGAATCATGAGGGTTATCTATACAAATATATACATAATCTAGAGGAGGCTAATCTCGTTATATTATGAGATGCTAATAATTTCCCCCATCCTATAAGTTGTGGGTTACTTGGATCCACTACTATGGTATATTGTATTTTTTATAGATTTAATTACCTCAAAGATAGAGGTGGTGATAAAAATTCCTTTAACCATATGGGATGAGTTTTGTCCCATTCCACTACTTATAACATTATAATTTTATCCATATTAAATTTTTGGCCTTTAAATATAGCATGGGATGGATTTAATTCATGCTATGAGCATGATCTAGTTTCCATTCAGTATTTCTTTATAGTCATTATATATTCATTCCTCATTAGGGAAACTTTTTTAAACTTTATGGAAGATTGATACAAGATTATATCAATGGTATTCACTCATCAGGTACACTATTTGTATGATTTTGGGATGGTGGTATTTCATTAGATGGACCAAATAACATACAGAAAAACTCAGGATCATGACTTTTTCTGAGGCAGTGACATTGGATGTTTTTTTTGGGGGGATTGTGTTATCCATTTAGAGGAGTAAATTTAAGTGATACATATTCACACCACCCCAATTCATAATTCTGGTTAACTGATATTGATCATTCAATGATGATCCTTCAACCTACTAAGGCAAGCATGTTGGAGGTCACGACAATAATTCATTGACTTTAGGATTCATGTCAATAAGGTGGAAAAGTAAACATAATGTTTTAGAAAATTAATTTCATCATCATGGTTGGTTTACCACCCCACTATTATATAGATATTTTTTATTCACATGGTTGAGAGTTTCCCACAAGTTTTCGAACAAATAAGGTATGTACTCCTCTCTCAATATTTTTGTGTGTCATATCACGAAATTTCCATAGGCTAAAACATGATTGGTATTTTTTCTCTATCTAACTCTACTCACATGATCATGATATTCTCCTCAACCTCATTGATTTATTCCCCAAATAGATTCAACTATAATGGTCTCTTCAGTACTTATTTGTTAATAGGAACAAAACTATTTATAACCTTCTCATTCATATTAATGTTTAAGCGTTTAAACAATGGAATAGATGATGATAATTGTAATAGACAATAATTTAGATGGGATGTAATGTTTCCAACTAAGTAAGATGTTCTTAGTATATTCTATCTTGAATTCTTGAGTACCTCTCAATATAAGGAATGTCGGGAAGTGGTTTTTATATGGGGAGGACCTTAATTCCAAGAAGAAATATCACTATGATGGGGACCTTCATAATGAAATCTATGGGGAGGACCTTCATGGTTGTTTTTCAGGCTTCCACAGGGAGGACCACTAGTGTTAATAGTTGTTGGTGGGTTGGTAAGTGGAGGACCTTATTTCCTATTAATATTTTAGTTGTGGGGATGACTTCTTTAGATTTTACCATCAATAGGACCACTATAGTTTATATTTATGTTTCCATGGGGGAACCTCTGTAGCTAGTACTATGGGGAGGAACTCTAGAGTTATTGGCATCTATAACATGGGGAAGACCTCTCTAACCATTTCTATTTTTTCTTACTTATAGAAAGTCGGTAGATTATTCTTGAGTTATTAATGAACGATATTGTAAGGTATAAAGAATATCATCAATGGTTGGGGTAGGAATAAAATCCTACTGTAGAATTATATGTTTCCCCTAATGAGACTATATGGATATTTTTGGTCAGTTGACTAAGGTTAGAACCTCGATCATGATCAAAGTTGTAACTTCCCTTCCCTACTTATCTCTAAACAGTAACTAGATTGGGTCTAAACATGACCTCAGATATACCTACATATATTTCATAGGCTGCCAACTAGTAGTGGGGGTCTAGGATGTTACCATGGGGAGAATATACCGCCTTATCAGAGTGCAGAATAATATAAAAATAACAAAACATCACCCATAAAAACATCGATTACAAAAAATAAATAAATAAATAATAATGTTATTTCAAAATTAAATGCAGAAACATATAGTTTTATAGATGCATTGTCATGCCAGTATATAGACAATAAATCAACATTGGTCCAAATAAAATATATGAAATAAATAAAAAATAAAATACATGAGGCTCATATACATTTCTATGTCATACTTAATCTATTGTGCACCCTTTTGAGTAATCATGCCCGATCATGAAACTCTGAGCCTCTTCCCAACTAGATCCTACAAACAATCAGGTATTCTAGGGATCCAAATTAGTATGTTTTCTAGATAAGGGTGTGACTAAAAATATATATGGAACCACCAACATGGTATCATACATAATCAGTACATACAATATACACATGTGCTACTCTAAAATCGATAAATAAATAAATGTACCATATGTGTTTAAATAATTTACCATTATATATATAAAGGTTTTAACCTAAACCATTAGATTTATTAAACCTACATCAATCAGTTTTGGAGTATCTGTGATCATATATAACCACATCGGGGAAATATACCCATCCTCAAAACATTAACAACCAACTGAAGTAAACATACTCAACCCAATAACACAAAAAACCACCTATGAAAAATATAATCATCCCCAGAACTTATAAAAACCACCTAAGGTAAATATTTCCACCCATAGGAAATAGAATCAAAGACCCAGGGGTAATATCCCCAACTTAATGTCAGGTATACGTGTCTTCTCTATAGGGGTCACATCTGTCCCACTTCATGTGAGACCTCATTCTAATTTATCTATAAAACTTTCACTCAGGGATATTTCCCACCCATATCCTATATATATCATATATTTCTATAAAATATTGACAACATATAACATAGGGACACACTTACTAGAACCACATGTCATACCTCTAATATACTTGGGGGTACATACTCCTTGAACCACCCTATCATAGAACATGATTTGTCCACTCATCTAAATCCTTTATACCTCTCATAATAATGATAATAATATGGGTTGGCCACCTTCCTAACCAAACTTGTGATACCACGTTGGGACTCTAAATTACGCAACCTATAGCTGCCATGGTATCCCTACCAGGCTCGCATCATCAATTTGGGTTCACATGTGACACCTAAAATCATCACTATCAGTAATTTCACATACCCTCTAAATGGTCAACATCTCACTGGGTTAATCACTGATGTCACTTTTGTCTTATCATAATATGGACACACTATCTAGGTTCATTTCCCTGAACATTACTCTCATGTCAACACATGTTACTCATAGGGAATAACATCCCTCAATATCATCGTAATCATAAAATGACCACATTGGCCATCCATGCCAAGCCCTAATGGTATCACTCCCATATTATTCCATAATTCTCATGTCACATACCATGTCATAGATTAGTCCTCACACACCCAACCTATCTAAAATGTATCTAGTGTATACCTTCCTTTGTACTCACATCTTATATGGGAAGGAGCACTTTAGCCATTTTCATCTCAACTATCCCAATGGATATAAGGAATTGCATGGTTCAATAAAGAAATTCTTAGGCTAATAATTTAAAATCCAGAACTCTCTTAAATAAGGAAGAATCCATTATACTTATATGTTCATTGAATTTATTATTGTCTTACCCCTGAGGGGTTTTTCATCTCAAGATATAAAATTATGGTGAAGACCTCAGTCATCACTGTCCAAGGAATCAGGCCAGTGCATAATGTTGCCCATGTCCTTGGTTCTTTGTTCAATTCATTTATGGGAGTTTCATTTAAATTGAAAAAATTATTTTATAAAAAGGGTTTTATGAAAAAAAAGTGCCAGTACCATACATATCACATTTTATGCATATAAATAAACTAAAATACTATGGGGCATGATCAATGGACCACCTACCATAATTCAGATCCATTTCCTTTCAATGTTTCATGGAGACTCTCTCCCATGACCAATTCAATTCTAACTAGACATTTACAATCCACATGAGGCCCTGAATCATGAAAAATCAAGCAATTTAATTGATGTAATAAATTTATAAAAAATTAAATATTTATAATTAATTTTATATTTAAACATATTTGTCATAATCACTGAATAACTCATCAAGAAACTTTGTCACTCAAATATTGTAACTAATTACTCACCTAAGTTCCATGAAATACTCCCAACACCATTCATGAAAAAATATGTAACAATAAAAACAAAAACAATCACCAAATTAATTTAATTTTGACAATAACCAAAAATAACTTTATATGGTGACATACCTTCATTGCAATTGCGTTCTCTCATCTTCTCGGGTAATCCCTTATTCATTGCATTCTAGAGACCAACCATATACAGATGATTCCCACATTATCCAATGGAATCATCTCAATACCAGTAAGCTAGGTCACTGTATTCAAAATCATTATTTTTCTGACCAATAAAAAGATAAAACATAGACAAAATTCACCATGAATCACCAACTAAATGGTATCAAATCCATAAAATGTTTTAGGGTATCAAGAGATATGTATGGGAAGAATCCTCCTTGTCCATCCATGCATGAGAATTAAGATAAAATTGGGTTACAATTGAAGGTATAAATGGGTTTTCACCAATTTTAAAACCACGTATGGAAAACACCTTCCACCGCAAGTGATCATACACTGTGGTGTACCTCCTAACCACCCCCTAAGAGTCTATCATGCCAAGAGTTATATCTGAGGACCCTCACTGGCCAAAATTTTTCATAAGACCCACACCATCAATAGAAGGTAAAAATGTCCAAAACTATGTCATAGCCCCTTCCCTACACATCATTTTCCACTACGGATCCTCTTGAATGAAAAATCTAGTGAGCAAGGAACATGACTTAGCCAGTGCCCATTTCTACCTCTAATTCCTCAAGACAACTCCACGGTCAACCAACTAGCCACCCCTAGGAGTTTGGTTGACCATTTAACACATGATAATCCCATAGCACTATGAGGATATCTATTTCATGGGGCTCTATATGGTCTAACAAAATGTGTCGACTAAGGGATCCATGGTGTAGTTTAGGATGTCTTGTTCCTTCGGGAACCTCATAAACCTCTCAAGCCTCCTAAACAAAATCTTTAGCCACCATAAACTACCAAAAAACCTCATGGGACTTCATACACATCCAAAAACATATCCATGATATGTTCAACCTCTCATAATATTGATAAAAAAAGAAATTCTCAATGTCATTCCATCATCAACATCCTAATTCAATTTTTTTGAATTTCACAATCAGAAAAATAATAATCTTTACTACCACCCCATCATAGAAATTATTATCTTAGAAAATACTTGGGGGATCTAAGATCATTTACACAACCCAAATCATTTAAAAATCTTATCCCACTAATTTCTCTCTTGCCCAAAATACTGAATGAAAGTATATTATGAAAGTTTTAACATGAAGCACATTATTCACCAAAAAAGATACACCACTCACCTCTATCACCAAATAATTGATACAACATTTAGTTGTACTTGTCTATCCCGAGACACCATAGGATCATCAACTGGTTTATTATTTGGCTTATAGAACTTCCCACCCTATTTATCAGCATACAATGTCCAATTTCAAGCCCTGTTGATCCCCAACATTGGAATCTCCTACTGAACCACAATCCCATTGGTCCAAAGACCTACCCAGTGTAGTTTCCATCTCATCACATCTAATTAAACAAGAAAACATTTTTTATTCCTTTTCTATGAATCCTTTCTCAAAAACATTTGGTATCACCCATTGACCCACCATCGCATCACCCAATCCTGATACCAATAATTACAAAGGAAACCTAAGTTCATCCAATCACCTACACTGAAATCTATGCATGAAACCCAGTTTAATTTCACAATTAGATCCCCAACCATCAAAATCAATAATCATAAACTAGACCCAAGATTCGGTGCATCTTGTATCCATCTCATACTCATATCATATCAAATTCATCCCAATTACAATGAAAATGAAAAGAATACCTCCAAAATTGCATCTAAACATCAAATAATGTATTCTATATAAAAATAAATAAAACCAAATTCATCTTCTAACCAGAATCTATATGCCAACACAATTGTATAATGATTGGTCTCATCATACCAAAAACCCTACCATCAAGAGGGTCATTACTATATGGATCATGCTTTATCTATTACCGCACATGATGATTGGACATGTTCATCCAACTCATAAATTTGTACCCCAACAAAACCTCAATTGATACCCATTCCTAGCTCATGGAAACATTACCCTTGTAAATCCATCAATAGTTTATCATAATGAGGGTCACACATTCTCATAGACTATGGTGAACTCTGATTAATATGGATTTCCCTATACGACTCCTATAGTGAAACCCCAATAGGTTCAATCAATCACACGCATGTCACACCTCTCAATCCACACTCTGACATTATCAACTTCAAAAATACACCATTCATAGTGTCATAATAATCACCAAGGTAACAAATCTAATCCCCATTAAACATCTTAGGGAATCATACTCACAGGTCTTCCATCCACACACCTTCTTAACATTTCATAATAAGGCAACAACTTGATCTAACCACATCTTGGTGGCCCAATATATATATGACGTCACCTCTCCCCAAAAACTTACATCCTTCATTCACATCCTAGCTCTAGGAAATTGTTCCTTAATCATCTCCTCAAATTACTAGTTCGTCATCCCATACACATCCTCTCACAAATCTATAATTCAAATAGGTACCCCGTGTAACAAGTGTTCCAGACCTTAGTCTCATCCACAAGAAATTGGAAAACGCCCCAAGATAACCTGATCATTGAACCTGACTCATGATAAAATGAGTTTCATGTCATAAAACCTATGATCATGTCTCTAAACTACTAATTATTATCCTCATTCATTACATTATCAAATAAACACATATCCCTTTATAATCCTCTTCAAAATTTATAGTTTCACCTATGTTATGGTCTATTGCATGTTCACCCGACAACCAACACCATCTCAAATCATAAGAATCTATCTCTTTTCTATCAATCCTAGATTCAACTAACTAGGATCATAATTTTCCAACTCCTTAGGATCCATACCCAAAATAAATAGGTTTAGGCATCCAACTAATATTTCCCCATGAAATAATCCTCAATACCTAATAATTTTCACTCTAGTATCTTTTCAATGAAAAATATCAATGCATATCACATGACTATGTCACTAATAGGTAAAAACTCATATACACAACACTCATAACACAAAGAATATACACATTCTTTCAATCTATAGGGAACTCAAAATTCAAGGATAACCCCCATCAAATGTTGTCGTTATATATATCACAACTGATTTCATCTATGGTTTTCATCACACCAATATCTTGATCTCTATCTCAAAGCACTAGGCTTGCCTACATAGACCATGCATCACATCTCATATAGGTCACACACCTTGGAAAAAACATCTCTATTTGAATCTCAAACATCCTAAGGGAACCCAAAGGATAAAATACCACCCAAGGGTCTCACATATACAACATAAAGAACCTCAAGAAAAGCCATTAGCCTAATAATTCATTAATTATCACTAATCATCCTCATACATGAAAAACCCCTTGAAAAAAACTATCTTTGAGTGATCCTCATAGGGACTCTTCACACGAGAAATATCCAATTTAATGTCACTATATTTTCCAAAACCATATATTTATATAGACATCTTCAAAGATGATTTCTGTTGAATAACCAAAGTTAGACAATTTAGTCAAGTATAATCCCACCAAGAAGCTATATAGGAAAACACAATATAGGTTTTTGTTGACACTTTATGTAGAGACCCGAAGCTTATCGTACATGGACATTACATTACTTTTGCGGAATAATTAGTACATAACAAAAACACACACACAAGGATCGTAATAGTTTAGTGTCTTTGGAAACTCGGAACGTAATCTTCTAATCGTGGTGAAAGATCTTCAACATCTCCTATAAAGATCTTCCCCTTTTTTTTAGATAAAACCTTTCTTTATATCTTGGGGAAAAGAAAACATAAAAGGGTGAGCTCAAATGCTCAGTAAGGGTAAACAAAAGAAATATCAATCACATCGTATTCATAAGAACATAACATTTTGGAAATCTTAACCTGCAAAAGAGAGCATAATTTCATAACATGGGATAAATTATGGCAGTGAAATGTAATCACAATAATCATAACTTAAAACATGAAACTTTGTGGCATTCACACATAATCATAGAGAATCATTTCTTGTTAGTCATGACTCATTGCCAAGACTATCTTAGTGGACAAAGTCCCTTTCTGAATCGAGTAACCCTCGTTTCAGTCCTGTTTCACTGAACCGGTATAACCTGCCGTTCCAGCCCTGTCTATCTCATGAGATATAAAATCTTTACCCAATGCATTGGAGGGAGATATAGGTCCCACCCATCTCATAATGATATCATTCTTATGTGTGCCACAAAATCATAAATCATACATCATTGCATAACCCATGTAATAAAAATGGGAATCTTAAACATCATGCCATCATAATCCATAAACAATTGATATCATTCAATCATAAGAATATTGAAACCATTTAAATCATAGATACATTTTACTTGAAACATACATATCAAATAATGTCATCTTAGATGGAAAGTAGTTTTGAGAAAACACTTGAAATTAATTCTTGAGGAAAATATCCTTTCTTCTTTAAAATCATTTTCTTTTCACAAAATTCCATGCAATTTTAAAAGCTAAGGGTTTTGTTGAAAATAATCATGCAATCTTGTAGAGGAAGCTTCTTGAAAATGAGGTGTTATGAAACTGTAAAAATCCTTTCATGCCGTATAAGTTAAAAATAACATTCTCCTCATACTTTTGTCGAAAAAGTCAAAAAGTACCTTATATGGTAACCAAAGGAAAGATTCCATTCATACAATGTGATAAAAAGTCAATAAAGGGTAAAAATGACTTTAAACATTCATGTAATAATGGTAAACATTTTATAAAAACATTTTTAGAAAACATGGTCATGGATGTTAAACGTAACCCCAGTAAATACTTAAGTATAAGCAATCTCGGATAAAAATGAGATTGAAAATTTATCCCTTACCTTAGGTCCGATTTGCTTTGTACGTGTCTGAAGCTCCTCTTCTTTGAAGCACCTTTTGGAGACCTCCTCTTAGGGAACTAAAATTGGTCTTTGAGGAAGACCAGAACCTCTAGGATGTTGCTAGGGAAGTGGAGAAGAGATTTTGGCAGAGGTTGGCCGAGCTTGAGTGCTCAAATTGGTGTGAGGAGGAGGGGGAGGAGGTGTCCTTTTATAAGGGAGGAGAGGGGCACCTTAGGAATATCTCAAAATATTATTTTATATTAAAGTAAAAATCGGTTTATAATGGCTCCAAAGGGTCTTATTTCGAAGCTAAGGTGGGGATGGGTCGAAATCCTATCAACCAATAGGATTTAGACAAGTTTAGGGTATTAGTTTAACCTTATCAATTAGATTTAACTCTAAGTTAAATAATTTAACTTTTACCATGTCTTTTTGTTTTCTTTCACTATATGGTTAATACACTTACTATAACATGCCAAACGAACCCCAAATTGTTTATTATTAATATATATATCCTTATCTAAGTCATTTGGCCGAACCTTATATTTTTAGGAATAAAATAACAATTAGTAATATAATATTTGATTTAAAAACTATTTTGTGTCAATTTTGACACTATTTGATATATGATTTTTGTGAAAGTCATAACAGAATTATATGTTCGATCCAAGTTGATTAAATCAACACTAATATATCATAGTAACCTAGAAAATTAGTGGAATTCATAAAAAGTCTTAAATTACATTCATTTGAGCATTTATAACATCAATTATGTTAATATTTCCTTAAAAGGGTAATTACTGCATCATCATTGTGTCATAAATAAATTAATTTATTTAAAGTCTAAAAATTATAAATAAAATATAATTATGTAGGAAATCTTTTTATCTTTCTAATGAATATTTATAGTCGAATTTATCTTCTGTATAACCCCATATTGAAAATGATTTACTTATTAAACTTTGATTTTAACTATTTTAACCCTTCTTTAAATAAATTAATAATAAATGTCCTAATCTAATCCAAGTGGGCCTAAATGGTCATATTTTATTCCTAAGTTTGTTTTTGGTCGAATTAAACTTGTACAATATAATTAGGACATGTGTTAGGGTAATAGTAATATCATATTTACCCTTAGTTACCCTATCTACTATTAACCGCGGTAAAAATAGTAAAAAGTTACTATTCACCAAAAAATTATTTTTATCTCATTGAACCACATTTTACTTACTGATATCAACCGTGTCTGTCGGATTTTTGAAAATCCATTCACAGAAGCGGTAAAATTAAGTTTTATGCAAAATTCAGTTTTTAACCTACCACTTAGTGGTTTCACTATTCATCAAAAATTGAAAGTTTTTAGAAAAAAGCCAAAATTTCATCCTAAGCTATATTTCATATTCCGAATTCAAAAATGAAGTCTATTTTACCAAATTCATAACATAGAAATTGCATTAATTAATTTTATAATTAAATACCGTTGTTAAAACAAATAGCGTGTTTTTAAGAAACAATATCTATCAAAAGATTGACACTTGATTATGTCTGGTTTAAATGTGAAATTACATCCAATGACCAACATTGTATTAAATTGTAAAAATATATTCTAAATATACTTTAAAACCACTCAAATTAATGATTTATCACTATTAATTATTTTGATTAAAAAAGTTGTTTTTAATTATAATTTAGTAATTTTCACTATTCATCAGAATATGAAAGTTATCCGAAAAGTACCAAAATTTCACCTTAGGCTAAATTCGATACTCCGAATCCAAAAATGAAGTCCATTTTGAGAGCTAAAATTTCTATAATTTTAAAAGGTGGTTATTACTATTCATAACGGCTAGTTATAATAATATTTTAATAGCATATCGTTGTTTAGTGAAACTCGGTATTGCGTATTACACACGCTATCGAGGAAGGTCGCGATTGCGTGTAATGCAAGGCAAGTCAAGGATGCGTATTGTGCAAGCTCCTTTTGGTGTAGCGTACAACACAAGACATTAATAAAATTAAAAAGAATAGTTTTCATAAAATCTCGGGCTGTTACATTCTACCCCCCTTAAAATGAATTTCTCCCTCGAAATTCGTCGGGGTTATAAATAGTTTACTATTCGAAAGTTTCTTTAATAGAAACCCACATCGTAAAAAGGAATACCAAAACCAATCTTTAAAAACAAATGTATGAAACGTAACGGTTACCCAAATAAACCAATCACTGGGTTTCCACATAGGTGAAAATATGGATATGGAAGAAAAATCTAACCATCATGTTCTAATGGAGAGTGGTAGAGAACATGGCTATGGAAAAGCCAACAATCATGAATCCATAAATTTGTGACGATCTAAGGTACCATCCGATTCATCAGGTATAAGATCACTAGGACAACATTTTTGGTTTTCAATATCATTTCCCTAAAGTTGAAAATTTGAATTAGAATAAATACTTACTTTATTTTGGTACAATCTCACTGTTGTTCATGCCTTGAACAATTTCCACTTCATCTCTTAAATAAATGAAGTTGAATTTGTTATTCGTGAAGTGTTAGCAGATCATGTGATAGAACGACGGGTCATTCCATCTGTCTCAAACAAAAGGTTAGCAAAAATTATATACATAAGTCGATCTATAGTGAGATTAATCATATATGGTTCCTAAAATGGACTTATACCTCATATATCATACTGCTTAATATAATAAAACTAGTTTCTACTAAACAGGGACTTCCTGTAGGCCAGTGGTAGGCGATACAGGCCAGTCGCACTTCGGTTGTGGGTTCGATTCCCACAGCCTTGTCCGAAGCGATGGGCTATCGCCCGTCCTGCAGGTTGTCCTTTTTCTAAAACTACATTACTATAACATCCCATCAATAATATCGAAAAAAACTTCTATCCTTAAACAATACTAATTTATGTCCAACATAATCCATTTCAATCTTTAGGCTTATCCATAATACTTTAGTCCACTCTCTTAACATAGTGAAAACGATTACCAGAGATTTAATACTGTCGTTGATCCCCATATATCATAAGATATGTTTCGCTGGTCACATTCTAGACATTCAAAGTCCTTAATCATGTATTCTCTTGAATACCCATTGAACCTTAATGAAAACATGAATGCAGTTACCAAAATCCTCAAAATTCTATATACTCAAACCATGATATCACTTAGTCCTTATATCAATCATGAGCTCATGAATACTGTTAAACATTTCATTTTCTCGTTTTCCCTTCATTATGCGCAAAATATCTCAATTACTTTGAATACCACATTAGACCAATACATAAATATTCCAATACTACATGATACAACATTATTTTGGAATCCTATTACATAAACAATTATTCATTCCACCACATCGTTGTCATATTCAACATCGCCAATAGTGATCGCATGTGACTTCCCTTTGTCCTTTGCCTTAAGCGGTTGCTCATATCGATCATCACTAACCCTTGTATTAGGGCATTTATTAGCATAATGCCCCATTTCCTTGCACTTGAAGCATTGAAGTGTTGGTGATGTGTTCTCTACATTGTTTGCTTTATTCACATCATTAGAATCACTTTTTCCATTACTTCGACACTCAGCTACTCGATGACCTTCTTTTCCACACTTAAAGCATTTTCTAGTCCCTTTAAGACAATCTCCACCATGCTTCTTTCCACACATTGTTCATAAGGAAACATTCATCTTCTTTTCACCATTATTCTGAGATTTCTCCTTGAATTCCATCTTTCGTTTCTTGTCAAAACCATGAGATGGATATGTAACACCAACTTCCATTTCTACCTTGACAGCACAACGCACAATTTCTTCATAGCTACTGAAGTCTCTTATAGCTAATGCCCTTCGAAGACTTGGTTTTAAGCCACTGAAAAATTGATCAACTTTACTTTCAGGTTGGATGATAATGCCAGATGCATACCTTGCAAGTCTTGTAAAATTCGCTTCGTATATACCAACAGATTCATCATCCTTTTTCTTTAGTTCAAGAAACTTCTTCTCCATCTTTGTTCGAAGAATACGAGGGAAGTACTTATTGAAAAATAAGTTCTTGAACTCGTCCCATTCCATGGACTCAATTTCATCTCTTTGCCTCGTATTCTTGATAAGATTCCACCATTGATCAGCTTCACCTTCCAAACGATATACTGCTAAGATGACTTTATCATGTTCAGAACATTGAAGAACTGAAAATATCTTTTCAGTGGTACTGATCCATTGTTCAGCAACAAGTGGATCGGTAATCCCACTGAAAGAAGGTGGACGTTGCCTCATGAAGGACTCAATAGAATATTGTTCCCTTCTCTGCTCATTTGGAAGTCCAGAATGATTCATAGCTTGTGTAAGTATAGCAATAAGATTTTGCACTCCATCTCCCATAACATTTGTTTGTTCAGGAGGGCAATCATTGCATTGTCCATTGCATTGATCAACACAGTTCCTTCGGGTTCCATCCATCGTCTAAAACCCAAAAAGAATAGTGTGAGAGGCAAAAATCATGCTAGGGAAAACATAATAAAGGGGGAGTACCTTCAATATCTAACATCTTAGGTTTAATTCTATGATCGTTAGCGTAATTCTAGTACTATAACCTATACGTATACTTAACCTTAGGGACATCCCTAGACATACCTTAGAAATATCTCTAGGGATTTCACTAACGTTTTCGTATCCTAGTTTCCAAAGGTTGACTAAACCTTTCCTTTGATACCAACTGTAGAGACCCGAAGCTTATCGTACATGGACATTACATTACTTTTGCGGAATACTTAGTACATAACAAAAACACACACACAAGGATCGTAATAGTTTAGTGTCTTTGGAAACTCGGAACGTAATCTTCTAATCGTGGTGAAAGATCTTCAACATCTCCTATAAAGATCTTCCCCTTTTTTTTAGCTAAAACTTTTCTTTATATCCTGGGGAAAAGAAAACATAAAAGGGTGAGCTCAAATGCTCAGTAAGGGTAAACAAAAGAAATATCAATCACATCGTATTCATAAGAACATAACATTTTGGAAATCTTAACCTGCAAAAGAGAGCATAATTTCATAACATGGGATAAATTATGGCAGTGAAATGTAATCACAATAATCATAACTTAAAACATGAAACTTTGTGGCATTCACACATAATCATAGAGAATCATTTCGTATTAGTCATGACTCATTGCCAAGACTATCTTAGTGGACAAAGTCCCTTTCTGAATCGAGTAACCCTCGTTTCAGTCCTGTTTCACTGAACCGGTATAACCTACCGTTCCAGCCCTGTCTATCTCATGAGATATAAAATCTTTACCCAATGCATTGGAGAGAGATATAGGTCCCACCCATCTCATAATGATATCATTCTTATGTGTGCCACAAAATCATAAATCATACATCATTGCATAACCCATGTAATAAAAATGGGAATCTTAAACATCATGCCATCATAATCCATAAACAATTGATATCATTCAATCATAAGAATATTGAAACCATTTAAATCATAGATACATTTTACTTGAAACATACATATCAAATAATGTCATCTTAGATGGAAAGTAGTTTTGAGAAAACACTTGAAATGAATTCTTGAGGAAAATATCCTTTCTTCTTTAAAATCATTTTCTTTTCACAAAATTCCATGCAATTTTAAAAGCTAAGGGTTTTGTTGAAAATAATCATGCAATCTTGTAGAGGAAGCTTCTTGAAAATGAGGTGTTATGAAACCGTAAAAATCCTTTCATGCCGTATAAGTTAAAAATAACATTCTCCTCGTACTTTTGTCGAAAAAGTCAAAAAGTACCTTATATGGTAACCAAAGGAAATATTCCATTCATACAATGTGATAAAAAGTCAATAAAGGTTAAAAATGACTTTAAACATTCATGTAATAATGGTAAACATTTTATAAAAACATTTTTAGAAAACATGGTCATGGATGTTAAACGTAACCCCAGTAAATACTTAAGTATAAGCAATCTCGGATAAAAATGAGATTGAAAATTTATCCCTTACCTTAGGTCCGATTTGCTTTGTACGTGTCTGAAGCTCCTCTTCTTTGAAGCACCTTTTGGAGACCTCCTCTTAGGGAAATAAAATTAGTCTTTGAGGAAGACCAGAACCTCTAGGATGTTGCTAGGGAAGTGGAGAAGAGATTTTGGCAGAGGTTGGCCGAGCTTGAGTGCTCAAATTGGTGCGAGGAGGAGGGGGAGGAGGTGTCCTTTTATAAGGGAGGAGAGGGGCACCTTAGGAATATCTCAAAATATTATTTTATATTAAAGTCAAAATCGGTTTATAATGGCTCCAAAGGGTCTTATTTCGAAGCTAAGGTGGGGATGGGTCGAAATCCTATCAACCAATAGGATTTAGACAAGTTTAGGTTATTATTTTAACCTTATCAATTAGATTTAACTCTAAGTTAAATAATTTAACTTTTACCATGTCTTTTTGTTTTCTTTCACTATATGGTTAATACACTTACTATAACATGCCAAACGAACCCCAAATTGTTTATTATTAATATATATATATCCTTATCTAAGTCATTTGGCCGAACCTTAGATTTTTAGGAATAAAATAACAATTAGTAATATAATATTTGATTTAAAAACTATTTTGTGTCAATTTTGACACTATTTGATATATGATTTTTGTGAAAGTCATAACAGAATTATATGTTCGAACCAAGTTGATTAAATCAACAATAATATATCATAGTAACCTAGAAAATTAGTGTAATTCATAAAAAGTCTTAAATTACGTTCATTTGAGCATTTATAACATCAATTATGTTAATATTTCCTTAAAAGGGTAATTACTGCATCATCATTGTGTCATAAATAAATTAATTTATTTAAAGTCTAAAAATTATAAATAAAATATAATTATGTAGGAAATCTTTTTATATTTCTAATGAATATTTATAGTCAAATTTATCTTATGTATAACCCCATATTAAAAATGATTTACTTATTAAACTTTGATTTTAACTATTTTAACCCTTCTTTAAATAAATTAATAATAAATGTCCTAATCTAATCCAAGTGGGCCTAAATGGTCATATTTTATTCCTAAGTTTGTTTTTGGTCGAATTACACTTGTCCAATAGAATTAGGACATGTGTTAGGGTAATAGTAATATCATATTTACCCTTAGTTACCCTATCTACTATTAACCGCGGTAAAAATAGTAAAAAGTTACTATTCACCAAAAAATTATTTTTATCTCATTGAACCACATTTTACTTACTAATATCAACCGTGTCTGTCGGATTTTTGAAATTCCATTCACAGAAGCGGTAAAATTAAGTTTTATGCAAAATTCAGTTTTTAACCTACCACTTAGTGGTTTCACTATTCATCAAAAATTGAAAGTTTTTAGAAAAAAGCCAAAATTTCATCCTAAGCTATATTTCATATTCCGAATTCAAAAATGAAGTCTATTTTACCAAATTCATAACATAGAAATTGCATTAATTAATTTTATAATTAAATCCGGCTGTTAAAACAAATAGCGTGTTTTTAAGAAACAATATCTATCAAAAGATTGACACTTGATTATGTCTGGTTTAAATGTGAAATTACATCCAATGACCAACATTGTATTAAATTGTAAAAATATATTCTAAATATACTTTAAAACCACTCAAATTAATGATTTATCACTATTAATTATTTTGATTAAAAAAGTTGTTTTTAATTATAATTTAGTAATTTTCACTATTCATCAGAATATGAAAGTTATCCGAAAAGTACCAAAATTTCACCTTAGGCTAAATTCGATACTCCGAATCCAAAAATGAAGTCCATTTTGAGAGCTAAAATTTCTATAATTTTAAAAGGTGGTTATTACTATTCATAACGGCTAGTTATAATAATATTTTAATAGCATATCGTTGTTTAGTGAAACTCGGTATTGCGTATTACACACGCTATCGAGGAAGGTCGCGATTGCGTGTAATGCAAGGCAAGTCAAGGATGCGTATTGTGCGAGCTCCTTTTGGTGTAGCGTACAACACAAGACATTAATAAAATTAAAAAGAATAGTTTTCATAAAATCTCGGGCTGTTACACTTTAAGTAATCTAACCTATTTTTCTTTTCCAAAATTGACAACAAGGCATCATGTTCCTATACATACCCACAATGGGTCAGTATACATAACTTACACTGAAGGAATTCATAGTATTCATCAGGGATCATCCCTTTATAAGTCCATAGTCCATGTCATTATAAATAAATATATCACAGTTCAACATGAAGTTCCCAAGTATGATCGATACCAATGAGAGGGGTGTGAATCTATAGTTCCTTGTTATTTTATAATAAAGTTTCTTAACTCCTTAACAAAAAACATTTTTAACCTCTGAAACATGTTAGAGTAACAATCCATTCAAATATAACTCACAACCTCACATTTCATATGAAAGAAATACAAATAGAATGCAACATATGATATTTACATGGTTCGGTATGAATACATACTTATTTAGATGATAGATAATCCCACCAACACGAATTCTTTTACTATATTATTACTAAAATATAAAGCAATAAGAAAAAAAAGTCTATAATCCTAGTTGAAACTTTCTTCTTATAGTTGTTTATCCCCATACTATCCTTTTGAGTATCCACTTCCCAAAACAATACTTTTCAGCTACTAGTAAGAATCCATAGTTACAAGATTCACATTCCTTCTTCTTTTTTTGATCCATAGTATAAAGTATTAAATTCCTCCACAAGTAAGATAAATCAAACTCTACATGTGAAAATTCCTCAAGAACATAAAAAAGTTCCCTTAAGGAATATGTTGTTCTTGAATACTCTTCTATAATCTCAGTCTAAAAAATGTCCTCAGCATCGATCAATATAGTCGTCCCAGTATGGATCCTTAGTCTGATTGTTATTCTAGTCTAATTCTTCTTCCCTTTGTCGTCAATTAAATAGGAAATCAATCGTCATCTCACAATTAATTAGTTCAATGGAACTTGGTCTAATAAACTTCCATAGATGAATATTTCGCGAATGATCATATTAAACATCAATATGATGATCTTGCACATATTCAACCTGAAACACAAAGTTTGTTTGGAAACTCAATAGATGTTCCAAAAACTTCCAATCTTGAGTACTTGAATATATTTGATTCAAAATTACAAATGAACTCATATCTCCTTTTATAGGGACCTCAAAATGGTTTAGGTGGGGTTTTGAAAACCTTTCTCAGTTAATGAAATTTCATGAATATTCAATTCTACTTAAATCTCAGATCTATCATTTTCTCATTTAATTCCTTTTCAAATATCCATATTTTCATATCAAACTTTGAATTCTTCAATGATTAAATCCTTCTTGAAAAACTTATGTAAAATTTTTATTCAATAAAATATTTTTTTAGTCTAATATTTTTCTTCAGTGAAAAATTTTTCTTCAGTAAGAACATTTTCTTGAGTAAGATCTTTTTATTGAATAAGATATTTTTCTTGAATAATATATTTTTCTACGTTATGAAATTTTTCTTGAGTAATTTTATTCCTTGAGTCCTAATTGTTTCTTGAGTAAGATATTTTTCTTGAGTAATATGTTTTTCTTGAGTATTAGCTTTTTATTGATTAAGATTTTTTATTCTTCATGCTCAATAATATCTTTTTCTTCCTCAGCCTCATCAACATATTTTCTTTCCTCTCCTTTACCTTCATACAAATTGTATCATAATTTTCACAAATTTCTTATGATTTATGAGAAATAAAAAACAATAAAGGTTCATCATGTATATATTAGAGGCAATCTGACTCCGAAATAGCTTCCTCATTACGATTTTTGGATCTTTTGACTCTTACCAAAGTCTGGATAAGATGCTCATGATTCTGAATAATATCTTCTTGATTCCAATTATCATTCCAGATATAATTATCACTGTATATAATATTATCATCCTAGACCTTATTATCATCCTGGATCCAATTTTACATTTTTTCTCACATCCTTCATAATATAATTTCTTTTATCAATAAAATCGTCTATTGAAAAAAGATTCAACCAAAACATAACTATGGTCCAACAATATCCTACTTTTTTTTATTTTCAATACCCACTTCAATAAACACATATAAAAAAAATCAAAACAATAAGAGGTATTTTTTTTATACTCAATTATTTTTATCCATGTTTTAATTTCTTCACCCTCCTATTCCTTGTCTCATGTAGGTTTTTTTCTCCCCCCTTATTGAAAATAAAATTCAAAGGAGTCGTCATGGAAAGTTTCCTTCATTGATGAAAAATTATCTTATTTCAAAAGTATAGAAAAATATTTCTCAATAACTTGATACTCTTATTTAGAAGAACATAACTATAAAATGAGTTTCTTAAAAAAATCCGTTAACTAAACAACACTAACTCTTCTGGTAAGGATTTAAACTTTTTTCCCGATCATTGATTTTTATTACTGAGTTCATAAAAATTATTTCATTCCATCCTCTTGTTCTGGAAGGATGGTCAGACATCTTTTAGTAACATTCCCTTCTTGCATACATATCTTGAAAATTTTCAAAATTTCAAAATTTTTTAACATCATCAAAAACTTTTTTATACCCCTTTTCATTAGAATTTTTTTGTGATTCTTAAAAATTTATTTCCATATCAACTTGTTCTATCCTGATAACTAAGAACTCTTTCTCAACATGTTTTTTTCTCCACTTTCATATCATACTTATAATTATTCATCATTTGAGTTTCCTTTTTCAATTCCATATAATTTTTAGGAACATTTGATGTTTTCCATTCATATCACCCCCTTTATTCAAGCCTATTTCCATGTAGATGCTTGTTATACCAACATGAATAATCTCTGCATCTAAAAATTCCACAACTGCAATAGTTCTCTCTAAATCGTGTTTTTTCTGATTGAGACTAAAACCAATCATAACATTTTTTATATTATTTTATCAAAAAATGTTGACCACATGTCTTGGGAGGATAATTTGAGGAATAATTCATATCTTTCTTGATGAAATATGTTTTCTGACAACCCTTATTTTGTGATCCTTTCTTTTGAACTTCTTTAGAAGTTTCTCCTTTAACCTCAATTGTCTTGGTGATGTTTTCTCTGATTTTTCTTATCTCACTTTGTGTTGTAATAAACATTGATTGTGATTATAAAAAATCCCCTTCTTTATCATCTAACTTACTCTTCAAAACATCTATGTTTTTTTAAATTCAAATATCTTTAATATGTTTTGTTTATTTTCATCAACAAGGGTAGAATCTATATTATTGAGATTATCATTGCTATTAGACTTTTCTTCATAAGCTTTCAGTTTACATTCAATATTATAGTTCTCAAAAGTTATTCCATCAACATCTTTCTACATCTTATTTATTTCTTTTTTGAGATGTGTATTCTTGTCATTTTCTTTCCCCAGATTCTTTTTGGGAATCCATTTCATTTATTTCATCTCATTATTCTCATCATCATTGATAAATGAATCACTTACATTTACAACTTGAGTGATAAATTTTAGTTCATCATATTCATTATCAAATAATGAATAATTCTTCTTTCTACATCTCATAAAACTATTCTTATTTTTTCATGTTTATATATTTCTTTCTATTTCTCCCACTTTTGTTTCTAATGTTTCTCGTCATCATCTTTGGGCACATATTCTTCAACACTATTTTGAGGAAAATTTTGTGGAAAATTTCCTTTACCTTCTGAATTCCAACATTTGAGATTATTACATTTCTATTTTCCTTTATTTCATTTCTTTGAATGGTGGGAAATAATTATGTTGAAATATTCAGCTTATTCATTAGCTTCTGAATCACATTATTTTTCTTTAACTTCTTCAACATTATTTTTCCATTTTAATAAATATTTGAATGTCATTTCTTGATCAACATTTTCTTTATTTCTCCCAATATTCTCCCTTCTCATTTCATATGTAACGAAAACACTATAGAGATCATATAGAGATAGAGTTTTAGGATCTATATCTTCCATATATGAAAGTATAGCATCAAAATTATCAGGAATAATTCTCAATCTCTTTTTAATAATAGTTGAGTCTTCCAATTTCTCACAAATGAATCTTATGGTTCTAACAATATCATTTACCTTGTCAAGAAGTCACCAAAAAATAATTGCTCATCCATTTTTATATATTTATAATTGAGCCTCTAGAGTTGTACGTTTTCCTTCATTACCTTTATATTTCCTTCATAAATGTTTATAAACTTATCCCAAATTCCTTTGGCGGTTCTAACTCACTTTAATCAAATAAACTTTTATTTAGTAAGTGATGAGGGTAATGAATTTTTATCCCTTCCATCATTCTCAAGATTTTTCTTATCAGCATTCATAAGAGGAGTATTCTCAATATGAGGAGGGAATACTTATGTATTAATTTCAAAAACATCATACACAATGGGAAATAAGTTATGTAAGCATTATATCTTTCCAGATATGATAGTTCATTCTATTGAAAATTGGAATCCCCTTTTAGTTCACAGAATATAATTTATCAATTATTAGAGACGGATCTTTTAGAGGCATCCTAGATCTGATACCAATTGAAGTAACCATGTTGGATCAAGACCACTGATAGGTGGGGGCGAATCAATGGTTCCTTTTTCTATTATAATAATTTTCATAACTCTATAAATAAATCAAAACCACTAAATCATATTAGAGTAATGATCTACTCAAATATAACTCACATCCTCACCTTTAATATGAGACAAATATAAATGGAATGCAACACACGATATTTACAAGGTTTGGTACAAATACCTACTCCTTTACAAGTTGAATAGTCTGACCAACATTAATTATTTTACTATCTTCTTTCCAGAATACAAAGGCATAATAAAAAAAATTCTACAATCCCAGTAGAATTTTTCCTACTATATTTGGTCATATACCCCAAATATCCTTTCTAATATCCACTTCCCAAAACAAGACTTTTACGTAATTGGTAAGAATCCATAGTCACAAGCTTCACATTCCTTCTTCTTTTCTGATCCACTTTAGTAAGTCTTCACTTCCTCCATAAGTAAGATGAATCAAACTCAACTTGTATACCTTTTTCGAGAACATCAACAATTCAATTAAAGAATTTATAGGTCTTGAATAGTAATCTAGAACCTCAGTCCAATAAACTTCCTCAGCATTGATCAGTCTGATCCTCCCAGTCTGGATCCTCAGTCTGATGGTTAGTCCAGTCCAATTATTTTTCTTCATTTTCTCTTCAATTGATTAGGAACTCAATTGTCATCTCATAATTATTGTGTATGATGGAACATGGTATGTTGAACTTTAGAATAATCTTCCTTGAATGATCGTATTGAACGTTAATTAGGTTATCTTACTCATATTAAAATTGAAACACAAAGTTTGGTTGGAAACTCAATACCCATTCCATAAATTCCATAGCTCATGTACTTGAATATATTAGAGTCACATTTAAAAATGAACTCGTATCTTATTTTATAGGGACTTCAAAATGGTTTAGATGGGGTTCTAAAAACCTTTTCGGCTTAACAAAATATTCCTAATCTTTAGTTATCCTTATATCTTGGATTTATCTTTTACTCATTTAATTTCTTTTTTAATATACTTGATTTTCCAATCTTACACTGCCTTCTTCAATGCTTAATTTTTTTTGAAAAACATCAGCAAACTTTTTCTCGAGTGAGGTAGTTTTCTTGAGTCTAAAATTTTTCTTGAGTAAGATCTTTTTCTTGAGTAAGAACATTTTCATGAGTAAGATCTTTTTTATTGAGTAAGATATGTTTCTAGAGTAAGATATTTTACTGCATTCTAAACTTTTTCAGGAGTAATATTTTTTTTCTTGATTCTGAACTTTTTCTTGAGAAAGATATTTTTCTTGAGTAAAATATTTTTTCTCAGTAAGATCTTTTTCTTAAGTAATATTTTTTCTTCCTTAATCTCGACAACATCGTTTTCTTCATGAGAAACATCAACATATTTTCTTTCCTCACCTTTTACATCATCAATATTGTATCATATTTTTCAAAACATACTTTTGATTTATGATAAATATATTACAACAAAGAATCTTCAGATTTACATTGAATTCATTCTTCCTTCAAAACAACTTCCTCGTAACGATTTTTGGATCTCCTGACTCATGCCTATTCCTGGATCCAATGCGAACAATTCTAAATAATATCCTCCTGAATCTAATTACCATCTTGTATATGATTATCATCTAACATCTGATTAACATCCATGATATTATTAGCATCTTGGATCTGATTTGACATATTTATTCACATCCTTCTCAACATACTTGTTTTTTACAACATAATGATTCATTGACAAAAAATACAACAAAAACTTAACTAGGTTCACCACAACTCAGTATAATTCCACCAACAAGTTATATGGGAAAAGACTATATAAGTTCTTGTTGAAATAGTAAATAGATAGACCCTTTCATTGGTTATATCAATCACATGTAGCAGATAAATGTCATGTGAGTCCTATGTTCCAAATATGATACATGAACACCTACCTATTTCCATTGGTCTAAGAGACAAAACCCCATAATTCAAGAATCATAAATCAATGAAAATCCAAGTATATAATTCTAGGTGAAATCATAAAGCTATGAAATAAAATAATAATAATAAAAATCACATATCTGTAATAACTTGGACTTCTTATTGGAAAATGTGTTCATGACATACTACATTGATATCAATCACAAGATCTGACACATTATTATTACATATATAAAATAACCATAAATAATAAGACAAAATAAAAAATGATAATTCGCTTTTTGATATCTTTCATAAGCTCTTGTGCCACTTTGTTTTCTCTCCATCTCAGCTCGCTATGAATATTCATCTAATCAAGTCACTATGTGATCTCTAGCATGCCTCCTCATACTCCGGAGGCTTCCAACTTGTAACGATTGTCTAAGATGTTACAGAGTATAGAATATAACTCATATTAGACTATCCGATAATAAAAACTAACCAAAAATCATCCACATAGAATATAATAAATAACCAATAATGTTTTACCAAAATTAAAGACATAAGCATAGAGGCATATAGACTCATAGTCATGCCAGCATAAAGACACCAATTTCTCACTAGGACAATCACATATATTACATGGATAATAATATTAAAGATAAAAGGATTATCTACTTACCTGAATAGAATCTCATCCAGTATCTAATATATTGTAGAAACAATATCACTGGAAGCCTAGAGCTAGTGTATGCATTATTAAATTCGGATAAGACAGAAGGAATCACATCTTGAAGGACCTAATAGTTTAGTAGTCTTAGTAAACAAGATTCATACTTGACTCACAATTAAATTTGAAAACATCGAATAAAAAAATTATTTTATTGAGAATGATGTTTTTTCCATTAACAAGTCCCAAAATATATATCATAAAATACTTCCTAGCATCCTAGGGAAAAACAACTTAAGAAATGGGTGATCTCAAATACTTAGTATCGGTATGTGTTCCAAAAACTATATGAATAAATAAGGAATTATAAATATGAAAACATAAATAACTGAGATAGATTCCAATTAATCAATAAAATGATAATAATATAAAAGGAATAAATAATGATAAAACAAATTCATATAAATAATCACTTGATAATGAAACTTAACCATGGATATTCTAAATAATAGAATAATCACATAAAATATCAATAATTAATTTTATATAGAAGTAATGAATAATTATAGACATCAAAAACATATTTTTTGGCCTTATTCCAGGACATCTAATACTCTCAATGACTTTTTTCCAAGATATCTAATAATGTTGAGCCCTCATTGAAAGAAATCTATATAAATGGGTAACTCCCCGACCAAAAACACATCTATTTTGTCTCACGATACCTACTAATGCATCAAGGATATATAGTGGGCCCAACCCATATTATACAAAGTCTAATGCATCCCTCATATGAATGGGGTAAAACGTAATGCACATAAATATTCAAATTGAAACCAAACTAATATAAAAAATCTTAACACGTACCCCATTCAATAAATGTAATCATAATCTATTCCTAGTAGAATGGTGAATGGTAATAATATTGTAAAAACATAATTAAACAGATCAGTAATCATAAAATAAAATAATAAATAATGATCTCAATACAAAATTTACCCTGTGGATCCTATGTAAATTAATAGGTTGATGTCATTTATGATTAAGAATACCATAAAAATTCATTTAATAACATTCTTGAGAAAAATATATGTTTTATTTTGAAAATAAACTTTAAAAAAACTAAAAAATTCATGTTTATTTTCTAAAAAAATAATTAAAATAAATTTGTAAACATTTAAATAAAGCTTCAAAGAAATGATGGTTATGATAGTGGGTAATTTTGTACATGTCGTTTAAGTTAAATAGAACATTCTTTTTCCACTGTAAAAAGTTTTTAAAAGTTTATCATTCTAAATATGACCAAAAAAATTATTTCAAAAAAAAACTAATTCAGTAAAACATGGGAATAAATTTCATTAATAAGTCAGTTGTAAAATGAAAAAATATTTTTCAAAACATTTTTAGAAAACATGGTTTTGGATGAAAAAATATTTTTGATCGAAGTGCTAAATAATGTAATATTTTCTTAAAAAAAATTCTTAAATATTTTAAGTAAAAATTATAATACTGTTGGTTCCAAAATATTGCACGAAAGGAAGGGACGAAAAAGAAGGCCGACACGCTGCCTCGCGAAGCCCTGAAACGAAGCACCCCGATCATCGCGGTCTTGCGAAGCTCTGAAGTCGGTACCTCTCCGCGAACGCATTTGACGTTCGCGAGCCCGCCGCGATGCTCCGAAGGCGGTAACTCTCCGCGAACGAATTTGATGTTCACGAGCATGTCGCGAAGCCCCTCAGGTGGTGCGGGAGTTCTGCTTTGCGGTGCCCCTTGCCTATAAATACTGGGCTCCCCCTGAGTCCTAGGGACGGACAATCCGACCTTTCGGCTTCTGCTCTCCCAAATCGCGAAGCACCCTTTGCCCCCGGGAATCATGAGCTCCGCGAGGTACTTCTACTTCGCGTTACGCCTTCGCTTTGTCTCGTTTTGAGCCCCTATTCCGAGAGGGATGCCCTTCGCGAAGCTTAAGGGCATTCACGAAGGAGGGGGATTCCCAAGGGAACCCGGGAAGCCGCGGAGCGTTTATGCTTCGAACAACACCCAACCTGTACAAGTAATCCCTATGCTAAGGCAGGATCACTACCCATCGCAAAGCACACTGCTTCGCAGCACCCTACTTCGCAAGGCACCTCTTCTTCGCGAGGCAGTGCTCTAAGAATACTATTCTACTTCGCGAAGCACCCTCCACTCACACCTATGCCCAATGCTAAGGCTATGGCACTCTGCTTCGCGAAGCACACTCATTTTCTTGGCACTTACTCTTCCCGTGCGACCCTCCAGGTATGCACGATGCGATTTCAAAGTCCCACGGACAATACCACTCGTAGCGTTGCTTCACCTAATGCTTCTTCGGATAGGCACGCTAACGACTATTGCTTCTTGCATAGCCACGCTAATGTGGACCCCTCGATGGTTCGCTCCACAACCCCCCTTTACCACGGCCTTAATGGTACCTTCCCTCCCCCAAGGAGCAAAGGGTACCAGTTATGTAAGCCCTAAGGGTGTGGAGTGAACCCGCCTCGTCCGAGCTGCAAGACGTTAAACTGCCAAGCACCTTGTCCTCAACACATGACGTTAAACTGTGACCCGACCTCGTGGCTCTCACGAAGGTTCCCCCCAGCTCGAACATTTTTTTACGCCACTCGTCTCCACGGGAGTGGAATCACCCATCCACAAGGGATGATATCCTCCTTATTGGAGCGGCGTATGTTCTCAGAAGAAGGGTGACCCTAGTTCCCCAACGGATGGCTGCACCCCTGCATCTCCGTACTTCCCCACTACCAAGGTCAGTGGAGGGCGTGATAGGGAACGAGGCACCTCCCATCATTGGTCCCAAATCCCTCTTTTGCTGCACTTTGTTGCACTTCGGGCCTCCATCCTAGAGTAAGTCCCAGCACCATGGGCCGCCTAACGTGTAAGCCCCTTTTCGCTTCACACGGACGCACCCTTCACAGCGTGATCGTGAGGTCCTTGCTGTCTCTTGTTTCTCACACTGAGCATGACTCACGTGGGCTTAGAGTTGGCATTGGCGATGACAATACCTCATCCAACATGACGTTAAACGTCATGCCCTCGTCCAGCATGACGTTAAACTACATACCCTCATCCAGCATGCCGTTAAACTGCATTCCCTCGTCCATCATGACGTTAAACTGCATTCCCGCATCCAGCATGACGTTAAACTGCATGCCCCCATCCAGCATGACGTTAAACTGCATCCCTCGTCCAACATGATGTTAAACTGTATTCCCCCGTCCAACATGACATTAAACTGCACACCCATTTGAACTAAGTGGTCTTTGATCCATGTCAAGGCATGTTACGTAGGAATCCTCCACGAGGTTCAAGCCCACCCATCATTTATTCACGTCGAGTTCATCCTCATCCAGCATGATGTTAAACTGCATTCCAGTCTGACGGCAAGCCGTCGTCACCACCTGAACTGCGAGGACTTTGATCCATGTCAAGGCATGGTACTTTGGAAGCCTCTCTGAGGTTCAAGACCATCCCCCTTTGGACCAAGGTCCCTCCTTTCGCACATCGGTTCACCGACACCCATCACCTGAACTACGTGGTCTTTGATCCGTGTCAAGGCATGGTACATAGGAAGCCTTCATGAGGTTCAAGCCCACCACTAGTGAACCCCTGGGTCTACTTTCACGTCGGTTCACTGATGAAACCATTTGAACTATGAGGCCCTTGATCCATGTTAAGGCATGGTACGTAGGAAGCCTCCCTGAGGTTCAAGCCCACCACCCATCGGACCAAGGTCCACCATCACATCGGTTTGCCGACGAAGACCCTTTGAACTACGAGGTCTTTGATCCATGTCAAGGCATGGTACATAGGAAGCCTCCTCGAGGTTCAAGTCCATCTCTCATTGGAACAAGGTCCACCTTCATGTCGGTTCACTGATGACTTCCACCATTTGAACAACAAAGATTTTGATCCATGTCAAGGCATGGTACGTTGGAAGCCTCCCTGAGGTTCAAGCACATCTCTCATTGGACCAAGGTCCACCTTCACGTCGGTTAGTTGATGACATCCATCATTGGAACTATGAGGTCTTTGATCCATGTCAAGGCATGGTATGTAGGGATCCTCCCTGAGGTTCAAGCCCACCCGTCATTTATTCACATCAAGTTCCACCTTCATCCAACATTACGTTAAACTGCAATTCCAGTCCGACGGCAAGCAGTTGTGAACAACCCGAACTACGAGGAATTTGATCCATGTCAAGGCACGATACGTAGGAAGCCTCCCTGAGGTTCAAGCCCATCTCCCATTTGACTAAGGTCCCTCATTTATGTCGGTTTTCCGACACCCACTTCCATCCTGAACTACGGGGACTTTGATCCATGCCAAGGCATGGTACGTAGGAATTCTCCATGAGGTTCAAGCCCACCGCCCGCCATTTATTCACGTTAGGGTTCACTCTCGTCCAGCATGATGTCAAACTGTATTCCAGTCCGACAGCAAGCCGTTGTGACGAATCTGAACTACGAGGACTTTGATCCATGTCAAGGCATGGTACTTAGGAATCCTTCACGAGGTTCAAGCCCACCACTAGTGGACTCCTAGGTCTACTTTCGCATCAGTTCACCAATGAAACCCTTTAAACTACGAGGTATTTGATCCATGTCAAGGCATGGTATATAGGAAGCCTCCCCGAGGTTCAAGCCCATTTCTCATTGGACCAAGTTCCGCCTTCACGTCGGTTCGCTGATGAATTCCACCATTTGAAATACATGGTCTTTGATCCATGTCAAGGCATGGTACATAGGAATCCTTCCAAAGGTTCAAGCCCACCACCCATCGGACCAAGGTCCACCTTCACATCGGTTCGCCGATGAGGCCCCTCTGAACTACGTGGTCTTTGATCCATGTCACGACATGGTACGTAGGAAGCCTCCAGGAGGTCCAAGCCCACCACCACTAGGACCCTCATGGTCCTCCCTATTCACGTCGGTTCACTGATGACATCCATCGGACCAAGGTCCACCTTCATGCCGGTCCACCGTCACCATCCCAAACTACGTGGACTTTGATTCCCTGCCACCGAGATACGTAGGAAGCCTCTTCAAGGCTCAATCCCAACTTCACCGTCGCCCTTGCGATGGTTCCTTGCAATTCCCCCTCCACTTCATTCGTCCATCCATCATCCACTCTGATTCTTGCCCAGACTGTCATATCCCGGTGAGACCATGTCGGTACGCTCCTCTTCACAGCCTCCCATGGGATGGTCCTGGTATCGGCACCCCTTCAAGGGAAATCCCTCAATCCGATCCATTCTAGCTAATGCTCTGATCGGGATGATCCATCTCCGCTGGACGTTTAACTCACGGCGTACCATGTGTTAAACACAAGAAGCTGAGGAAAACCTCAGATATGTGTCTATAGAATATAATTCCCCGCGCTCGATGTGGGATTCCTTGGGCTTCCACACCCTCGAGGAGCCCTATGACCAGGGATAATAGACAGACATGCCGGTTCCCCAGCATCCAGACACGCTACTGATGCCTCAACATGACTACTCCCCCGACTGGAGGTTGCTGCCCTGACCGGACCCTTTGGAATGTCCCGACAGAAGCAGTGTAATTAACCGGCGTCCATGGAAATATGGAACTGGGAAGAGTTTCACGAACAACGTATTAAATCTATGAGGGATACGCGGACTAGATGACGAGTTCTGAGGAGGAATACGCAGAAGGAAGAACTGACATCCCAACATCCTGTTTCGATCAAGGAGCAGACGTCCCTGAAAAAGGAGCGAATGCCACCCGTCTTTGGAAAGCGGGAATGCGGGGCAACAGTGCAGCGCGTCCTCCTCCACGGACGGATGGAGGCGCGTGCCCCAGCAAAAGCGGTGGAAACAGAAATGGTGAACCCGACGTGAAATTATTCTCCTCAATGTGGAGATTAGTAGCGTTTGAGACACCAGTAGATTGACATGTCACTAGATCCAGATATCCGGCGCCTGGTCCCGCCAAGAAAATAGCGGGCCTGTCGTGAAACTCACCGGAATTCGGGGTCGTAGAATGTGGGGCACTCCATTCTGCAACGTGTTGGCGTGGATCCTTCTTATAGAAGTGGAGAATGGAAGGACGTTGGGGCACTGGTTGTCAATCCTTTTCCTCGCAGTGTTGCTGATTTGATCCCTTCATTTCCCATGAACCGGGTTGTTGTTACGGAGACACGATCACCGCCTGCTCGCCTACGCATGGGTAGGGGAAACACCGCCACATCCACCCCGCATGGATCCAATACCTCCATGACGGCCACCACATCGCGGAACACGGGGCGCCCATGTCCCCTTTCCTCATCAGAGGTCATCCAGCGAAGGGTGATCAACAACCTCGTACGCAGGTACGAGGAGGAAGGGGTCATCCCAACTCGGGATATGGCTCGCCTGGACCTGGAGGCATCCAAGCCCTGCCGTCAACACCGCCCTAACAGGCCGCGTAGGGAGCCCTTGCTCCCCACCCCAACGTTCAATCGCTTCGGGAGCTTGTCCCCGGAATGCCTCGACGACTCCTCGCCTTACGCTGATGAGGCAGGTGATGTCTGGCTCGGCCCGGTCAGGTTCCCGACCCAAGGGCTCCAGGCGGTGGCTCCCATTCGGCCACGTCAGTGCCTCCATCTGACTTCGTAGGAAGAGCAGGCAGGCCATGCCCCAACACCACCTGCGCCAGCTCGTCTGACCTGACGTCAGTGCCGGGCCTGGGCTGAGGACGCTTGCCCAGATGCGTCGACGTCAACAGCTTCAGTGGCCCGAGCCACCGCCGACATGCATCATGGAGTCCCTGCATACACTGGGTAGGGGAACTCCTCCACCCAACCAGGATCGAGACCCCAACCGCCCCACGGGCAGGCTGGTTTGACTCTCCGGGTTGCAGGCCTGAGTGGTGATCGCCATGAACTAACCCGCAGTGATGTCCCCCCGTATGGAGGCCCTCCCCGTACCACTACTCCATAGTGTGTGGGCCTTCCCCGATACGAAGCTCGTCATGGAGGTATGCCTCGTGCTACCCCCATCACAAAGGAAGACATGCGCCGCGGCAGTGACGCTCGGCGTAGAAACCTTTCCCGCACACACTATACAGGGTATGGAGTCCATCCTCCTGCCCCCGACATCCAATCTGGAGGTACTGTCCATCTGGACCTTCTCCAACATGGGGGACCTCCCTACATCCTCTCTACAACTGGCGAAGGTCCTCGCCCCGATAACTTGGGAGTGAAGGTTAGCCTCACTCCGCCCGCATTGACCATGGAGGTCCTCCCCATGCTCCTGCCGATTCCAACAGAGGCTCCGCCCACATGGGTGCTGTCTATGGAGGTCCTCCCCATGTACCCTTTGACATTTGCCCTGGTGCCCCTCGCACCTCGTCTATCTCGAGCGGGATCCCTCTCCGCCACTGCGCCAATGCCACCCCGAGACTACATGTTGAGAATCAACCCTGTCCCGAAGAGCCACCCCGGGGCAGGAGAGCGGGTCATCACCGCCACAAGAAGAATCCTGGGGGGGCGGGTGGAGATCAAACCGGCCCGGTTCTCAGATTCTGAAGCGGAATGCGACTCAGCGATGGAACCTTCTCCCCGCTCCTCCGTATCATGGACTGGGGAAGGAACCAGGCGTGTTAGCCTCATTCTCCCGGAATTTGAGGTCCACTAGATTCCCATCTCTCTCCGCAGGTTCATCCAAGAGGAAGAAATCTTGGGAAGTCCGCAGGTCCCGTCCGAGCAATTACCACCATTGTCACCCGAAGTGCCCTCTACCTCTACCAGAGATCACATAGAGCTATTTTGGAGGCCAACGGCGGTAGAGCGACGACATGACCTATCGCCAGCAGCCACGACTCCTGTGCCGAAATCTGTCTCTATCAGCCCATCGTATCATGACATCGTGGCCAAGTCACCTCACTCCTTAGAGGATGGCCCGGAATTCGGCGGCTAGTCAGCTCGTTCGCCGTATTCTCCGCCACCAAGTTTACTATCCCAGATGTCCGCCTCGGTACCGCTACCAGTCCCTCAGCCGCCCCCGGTTGATGAGTGGGGCAATACAGGGCCAGACCCCGAGTCCGAACCCAAGAGCTTCTGGAGCATTCTCACAGCGGATTACTTCCCAGAGAAGTTTTGGCCGATGGCGGTGCTGAACATTCGCGCACCAGAGTCCCTTACCCCTGAAGATGTGGGGTGCTTTTGTCGAACCCTATGGGCGACACACTTCCGCCTTCGTTACGAGCGGGTGGTGTACCCTAGAAGACGATATCACTTTGATGAAATCGGCGAGCAATTCCGCCTGATCGATTTAGCCGCACTCCTTGTGGCCCAGCACCCTAAGTAGCCAGTCCGTCAGAGCGCCCTTCAACAAAAATGTGTTCAGAGTTTCAAAGTACTCCACAGAGTCATAAGGGAAGCTACCCCCCATGTGCAAGTCCATGGTTGGGGACACTATGCCGTTCTTTTCTTCGACCCTATCCGACGGCAGCCCGATTCGTTATGCGACATTGAGGACATGCCCTTGAGAGGATTCGCGGTCCACATGGATGACGTAGTGGACAAGGAAGAGGAGCTTGAATTCCTTGGTGGATACTTACCCCCTGAGGGCGTTCCGCCACTTCTAGACCCATCAGGGAGGGTTACCCGTTAGCAGAGAAACCTGCTAGGCCTCCCTGTACCCACCGAGTCGCTGGTACTCGGTCGAAATACCGGAAAGGGTAAGGAGAACGTCGGGGCTGTCAAGCACTCTGACCCGTCTTCCTCTGTGTAGAAAACAGACGAAGATCCTGAGAATGCCACGTTACGCCAATAGCTTGCTGAGAAGAAGAGGTTGGTTGACGAACTCTTGGCTGAGCGCGCTGCAGAGCGGAGACCCGACTACGGTAATCCCAGGCCGGGGCAGCAGGGGCAGGAAAAATTTCCCCCGGTGAGATGCCTCTGGGCAACCCTGATCATGCTACTTCCACAGACAGGGAAGAAGCCGGAACTTACGACAAAAGGGTGTGATACGTCTCGCCAAACTCCGCCGAACGACGGGGCAATCTGAAGAATCCAGTCCGGGTTCCCCCAGTCGCCCCACAGGTCATTCCGCCAGTCGATCCACGAGCTTCCGAATCCATCTACCGTGTTGAAGAACCTGGTAACACACTTGTGGTTAGGGATCCCCGTCAAGACAGGGACCCCCACCCGGATGATCTTATAGCGGCACTCACAGCCAGCCTCGAAGCGTTGGAAACACGACAGGTGGCGGTCCCACCGGATGGCACGCTGTATCCCGCGTGGGTGAATGATATGCCCGCACCCCCCGGGTTTTGGGAACCCCACTTTCTCGCCCTTCAATGGGACAGGGGACCCGCCGCAGCAGTTGGCACATTTTTCTTCCAGGTGTGGCCCCATACTGGGGACCCCAGCCTAGCAAGAAGCCGCCAAGCCCCGATGTTTCGTACAGACATTGGAAGGTACCGCATTCGTCTGGTACAGCCAGCTCCCTATCGGATCAGTGACCGGCTGGGAGGATCTCCGCCGGAAGTTCCTATACCAGTTCAGATCCACCACGCGGAAGACCAGTATTGCAGACCTATTCAAGTGCAAGCAAAGGCCTGATGAGCGAGTCGCAGATTTCATCGCCCGGTGGAAGGGACTTACGCATTCCCTCGATATGCCACTGACTCAGGAGAAATTACTGACGATGTGTGTGGGGAACGTGAAAATGGATCTGGTACCCTCCCTGATTACCAAGAACTACCCTGGAGGGTTCAGAGATTTCTCAGATAATTCTCAGCGCCTTGAGGAGTCTCTGCAACAGGCTAGTCAGGCACATTCGTTACCCCCTATGATCCCAGCCAGGAGGACCGCCATAGCCCAACCCACCATGGTGTCCCAAATAGAATCCCCTAGGCAGTTGGAATTACTGCCAGTGGCACTATCCTCGCAACCTCGCAGAGGTCCTCCACCTCAAGCACATGCTCCTGCCCAGCAGCGGCCGCCACAGAATCGACAGGTTCCCCCACGCAATGCACCACCTAGACCTAGGCGAGATAATCAGGCGCCGCCTCCTCGGCAGGCCCCTCCGGCCCCTCGTCAGGGCCAGGCCCCCAGGGCCCCCTATCCGGAAAGAAGGCACCAGACTTATTCGTTCAACGAAAATCAGGTCCCTGGCTACTTCCGAAGTGCTCTAGAGCAAGGGATTGCGTGCCTACCTGAGTGTCGAAGGCCAGCAGAGGTGAATCTCACCGATCACCCCAACTACTGTCCTTACCATCGGATTCTGGGGCACACCCTCAAGAAATGCTATGTGTTTAAAGACTGGCTTCAAGACCAGGTCAACAACAACATAGTCAGGTTGGGCCCGACACCAACACAAGTGGCAGGTGTCTTTGCAGGGTCAGAGATCGGTAGCGACAGCGAAGGCGAGTGGCAGCAGGTTCCCAGCCATGGATCCCAGAAATACGAAGACTGGATGGCTCGGAAAACCGTCATTCGTGGCCATGGTATCATCCGGGTGCGCTTGAAGCAGCCAGAACCTTCAGAAGAAGTAGCCAGTACCTCCGCATCGCCTTCACAGTCGACCTCTTCCCAAAAGGGCAAGCAGCGACGACGCAAGAAGAAGCAATGCGCTCCGCCGGTGCCATCATCATCCCGCACTCTCGGTGACTTTATGCCCCCTGAAATGGGGATTCCTCCCAGAATCCGCCCGGTGGTGGACGACTCGTCGAGCGACATTCAGGGGTACGCTTCAGTTAACACCGTGGAGCTGGTAAAGCCCTATATGACTCCTGACGAGGGCGAATGCTAGGCGAACCTCCCCAAAGTTTCCAGCCGGCGTCAATGTCAGCGGAACCACAACCATGCCGGTCATCAAGGTACATTAGTGGGCACTTTCAGCCAGGTCATGCACGCTACTGAGACCAGACAGCAGGCTCAGTGCAGAGCTCAGTACGCGCAACCCCGTCTGACGCCCTCAGCTCTACCTCCACCGCCGTTTGTGCTACTATATCAGGGAGAGATGCCTCGTTCGTATCACAGTCAGTATTGCCCGACTACAGGCCAGCCTCCACTGTCCGATCCTACTCTGGCGACTACTCTCCAGGCTTCAACTAGTAGGCAGCAGGATGTACCCAGTACTAGCCGACCGCCGGTTCAACCAGCAGGACCCGCTATGCCTTCAAATGTCGAACGACCTCCTGTAGGCATAGGTTCGTGTTTGGCATGAAAGTATGATGTCCTGAAGCACCTGGCCGGTATTCCGGCGAGCCTTTCTATCCTTGAGGCCCTTCAGCTATCATCTGAAATGCGCGAGGCACTTTCCGAGGCCCTAAAGAGCCCCCTCCAGTTTGACACGGAGTTAGCAGCTGCAGAATCATTCTATGAAGAGACGATTGAGAATGCCGAATTTCAAGAGGTTATCTCGTTCTCCGGTGAAGATGAGGACCCTCCTACAAAGGGGAATATTCGCCCGCTGTACATCACTGGCCACTTCAATGGTGTGGAAGTCTGCCGCTGCCTTGTTGACATGGGTTCCAGAATCAACCTAATTCCGACTCGGACATTGTGAAATCTGGGTCTGTCTGAAGGTGATTTAACTCCCTCTGACCTCAGAATCCAGGGGTACGACAGGACCGAGAAAACCCCAGTCGGGGAGATCCGCCTTAAGACTCAGTTTGGTGGCTTAATTTCCAACACCGAGTTCATGGTCGTCTCTCAGGACACCACCTACAACGTGTTGATGGGAAGGCCATGGCTCCATCTGCATGCAGCGGTCCCTTCGTTGTATCACCAGTTCCTCAAATACTCACTCAACGGTTGAGTAGGAGTTCTCCAAGGAGATGAGTCTCCTTTTGCCTCTTGTGAGGCCCGCTATCTGGATGTTGGTTATTACAAGAGTAAGGATAAGAAAATCCTAGTAAGGGAGGATGAACCCGCCCCGGTCAGAATTGATCCCTGGGCAAGCATGGATGACGCCTAAATCCCCTTGATCCACCGATTGGAGGCCACGACCCCCGACATGGGGCAATGTTTTGTTGTTTCGAGTACACAAGGAAGGCATGTTCCCGTGTCCAAGCGATGGCGGAAAATCACCTCGTACACCTACATCAACCAGGATCAGGTGATCCCGGAACCTCCTACCCCTGTACGGTACCAGAATGTCAAGCTTATGATGATGGCGGTACGCCATACGTGTCTCTTCCGCCGGGCTGGAGTCAACCGACTCAGGCCGACACATCACCACTACTTTGATATCATCAAACATGGCCCCTTAGTTCGAAGGCCAGATGGGATAGGGTCGAATGCCTTCATTGCTATGGTCTCAATAGTGAGTGAGTCTCCTGATATGATGACCACTGCTGCCCAAGCCGGCACCAGCTGCCCCTCAGGTTTTGATAGCCCAGAAGTATCTCCCGTCGTGGGAAATCCCCCCACAGGTGGAGAGGAAGACCTGGAGGATGCTTCCCCCTCCTTTGAGGAAAACGTCTCTACCAAGGTTGATGAACTGGTACAGGTGAACCTTGGTAGCGAGACAGATCCGAAACCCACATTGATCAGTGTAGCCATGTCCCCCGAGGAGCGGCAGCAGTACGTAGACTTCCTCGAACAACACCGTGACGTGTTTTCCTGGAGTTACAACGAGATTCCAGGACTAGATCCCTAGGTAGTCGTCCACCGTCTGGGCCTCCCAGCAAACCATCGTGGGTTTAAGCAGCCTCCCAGGAAGATGCGCCTTTCTCATGGTGCTATGGTTGAGGCCGAAGTTGACAAGATTATCAAATCCAACTTCATTAAGGAAGTCCAGTACCCCAAGTGGCTTGCCAACATTGTGCCAGTCAGGATGAAGAATGGGAAGATCAAAGTCTGCATCGACTTCCGAGAACATAATCGCCACTTCCCAAAGGATGACTTCCCACTCCCGGGGACGGAGTTATTGATTGACGCCACAGCCGGGTTCCAAGCACTCTCTTTCATGGATGGGTATTCCAGGTACAACCAGATCTGGATGGCCCCTAAGGACAAGGAGTCCACTGCCTTCAGGGCTCCTCAAGGTACCTTTTGCTACCAGGTTATGCCATTCGGCTTGAAAAATGTAGGTGCCACTTATCAAAGGGCCATGCACCGCATATTCAAGCCGATTCTCGGGATGCTGGTGGAATGCTACGTAGATGACCTAGTGGTCAAATCATGTCATCACTCGGACCATCTCAAAGACCTTGAGAATGTGTTCGGTTTCCTCCGTTCCCGTCACCTGAAGATGAACCCGTTGAAGTGTGCCTTCGGGGTCACCTCTGGGAAGTTTCTGGGCTTTGTTGTTAGATACGAAGGCATTGAGATCGACCTAGAGAAGATCAAGGCCATCAGCCAAATGCCTCCCCTGAGCAACATTCAGGAACTTCGAGGCCTCCAAGGCCACTTAGCCTATATACGCCGATTCATCACGAATCTGGCCGGCAAGTGTAATCCCTTTTCCCAGCTCATGAAGAAGGGTGCCGCCTATGAATGGGATGAGGAGTGTCGGACCGCCTTCGAGGAAATCAAACAGTATCTGCTCCAACCTCCGGTTTTGATGCCACCCGTCTCCAGAAATCCGCTGGTCCTTTACATGACTGCCCTGGAAAGATCCCTCGATGCACTGCTCGCCCAGAAGAATAACAAGGGTACTGAGAATTGTCTCTACTATCTCAGCCGCATGCTTCTCGATACGGAGGTCAGATACTCCCCTATCAAAAAGAGCTTCCTTGTGCTCGTCTTCCCCATGCAGAAGTTGCGGCATTACCTGCAGCACCATGAGGTGCAATTGGTCTCCCGGGTAGACCCACTGAAGTACATCCTGAACCACCCCATGCTGACTGGCTGACTAGCATGGTGGGCGGTGATTCTCCAGCAGTTTGATTTCAGGTTCGTACCTCAGAAGGCCATTAAGGGATAGGTGTTGGAAGACTTTTTAGCTGCCCATCCAACATCTGTGGATCAATCCCTGGACCTGGATTTTCGTGATGAGACGATACTCTCAGTTGATCATGCCATCCTGTGTTGGAAAATGCATTTCGACGGTGCCTCCAAGAGCCCTACCGGTAGGAGGCTCAACGATCCTAATCTCAACAGAGTGGGCATGGGTATTGTCTTCATTACCCCGACGCAATCCATCCTGCCATACTCGTTCCTGTTGTCAGAAGGTTGTACGAACAACAAGGCAGAGTACTAGGCTCTCATCACCGGCCTCGAGTTGGCCCTTGAGATCAATGTGCCCCATCTATATGTGAAAGGAGATTCTGAGCTGGTAATCAAACAGGTTAATAGTGACTACGTCGTCAGGAAGCCGGAGCTTGTACCATTGCTGGAGTAAACCCTCCGCCTAATGGCCCAGTTCTCTTCTCAACCAGAGATTACCCATGTCCCACGGTCACAGAACGATCAAGCAGATGCCTTGGCTGGCTTGGCCGCGTCGCTCGCAGAACCTGAGCAAGATGATTTGATCATACATGTGGCACACTAGAGAGTCATTTCCCCCGTCACCCAAGAGGACAATTGTAGATGCCAGAAAAGTCCGTTGTTCCCAAACGAAGCTCCGGATGCGGAAAGCGAGGTCATATTTGTAGTCGGAAGCATGTTTCGGAGGGCCCGGAGGCTTTGCGCGGAATTTTGGAGACCCGCGCGCAAAGTTGTCGAGCCGCGCGCAAACCTCCTGGGATGCGCGCAATGCGCTGGGCCGGCGCGCGATTTTGCGCGCCCGTGGCCCGCGCGACTCCCTTGCGCGCCGGACCCGATTCCGCACCCGCGAAGAGGATTCCGCGCCCGCGAACCGGATTCCGCGCCCGGGGTTGCCTATAAATATAAGGCGACCCCCGACGTTTTGAAGGTGGCCTGAATTCGAAAGGTCTCTCGCGCGCGCAATCCAACCCCCTCCGCGCGCAATGCCGATCTTCATGTAACCTCTTTTCTTTCACGCAATAAAGCCTCGGGGTTCTCCTTCGCGCGCAATCCCCTTGGCTCCTTTCCTTTGAAATAATTATTCAACCAAAGTCTTTCGCGCGCAAAAGAAGCCTCTTGCGCGCAATTGCCCCCGGGTGCACGCAATCCAGCCCGATTGCGCGCAGCCCCCCTTTTTTCAAAGTGGCCATTCGTTAAAGAATGGGCCGTTGCCCCCGCGCGCTATCCGAAGCCCGGTGCGCGCAATCTAAATCATCTGCGCGCAAAGCGCTGGCCCAATTGCACGCCAGCCTGCCCATTTGTGCGCCGACCCGCGGTATTGCGCGCCAAGCTTCTCTTTTGCGCGTAATCCGCCAGGGTCGACCCCTTTGACCCCCTGAGGGTACCCGCCTGCGTGGCGCCCGATGATCTTCATCATGGGTGCCCGCACCGTGCGTTGTCTTCCCGTGCGGCCCTCCAGGCTCGCGCGAAGTGACACGGACCCATCGGCGGCAGTATTCGTCCGCGCGACAAGACGTTAAACTGCCAAGCATCCTCGTCCGCGCGACAAGACGTTAAACTGCCAAGCATCCTCGTCCGCGCGACAAGACGTTAAACTGCCAAGCATCCTCGTCTGCGCGACAAGACGTTAAACTGCCAAGCATCCTCGTCCGCGCGACAAGACGTTAAACTGCCAAGCATCCTCGTCCGCGCGACAAGACGTTAAACTTCCAAGCATCCTCGTCCGCGCGACAAGACGTTAAACTGCCAAGCATCCTCGTCCGCGTGACAAGACGTTAAACTGCCAAGCATCCTTGTCCGAGCTACAAGACGTTAAACTGTTCATCATTCATCCTGCAGGACGCTAAACAGTACTTCGTCCGCACGACAAGACGTTAAACTGCCAAGCATCCTCGTCCGCGCTGCAAGACGTTAAACTGCCAAGCATCTACGTCCTCAACACACGACGTTAAACTGTACTTCGTCCGGAAAGACGTTAAACCGTCTGCATCGCCCGATCCCGTGCCACGCACGCAGGGTCCCCCTCCCGATTTGGATGTGGCCCCCACCCGCTCGTCTCTGCAGGGATGTCGGGATGGGAGTGGCCTTCGCCCACGGGGGCAGAATGTTACAAACAGAATGAACTACGTGGAATTTGATCCCTGTCTCCTAAATAGGGTGCGTAGGAAGCCTCCCTGAGGTTCAAGCCCACCACCTGGTCATCCCGGTCGTATTCACATTGGTTCGTCGATAAGTGGACCCCTCCCGGGTTCACATTCGCGTCGATTCACCTATGAATACGCTCTTGTGGGGGACTGCACATGTGTATCTCCATTGCGCTTCCCCACTGCCTCTTTCTATCTCTCTCTTCAATGTCCAGCATGACGTAAAACTGTGATCCACCCGGCCGTTCCATCCCCCTCTGTGCGAGGTGGTTCGGTTCAATCCTCCGCCCGGTAGCCTCGACCTCCTCGTGAGTCGGCTTGCCATCGTCCAGCATGACGTTAAACTGTATATCCGAACTACGTTGACTTTGATCCGCGCTAACGCACGGTACATAGGAAGCCCCTATGGGGTCCAAGCTCTTCACTCCATCATCCATCCTGATCCTTACCCGGGCCGCCACATCCCGGTGGGGTCATGCCATTTCATTCCACTCCACTTCACTTGGGAAGCCACCCATGTGCTGGCCCCAGCGTCGGAGGTTCCCCGCAAGGGGTTCTGTCATCTGATTCACTCCTCGTGTTGATCAGTCTGAGGCCGTCCCCGCTGGACATTAAACTCGCGGCATACCCCGTATCAAGCATGGGAAGCTGAGGAAAACCTCAGGCAACGCAGTTCCCTGTACCCAGCATAGGATGCCTCAGGCCATCATGCCTTCGAGAAGCCCTATTAGGGACGGAAGGCATATATGCAGAGCCGTAGTGTCAAGACACGCCCCCAGCACCCAGAGCTACCCGGTCTCCTCACCGCAGGTTGCTGCCCCGACTAGACCCCTTGGAGCGTCTGGGCGGAAGCAGCATAATTAACTGGTGTCCATGAAGATATGGCGCCCGGAACGATATTCACGAACATTCTAAAGTCTATGAGGGAGACCCGGATTAGGTGACGAGTTCCGAGGAGACGTCCACAGAAGGAGGAGCCGACATCCCATCATCCCGGTTTCGATCAAGGAGCAGACGCCCCTGAACAAGGGACGCATGCCGCCCACCTTTGGAAAGCGGGACTACGGGGCCACAAGTCGCGCGCCCATCCCCTCGGGTCGACGGGCGCACGCGCGAACGCGTCTTGGCGGAACAACGTCGGAACGGAAACCCGGCGCACATCCGCACCGAAATAGAAAAATGGTGAACCCGACGTGAATCTCTTCTCCTCAATACGAAGACCGATAGCTTTCAGAGGTGTTGGAAGATTGGCATGTTGCCCGGCCGAGCATTCAGCACCGGGGCACGGGACCCGCCAGGGGCTGGGAGGGGAAATCGGGCACTCCGTCTCACGACGTCGATGGCCTGGGTTTCCCCCACGGAAGAAGTTGTGGCACTAATGATTGGTAGTCGATTCCTTTTCCTGTCAGTTTTAATGGGTTCTTCTCCCTATCTTCAGGAATCAGGTCGTCCGATCCAATGCCCGATCACCGCCCGCCCACTGGCGCAGGGGTAGGGGAAACACCGATGCGGCTACTCCGCGCGGTCCCGCCCGTTCCACGGTCGTCCCAGCAGCCGCAACTGCGGGACAACCACGCCCTCTCTCCCCCTCGTAGGTCATCCAGAGAAGGGTGATCAACAACTTGGTGCGGAGATATGAGGAAGAGGGAGTCATCCCCACCCGAGACATGGCTCGCCTAGACCTCGAGGAAGCTGCACCTCGCCACCATCGCCGCCCCCGAGGGCCGTGCAGGGAGGCGCTGCTGCCTACCTCGACGTCCAACCGCTTCGAGAGTTTATCCTCGGAACGCTCCGACAGCTCCTTCCCCTATGCGGATGAGGTGGAGGAAGTCCGGGACCACCCTATCCGAGATCCGCTCCAGGGATCCGCGATAAGGGCTCCCGCCAGGCCACGTCGGTGCCACTGCCAGGCTTCTCAAGTCGAAGAGCAGGCTTTCCACATTCATGCACCGCTGATCCCGACTCGTCTGTCCCGACGCCAACGTTGAGCACGAGCGGAAGAGGACGCCCACCTTGGGGCCCTAGCAATAGCGGCCGCATTGGCCCAAGCCACTGCTGGCTCCAGTCACCAGGCCCCTGCGCATCCTGAGCAGGGGCACTTCTATGCCCGACCTGGATCGAGGCCCCGACCGCCCCAGAGGCAGGTTGGGTTGACTCTCCCGGTTGTTGGTACAAGCAATAGCCACCGCGGACCACCTCGCGGTAGCGCTATTCACCAGCAGGGTTTACTCCGTGTGGCCGATCCAAGAGGCATGGGTCATCCCACCTTCCGATCCCGGCCCGGAGGCCTGCCTGGAATCATCTCTCCCCGCGTCCCCTTCGATATCTGTCCCGGTGCGCCTCGCACCTTGGTTTCCAGTCCTCTTGGCCCCAGCACCGGTGCGGCCAGAGGATGCCAGGACAGAGATCAGCCATGCCTCGAAGAACCACCCAGGGGCAGGAAGGCGAGGCGTCGACGTAGAGGGAGGAATGTTACGGAATTCCGGACAGAGATCCGACCTGTTCGTTTCTCTGATACAGAGGCGGAGTATGATTCGGTGATAGAGCCCTCCCCCCAATCCCGCCAGTCAGGGGCAGGGGTAGGAATGCGGCACGTCAGCCTCGTACTTCCCGAGAGCGAGATCGTTATGATCCCCGCTTCTCTCCGAAGGTATATCCGGAGTAGCGAGGGCCTGGTAGACCCCCAAGGATCAAGCTTGCGGTTGGTACCTGCCCCTCCGGAAGCGCCTCCTGCCTCGATTGGAGAAGCCGGAGAATTTTTCTAGGGACCGACGGTCGAACCACGATCCAGTGCACCCTCGGCGAGCACCGATGCTACGGCAGGATGTTCTCTCGCCGGCCCGTCCTATCGTGATGTGGTAGCTGGGGCACCGCCACCCTCAGAGGGCGGCCCAGGATATGGAGGCCAATCGGCCTGCTCGCCGTATTCACCGTCGGCCAGCCCATCGGCCCGGCGGCCCGCCTCGGCACCACTGCCGGTTCCCCGTCCATTCCCAGTCGTTGAAGAGGACCAAGGAGACCTGGGTCCCGAGTTTGAGTCGTGGAGCTTCTGGACCATCCTTGCAGAGGGCCACTTCCCTGAGAAGTTTTGGCCAGTCGCAGGACCGGGCTTTGATGCACCCGAATCACTCACCCCGGATGAGTTCGAATGCTTCCGCCGAACTCTCCGGGAGACTCACTCCCGTATTCACCGCCTACAAATGCCATATCCCGGGAGTCAAGTGCACCTGGGGGATATTGGTGAGCAGTGCCGTCAAATTGACCTGGCCATGCTCCCCGCGGTTCGGCACCCCGGGTCATTTGAGCACCACGAGGCCCTCCAACAACAATGCGTTGAGTGTTTCCAAGTACTCCGCAAGGTTATCGAGGAAGACACTCCCCACGTGTATATCCGTGGATGGGGGCAGTACGCTGCCCTACGCTTCAGTGCGATTCGCTGACAGCCCGATTCGCTGGGTGGCCCTGAGGGTATATCTCCAGGGACGGAAACGGTCAATATGGCTGACCTGTCGGGAGAGGGGAACGACTTGGAACTTCTCGGCGGGGGCTCTCCCCCCGAAGACAAGCCATCGTTGGATCCGTCAGTGAGGGATACTTGTCACCAGAGGAGCCTCCTGGGTCTCCCCGCACCCACTGAAGCACTGATGTTGAGCCGAAACGTCAGCAAAGGTAAAGAGCACGGCGGGGCTATAAAGCCCGCTGACCCATCTGCCTCCATGCAGAGGGCGGACGAGGATCCCGAGAAGGCTACTCTACGTCAACAGCTCGCCGAGCAGAAGAAGCTAGTTGACCAGCTCCTCGTCGAGCGCGCTGCAGAACAGCGGCCTGACTACGGTGATCCTAGGCCAGGACAGCAGGGACAGGAACAACCACCCCTCGATGAGGCTCTCCCGGACAACCGTGATTATGCCGTGTTCGCCGACAGGATAGAGGCCATTTCCTATGGCAAGAGGGTGCGGTATGTTTCACCACACCCTCCCAAGTGGCGTGACTACCTGAGAGACCCCGCTCGGATTCCTCCTGCTGCCCCAAGGGCCGCTCCGCCCGCCATCCCACGAGCTGCCGAGTTCGACGACCCGGTCGACGACCCGATCGAAGGGCCATGCAATGCGCTCGTGGTTAGAGATCCTCGCCAGGACTGGAACCCATGCCCGGACGATCCGATGGCGGCACTCATCGCCCGCTTGGAAGCCTTGGAGACTCGGCAAGTGGCGATCCCACCGGACGGCAAGCCATACCCAGCATGGGTGGATGACATGCCGGCACCTCCGGGATTCGGGAATCCTACTTTCTCCCCCTTCAACGGGACTGGAGATCCGCCACAGCATTTGGCCCATTTCAACTCGAGGTGCGGGCCTATGTTGGGAACTCCGGTGCAGCAGGAGGCCGCTAAGCTTCGCTGCTTTGTCCAGACACTGGAAGGGCCAGCATTTGTCTGGTACAGCCAGCTCTCCGTCGGGTCGATAACTAGCTGGGAGGACCTTCGTAGACAGTTCCTCTACCAGTTCAGTTCCACGACCCGGAAGACGAGTATCGCAGACCTCTTCAAGTGCAAGCAGAGGCCTGATGAGCGAGTCGCGGATTTCGTCGCCCGATGGAAGGGTCTCACGTATTCCCTTGACATGCCATTGACTCAGGAGCAGTTGCTGACAATGTGCGTCAGGAACGTCAAGACCGAGCTGGTCCCTTCCTTGATCACTCAGAATTACCCCGGAGGGTTCAGGGACTTCTCAGACAAAGATCAACGTCTTGAGGAAGCCCTGCAACAGGCCAGTCAGGCACACCCGCTGCCTCCTATGATTCCTGCAAGGAGAGTCAGCAGGGCTGAGCCCGCTGCTGTTGCCCAGATAGAGGCCCCCAGGCCGTTGGAGCTGCTGCCGGCGAGGCCAGCTCCACAGCCTCATAGGAATCCGCCTCCACGGGCTCAGTTCCCGGCCCAGCAGCGGCAGCCCCAGAACCGGCCGGCCCCTCCGCGTAATGTACCGCCACAACCCAAGCGAGATAATCAGGGTCCACCTCCTAGGCAGGCCCCTCCAGCTCCTCGTTAAGACCACGCTCCCAGGGGCCCGCGATACCTGACTTACTCATTCCACGAGGATCAGGTCCCCGGTTATTTCCGGAGCGCCCTGGAGCAGAGGATTGTGCGACTGCCTGAGTGTTGGAGGCCAGAGGAGGCGCATCTCACGGATAACCCCCGCTACTGCCCTTACCATCGGGCCCTGGGGCACACCATCCAGCGGTGCTACGTGTTTAAGGATTGGCTCCAAGACCAGATTAACAACAATGTAATCAGGTTGGGCCCAGCTCCAGCACATGTGGCGGGTGTGTTCGTGGGATCAGATGATGATAGTGGCAACGAGGACGAATGGCAGCTGGTCTCCGACCGCAGATCCCAGAAATATAATAACTGGATGGCCCGCAAGACGATCATTCGCGCCCATGGAATCATCCGTGCGCGCTTGAATCAGCCTGAGCCCCCAGAATCTGTGGGTGCTGCTTCGGCATCGTCGTCCCAGCCTGCCTCCTCCGAGAAGAGAAAACGGCGGCGGCGCAAGAAGGAAGAGCGCACCCCGCCAGTTCCGCCACTATCCCGCACTCTCGGAGATTTCATGCCCCCGGAGATGGTGATCCCTCCCCGGATCCACCCAGTGGTGAATGATTCGTCCGATGACAGTGTTGGGTACGCTTTGGTTAATACCGTCGAGCTGGTAAACCCCTTTTCAGTTCCTGACGTTGAAGAACACCAGGTGGACCTCCCTAGTGTCCCCGGTCGTCGCCACCGTCGGAGGAACCGCAACAACAGGAGTCGCTGGGGCACGACAGTTGGTACCTCCAGCCAGGACGTGCACGCCACTGAGACTAGGCAGCAGGCTCAAAACCGAGCTCAGCGCACGCAGCCCCCCCATCCGGGGGTGACAGATTCGCCTCCGCCACTGTTTGTGGTGTGGGACCAGGCAGAACCGCCTCAGCCGCGTCGCGATCAGCTCCGCCCTGCCACGAGTCCATCCCGGCCTCCTGACCCCAGTACGGTGACCACTTCCCGGACTTCAACCAATGAACAACGAGATGCGCCAAGCACCAGTCGGCCGCCGGCCCAACCGGCAAGGCCCATCATGCCTCCAACCGCAGAGCAACCTCCTGCAACCAGGGGCTCGCGCTTGGCCAAAAAGTATGATGTCCTGAAGCACTTGGCCGACATCCCAGCAAGGCTCTCCATCCTTGAGGCTCTGTGCATGTCACCTGAGATGCGCGAGGCGCTCGCTGAAGCCCTGAAGAGCCCCCTCCAGTTTGAGACAGAGGTTGCGGCTGCAGAGGCCTTTCACGCCGAAACGATCGAGGACGCCGAATGTCAGGAAGTTATCTCGTTCTCTGGTAAGGATGAAGACCCTCCTATACAGGGACACATTCGTCCGTTGTATGTTACTGGCCAGTTCAATGGCCTTGAAGTCCGGCGCTGTCTTGTCGACACGGGGTCCAGGATTAACCTGATTTCCACTCGGACGCTCCGGAGATTGGGGTTGTCTGAGGATGACTTGATTCCCTCCGACCTCAGGATCCAGGGGTACGACCACACCGAGCAAACTCTGGTCGGCAAGATACGTTTTAAGACCCAGTTCGGTGACTTGGTTGCCAACACCGAATTCATGGTGGTCTCTTAGGACACTGCGTATAACGCATTGATGGGCAGACCATGGCTCCACCTTCATGCGGCGGTTCCCTCATCATACCACCAATGCCTCAAATACTCCCTTAACGGTCGAGTAGGCGTGCTTCAGGGAGATGCCTCTCCTTTTGCCCCATGTGAAGCCCGCTATCTGGACGCGGACTATTACAAGAGCAAGGACAAGCAGATCCTGGCAGGTGAGGTTGAGCCCGTCGTTGTTGCAAGTGATCCCTGGGTAAGTTTGGATGACGCTTACGTCCTCCCGGTCCATCGGTTGGACGTAGCCATGGTCTCGACGGCCTGTGAGTCTCCCGATGAGATGACCGCGACCGCCCATGCCAGCACCAGCGGCCCAGCAGGATCTGGTAGCCCCAATGTAGTTTCCAACGCAGTCTCTCCCGTGGACGATCCCTCCCCAAGTGGAGAGGACGTGGAAGATGCACCCCCAGCCTTTGAGGAGGGCGTCTCTGCCACGGTCGATGAGTTAGTACAGGTGAACCTTGGAACCGAAGCAGATCCAAGACCCACATTGGTCAGTGCCGCCATGCCCTCTGAGGAGCGGCAGCAGTACGTGGTCTTTCTCAGGTAGCACCGTGATCTGTTCGCTTGGGGCTATGACGAGATGCCGGGGCTAGATCCTCAGGTAGCCGTCCACCGCCTTGGTCTCCCGGCGAACCATCGCGGGTTCAAGCAGCCTCCCAGGAAGATGCACCCATTCCACGGTGCCATGGTTGAGGCCGAAGTTGACAAGCTTATCAAAGACAACTTCGTGAGGGAAGTTCAGTACCCCAAATGGCTGGCCAACATTGTGCCGGTCAGGAAGAAGAACGGGCAGATCAGAGTCTGCATCGACTTCCGCGATCTCAACCGCCACTGTCCGAAGGATGATTTTCCCCTTCCGGTGACAGAGCTGTTGATTGACGCCACGACAGGGTTCCAATCCCTCTCCTTCATGGATGGATACTCCGGATACAACCAAATCCGGAGGGCCCCTGAGGATGAGGAGTTCACTGCCTTCAGGGCCCCCCAAGGTATCTTTTGTTACCAGGTCATGCCCTTCGGCCTGAAGAATGCAGGTGCCACCTATCAACGGGCGATGCACCGCATATTCAAGCCAATCCTCGGCACACTGGTGGAATGCTATGTCGACGACTTGGTGGTCAAATCGCGCCAGCGTCAGGACCATCTCAAAGATCTTGAGAAAGTGTTCGGCTTCCTCCGGTCTCGCTGCCTGAAGATGAACCCGTTGAAGTGTGCCTTCGGGGTCACCTCCGGAAAGTTCCTTGGATTTGTGGTAAGATACCGGGGTATTGAGATCGACCCAGAGAAGATCAGGGCAATTATCCAGATGCCTCCCCCAGGTAACATTCGGGAACTGCAAGGGTTCCAAGGCCACTTAGCCTATATACGCCGATTCATCGCGAATCTGGTCGGCAAGTGTAAGCCCTTTTCTCGGCTCATGAAGAAAGGTGCCACCTATGTATGGGATAAAGAGTGTCAGACCGCCTTCGAGGAAATCAAGTAGTACTTGCTTCAACCTCCAGTTCTGATGCCGCCTGTATCCGGGAAGCCGATGGTCCTCTATGTGACCGCCCTGGAACGGTCCCTGGGTGCCCTTCTCGCCCAGAAGAACAACGAGGGAAAGGAGAATAGCCTCTATTACCTCAGTCGCATGCTACTCGATGCGGAAGTCAGGTATTCCCCCATCGAGAAGAGCTGCCTGGCGCTCATATTTGCCGTACAGAAATTACGGCACTACTTGCAGCACCATGAGGTACAGTTGGTTTCTCGGGTAGACCCGTTGAAATATATCCTGAGTCGGCTGATGTTATTAATATTTTCATGACTTATTATATTCCCCCTTTACTTATTTTATATGAAATGTGCATAATTTGTGTGAAATATTAATGTTTTAATATTAAGTATAATATTTGAGCATTTTTAGAAGTAGTCAAATTAAGTCAGTTTAATGTTTTAATTTTAACTATCACTATAATGATCCAAATTATGTGGTTCTTGTTTTTTAGGATTCTCCTTTCAATATAAAACATTTCATTAGAAGGAACCATGATCCAATTCTGCCATTTCAAGGGTCATATGGTCCTCACAAACAAGACCAAAGAATCTGTGAAGAAACTGGACTATTCATGAAGATTGATTTACTGGGCTCAATCTAGAAGTTCAAAAACCTTAACTCTCCACCATAATTTTGGGGACACTACATGTCATCTTGGATAAAAATTTCATGGCCCAAATCCAAGTACAAGGGGCCCAAATGAATCTTTGAAGTCCAGCCCACCATTCTGGCCGAGAATGAAAATCAGTATAGTATGCATGACATATCTCCTGATGTAATCATCCAAGAGAGCTGAGATTTTTCAGTGTGAAATAGGGGATGTAGGCGGCCGACTCTGTTGAAGACACCATTCGGATTTGAAGGCATATTAATATTCAAAAACCCTTTCACATTATGGACTTCAAAAAGACTGGATTGAAATGGACATTTTATGTTTGTTTATTAAACCGGATATAACTTTTTATCCTTACGTCCCAATGACTCCAAATTTTGAGAGTAGTCGGCCAACATTATTGCCTACAACTTTGAAGAAGAAGATATTTGAAGATTCGGCTGTCTGAATTGCCAAATTGGCGATGCAAGTGGAGGGACAGATTGGGAATGCAAACAGTCCACTCCTTGGGCTATAAATACTCTCCCCTTCTCTCCTTGAGAGGGGTTGGCATTTTAGAAGAGAGGAGATCATATTGGCACGACCAAAGCTTTTCCAAAGGCTTGGGAGGACCTGCAAAACTCAGGTTTTCACTTGAGAGACCTTTCCTCCTCTCTTTCTTTTCACTTACTTTTGTGTTCTTCATTTTTGTAATCTTGTAATTCTCTTTCTTTGTAATTCTGTTTTAATGCAAGTTACTTCTTCAATATCTCTTATTCTCTTCCACCTTCTGTATTTTAATATTAATGTTCTTAAAATAGTTTAAATTCAGTTCAATCCCCTTCCCTTCTTATGCTTCCTCATTCAATCGAAATTCCATTTTTGATTCTTAAATTATTTCGTGTGTGTGTTCGGCACACTACTCTTATCTTGTCCCTTTCTTTTTCTTCTCTTTATAATTCATCACCATAAACATATATTACCAGATTATTAATCACCCAAATGGCTGAGTAAATATCTCATTGGGGTGAGTTATAATTTAGGTATGTTAAGTGATTGAGAGCTTCTGCTCGATGAATATTCTTTGAATTAACATTGTGTATGTTGGACTTAACATGTCATGGATTAATGACTTGTTTTGTTTAACATGTGGTTTCCATGGATTATTGGAACCATAAATACACAACCATAAATAAGATCTGATTGAGATTATAACCTTAAGTTAAGTTAAGTCTTGGTTTAAATCCTTAACACTTAAGAATTCTAATCAACATCATCTTGTGACATGGGTGTTAATTTAAATGCAATATAAAGCAAAGCTCGAGGATATCACAAGCTTAACTAACCTAATGATGAACTCACCCCAATCTTTATCAATTTGGTAAATCAAACATCATCCATAAATCATTTCAATTAAGCTCTGCAAATAAACCCCCCTAATCAAAATACAATCAACTAAAAACAAACGACTACTACAAAGTATCATCGCCGAGGATTCGACCCGAGTGCTGCTATACACATTAGCAGAGCACCGGAACCTTGAACGGTCGATAGGCGACAATCGGCCGTGCGTTTCAAATGGCGCCGTTGCCGGGGATGGTGCTTTAAGTAGTCATTAGTTCTGGTTATTGTAAAAAAACCCAAAAAAATACAAAAGTTTAAAAAAATTGAAAAAAAAACACAAAGAAAAACCCGTCTTCCTCTTAAAAATCATAAACTGAAAAAATACAAAGAAAAACCCATCTTCCTCTTTCTTCCAAAATCTCTCTGAATGCCCCGTAGCCTTCCAAACAATCCCTTGGATTTGTTTGACCCTGAAATTGAGCGAACACTTCGCCAACTTAGGAGGAACATAAGAGATACTCAAATAATTCAAGAACCAGTCCTCATTCAACCAATTGAATTAGATATGGCCAATCCTAGGGAACAAACATTGAAAGAACTTGCTGCCCCTGATATGAATTACCAACCTCTTGGTATTCAATATCAAAACATAGAGGCTGACTTCGAACTCAAGTCGGGTTTGATTCATCTTCTTCCTCATTTCCATGGTCTAGCTGGTGAGGATCCTCATCTTCACCTCAAAGAGTTCCAAGTGGTCTGCTCAACCATGAAACCTCAAGGGGTTTCTGAAGAACAAATCAAGCTTAGAGCTTTCCCCTTTTCCCTAGCGGATTCTGCCAAGTCTTGACTCTACTACTTCCCACCTGGTTCCATAAACTCATGGGTTGACATGAAGAGACTTTTCCTGAGAAGTTCTTTCCCTCTTCCCGAACAGCTTCTATCCGAAAGGAAATAAGTGGCATCCGTCAATTCCCTAATGAATCACTCCATGAGTATTGGGAGAGGTTCAAAAAGCTTGTGGCAACTTGTCCACACCATCAAATCCCTGACCAACTCCTGATCCAATACTTCTATGAGGGGTTATTGGCTATGGAGCGAACTCTCATTGATGCCGCAAGTGGCGGTGCTCTTGTTGATAAAACTCCTACAGCTGCAAGAGAACTCATAAGCAACATGGCTGCAAACACGCAGCAATTCCATACTCGAGCACATGCTCAAGTGAAATAAGCCCAAGATAATCAATCCATAGAGCCCAACAAGATGACTGAGTGGATGAGTGAACTTACAGGTCTTGTGCGTCAACTAGCGGTGGCTACCAAAGCCCCAACCTCATCTTCTCCACAGTCACTATTCCCTGGACCTATCAAGAATTGTGGAATCTGCAACTCTCCATCTCATCCGACTGACACATGTCCACAACTTCAAGATGATCCATCTGATTCATCTAGTCCAATGGAGCTCAATGCGGCATATGCTCAGCGAAACTTCAACCCTCAACAATCAGGTCAGTTTGTTAGAAACTTCAACCAACCCCACTCTGAGCCCTTCTCTTCTACCTTTAACCCACCTCTGAGGTATGGTAATCCCATTTCTCATCCTCCTCAATTCCCTCCTCAAAACCCAAACCAATTCCAACATGGTCAAGGTGGTGGTAACTTCCATCAACCTTATCCTTTTGTTCCTCAACCTCAAAGGAACAATCCTCCTCCTGGATTCCACTATCCTAACGAGCCTTCCCAATTCCCCACCCAATACAATCGCTTTCCCAAGAACCAAAATAAAGGCCAACCCAATTTGGGACATGCCTCTTCTTCTAAACAACCATGGGAAAGTGCTGTAGAGGATCTTGCTTCCTTCACCCATTCTATCCTAAAGAACATTGAAACCCAAATAGGTCAACTTGCATCCCACCTTAGCCAGCAACAACCATCCAATTCATCCCAAATCCCAGCTCAACCATTACCCAACCCCAAGGGTAATGTAAGTGCAATTGCACTTAGATCAGGAAAGCAACTTTCTATGCCTCAAGATAAATCCTCAAACCCCCCTTTCGATATTGATCTAGAAAATGAAAAGAACAAAAAGCTGGAAAAGGAACTTGAATCCACTCCTTCACCTTCTTCCATTCCACTTAGGAACCCAATTCCTTTTCCTCAAGCCATATCCATGCCTAAGAAGTCCTTTGAACCTGATCCTGAAATGCTTGACATGTTTAGACGTGTTGAAGTGAACATCCCCCTCTTAGATGCCATCAAACAAATCCCTAAGTATGAAAAGTTTCTTAAGGAATTGTGCACCCATAAGAGGCAACTTAGGAACATTGAAAATGTTTCAACTCAACAGTCCATTCCCGTGAAGTGCAAAGATCCAGGGACCTTCACGGTTCCATGTCAAATAGGGAGTTCCAACTTTGATGATGCACTCATAGACCGAGGAGCCTCAATTAATGTCATGCCCAAATCCATTTTCTCCAACCTTGGTCTAGGTCCCTTGCACCCAACGGGTATTGTCATTCAATTAGCCAATCGAAGCACTGCCAGTCCTGAGGGGATAATTGAGGATGTTCTTGTTCGGGTCAATGATCTTATCTTCCCAGCTGATTTCTATGTCCTTGACATGGAAGGTGAGACGACCTCTTCTCGATCTCCCCTAATTCTAGGAAGACCATTCCTCATGACTGCGAGAACCAAGATTGATGTCCACTCAGGCATCTTATCCATGGAATTCGGTGACCAACTGGTCAAGTTCAACATTTTCCAAGCCATGCGATACCCATCTGAGGATCACTCTGCATTCTCAATCCATGCTTTTGAGGAAACTTCTAAGATTCAATCGAACCCCAATCCACCATGTTCTTCATGTTCTAATGATAAAGGATCTTGTGAAATCTGCACCATGATTAACAAAGTCATAAATGGTGAAGTTGATGTGGACCTCTCATTCATAGACTCCATCAATCTAGAGGAACTTGAAAACTCTCTTGAATCCCACATCAACTCTGATCTCTACTGCTCCACCTTGGACAATGTTGAGGAAAATGATCCAAACCCATCTAGAATCCCTTCTCCTACTCTTAACTTGTCTAGCTCTCCAATAAAGGCTGAAACTGATCTAAAACCACTTCCTTCACACCTCAAGTATGCATTCCTTTTCCATGATCCCTCCTACCCTGTCATTATCTCTGCTTCACTTTCTGAAACTGAGGAGTCCCAACTTGTTCAAGTGTTAGAAGAAAACAAAAATGCCTTAGGTTGGACCCTAGAGGATATTCCAGGAATCAACCCTGCCCTTTGCATGCATCACATCCATCTAGTGGAATCATCCAAACCAATTAGGCAACCTCAAAGAAGACTCAATCCACTCATACTTGAGGTAGTTAGGGAAGAGATTACCAAGCTTCTTCAAGCTGGTATTATCTACCCAATTTCTGATAGTGAATGGGTTAGTCCAATTCAAGTCGTTCCTAAGAAGGGCGGGATAACATTTGTCACAAATGAACATGGAGAAGTGGTCACAACTCGAGTGAAAAACAAATGGCGTGTGTGCATCGATTATCGCAAATTGAATGCTGAAACACGAAAAGATCACTAACCACTTCCTTTCCTTGACCAAATGCTTGAGAGATTGGTCGGAAAGTCACACTATTGCTTTCTTGATGGTTACACCGGCTACTTCCAAATTCCAATCGCACCTCAAGACCAAGAAAAGACCACATTCACTTGCCCCTTTGGAACCTATGCCTATAGGCGAATGCCTTTTGGCCTTTGTAATGCTCCTGCAACATTCCAGTGGTGTATGATGAGTATCTTTTCTGAATTCATTGAGAATTGCATGGAGGTCTTCATGGATGAATTTACCATTTATGGCGAGTCATTTGAATCTTGCTTACATTCACTCTCTTTGGTCCTTCAAAAGTGTGTCAAGTGCAACCTTGTGCTGAATTTTGAAAAATGTCACTTTATGGTTTCAAATGGGATTGTTCTAGGGCACATAATTTCTCAAGAGGGTATCCAAGTTGATCCAGCCAAAATTGAGGTGATCCAATCACTTCCTGAACCCAAATCAGTTCGAGACATTCGGTCCTTCCTTGGTCATGCCGGTTTCTATCGGCGATTCATTCAGAACTTCAGCAAGATTTCCCTCCCACTCACTCGTTTACTTCAAAATGATGTCACATTCAATTTTGATGAGGCTTGCAAGAGAGCCTTCATCGAACTCAAATCTGCTCTCACATCTGCTCCAATAATCCAACCCCCAGATTGGTCCTTACCATTTGAATTGATGTGTGATGCTTCTGATAGGGCCATTGGGGCTGTTCTTGGTCAAAGAAGAGAAAACATTCCTCATGTCATCTTTTATGCCTCAAAAACATTGGATGAAACTCAATCACACTACACTGTGACTGAAAAATAACTTTTAGCTGTGGTTTTTGCCTTGGATAAATTCCGGCCCTATCTCTTAGGTGCCAAAATCATCATCTTCACGGACCACTCAGCATTAAAGTTCTTACTTAAGAAAAGTGATTCCAAACCAAGGCTAATAAGATGGATTTTAATGCTCCAAGAGTTTGACCTTGTGATAAAAGATAAACCTGGAAAAGAAAACCCTGTGGCTGACCACCTGAGTAGAATTTCTAATTCTTCTCATTCTGAAATAATTGATCCTGAATTTCCAACTGAACACCTCTCATCTCTCACTCCAAAGTTACCATGGTATGCCCCAATTGTCAATTACATGGTTTCTGGTGTTTTCACTGAATATTTTTCAAAAGAACAAAAAGAAAAGATGAAAAGTGATTCAAAACATTATTTTTGGGAAGATAATAAACTTTGGAAAACTGGGGCTGACATGGTAATTAGGAGATGTGTTGATGAAACTGAACAATCCTCCATCTTGGAATTCTGCCACTCAATGCCTGGAGGTGGCCACTTTGGACCACAAAGGACTTCTCGAAAGGTCCTAGATTCTGGATTCTTTTGGCCTTCACTCTTCAAGGACTCACACGAGTTCTGTCAATCATGTCCCACTTGCCAAAAGTTTGGCACAATTTCTAAAAGAAACGAAATGCCTCAAAAGCCATTAATCTTCTGTGAGCTTTTCGATGTTTGAGGCATCGATTTCATGGGACCTTTTCCCCCTTCCAATGGATTATCCTACATTCTCCTTGCTGTTTACTATGTTTCTAGGTGGGTCGAGGCCAAACCCACTAGGAAAGACGATGCTCAAACTGTGAGTGAGTTCCTCAAAACTCATATCTTCCATCGATTCGGAACACCACGTGTTTTGATAAGTGACTTAGGAACTCATTTCTGTAATAGAACCATGGAGTCACTTTTGAAAAAGAATGGGGTTGTACATAAAACATCCACTACATATCACCCTCAAACAAATGGAATGGCTGAACTTTCTAACAGAGAAGTGAAAAGAGTGCTTGAAAGAATTGTTAAGCCCACAAGAAAAGACTGGCCCGATAGACTTGGTGAAGCACTCTGGGCCTATCGAACAGCCTATAAGACACCCATTGGGATGTCTCCATTTAGGGTAGTTTTTGGTAAAGCCTGTCATTTACCAGTTGAAATCCAACATAAGTCATTTTGGGCTGTCAAAACTTGTAATTTAGATTGTGAAAAATCTGGTGAAGAAATATTGTTGCAGTTGACTGAATTGGAGGAGCTTCGACTCGATTCGTATGAGAACTCCATTCTCTACAATGAAAAGGCAAAGTCACTCCATGACAAGCACATTATTCGAAAGGTATTTCATGAAGGTGAAAAGGTAATGCTCTTCAATTCTCGATTTCGACTTCACCCAGGTAAGCTCAATTCTCATTGGGATGGACCTTTTATTATTACTAATGTTTACCCATTTGGTGTAGTGCAAGTCGAAGACCCTTCTTCAAAAAGAACATTCACGGTAAATGGACACCGGTTAAAGCATCACCATGAGAGGCCATTCACTTCAGGTTCCACATCGACTTCCATTGACCCACCACTAGATGGAAATGGCGACCCACCAAATCCAAACCAGGGGGCACCTCTTTCCCTTTAACTCTCTCTATATCTCTTCCTCTCTCTACCTCTTTCTTCTTCTTACTCTCTCTTTCATTTTGTTACCACTTTATTCATCAAACCCTTTCTTTTTATCTTTCTTGTGTGGGTGTGTATTTTTTTTTAAAAAAAAACCTTAAAAACTAAAAAAACCAAAAAACACAATTACTTAAAAAGAATTACAAAAAAAGAGTCATGCTTACTCACCATCTAGTTTTGAAATTTTGTCCAACCATTTTGGGGAGTCAAAGGCTTGTTTTAAACTCAAATATATTGAATTTTTATCTCAAACTTGGGTAAACAATTTTGTGTCAATAACAAACATTTTGAATGAACAATTTTTGGTGGAAAATGATTCTCCCCTACCGTGAGGAATAACATTAGCCTTCATGCCAAGGTCATCTATGGCCATCTTTTTCATTGTGTGTCTTCACCACTGATTGTGAGTCTTGAGTTTGTGGACCTTCGAGCTGAATTTCCATCTTTTGTGTGCATTAATATGATAGAGGCATTTTCTAAGCCACATGAGAATCAGAATAGCCAAATAGCCTCCCGTTACCCTTACATTGATCCTACTTTTGAAAGCCCCTTTGAGACTATGAAAACCTTTCTTTTGATAGCCACATTACAAGCCTAATACCTTGTCCCACCCAACATCTTCATGGATTTTCATTGTACAATTTATTGAAATTTAAGTGTGGGGGGAATGGACTTCATTTTTGGGCGTACTTTCATTGATTTCCAATGTGTCATCATATGCTTGAGGGCAAGCATCCATTCAAGTGTGGGGGAGAGGTTGTAATTCTGTGAGCTTTGTGGTGTATATGTGTAATTGTCATTTGTACAAAAGTCATTGAAAAGTGTTCAAAAAAATGAAAAAAAATTATATTAAAAAAATGATGAAAAAAAAAAGGAATGGGTTGTGTCTTGGGTGGGTCAAAAATCATTCATCATCAACCTTTGATCGTGTTATAACTACTAAAATTAGTTCCATGAGAAGATCAAACATGGGTTGGGAGATGACTGTGAGACTTGTTTCAAGCACAACTTTCGAAAAAAAAGAGCAAAAAGAAAAAGAAAAAAAAAGAACACTTGAATATTTTTGTATTGTGTCATTATTGGAAGTCTTCCATGTTGTACATATTCCATCATCTCACCCTATTCCATTTTCTATCTCCCTCACTTTTCATTCATCACACATTCATTCCCTTGTAAATATGTGTTTCTATTTCCTTTCAAATCAAATTTCAAAAAAAAATGTGCATTGATTTTTCCATGTTGGTGTTTTTAACCCCTCTTTTCCTTTGGACATTATATACCTACCGTCCCATAGCCACTGAAAAACCCCTTAAAAGACCTCTTGATTCTTGTACACATTAGATTTGGGAATGGAAGCTGAGAGCTCTTACAAACTCTTGATTTTCACTTTTTGTTGGTGAATGAGTGAACCTCCTAAAATACATTTTTATCATCTTGAGAGGAGTAAGTTTTGAGTGCCTACATTTTCTAATTCAAACCTTGAACATGAAAAAATGAATTGTTTCTGATGCATTATTGTGAACCAAATTTGTTATGGAATTCAATATGGATGAGTGAAATAGTCTAAACCTCCCCTGATTGGAGAAAACAAAATTTTTATATTTGTTGGTGAGTGAAAATGATTTTGTCATGTTTTTATATTTGTTGCACATGAGGACACGCGCAAATCTAAGTGTGGGGGAGTTTATGTTATTAATATTTTCATGACTTATTATATTCCCCCTTTACTTATTTTATATGAAATGTGCATAATTTGTGTGAAATATTAATGTTTTAATATTAAGTATAATATTTGAGCATTTTTAGAAGTAGTCAAATTGAGTCAGTTTAATGTTTTAATTATAACTATCACTATACTGATTCAAATTATGTGGTTCTTGTTTTTTAGGATTCTCCTTTCAATATACAACATTTCATTAGAAGGAACCATGATCCAATTCTGCCATTTGAAGGTTCATATGGTCCTCACAAACAAGACCAAAGAATCTGTGAAGAAACTGGACTATTCATGAAGATTGATTTACTGGGATCAATCTAGAAGTTCAAAAACCTTAACTCTCCACCATAATTCTGGGGACACTACATGTCATCTTGGATAAAAATTTCATGGCCCAAATCCAAGTACAAGGGGCCCAAATGAATCTTTGAAGTCCCGCCCACCATTCTGGCAGAGAATGAAAATCAGTATAGTATGAATGACATATCTCCTGATTTAATCATCCAAGAGAGCTGAGAGTTTGCAATGTGAAATAGGGGATGTAGACGGCCGACTTTGTTGAAGACACCATTCGGATTTGAAGGCATCTTAATATTCCAAAACCCTTTCACATTATGGACTTCAAAAAGACTGGATTGAAATGGACATTTTATGTTTGTTTATTAATCCGGACATAACTTTTTATCCTTACGTCCAAATGACTCCAAATTTTGAGAGTAGTCAGACAACGTTATTTCCTACAACGTTTAAGAAGACGATATTTGAAGATTCGGCTGTCTGAATTTCCAAATTAGCGATGCAAGTGGAGGGACAGATTGGGAATGCAAACAGTCCACTCCTTGGGCTATAAATACTCTCCCCTTCTCTCCTTGAGAGGGGTTGGCATTTCAGAAGAGAGGAGATCATATTGGCATGACCAAAGCTTTTCCAAAGGCTTGGGAGGACCTGCCAAACTCAAGTTTTCACTTGAGAGACCTTTCCTCCTCTCTTTCTTTTCACTTACTTTTGTGTTCTTCATTTTTGTAATCTTGTAATTCTCTTTCTTTGTAATTCTGTTTTAATGCAAGTTACTTCTTAAATATCTCTTATTCTCTTCCACCTTCTGTATTTTAATATTAATGTTCTTAAAATAGTTTAAATTCAGTTCAATCCCCTTCCCTTATTAAGCTTCCTCATTCAATCGAAATTCCATTTTTGATTCTTAAATTATTTCGTGTGTGTGTTCGGCACACTACTCTTATCTTGTCCCTTTCTTTTTCTTGTCTTTATAATTCATCACCATAAACATATATTACCAGATTATTAATCACCCAAATGGATGAGTAAATATCTCATTGGAGTGAGTTATAATTTAGGTATGTTAAGTGATTGAGAGCTTCTGCTCGATGAATATTCTTTGAATTAACATTGTGTATGTTGGACTTAACATGTCATGGATTAATGACTTGTTTTGTTTAACATGTGGTTTCCATGGATTATTGGAACCATAAATACACAACCATAAATAATATCTGATTGAGATTATAACCTTAAGTTAAGTTAAGTCTTGGTTTAAAGCCTTAACACTTAAGAATTCTAATCAACATCATCTTATGACATGGGTGTTAATTTAAATGCAATATAAAGAAAAGCTCGAGGATATCACAAGCTTAACTAACCTAATGATGAACTCACCCCAATCTTTATCAATTTGGTAAATCAAACATCATCCATAAATCATTTCAATTAAGCTCTGCAAACAAACCCCCCTAATCAAAATACAATCAACTAAAAACAAACGACTACTACAAAGTATCATCGCCGAGGATTCGACCCGAGTGCTGCTATACACATTAGTAGAGCACCGGAACCTTGAACGGTCGATAGGCGACAATCGGCCGCACTTTCACCGGCCTATGTTGACTGGCCGTCTAGCGCGGTGGGCTGTGATTCCCCAGCAGTTCGACATCTGGTATGTGTCTCAGAAATCCATCAAAGGGCAAGCATTGGCAGACTTTCTGGCTGCTCACCCGACCTGCGCGGATCAGCCGCTGGATCTAGGCTTTCCTGATGAGGCCATTCTCTCGGTCGATCATGGCGATCCATGTTGGCAGATGCACTTTGACGGTGCCTCCCGGAGACCCACCGGTAGAAGACTCGATAATCCTAAGCCCAACAAAGTGGGTTTGGGTATCGTCTTCATTACCCCGGAGCAAGCCGTGCTGCCATACTCTTTCCTGTTGTCAGAGGACTGTACCAACAATGAGGCGGAATACCATGCCCTCATCACCGGCCTCGAGTTGGCTCTCGAGATCGACGTGCCCCATCTGTGTGTGAAAGGGGACTCCGAGCTGGTCATTAAGCAGATCAATGGCGACTATGTTGTCAGGAAGCCGGAACTTGTGCCATTGCTGGAGTGCACCCTCCTTCTGATGGCCCAGTTCCCTTCTTGGCCAGAAATTGTCCATATTCCCCGGTCGCAGAACGGTCGAGCAGATGCTTTGGCCAGCCTTGCTGCGTCACTCGCGGAGCCTGAACAGGACAACCTGATCGTCCGCGTGACGCACCGCAGGCTCATCGCTCCCGTTATCCCGGAGGGAGATCGCGGCCTGTCGGTAAGTAGTCTTACCACGGTTGCCCCTGTGCCCGGAGCCCCGAGTAACCCAGATATGGCAGTCGAATCAACCTCTGATTGGAGGGTGCCTTTTGTTGAGTACCTCCAACATGGCATTCTCCCGTCGGATCGGGCCGAGCGCGAGCGAGTTCGACGACGCGCATCGCAGTTTGTCCTCCAGAGCAGTCCCGGCCTGGAGCAGATCCTCTATAGACGCAGATTTGATGGTGTTCTCCTCCGTTGCCTTCAGGGGGTTGAGATCCCATGAGTCATGCAAGAGGTTCATGCTGGTTCATGTGGTGCCCACCAGACTGGGCCGAAGCTGTCCCACCAGATTCATAGGTTGGGATACTTCTGGCCCTCCATGATCCGTGACTGCATCGAGTATGCCAGGAGGTGCCATGCGTGCCAGGTTCATGCGAACTTTGTGCATCAGCCGCCGGAGCCTCTCCATACCACCAGGTATTCTTGGCCCTTTGTAGTCTGGGGACTGGACGTTGTGGGACCTTACCTGCCAGCGACAGCTCGCCAGTGCCGGTTCATTCTGACCGCCACGGACTTCTTCTCCAAATGGGCAGAGGCGATTCCGCTCATAGAGGTCAAGTCCTGTTCGATCGCTGACTTCGTGACCTCCAACATCATTTATCGATTTGGAGTGCCTCACGCTATCCTCACGGATAACGGAGCCAATTTCCGAGAAGCCGAGTTGAAGAAGTTGTATGTCAAGTACAACATTCGCTCGAACCATACATCTCGCTATCATGCGCAGGCGAATGGACAGATCGAGGCGTTTAACAAGACCCTCTCTAACATTCTACAAAAGATGGTTGGTCAGAACAAGAAGAGTTGGCCGGACAAGCTCCCCAACGCCCTCTGGGCTTATCGGACGACGACTCGCAATTCCACCCAGATGACCCCTTATTCCCTGGTGTATGGAGCTGAGGCCGTCCTGCCCATCGAGATCCAGTTACTGTCCTTGCGCACTGCGGTCTACGACCAGCAAGCGCCGGACAGAGCTGCCGAAGCCCGTCTAGTCGAGTTGGAAGCACTGGATGAGAAAAGACTTCGCGCTTTGCACAACTTGGAGAGGCATCAGAGCAGAATGGATCGAGCTTTCAATAAGAAGGTTCGCCTTCTCTCCTTCCTGTAGGGTGACCTGGTATTAGCCCTAAGAGCACCAATGATCCCCGGCAGGAAGCCGCCCAAGTTGGAGCCCAAGTGGGAGGGACCTTTTGTCATCCACAAGGTCTATCCCAATGGCGCGTACTCCCTGGCGACTATGGATGGTGAGCGTGTCACTCCTCCCACCAACGCTGGGTTCCTCAAGCAGTACTTTGCCTGAGCGCACTTCGTCCGCGCTGCAAGACGTTAAAATTCCAAGTGTTTCATCCTGCATGACGCTAAACTACACCACGTCCGAGCTACAAGACGTTAAACTGTTCAGCATTCGTCCCGCATGACGCTAAACTGCACCTCGAGAACTACATGCGGCTTGATTCCCATCCTCATGGGATACGTAGGACCGCCTGAACATTCATGTTTCAGGCCCAGCACCATCCTGCGGGAATTTCCATCCCATCTCGGGCCCTTGGCCCAATTGCCTCTGGGTATGCGGCATATGGTGTGAACGCGGGGCTATGCCCTCATTCATGTCGGTTTGCTCGCCACGCTGTACGCCCCCCACGTTTGGGGATGCCTTCTGCTCCCCCCTTTCCTTTTTCGTCCCGCATGATGTTAAACTGCACTTCAAAGAACTACGTGTGGCTTGATTCCCATCCTTATGGGATACATAGGACCGCCTGAACATTCATGTTTCAGGCCCAGCCCCATTTCCCGGGAATCTCTATCCCGCGTTGGGCCTCTGGCTCAAGTTCCCCTCCTTTTTGTGCGAGGCGTGTGGCGTGAGCGGGGGATTATGTCCTCATTCACGTTGGTCTACTGGCCGCGCCGTACGCCTCCCACGTGTGTAGGGCTACCTCACACCCCTCATCGTCCTGCATGACGTTAAACTGCCTCTCAAGAACTACGTGCGGCTTGATTCCCATCCTTATGGGATACGTAGGACCGCCTGGACGCTTGTGTTTTAGGTCCAGCCCCGTCTCTTGGTTGATCACGGGGATCTTCTGTCTTTTGGTTGCTCTCAGGGTGAGCCCTCTGGCCCTTTCCGGTGATCTGTTAACATGTTTTGGGTACTCAGGTCTATGACCCGTAGTGTCGGATTCAATCCCGACAAGTCCTGTGTTGCTTGTCGGGACTCACGCTTCTTCTGGTTCGAGCCTTCACCCAAAGGGATCCTCGTTAGCGGTTTGGGTACGATGCCTCAGTGCTCTCCTACCGCTCTGGGTCGATTTACCGGCGGGTCCTGGGCCGCAAATCGATATGAATCCTGCGCTTGAGCGGTTGATGCTCGTTTGCTTGCCCCATCCTAGGCTGACGCGATCGGATGTTGTGTTGCGAATATGGTCAGCGACATCCTTGATCGCCATGTCGGCTCTTTCAGGCTCTGAACATTGGTTGCGCAGTCATCATCACACTCCGCCTTTGTGTGTTGTAGTGTAATCTCGACACTCTCTTCATACTGACCTTCAGTACACCTTTACACGTTAGACAGGCCAACCAGGGTAATGGTGTCTTTCGAGGCTCCCACGATCTGAGCACCAAGGATATATGCTGATGTCCTCCCTAAGGGACATGTGTAGCTGGACCCTCATCCCCATAAGGAGGAAGGAGTCGCCCGAACAATCGCGTTATGGGCCCAGTATAGCTGGAGGCTAGCATCTCTGCCCCTCGGGTGATAGACATACGCAGGCCCCTATCCCAGGATCCTTCTCCTGGAATCGTGCGTGACCGCAGGGCTGGGTATGTTCCCACCTCTGCTGGGTCTGCCGTATCGCAATAAGTGGATTCCTCCATGGTCCGAACCACACGACCATAAACTGTGTTGTCTGGTCCTACCACACGACCGTAAACTGTGATCGTCTTGGCCGCCCGACGAGAAACGACACTGCATTGTGATGTTCTCTTCAGAGGACACTCACGTTGGGCGCTGGTTAATAACCACGCCATTCATCAATGCCTTTCATGGCTTGATTATTGTGGCGACGCCAGGGATTTCGTAATCACAGGCATGTCGCTGCACAAAGAAAAACCATCCGCCTTTAAGGACAAACAAGAAATATCAAATACCGCTTCTTCTGTGTGCGAGGGTCAGACCCGCACCCCTCCCCGCGCTGGTGCCCGATTGTGTTGCGCCGCGCTTCAAGAACTACGTGTGGCTTGATTCCCATCCTTATGGGATACGTAGGAACGCCCGGGTGTTTGAAACTTTGGGTCCAGCCCCCCACATCTTAGAGATTCCCCCTTCTCTGGGGAATCCGCCGCCTTCGAGTCACCCTCAAGGCGTGTCCCGCGACCCCTTGCAGTGGTCCACCGGTGTCAAGAGTACTCTGGTTTATTGCCAGGAGGGTCAGGTTCAGCTTGGTCAGGTTCCTTCCACTCTTCAGGCTTCGTGCTCCCTTTCATTCGGACCCATCGCCTACGCCCTGGGTGGATCCCCCGTGAACGGTCTGGACACAATGCCTCAGTGCTCTCCCACCGACTCGGGCTGGTGCCCTTAAGGGCCTCGGGCAGCAAATCGATATGAATACTGCCCTTGAGCGGTTGATGCTCGTTTTCTGCCTCATTCCATCAACGGTCAGTATGATATTGATGCTGCTTTTCCGCCACGGTCGGCATTACTCCCATATCGTTATGCCGGTGCCCCCAGTCCTTGAGTGAATGGCCGCATGATTCACATTACGTTTTCCACCTCCCATTCTGACCAGGCGAAACCTCGACACTCTTGACACCATCCCTCAGTGCATCTTCGCATATCCAGGGGATAGGACCACGATGTGGCGTACTTTGAGGTTCTTATGGTCCGAGCTCTAAGACCTTAAACTAAGATCTGCCCCTATGGTCCAAGCTCTACGACCCTAAACTAAGATCTCCCCAAACGGGGTTCTACCTCCCGCATGACGTTAAAACTGCACTTTCAGAACTACGTGTGGCTTGATCTCCAGCCTGATGGAGTACGTAGGAACGCCCGGGCATCTCGACTCGGGTCCAGCCTCAGGGATCGCTAAGTCCCGCCCCTCCTCGTCGCCGGCCGTCTAGCCTGGCTTCTGGTAGAGTGGTGCAGTTGTGATATTCTCCCCGATTCAGCTCGGAATGCCCCATCGCAATGATGGGAAGCGACAGTTTCCTCGTCAAAGGGGTTCTGTCTGAGAATTGGGGTGATTCACGGCCAGATTAGTGCATCCGCCTAATACGCTTTCCCCACGGTGGCGCAATTTTGGGAGTGTTGGGTTCTGTCCGAACAAATCATCACTTCGCCCCACGCTTCGCATGCCCTGTTGATCCGGATTTCCATCCTTGTTCCTGAAGGAACCCCCAAAGCGGCATTGATGATGACATGTGATCCGCCTCCTGCAATATGAATGATGATCTGCGGTCCGTCTATTGCAGTAGTATGGTCGATTGATCCATTGTCCGCTTGCCGTCTTGGGCATTTCCTGGAAGGCCGACCGTTGTGGATTTCTGAATTCGGGACACGCGATTCACCCTTTCTCATTTTCCTATGTTCGGATAAAATCTCAACGCCCCTAGCGTTGTCCCGCTCGTGTGTCGGAATAAGTTGGGGGGATGATACATTGATTAGGCTTGAGGTCTCCTTTCCTAGGAATGACCTCCCTCTTTTCCTTAGAAATCCAGGCCCAATTACGGATTCCTGAAGCTTGGTTAACGCTCCCGCGAGACAATGAATTTTGGTTGAGCATGTTAAGCCAAAAGATGCAGATAAATATATTGGTTCATACAAATGGATCGAAATATTGAGTAGCGGAAGCAAGTGTTATGGGAATGGAAAAAACAAAGCCCTTAGGGATCAGCGTGCTGAATAAGTCTTTCTAACACCGCTACCCTTTGGCTGGAGGCCTCCAGAGCTGCTTCTCGCTCTCTGCGTGCCCTCTCCTCGTCGGCGGTCGCAGCACGCAGTTCGTCGATTCTGGCCTGTGCACGCTCCCGCTCGACTTGAAGTGTGACCATCTGTTGGCCCGCCTCCGTCAGCTGTACCTGGGCGTCAACTAGTTGGGCCGTTAGTTTCTCCACAAGCTCAGTGCACGTTGCGACGAAGGCCTCCATCTCTGCCGCCTGCCCTTCGAGACGCCGGACATCCTGATCCGCCGCGAGGAGCGCCCGCGTGTTCTCCGACACGTCCCGACATTGTGCGACGTCGGCACGTCGGCGGCTCTCGCGCATCTTTCCGGCCATGAAATCACGGACCGTCAGGTGGAGGCGTTGAGCATCAGCTCCCCCGGCACACAGGAAGCACAACCAGGTTTGAAGGGATCCCATGCGCCCCAGCCACTCCGATGGGTCTCGCTTGAGGAAGCGCTGGATGCACTTCCACCCCCTGCGGCGCGTTATCCGGATCTCCTCGACCACCTCCGCGTCCGAGTCGTCCATCTCCTCGGGGTTGGCAGGCCGGTAGGCAGGGAAGGCAACCAGCAGGTCTGATGTAGGGTCCGCCCCTGGGATGTCCTCACGGGGGATAGGTTCCCCAACATCTGGGCGACCTTCTTCTCTCGCCCCAGTGGCGTCGAAACCCTCGTCAGCCCCCGACCTCTCTCCGATGTCAGCACCGCCGGCGTCCGCAGCCCCCTGATCAACAGTTGGTGGGGCCGGCTCGGTTTGGGAAGTCTGTTCCGGAGCAGGCGGCAGGTCCGCCACTGGTCCACTCGTTGATGGCCCGGGTTCGGCAGCCCGACGAGCCTCCAGTGTTGAGATCACTGCGCAGGGCATGCCGTGGTTAATCATGGATCGTCAACGGAAAGCACCAACCGTAAAGTAAGGAGACTTACGGGAATCCAGAGCGTCATCTTCCGCTATCCCGGCCGCCGCGGGAGCAATTGCAGCAGGGGACCCTTCCGCGCTTGTCAATTCAATGATGGGTGTCTGGCCCCCGCCTTGTCCTGCTGGCGCCTCTCCTACTCTTACTGAGGATGCCTGACCGACATCCACGCACTCCTAAGAAAGGTGGAGAAGTGGGTTAGAAGATGCATAAGAGAATGGATGAAGCAGGTTGAGTAGGGATAGAAGCGGACCTCGAGGAGCTCAGTGACATCAACATTGTCAGAGCCGGCCACCTCGCCGCTCCCCCGTGGGCTCCCCTGATGGGACCTTCCCTCAGAACCTTCATCCTCACCCGTCTCCTCCTCTTCCTCGGAGTCTTCGTTACTCTCATCTCCCTCCGGCGGCATCTATTCTGGAGCAGGCTCTCGACCGAGCATCACCTTCACCAGAAGGGACGGCTCCGCACGCTGACCATGTTGGCGCGCGTACTCGTCCATGGCCGTCAGATATGCATACCGCCGGTGGAAGTTCTCCCTGTCGGCGATCTGGAGGCACCCGACCTCTGGCAGATGGATTCCTTCTCTGAGTATCTTTCGCCAGATGGCTTCGGTCCCCAGTGACTGCCGCAGGGTCATCCAGGCCGACCACAGCACTGGGAAGACTGCATTGTGGGAGGGTTCGAGCAGACGCCTCACCTGCTTCCCGGGCCGCTCCCCAACCGCCACATGTGCCCCCTCTCCGGGCGCTGAAGTCGTGGCGGCAGCTTGTGATGTGCCCGCCGCTGAAGTCCCTGCCCGCGCCGGCTCCGCTGCTTGGCGCGCCTCCGTTCTCCCCTGTGTGGCGGCGCTTCGCCTCCTTCCTTGACGCCCGGTCTCCGCACGGGTGACCTCGAGCCGCCGAACTAGCTTCCGTAGAAGCCCCTCGGGGTACGCGATGGCCCAATGTTCGGCATACTCGGTTGCCAAGCCTGTGTCGACCCCGGTAGGAGGGAGAGTGATGACCTCGCCAGAGCCGAAAGCGGCGAACATCAGCCACATCTGGCGAAGGACGCCAGGGTTCGTCTCCTCCCGGACAGTAGTGAATACCCTCTTCGGCATCCGTTGAAGGCACCCGAACTGCCTGGCGAACCGGGTTGGCACGTAGGGCTCGCAGATCACCTTCCCGTCGATCCGAGCCACGAGCACCCCGCCCCGCATGTTCAGGAAGTACTCGTGCTGCTCTAGCGGACCCTGCCCGTTGTCGATCATCTGGCCAACGGGAGTGGGGAACGGGCTGAAGTTGAAATTGGCGTGATTGCCAATCCGAATCCTCACGCCCTCCTCATTTAGGGTCATCGGAGCGACCCCCGCAATGTTCAGCAGGGAGGGTCGCAGGCCGTTTCCCGGAGGAATGATGGCATTTGGAAACGTGTACCCACCAAGGTGAGCAGCCACCCAGCCGTGGAAGAATTGAAAGGGCCCACAGATCCTTTGTGGCGACCCCCCTCGCGAGATGCGTCCCAGGATGGCATACATCTTCGCCAGCACCGGTACCCCAAGGTTGTATCTTTTGTTGGCGGCCATGGCACCCGCCATCGCCAGTGTCGCCGGGCGGACGCCCATTCTCGCGTCCCGCACTGGCAGGAGCCACCCACTCAGAAAGGCGGCCAGGAACGCCGCGTACCGGTCGGGCACCGCTTCCCCCTGCCTGGCATTTTGACCGCTGGGTCATGCTCCAAGAACTGGCCGAACCACTCCTTGTAGGCTATGTCCTTATGGAAGTCTTTGATCCCGAGCCTCTGCGTAGCCAGGTCAAGTAGATGCCATGTCAGAATGGGAGTCTGTGACCTGTCTTCCCAGGTGTTCTTCGGGGGCAGGAACTCATCGTATTGGTAACCCTCCAGCAGGATACCTCCGATGTAGTGGATGTCCCAGAGACCGATGCTGACCTCCCCATGCTGAAGATGGAAGGTGTTGGTATCCGGGGACCAGCGGGTGAACAACTCCGGCCCGAGCTTGGACTGCTGGTAGAAGTGGAACTGCGACGTCCACACCGCCTCAAACAGGCCGATGTACCGCAGCTCCTCCGCGAAGTGATCGCAAGTGTGGCGTACCCAGAACGCCCAGGCCCACTCACTGGTGAAATTGCCCCCAGACCGCAAGTCCCAGTCCTTCAGCCAGCCCTTGGTGTCGTCGGTGACACTCTGGCGATATGTGCTCGAGTAGAGGGCTGGAGAGTTCTCCGCAGTAGGCTCACTTCCGACGATGGTTCGCGTCCTCGGGTTCAGGACATAGACATCTAAGCGCCTGGTCTCCCTGGCAGGATGCCCATTGTTGGTGATGTTATAGCGGGGAACCTCATCCTCCCGAGTCACCCAGGTCCGTGGCGCATCAACCTCGAACCCTGGCACCGGAACCTCATCCAGGATGCCAAAGTTCCAGAGCGGCAGGTTGTCCGACAGCGGATATGTCTTCTGGGCCGGCGTCAGCAAGTCGAACAAGGATTGGTTGTTGGAAACAATCTCCTTGGCACCGTATACCTCCTCATTTGCTGCCATCTCAGCTCTGCGAATGGTGGCATCCCCCTCATTCCCTTGATTCGCGGCCATCTTAGAAGCTTCGGGAGTCGTGCGGGTTAAGGGATGAAGCGTGCGGAATCGGACGAGGCTGGTAGAGAAATTTGGGAGTTGGCGCACAATCCTAGTGGACGGCGTGCAATTGGGAAGTCCGTCGCGTAAAACCCCGGGTGTTCGCGCAAAAACAGGCCGAAATCCGGAAGGTTAGCGCGACGAACGGGTGAATTCCGTGCCGGAAAGGGCAATTTCGCGCGCGAGAGCTTGAATGCTTATCGCGCGGAAGGCCAGTGTACGGTGCGGGGGACCCAGGGCCCCTATTTATAGGTGAGGCCGGGTGTCCGCGCTGTGCGGAAAGAGCTTTGCGCGACCGAGACGGCGAATTTCGCGCCCGACGCCCTTTTTGCGCGCCACAGTCCCGCGCCACCCAGGACTTCGGCATTCCGGCGTCTCCCTCGGAACCCGATCGTTGCGACCTCTCGCCGATCAGATTCCGAGGGGGGGGCTTTTGTAGATGCCGTAAAAGTCCGGTGTTCCCAAACGAAGCTCCGGATACGGAAAGCGAGGTCATATTTGGAGTCGGAAGCATGTTTCGGAGGGCCCGAAGGCCTTGCGCGGAATTTTGGAGACCCGCGCGCAAAGTTGTCGAGCTGCGCGCAAACCTCCCGGGATGCGCGCAATGCGCTGGGCCGGCGCGCGATTTTGCACGCCCGTGGCCCGCGCGACTCCCTTGCGCGCCGGACCCGATTCCGCGCCCGCGAAGAGGATTCCGCGCCCACGAACCGGATTCCGCGCCCGGGGTTGCCTATAAATATAAGGCGACCCCGACGTTTTGAAGGTGGCCGGAATTCGAAAGGTCTCTCGCGCGCGCAAGCCAACCCCCTCCGCGCGCGATGCCGATCTTCAGGTAACCTCTTTTCTTTCGCGCAATAAAGCCTCGGGGTTCGCCTTCGCGCGCAATCCCCTTGGCTCCTTTCCTTTGAAATAATTCTTCACCCAAAGGCTTTCGCGCGCAACAGAAGCCTCTTGCGCGCAATTGCCCTCGGGTGTGCGCAATCCAGCCCGATTGCGCGCACCCCCCCCTTTTTTCAAAGTGGCCATTCGTTAAAGAATGGGCTGTTGCCCCCGCGCGCTATCCGAAGTCCAGTGCGCGCAATCTCAATCATCTGCGCACAAAGCGCTGGCCCAATTGCGTGCCAGCCTACCCATTTGCGCGCCGACCCGCGGTATTGCGCGCCAAGCTTCTCTTTTGCGCGCAATCTGCCAGGGTCGACCCCTTTGACCCCCTGAGGGTACCCGCCTGCGTGGCGCCCGATGATCTTCATCATGGGTGCCCGCACCGTGTGTTGTCTTCCCGTGCGGCCCTCCAGGCTCGCGGGAAGTGACACGGACCCATCAGCGGCAGTATTCGTCCACGCGACAAGACGTTAAACTGCCAAGCATCCTCGTCCGCGCGACAAGACGTTAAACTGCCAAGCATCCTCGTCCCCGCGACAAGACGTTAAACTGCCAAGCATCCTCGTCCGCGCGACAAGACGTTAAACTGCCAAGCATCCTCGTCCGCGTGACAAGACGTTAAACTACCAAGCATCCTCTTCTGCGCGACAAGACGTTAAACTGCCAAGCATCCTCGTCCGCGCGACAAGACGTTAAACTGACAAGCATCCCCGTCCGAGCTACAAGACGTTAAACTGTTTAGCATTCATCCTGCAGGACGCTAAACTGTACTTCATCCGCGCGACAAGACGTTAAACTGCCAAGCATCCTCATCCGCGCTGCAAGACGTTAAACTGCCAAGCATCTTCGTCCTCAACACACGACGTTAAACTGTACTTCGTCCGGCAAGACGTTAAACCGTCCGCATCGCCCGATCCCGTGCCACGCATGCAGGGTCCCCCTCCCGATTTGGATGTGGCCCCCACCCGCTCGTCTCTGCAGGGATGTCGGGATGGGAGTGGACTTCGCCCACGGGGGCAGAATGTTACAAACAGAATGAACTACGTGGACTTTGATCCCTGTCTCCTAAATAGGGTACGTAGGAAGCCTCCCTGAGGTTCAAGCCCACCACCTGGTCGTCCCGGTCGTATTCACGTCGGTTCGTCCATCAGTGGACCCCTCCCGGGTTCACATTCGCGTCGATTCACCTATGAATCTGCTCTTGTGGGGGACTGCAAATGTGTATCTCCATTGCGCTTCCCCACTGCCTCTTTCTATCTCTCTCTTCAACGTCCAGCATGACGTAAAATTGTGATCCACCCGGCCATTCCATCCCCCTCTGTGCGAGGTGGTTCGGTTCAATCCTCCGCCCGGTAGCCTCGACCTCCTCGTGAGTCATCTTGCCATCGTCCAGCATGACGTTAAACTGTATATCCGAACTACGTTGACTTTTATCCGCGCTAACGCACGGTACGTAGGAAGCCCCTACGGGGTCCAAGCTCTTCACTCCATCATCCATCCTGATCCTTACCCGGGCCGCCACATCCCGGTGGGGTCATGCCATTTCATTCCACTCCACTTCACTTGGGAAGCCGCCCATGTGCTGGCCCCAGCGTCGGAGGTTCCCCGCAAGGGGTTCTGTCATCTGATCCACTCCTCGTGTTGATCAGTCTGAGGCCGTCCCCGCTGGACGTTAAACTCGCGGAATACCCCGTGTCAAGCATGGGAAGCTGAGGAAAACCTCAGGCAACGCAGTTCCCCGTACCCAGCATAGGATGCCTCAGGCCATCATGCCTTCGAGAAGCCCTATTAGGGACAGAAGGCAGATATGCAGAGCCGCAGTTTCAAGACATGCCCCCAGCACCCAGAGCTACCCGGTCTCCTCACTGCAGGTTGCTGCCCCGACCAGACCCCTTGGAGCGTCTGGGAGGAAGTAGCGTAATTAACTGGTGTCCATAAAGATATGGTGCCCGGAACGAGATTCATGAACATTCTTAAATCTATGAGGGAGACCCGGATTAGGCGACGAGTTCCGAGGAGACGTCCACAGAAGGAGGAGCCGACATCCCATCATCCCGGTTTCGATCAAGGAGGAGACGCCCCTGAACAAGGGACGGATGCCGCCCGCCTTTGGAAAGCGGGACTGCGGGGCCACAAGCCGCGCACCCATCCCCTCGGGTCGACGGGCGCACGCGCGAACGCGTCCTGGCGGAACAGCGTCGGAACGGAAACCCGACGCACATCCGCACCGAAACAACAATGATGGCCTGCGGATAAGTCATCTCACCACCGGACCCTCTACGTCAGGGGTCCCGGGTTCGTCAGACACAGTGGTTGAAGCCACTCCTGACTGGAGGGAACCTTTTTTCGAGTATCTCCAAAATGGTTGCCTTCCGGACGATCGGGCCGAGCGCGAGCGAATCCGACGTCGCGCGCTGCAATTTACCCTCCAGAGAGGCCCTAGTCTTGAACAGATCCTTTATAAATGGAGCTTCGATGGTGTCCTCCTCCGTTTCATTCAAGGAGTATAGATTCCTCAAGTTATTCAAGAGGTTCACGCCGGTTCCTGTGGCACCCATCAAGCTGGGTCGAAGCTGTCCCATCAAATCAAGAGGTTGGGGTACTTCTGGCCCTCTATGATCCACGATTGTATTGAGTATGCCAAGAGATTCCATGCGTGCCAAGTTCACGCCAACTTCCTGCATCGGCCGCTGGATCCCCTCCACCCCACCAAGTACTCTTGGCCATTTTCGGTATGGGGACTTGATGTAGTGGGACCATATCCACCGGCAACAGCCCGCTGGTGTAGGTTCATCCTGACTACTACAGAATTCTTCTCCAAGTGGGTAGAGGTAGTTCCACTCAAAGAGGTCAAGGCCCGTTCCATCGTCGACTTTGTGAGCTCCAATATTATCCACCGGTTTGGGGTCCCTCACGCCGTCCTCACCGATAACAGCACCAACTTCCGAGTGGATGAACTGAAGAAATTGTACGCCAAGTATGACATCTGTTCGAACCATACCTCCCGCTACCACGTGCAGGCAAACAGACAGATCGAGGTGTTCAACAAAACCCTCTCTGACATTCTGCAGAAGATGGTTGGTCAGAACAAGAAAAGTTGGCCAGACAAGCTCCCAATGCCCTCTGGGCTTATCGGACGACAACTCGCAACTCGACCCAGGTGACCCCATATTCCCTAGTGTATGGAGCTGTGTCCGTCCTACCCATTGAGATCCAGCTGCCATCATTACGCACTGCAGTCTATGATCACCAGGCATCAGATGAGGTAGTCAAAATATGTCTAGCTGAATTAGAAGCACTAGATGAGAACCGGCTTCGTGCCCTGCACAATCTTGAAAGGCATCAGGATAAGATAGCGAGGGCCTTAAACAAGAAGGTTCGTCTTTGTTCTTTTCTAAAGGGAGACCTAGTACTGGCCCTTCGAGCACCAATGATCCCCAGTAGGAAACCGCCCAAGTTAGAACCCAAATGAGAAGGGCCTTATATCATCCATAAGGTTTACCCCAACGGGGCGTACTCATTGGTGACCACGGATGGTGAGCGCGTAACTCCTCCCACCAATGCCAGGTTCCTCAAGCGGTACTTCGTATGATCCTATAGGGTCCCGCATGACCTTAAACTGCACGTTATGGTCCAACACGACCTTAAACTGCATCTTCTTCCTGCATGACGATAAACTGCAAAATGGTCCGAGTGCTATGACCTTAAACTAAGATCTCCCCCCGTCCTTAATACAAGACGTTAAACTTCATGCCAGTCAGGACTTCCTGACTAAGGCTCAGCCTCATGCCCCTTGGCCTCCTCGGGCTCACGACCCCCGTCTTCACTGCAGGACGTTAAACTGCAAGCTGGTCAGGTCTCCCTGAACACGGCCCGGCCTCAGGCCCCTTGGTTTTCCCCAACTCACCCTCTTGCGGTATTGTATGGTATGGTGTGGGACTACGTCCTCATTCAAATCGGATTACTTGTCGTACCTTACATATCCCCAAATGAGATGCATCCTCATTTCACATGATGTTAAAATACATCTCAAGAACTATGTGTGGCTTGATTCCCATCTTAATGGGATACGTAGGAATGCTCAGACGCCTCGTCTTGAGCCCAGCCCCAAGATTTTCTCTTCCACTATCCCCCCTGGGAATAGTTTCCTTGGAGGATTCTTTTGTAGTAAGGAGTAGGCTTTCTTAGCCCTGCTCACACAACCCCACTCATACAAGGATTGTAAGGGTTGGACAATGTGCCCACTCCCGTTCTTCTATCCTCCCACGTCCTCACCGCATGACGCTAAACTGCATGGCCTTCAAGAACTACGTATGGATTGAATCCCATCCTAATGGGATACGTAGGAACACCCAGACATTTTTTCTGCTGGCCCAGCCCAAAATCCAAAATCTTCCCCTCGGGTCAAAATATATGGTAGGGTGCACACTTTTTCCCCAACTCTCATCGAGCAAGCCTCGACCCGGCTGCACATCCCCCCTGGAGATGTTTGCCTCTTTCGTGGATGGATACAGCTATGCTTCACCTACTCCATGACTGGGATTCCATCATTTTTTCACACCCAGAGGGACCCCCAAGAATGGCCTGGATACTACGCACAAGGGCTCTCCTACCGATACGGGCCAATGCCCTCGAGGGTTTTCAAGTAACAAGATGATACAAGTCCCACGTTGCGAATTTGGTCAACGGTCGACACTCATTTGTTTCTCCCATATCAGGTCACCATAGGAACGCTGTGTTTCAAACATGGTAAACAGTATTCTGGATCTTCGGTTCCACCCCAAGATGTCCCAAACATCGAGTGCAGTGATTCGTTCCACCCCATCCCGAAGTGACGAACTTCCCTCCGAGTGGTGCTAGCGTTCGTGCCCACCACCCCAATTCCCCTATAAGGAATGTACGGTGTGGTGTAGGATTACGTCCTCATTCACGTTAGGTTACTTTTCATGTCGTACACCCCCCAGATTAGATACAGTTATCTCTTTCCCCATCCTTATGTAAGACGTTAAACTGCAAACCTGTCAGGCCTTCCTGACTGATGCCTGACCTTAGGCCCCTTGGCCTTCTCGGGCCCCTCCGCCAAACCTCTTACCAGGGGTGTACGGTGTGGTGTGGGATTATGTCCTCATTTACGTAGGGATCATGTACCATGCCGTACGACTTCCCTTACGAGGCCCAGCCTCAGGCCCCTTGGCCTTTTTCGGGCCCCGGACCAGGTCCTCTCTTATAGGAATGTATGGTGTGATATGAGATTATTCTTCTCATTCACGTCGGTTTATTTTCTGTACCATACACGTCCCTTGTTTGGGGGCATATTACTCTCCCCCTTGTCCCGTATGATGTTAAAATACATCTAGAAAACTACGCGTGGCTTGATTCCCATCCTCATGGGATACGTAGGACCACCTGAATGTCTAGTATTCGGGTCCAACCCCACCTCTCGGGAATCTTCGTCCCACCATGGCCCCTTGGTCTACCCTTCCTCCATGAGAGGATTATATGGTGTGGTGTGGGATTATGTCCTCATTCACGTTGGTCTCGTAATGACCATGCCATGTACCTCTCCTTCCTGAGCTGTTTCGTCGACCCCTTTTCGGTGACTCACCAATGTGCCCAGAGGGACTCTAGTCTATTACCTGGAATGCCAAGCTTTACTCGGACACGTCCGCACCCACTTTCTAGGCTTTGTGTAACCCTGCATCAGGGCTTCCATCATCTTTCACACCCGGAGGGACCCCCAAGAACGACCTAGATACTATGCCCAAGGGCTCTCCTACTGTTACGGGCCAACGCCCCCGAGGGTTTCGGACAACAAATCGATAAAATCCCGCGTTGCGAATATGGTCAGTGGTCGATGCTCATTTGTTGTTCCCACCTCAGGCTAACATGATATGGATGCTGCGTTTCCACCATGGTTAATAGTTTTCCTCTATCGCCATGCCAACCCATTGAGCCCAAAATGTCTGGTACACAATTCACACCCTTCATCACTTCATCATGTCTAAGTAGAGTCTCGGAACTCTTGGTACATTTCCTCCGTGCACGTCTGCGCGTTGGGGAAACAAGCCACGTCAAAGGTTTCCTTCGGGGCTCTCTACCAACTCCCCTTTGATGGGTGCCCCAAGTGTTGCGATAAGGATTCCCCCCCTGTTTCCCACACCGAGTTTAACTCACGTGGGCTTAGGGATCGGGTTGACGTGTGCGCTAACTTGGGAAGTTGTTACCATTCATGGTCCGAGCTCTAAGACCATAAACTAAGATCCATCTAGAACTACATTCATATTGATTCCCATCCTCATGGGATACGTAGGACCGCCCGGACGCCTTGACTTCAGGTCCAGCCCATTTAGGGAGCTAGTATCTCCCCCCTGTTTCACCTCTTACCTCTATATAGGCCCCTCGGCCTATGGTCTCCCTCTCCGAGTGGCGTACAATGTGATGAGGGATCATGTCTCCATCAATTTTGTTTCATAACACTATGCACATTCCCCGCTTAGCATCGCCTCTGCTGCGTCTGCGCTGCATGACGATTAAAATACATGCTTGGTCCTGTCATACGACCCTAAACTGTAACATTATCGTCCTGGCCGCATGATGAAAAATGGAACTGCATTGTGATGACCTCATTGTAGAGGACATCATGTTGGGTATTGGTCATGTGCCATGCCATTTGTCAATGCCTATCATGGCTTGATTCTTGTGGTGACACCAGGGCCTGCTACCCTAGGCCCGTCGCTTCACAAAAAAAACCACTCACCTTAAAGAAAAAACAAGATTTATCAAATTCTGCTTCGTTTAGTTCAAGGGCCACACCCACACTCCCCTTTTCCCCTATCACTGGTATCTTACCATGTCACCTTTTAGAACTACGTATGTCTTGATTCTCATCCTCATGAGATACGTAGGAGCACCCGGGCACTTCCCCGTGGGCCCAGCCTAACCTTTGTGTTCGGTCCCTCGACTCGAGCATTTCACCAGAGAATGCATGGTAATTAGGGCTTAGGTCCTCATTAAAGTTATGTTTTGTTGCCATGTCTTTCCTGCTCCCTTTACCATTCATGGTCCGAGCTCTAAGACCATAAACTAAGATCCATCTAGAACTACGTTCAGCTTGATTCCCATACTAATGGGATACGTAGGAATGCCCAGACCTCCAGTCTTTGGGCCCAGCTTGAGTTCAAAAAATTCACCCCTATGGTCCTGCCATTGGGACCCCGACTCTGGGACCACTTGGCGTAGTGCGGGATTTTGTCCTCATTCGCGTCGGGGTTGCAATAGTTGCACCACGTGCACCCCGTTCTGAGAGTTAGCCCTCCTACTCCTTGTCCCGCATGACATTAAAAGACACCCTTTAGAACAATGTATGGCTTGATTCTCATCCTCATGAGATACGTAGGAGCGCCCGGGCACTTCCCCGCGGGCCCAGCCTAACTTTCACTTTCGGTCCCTTGACCAAAAACCTATCCCAAGGAGGTCGTGCGGTGTGATATGAGATTATTTTCTCATTCACGTCGGGTTGTTCATCGCACCGCACACACCCCCTATTCCCATTCACGCCAGGTGTTTGAGTTACTCCACCATGTGCCTCTTATGTTTTCTCCCTCTATCTAATGCGTCTTATTAACGTACTTAGTTGTGTTTGACAAAGCCCAAAGTGTGGAATTTTCATGGGGATATTCCCTTCGTCTCATGACCAATCTTCGTGGGCTCTCTATTTGGATCCTCATCCTCTTCCACGTCCAAAAGGACCCTCAGACGACATGGATACTAGGCTTAAGGGCGCTCCATGGATTCTGGACCAAAGGGCCCTCCAATCGTTTCGAGCCAACATCCCTAAGGATCTTTGGAAACATTTGCGACATGGTCCCATGTTTCGAACATGGTCAGCGGTCAACCCTCATTTTTTTGTCCCCATCCTAGGCCAACACGATATGGACGCTGCATTTCCATCACGGTTAACAGTTATCCTCTATCGTCACGCCTCCATCATCGTGATCTGAATCTCGAGCGCCATGATTCACACATTTCCACTTCCTCATGTTCATGTGGAAATCCATCATACTCGGCTCTTGCTCTTCGTGCATCTAGGTGAACTACCTGATCGTATTAGTGTCATTGGTCCGGTATTCACCGAGCGTCCCTTTGCCCTAATCTACCCCTTTTCTATGTCAGGAAAGTCCCCCCACTACTTCTTGTTTCCAACACCGAGCATGACTCACGTGGGCTTAGTAGTTTTGGCGGAATGTGTACCAACACGGCTGGGCTTCTCATCATCCCGCATGACGTTAAACTATGCCTCCAGAACTATGTATGGCTTGATTCCCATCATCATGGGATACGTAGAGACACCCTGGTATTTTTCCTAGGGTCCATCCCATAGAAATCATTAATCCCATCCTTCCCCTTTCCGGCCCCCTGGTCGGACCCCTCGCTAGAGAGGCCCTATCCCAAAGAAGGAAGGATCCATGACCAAACCAACGTGCCCATCTGGCGTACTCCCACCATGGTGGTGTAACTACCTAAGTGTTGGATTCTATTCGGACAAACCATCACTCCATATTCCACGCTTTGCGTGCCCCTTATTCGGACCCTCGTCCCCTTTCATGTCTGACGGGACCCCCTAATGGTCTGGTCTCATGCCGCATTGGCTCATCTACTATCCTGGGCCGACGTTCAAGAAGACTGGTCATGTTGGGAAGGACCCCCTAACAGTATGGATGTTTGACCTATGGTCCGTCAACTGTCCTGGGTCAATGTCCTGAAAGATTGACTGACAATATTTGTGACATGGTCCCGTGTTTTGAACATGGTCAACGGTTGACCCTCATTTTTTCCCCATTACAGGCTAACGCAGTAAGGATACCGATTCTCCACCATGGTTAATGGTTGTCTTTTATTGTCACGCCATCCCCACAGTGCTCCGAATCTTGGGCATCGTAATTCATGCTTCCCGTTTCTGTCTGTTCGGACTAATTCCAGTGTCCCTGGTGTTGCATCATTCGTGCATGAGGGCACGCTGAAGAAATGGTAATTCGGATGTTCTGAAAAGTTCCTTCTCCGGTCAGGCCTCTCCCATCTTTCAGAAATCTGGACTGGTAATCCAAATCCCATATGCCCAGAGCATGGTCTCCACTCCTATGTCAGGTGGGACGAGAAGGCAACTATCCCCCATTTCTCACATTGGGCTGGACCCACGTGGGCTTGGGGTATTATCGCCGAACGTCCCGCAAACATTGTAGGGATGTAACGAGGCGATTCAAACAGTGGAAATCGTGCGCGCTACGACATTCAAAACAAAGAAAGAAGAAATTGAAGCGCGAAAGTACCAATAAATGGTTTTTAGTTCGTTACAGTACCCGGGGGTCGACTCCCCCCATGGACGGGTTGACCCTGTCAAAAGAGCATTGCAGCTCCGCCACCCGTCAGCTTGTGGCGTCCAAGGCTTGCTGCCACTGACTTAGCTCCCGCTCCTCCTCAGTAGTGGCGGGGCGCAGTTCGTCAGCCTTGGCTCTGGCCCTCTCTACCTCAGCCTGAATGGCAGCCATCTTTCCAGAAGCCTGCCTCATAAGCTCCTCTGCCTTTACCAGCTGGGCCTTCAACCAAAAGATCAGCTCAGATTGCACATTAAGAGAGGCTGAGTGATCATCTGCCTGGGTCTGCAGCTGTTGGACCTCGCCTTCAGCCTCCTCGAGCTTCTTGATGTTTGTCGCCTTCCTCCGCTGCCAGCCCATGATCATGCTCCCGGATCTTCTCAGCCATAAGATCTTGGATGAGCATGTGAGGACATTGGGCATCCACTCCCCCATCGCACAGTTTGCGCAACCGCGAGCGGAGTCTGTCCTTTTCGTCCAGCCATAGCGCTTGGGGGGTGTCCTTGATGAAGCGCGCGATTAGCTTCCACGACCGGTAGCGGACTATGCTGCTATCTTCCTCGTCGGAGGCCGTTTTGTCCCAGTCCGCGCGATTGGTAGGCTTGTACACAGGATATGCTTGCAGGAAGTCCTCGGTGGGATCTGCATCTGGCGTTGAATTCGGCGCGACATCTGGCGCCAAATTAGGCGCGATAGGACTGGGACCGGCCGACAGATCCTCTTCATCGGATTCCACCTCAATGACCTCGGGCACGGCCCTACTGGTGGTCCCGCCGGTGATGATGTGTGTTGCAGCTCGGGGAGATGGGGGGAGTATCACCACCATCACCGGCATGCCCCTAGGAGGGATGCCACCAGACATACCGACTAGTCCTGCCTCAGTAGCCCACGCTAGTCGAAGAACTGTACGACAGAGAGGGACATGAACGTTAGTGGGCATAGTATACATAGGACGACAAGGAAACCGGTGAAGGAAACTTACGGAGGTCGACCTCCTTGTGCCTCTCTTCAGTCGATACAGGCGAGACCCCGAGACGAGGCCCTCCGTATACTGTTGGAAGGTCTAGAAATTCCGGAGGATCCACCTTGGGTGCTCTGGTCCCTCCGGACGCGGAACTGGACGCGGCCATAGGCGCAGGTTCTGAAGGTCCTGCATCATCCCCCGCTGAGGGGAGAGAATGAGGCATGCGAACAAGTTCCTTCTGCATGGATAAAACATCGTTTAGAAGTCAATAGTGGCCCGAGAATGGACCGTAAGGAAAGAAGTTCGGAATGCTACCTCGAGAGCCTCTGCGAAATCGTCAGAATCTGAGCCTTGATCTCCGACCTCACCCTCCTCCAACGGGCTCCCTCCTCCAGCCTCATCCTCCCGAGAGGAGTCCTTTGATTCTTCCAGCAGGGGGAAGCGCACCCTTAGATCGGTGACCGATAACTGTGGGGAGACCGTTCGATTCAGCAGTACCCTCACCCAGTCTGTCATTGGGTGAGGGACACCACTGGAGTGAACGTAATCCTCCAGCTCATCCTAGTATTACTCTGCGTCCGCCGGAGATGCCATGAAACCAGCCCGGACTGGGCTTATTCCCGGTAACTCCATCCTGAGGTAATTCAAGTGCACCCATATCTCAGGTGGGCTGAGGAATTTCCGGTTGACACCCCAAATGTCCCAGGCTTCCGGGAAGACGACATCCTCTACCATGTCGATATGACGCAGATGCTTCCCCGGAGCCTGAGTGGATATCCTACAAAATCCCCTCGGTGGCTACCCCTCTGAATGACCCTTCTCTCCCGAAATCACCGAATCTGCCGCTGTTGCCACACCCTCGGCCGGTATGGGTCTCACCGCCATGGCAGCCCCGCCACCGCGAGAGGCCCTAGATGCCCTCCAACCCCGACTTCGAGATAGAGGAGGCCCATCGTCACTGACCAGAACAGTTGGCTACTTCAGCATCTCCCCTGGGTAAGCAGCCTCCCAACTAATGGCATACTCCCTCACCAATCCAAAACCAGCGGTGGATGGAGGCATTGCAATTCACATCTTCCCATATTCCCATGTGAACATGAGCCATAGATGACTCATCACACACGGGTTCTCCTCGTGACACACCTCCCAGTAGACCTGCGGGGTCAGCCGCTGGAGGCACCGAAACTGCCTCACAAACCGATGCGGGGTTTACGGTTCACAGAGTGGCTCACGATCCACTCGTGCCACCAAAACTCCGCCTCGAAAGGCCAGGAGATAAGCCATGTGTTCTTCTGTTCCCCGCCCGTCATCAGTATGTATCCCTGTCGGCAAGGGGAAGGGGTGGAAATTAAACTCATCTGCCCTCCACACCCGATTCAGCACCATCGGCATGACTAGTTTGAACAGGAAGCTCCCGACCGTATTCAGGATGGAGGGGCGGAAGTTTGATCCCAGCGGCGAAATAGGGTTTGAATACTCATAGATCCACCTGATGTGCGCTGCGATCGACCCATAAAGGAGGTGTAAGGGCCCGCATATCCTTGGCGGCTTCTTTCCCTCGCTAATGCGCCACAACATTCTGTACAGCTTGGCGAGCATTGGAATCCCCAGATTGACCCGCTGCCCCATGGCCAACATGGACGCCATAATAAACGAGCTGGGACGCACCCCCATGCTTGTATCCCTCACCGGTAGGATCCAACCACATATGAGAGCCGCGATGAACGCTGCCAGCCTGACTATCAGCTGTTGTTCAGTGCTGACACCGAAACCCCAAGTCTTCCATTGGCTGTCCTCCAAGACCCGCCAATAAAAGTGCCACGTACCCCGTTGGGCCGCCCCCAGACAAGTTCGAGGCCTCGGAGGGAACTCTCAATTCTCTGGGAAATTCAGGAAGCACTTGAACCATCTCTTAAAGTGGACATCCCTCATTGCCTCCTTGTCCTCTCCAGGGACGAGTGCCATCAGCACTGACGCCAGTCACAGCATTTGCTCTGTATCCTCCCACGTGCTCATGACGGGGAGGAACTCATCATACATGGCCCCCAAGATCGGAACCCCAGAAATCTGGTGGACATCCCACAGGCTGATGCCGACCTCCCTGTGGTTCAGGTGAAAGGTATTGGTCCTAGACGACCCTCTGCTCAGCAATTCCGGCATCAGTTGTTTCGGTTGGTAAATGTGGAATTGGGAGGCCCATGCCACCTCGTATAACCCCACTCTCCGCAGATCGGCCCCAAACTCCTCGCATGAGGCACCTACCAAGTAGGCCCAGGCCCAGTCATCAGTAATGTTGCCACCCTGGCGCAGGTCCCACTCATCAGACCATCCTTTCTTCAAATCCTGCAAATCTGCCTTCAGCATGGTACGGTAAAGTGGAGGGGATGTCTCCGGTTGCAGTGGCTTCCCGTCAATATTGTTCACGTGGTTGTAGAGACAGTCAGCGGTAACAGGTGTGAATTCCTCCAGCACATGACCATCGGCCGCCCTGAACCATTGGTGCTGACATGGCATGCTCCTAAACCAGCAAGCTGGTTCATCCCTACTCACCTCAGGGATGAAGACGTCATCCCTCAACCCGAAGCCATACAATGGCACCTTCTTACACTGCAGATAATTCTTCTGACCCTCCGATAGAAGATCTGTCAAAGAAACATGGTCCGAGTGGCTTCAGACTATCTCCCCAAGGCCTGGACAGTTGGTCATCTCATCCCGACGGGTGACATTGTCAAGCACCCCCAATACAGCTTCTCGATGGCCCATTTCAGTTCCAGGACTCCGAAAAGAATTTTTTCAGAATTGATCGCGAAGCCGGATCGCGAAGCCGGATCACGAAGGTCGGTCGCGAGAACAAGCCGCGGAGTCTGGCCTAGGCCGGTAAATAGGAGTTCGCTTGGCAAGGTCGCGGATTCAGAGACCCGCGGTTCGCCGTGAAGCTTGATTCGCGGAGAGAAGGCGCGGAGTACGTGGAGCTTCGCGAAATCGAGAGCACAAAAAGACAAGAAAAGAACCTGAAGACAAAAGAGGTCGACCCCCCTATTTATAGGCCGCGACCCCGGAGCATCGCGGCGCCCCCCCCCCCCCCCCCCCGCACGGAGCATCGCGGCACATCCAGATCCGGGGCCCCAGTCAGCACCGCGGGCCCCCTTCATGAAGTCACATCGCGAACCACCGACAATTTTGGCGATTTTCCCTCAGACTTCGACCCTTCACCCTCCGCGGCTCCAAGTCTGAGGGGGGGCATTTGTTCGCGCCGAAATATTGCATGAAAGGAAGGGACGAAAAAGAAGGCCAGCACGCTGCCTCGCGAAGCCCCGACGCGAAGAACCCCGATCATCATGGTCTCGCAAAGCTCTGGAGGCGGTACCTCTCCGAGAACGCATTTGACATTCGGGAGCCCGCCGTGATGCTCTGGAGGCGGTAACTCTCCGCGAACGAATTTGACATTCACGAGTGTGCTGCGAAGCCCCTCAGGCGGCGCAGGAGTTCTGCTTCACGGCGCCCCTTTCCTATAAATACTGGGCTCCCCCTGAGTCCCAGGGATGGACAATCCGACCTTTCGGCTTCTCCTCTCCTGAAACACGAAGCACCCTTTGCCCTCGGGAATCATGATCTCCGCGAGGTACTTCTACTTCACATGACGCCTTCGCTTTGTCTCGTTTTGAGCCCCTCTTCTGAGAGGGATTCCCTTCGCGAAGCTCATGGGCATTCGCGAAGGAGGGGGATTCCCAAGGGAACCCGGGCAGCCGCAGAGCATTTATGCTTTTCGAAACACCCAACATGTACTAGTGATCCGTATGCTAAGGCATTATCGCTACACATCGTGAAGCACACTCCTTCGCAGCACCCTGCTTCGCGAGGCACATCTTCTTTGCGAGGCAGTGCTCCGCGAATACTGTTCTACTTCACGAAGCACCCTCCCCTCACACCTATGCCCAATGCTAAGGATAAGGAACTCTGCTTCGTGAAGCACACTCCTTTGCTTGGAACTTCCTCTTCCCGTGCGACCCTCCAGGTATGCATGATGAGATTTCAAAGTCCCACGAACAATACCACTCGTAGTGTTGCTTTTCCTAATGCTTCTTCGCATAGGTACGCTAACGGCTATTGCTTCTTCGCATAGCCACGCTAACATGGACCCCTCGATGGTTCGCTCCACAAACCCCCTTTACCACGGCCTTACTGGTACCTTCCCTCGCCCAAGGAGAAAAGGGTACCAGTTACGTAAGCCCTAAGGGTGTGGAGTGAACCCGCCTCGTCTGATCTACAGGACGTTAAACTGCCAAGCACCACGTCCTCAACACATGACGTTAAACTGTGACCCGACCTCGTGCCTCTCATGAAGGGTCCCCCCAGCTCGAACATTTTCTTACGCCACTCATCTCCACGGGAGTGGAATCAACCATCCACAAGGGATGATATCCTCCTTATTGGAGCGGCGTATGTTCTCAGGAGAAGGGAGACCCCAGTTCCCCAACAGATGGCTGCACTCCTGCATCTCCATACTTCCCCACTACCAAGGTCAGTGGAGGGCATGATAGGGATTGAGACACCTCCCATCATTGGTCCCAAATCCCTCTTTCGCTGCGCTTTGTCGCACTTCGGGCCTCCATCCTAGAGTAAGTCCCAGCACCATGGGCCGCCTAACGCGTAAGCCCCTTTTCGCTTCACACGAACACACCCTTCATGGCGTGATCATCAGGTCCTTGTTGTCTCTTGTTTCTCACACCAAGCATGACTCACATGGGCTTAGAGTTGGCATTGGCCATGACAATACCTCGTCCAGCATGACGTTAAATGGCATGCCCTCGTCCAGCATGACGTTAAACTGCATACCCTCATCTAGCATGACGTTAAACTGCATACCCTCGTCGAGCATGACGTTAAACTGCATGCCCTCGTCCAGCATGATGTTAAACTGCATGCCCCCATCCAGCCTGATGTTAAACTGCATCCCTCGTCCAGCATGACATTAAACTGTATTCCCCTGTCCAGCATGAAATTAAACTGCACACCCATTTGAACTACGTGGTCTTTGATACATGTCAAGGCATGGTACATAGGGCGCCTCCACGAGGTTCAAGCCCACTCATCATTTATTCACGTCGAGTTCATCCTCGTCCAGCATGACGTTAAACTACATTCCAGTCTGACGGCAAGCCGTCGTCACCACCCGAACTGTGAGGACTTTGATCCATGTCAAGGCATGGTACGTAGGAAGCATCTCTGAGGTTTAAGACCATCCCCCTTTGGACCAAGGTCCCTCCTTCCACACGTCGGTTCGCCGACACCCATCACCTGAACTATGTGGTCTTTGATCCGTGTCATGACATGGTATGTAGGAAGCCTTCACGAGGTTCAATCCCACCACTAGTGGACCCCTGGGTCTACTTTCACATCGGTTCACCGATGAAACCATTTGAACTACGAGGTCTTTGATCCATGTCAGGGCATGGTACGTAGGAAGCCTCCCTGAGGCTGAAGCCCACCACCCATCGGACCAAGGTCCACCTTCACGTCGGTTCGCCGACGAAGCCCCTTTGAACTATGAGGTCTTTGATCCATGTCAAGGCATAGTACGTAGGAAGCCTCCTCGAGGTTCAAGTCCATATATCATTGGACCAAGGTCCACCTTCACGTCGGTTCGCTGACGACTTCCACCATTTAAACTACGAAGATTTTTATCCATGTCAAGGCATGATACGTAGGAAGCCTCCCTGAGGTTCAAGCCCATCTCTCATTGGACCAAGGTCCACCTTCACGTCGGTTCGCTGATGACGTCCATCATTGGAACTACGAGGACTTTGATCCATGTCAAGGCATGGTACAAAGGAAGACTCCCTGAGGTTCAATCCCACCCGTCATTTATTCACGTCAAGTTCCACCTTCGTCCAACATGACGTTAAATTACAATTTCAGTCTGACAGCAAGCCGTTGTGACCAACCCGAACTACGAGGACATTGATCCATGTCAAGGTACGATACGTAGGAAGCCTCCCTGAGGTTCAAGCCCATCTCCCATCGGACCAAGGTCCCTCATTTATGTCGGTTTGCTGACACCCACCGCCATCCTGAACTACGAGGACTTTGATCCATGCCAAGGCATGGTACGTAGGAAGCCTCCATGAGGTTCAAGCCCACTGCTCGCCGTTTATTCACGTCAGGGTTCACTCTCATCCAGCATGATGTTAAACTGTATTCCAGTCCAAAGAAAAGCCGTTGTGACCAATCCGAACTATGAGAACTTTGATCCATGTCAAGGCATGGTACGTAAGAACCCTTCATGAGGTTCAATCCCACCACTAGTAGACCCCTGGGTCTACTTTCACGTCAGTTCACCGATGAAACCCTTTGAACTACGAGGTCTTTGATCCATGTCAAGGCATGGTACGTAGGAAGCATCCCCGAGGTTCAAGCCCATCTCTCATTGGACCAAGGTCCGCCTTCAAGTCGGTTCGCTGACGAATTCCACCATTTGAACTACGTGGTCTTTGATCCATGTCAAGGAATGGTACGTAGGAAGCCTTCCAGAGGTTCAATCCCACCACCCATCGGACCAAGGTCCACTTTCATGTCAGTTCGCCGACAAAGCCCCTCTGAACTTCGTGGCCTTTGATCCATGTCACAACATGGTACGTAGGATGCCTCCACGAGGTCCAAGCCCACCACCACTAGGACCCTCCTGGTCCTCCCCATTCACGTCGGTTCGCTGATGACATCCATCGGAACAAGGTCCACCTACATGCTGGTCCACCGTCACCATCCCGAACTACGCGGACTTTGATTCCCTGCCATGGGGATACGTAGGAAGCCTCTTCAAGGCTCAAGCCCAACTTCACCATCGCCCTTGTGATGGTTCCTTGCAATTCCCCCCACCACTTCATTCGTCCATCCATCATACACCCTGATTCTCGCCCAGACCGTCATATCCCGGTGAGACCATGTCGGTACGCTCCTCTTCACAGCCGCCCAAGGGCTGGTCCCAGTATCGTCACCCCTTAAAGGGAAATTCCTCAATCCGATCCATTCTAGCTAATGCTCTAATCGGGCTGATCCGTCTCCGCTGGACGTTAAACTCGCGGCATACCCTGTGTTAAACACATGAAGCTGAGGAAAACCTCAGATATGTGTCTATGGAATATAATTCCCCGTGCTCGATGTGGGATTCCTTGGGCTTCCACGCCCTCGAGAAGCCCTATGACCAGGGATAATAGACAGACATGCTGGTTCCCCAGCATCCAGACACGCTACTGATGCCTCAACGTGACTACTCCCCTGACTGAAGGTTGCTGCCCTGACCGGACCCTTTGGAATGTACCGACAGAAGCAGTGTAATTAACTGGCGTCCATGGAAACATGGCACTGGGAAGAGTTTCACGAACAATGTATTAAATCTATGTGGGAGACCCGGACTAGGTGACGAGTTCTGAGGAGGAATCCGCAGAAGGAAGAATTGACATCCCATCATCCCGTTTTGATCAAGGAGCAGACATCCCTGAATAAGGAGTGAATGCCACCGCCTTTGGAAAGCGGGAATGCGGGGCAACAGTGCATCGCATCCTCCTCCGTGGACGGACGGATGTGCGTGCCCCAGCGAAAGCGTCGGAAACAAATACATGTTTATATTACATGAAAATATCATAAATAACTAGAAGATAATAAATTTCATGAGATTATTGAGGGATGTATCACAAAATTTCATAATTGGGAGAATAATCATAAGCAGTCCTATTACACGACGATATTGTAATAGAAAACACTTTCCACTTTTTTAACATTGAATCGTAAGACCCAAGAATGATAGACACTCAAATGGATATTTAAATCCCCATAATTGTTTTTGAAAATAATAGTAAAATAAATTCTGGGGCATTATATTCACCACATAAAATAAATATTTGGTGAATATGGAATGTGTCTCACAGAAGAAAAAAGTCTAACAGAAATCCTTTACCTTACACTTACATTTGATTGAGTATTATATAAACTCATAAATAGTGTATTTAAAAAGGTTATTAAATTAAAATTAAATAATATTATTATTTATACTATCATATGTGATCCTTTTATAACATTTTATCACCTATTCATGAATAATCATTCATTATTTTCATTGTTTTTGGAGTTAATTTCCTTCTTTTCTCATTTCTATTTTATCGTGAAATATTTATTTATTTTGATTATTATATAGTTTCATAACATAAATAATAATAATAATGAAATAATTATCATATTATTATATCAATATTAATTTTAAACAAATCATTAAATATTTTTATGAAAAATTAAGTATGTTGCGATCATGGAGAAGTTAAGTCGTACACATGCTTGAGTAACGTTTCCAGTTTTCAATTTTCAATATAATATGGAGGCAAGTAATATTTTATCATTCCATCATGATCAAAATATCATATTATTTATTTATATTTGTATATACAATCAATTTTTTTGTGGTGATGAAAATAGATCCACATCATTTTGTAAAGGCGGTAGTCCACAAGTACACAAACTACATTATCATCTTTCATTGAGTGAAGAGATATGATATAAAATGATATATATTATCATTTTAGAAATATTAATATTTAATTAATATCATAATTATTTTATTTATATTATTAATAATCATTAACATTATATTTTTCACCTTCAATGTGAATTTCCAACGAGAGACGAATCACATAATTTCGTGAGGCGGTAGTCCACCATTCACACGAGAGACATTATCATATATCCTATAGAACTGAAGGTAATATATATATAATATAATGACTTCACATGTATAAATATTTTATAAATATTATATATATTCTTTGTATCAGTCATTATACCCAACCATGAAAGGTGGTAATGGAAGAAAGAATGAAATTGGTTCATGAGGTGGTAGTCCACTATATACAAAAATGATGATTACGTGACCCATTTGATGGTTTTTTAGATGGTTATAGGTAATTCAATTATGAAAAATATATCTCATTATATATAAGGTACTAAGGTTATTATATCATCAATGTATAAAAACAATTTAAGAATATATAGAAATAAATAAAATAAAGATTCTCATTGAAGAACATTAACTCTTCTTTAAGTATCTTCCTTAGGTTTTTACCAAAGGCCTTCCTAGGTTGAAATTATATCGAAAATATGGCTTATAGTATTATAGGGGTGAATTTTTATGTTATTTGGTAATATATTTTCTTAGAAAAGGGTTTTTGTGGTGTAAAAAACATTGGAGAGTTGGGGGCCTTTTATAAGTGAGGTGAGTATAACCCTTGTAATTGTTTGAAAATATTCTATCATACCAACATTTTTATCATGAAAAACACCTATAAAATGGGTCATTAAAGAACCTAGAAGAGATAAGATGGAAATATGGAAATAAAATTGATTTTGGATAAGTTTTTAGGTCATCTTTAACCCTTATCTTCATAGTTTACCCTTGGGTAAATCAATTTTTACCTTTACCGCAGTAATTAATTTTTAATATTTTCAATATTCATTGCAGTGAAGAATTAAGTTTAAATTATTCTAAATTATAAATTATACTTATTCCTAAAATTTAATCCAATTTTCTATTTTCAAATCATATATTTTTCAAAATTTAATTCAATTTTAATCCCACAAATGTGACGTGAATTCATGTTTTCAATGGGAAAATGTTTAAAGGTTTACAATGTTTTTATATCAAAATTCAATATGAAAATGATTCTAATAACTGAAATTGTATTAAATTATATATAATTAAAATAATTATCCTTTCATCAAAATATAATATATAATATAACTTTATAAATAATTTAAATTGAAAACGAAATTTTCAATTAAAATTCAATATTTTTCATTATTCATCAAAAAAATGAAAATCACAAAAAATCACACTAAGATGATTTTCATATTAAGATTTTAAAAATTGATAATTTTTATTGAATTTTTTTCTAAATTTAGTAACAAATAATTTTAAATTATGTACTCAATGCGTGATTAAAGTCCCTTTCAGAAAAATAATATTTTTCAAAAAAACATTTTGAATTATTTTAAATAATTTTTATTTTATTTCTAATAAATTAATAAAAAAATCATCCCCACAATTATAATGTATATATGATAACTATAATCTTATTTTAACAATATGTAATGTTTCATTTACACTCAGTGTTGTATGTAACGCATGATAAACTTAGTGTTGCGTGTAATGAAAGGTATTAAAGAGATTGAATTTATTTAATAAAAAATATATAGTAAAGTCTCAGGTTGTAATATTTTCTTATAAGATTGGTGTTGAGTGTCATACACACTAACTAATATGATGTTCTTATTTTAGAATTGTTTAGTGTTACATTTTCTCCACCTTAAATAAATTTCTTCCTCGAAATTTAAACTGTTTTCTCGGAAATCATGGGTTTGATATTTGAAAATTATTTTTAAAAAAACCCAAATTGTAAACAGATTTAATAAAATATCCTATTAATAAGAGAGTAAAGCTAAGAAAAAGGTCATATGTAATAATAAATAAATAGGTTTCTATGTTGGAGAACACTGGTGGAAAGTGAATATATGAACATTGAAGAAAATCATAAATGATTTTAGAGATTGATTAAGGTCATTCATAACAAGAAATCGAATGATCAATGGAAAGTTCACGGCCTCAAAACCATAATTCTATGGAGAATTAATATTTTATAATATTTCTTTCATATGAATGTAATAGGATATATTTCTGTTTCAAGATCCTTTTCGTATAGTTGAGGAATTATTTTTCAATATAATAATATAAGGAAATATACTTATTTAATATGTTTTTACTTAATAAGTACAATTCCATCATTTGGTTATTCATCATTAAAATTTTAACTCATTTATTACTGTAATAAATGAATATTAAAAAAATGAATTTTTCATTCTTGGGTCAAAATAATCACTTTTAATGGGTCATAAGATCTATAATAAGATGATAACTCAATCCTTCAATATCTATTTATTATTATAACAAAATGGTTACAACATGTTATCCAATATCGATAAATATTTATATGGTGAAGTAATTAATTAATATCTTAAAACACCTCCAAATTTCAACATAAACCATTTCATAAATTTTTAACCATATGAACCTTACAAAAGATTAATATCTAAATCATTAGAAACAATGTAACTGATTTTCCAAAATTAACTTTTGATTAATCCCCAAAATAACATGTAGTAGATGTTAATAATCATATATATATCATGTGAATACCATCTCCATTTATTATTTTGAAACATTCAAATTTCCTAAATTTCCATAAAACCTTATTTAAAAAATGCTTTCTTCTTTATTAATTTAGTCAAACATAGATTATTGTATATATTCCTTAAATAAAAAATGATTGTAATCCCCCTAAATCATAATACGCTTTCTTAAAAAATCATTATTTAGTTCCAAGTTAGTCAGTACTATCTAGTTTACTTTATTCATATAAATTATATCTTTATCCCATAATAATGATATCATCTTTAGGAACATACTATGGGTACTCAATCATGTGTTTCCTAATAATTTAAATATGTCACTGAATCATTTTTCTTGGTAATCGGTATTGTTCAACACATTCTTTCAAATCCTTAAGGAAAAAGGTCTATAGTACAATCCTATAATTTTAAAAATTCTTATAAACTAGCATCATTGAAAAAATTATTAAATTAAATAATTCATTTATCCAAACACAATCACATTAATCATTGCTATTTTTCTATTGTAATATCATAATCTTGACCAAGATCCATTAGCTTCTTTTGAGGTATATTAATTTGATGTTTGAGACATTGATTTTCATAGTTCCTCATATACATAATTTTGAATAATTTTACATTGACATATTTTTTCTTACCCTTGAAAACACAAGAATGGTGGCCTTTCTCTCAACATATGTAAAACATTATCATTTTTTTCAGGAATGTACCAAGATGTTTCTTTCCACAATTATCACATGTGGGAAAATATTTCTTTCACTTCTTCAATTTACCTATATTTTACTAGACTTCCAATTCTTCTCATTCTTTCTTTAAAATACATAATTCTTAGATAATTATTTCTTTGTCATGTAATCATAGGATACTATTTCCTGATATGAGGATAATGTTTGGGAGACTAGTTACTTCTGATTTTTTATCTTGTACCCATAAAATAAATGACCATTCTTACTCTTGATTACATGCATTAATTTGGTTCTCATTCCTCCTAGTATGAGCCATTTCCAAATGATATAATACACAAAAATATATAATATCATTTTGAAATAAATTGTATAATCCCAAAACTAGTGAAATATAAATTTAAAACTTTATGCATAGATAATCTCAAATTAATAATCATGTTTTTTTAGGAAATATCTATTTGAAATCATTCATAATAATTTGTAAATAAAATATAAAGTTTACTAAAAATATCTCCCATGTGTGTTAATCTAGGTGCCTAGTATAGACAGTTTTTGTGCACTAGGTGACGATAAGTTCATGCTCAGTGCACCCTTTTTGGATTTATAACCCATATGTACCTCTATTCCCAATCTAAGTTCACGTATAGTATACATATAAGGATTTATTACTAGAAAAAACCATATAATCTATACCATACCCAAACATTAGGATTATAATCTATACTTATCCTCATGTTCTATCATAGGGTTATGTTCCCTAATCTATGTTTTCCTAAATCTAGTTTCCAAGGATTCTACTAAACTTCCTTTAATTCCAATTGTTGTGAACCTGACTCTAGAATCCTAGATCTAATGTATTTATTATTACATTGGAATAAGAAATATGGAATCACATATTGAATGACCAAATAGTTTAGTTTTCTTGGTAAACTGGATACATACTTGAATCACATTTACATTTAAAAATATAGAATAAAAAATGTTTTTCTTCGGAATTTTATTTTTCCCCATAGTACATCCCTACATATCATTCATAAAATACTTCATGTTATCTTATAGAAAATAAATTATAAGAAAGGTTTGAGCTCAGACACTCAGTAAGAATAATAATACAGTGAAATCTATGAATAATAATGCATAATCAACATGGAAATGTAAATAAATAAAACACAAGACATTTAATCAATAACTTCTGCATAATATGGAAGGATTGAATAATGATCAAATAAGTCCATATAAAAAATCACATGATCATGAAGTTACGAAATATTTTCCTTTTTTCAAGTGTTTCACATCTCTTAGAAATCTATATTCTCTTTTGGTAAATCTTTTTACCAACAGATATATCCCTTTCACTAAACTGTTGGTAAAAACACTATCACTAAATTTTTTTGTGATAGATAAAATAGTTCTGGTATAATTTTATTAATACCAAAATATAATATAGATGATGTTCATTTTTTGTCAACATATTCATTTGACTAATTTTTTAATTGGTAAAAATATTACCAATATATAACATTTGTTAAAAAAGAATTTTTAAATAATAAATATAATTTCTTATTGTTAGTAAAATTTCATATTATATTTGTTAATTTTTCATATATAATACACCTTTTTAATTATCAAATAAAAGACACATTTAACACTTGTTCAAACATATAAAAATATTTTTTATATTAATAATGGAATTTAATTATAAATTATTCAATACATAGTTGATGTTGGTTGATACCTGAAAAGATTATAAAACACATAAGCCCACCCTCCCCCCCCCATTGAAAAATTGTATATCATCAATTAACTAAAATCATCCAGCACCCTCTATGATAATAGAATAGTTACTCCTGCCAAATATCATTCATCACCCCATGTAATCCACTAGAAGAAAAAAAATCAATTTAGGACTAGTACTAGTTAAGAACTTCAAGTCACTATTATGCCACACCCTTAAGCTCTATTCTCTACACTTCACAAACAATGAACATTACCATAAATGAATTGAGGTTTCTATAGGTGTGTTCAGGTTGAGTTTTGGGGATTTTGGATAAGAAATGGTAAAAAATAGGGGTCAGATCAGGTTGATTTACATGCTTTATACCCAAAGGACCGGACTCAGCCTCTAGCAATTTTGGTCGAGTCGAACAGGTTTTTCAGCTACCCTGATGCTGCATAATAAACTGAATATAGAGATAATAATTCAAAATCAGCTAAAAAATAAAATTCTTTATCAATGAAACGCCCCCATCTTAAAATGTGTTGATTAATAAAATAAATAAATAAAAATTAATCATACATTATGTAACAGAGAAATATCATATGAATAGGAAAGTATCAATGAGTTAAAACAACATACCCTTGTCATAAAACCAGCTGGAGGAAGAAAAATCATGTCACATGTTCATCATGTAGTTGGACACACACACATGAAATGACCTAAAAACGAAACAAATATTCCCCAAGAAACCAAAATTTCATTAAAACAAATGAATTTGTATATTGATCCAAAAAAAAAACAACCAACCATAAAAGAAATTTAATCCTTTAAATTATAAATATGTATCCCTAAAGTTGTTTTTTATTTACTCATGAAAAATTAAAACTAAATATGTAGAAAAAAATACCAACGAACCATTTAAAATTCAAACTTTTTATGCATTCATTTTTCATAAACCATAAAAATAGTCTTTCTTTATTAACTCTTGAAATTATAAATATGCATCCCAGAAAATGAATACGTAAATAACCATAAACATTTTAGTGTGTAAAAAAAATAAATCAGACTGTAGATATTCAACAAAAAATATAGGATATATAATCTAGATTAAATATATCTACATTTTTTCATTGAACATGGAATTGGAATGTGAAGAAATAGTGATCTAAAAGACATATTTCCATATTTGTTCACTGCCCATGAAATTAGAATGTAAAAAAAATTAATCACCCAACTTCTCTAAACTATTGAAATACATCATCTAAACCCATACTATATTGAATACAAAATGGTGTAATGTCTTGGATTACGCATTTTTCTTCATAGTCATAGATAATAACTAGCAGATCTCAGTTTTCCATCATCTTGGAATTAAAAAATGACTACATTGAATCATTTAAACCCTAAAAAATTAACACAAACAATGATTTATTTTTTTTAATTGTGTTTTATTATATTTTAATGACTATGAATATATTTACATTAAAGAAAATAAAATGATTCCAAATATTTCCTAATTTTTAAAGATTATTTCCAACACAACATGATTTCTCATGGAATATGTTGTCAAAAAAAATGTGTCTGTTTTTTCACAGCACCAAAAATTATTTGTTTTATGCTAGTAGAGATATTTATAGTTTTATGATAATAGATTTAAAATAATTACCTTGGTATAGACTTTTTGGAAGTATTAATTTCACTATGTTTAATCACAACCATAAATATGTTAGTGGAATTAACACTATGAATCAAAAAACAATATGTATGCTCTATTGAATAAAGAAGTAAATGTTTCAAATAATTTATAAAATATTTATAATTTTATACATTAAATGAAGATTTTTCTTCCATAATTTCTTCTATTTTATTCAATGAAACATTTATCCTGAATTGTGGATGAAATTTCTCAAACACAGAACAAAATAATAGCTCAATATGGTTTTACATACATGATGCTCACGTGGAAGGGGAAACATTGAGAGAGGAAGATACAAATAAGAAAATACTCACTTGAAAGTGGGACAGATGGTTGTCTATAGCACATGAAGCCTGGGGTGGATATGGAGGGAGGAGAATGGATGAATAGATGGTGGTGTCTGGGGAGAATTATTAGTTTGATTCGGAAAGGGATGGGAGAGAATCGATGTGAGGGAGGGGTGAGTGGGGTAGGGAGGTACTATTGTTTCTCTAGATTGACTCTCTCTTGAACTATAATAAAGTGAGGGGGAGGCAAGAGAGAATGTGGTCCAAGGTGGAGATGCAATAAGTGAGATTTAATACATTATTTTTTTAAATAATTTTAGTTGGTAATCAGGTTGATGGGTTAGGTTGGTTTATACAATAATAGTTAAATCAAAGCATGAAAGGATTACTTGAATAGATCAATTTATGGAAATCAACTTTAATACACTTCTCACATCACTCAAATCATAGTTTTTAAGAAAATTTGATTAAAAAATTTTACCATAGTCCACAAGACCTCTCATTCAAAAGAACAAAATCATTTTTTTCAAATACATATCATATTTATAAATAAATCAGAAAATGAGTGCTAATCTTGATTAATTATTTAAATAAAATTATTTTATTAATACTTATAAAAAGTAATCATAAACTAAAATGAATATAGAAATAAAAACGAAACATAGTAACCAAACAAAAATTATGGAATATTAATCAAATTGGGTTGATTTTATCTAAATAAATTAATATTGTGAAGAAAAAATAGAGAATATATATATAAGAGAAGAAATGGATGGGTAGATCCATATAATTTTCAGAATTGGTATTATTTTATGAGAAAATTAGTACCTAAGAGGGACTTTTATAAGTCCCTGGAGTCTCTTGTAGTAGGTATCAGAAAACACAAAAACCAAAGATATCATAGATTGTTACCCTGAACAAATTGTAAGAATTTATAACACTAAACATTTAGCAATTCCAAGATCTTACCTTCAATAAACACCTTCAATTAAACTAGAACTAGAGAAAAAATAATGAAAATTGGTAATACCTTTTATCCCACTATTTTGTCCAACCCAAGATGATTACTAAATTCTACTATCGCCAATTCTAGTAGCAAATACAATCCCCATATCAACCCTTGATTCAATCATGTCTAGGAACTCCAACATGAAAAAACCTGTATAACATACAACACAGACCACCCACCTATGATATGACTACTTGATGACTTGGTATACTACTTATAGTAGTGCATATCAAGAATCCCAAAAACATGGCCTCCTATGGGAAGTTTTAGTGATCTCCAAGCAGCAACATATTTGTAACAGTGTTACACAAACCCAATATGTAGTTCGATCTAACTCAATATGTATGTAGTTCGACCCTTAAAATCCCCTCACACAAACTTATTTCCTTTAACACTCCATATTTAGAAAACCTTTTTAAATATATCACAAAAACTACATTATTTGGACAATTTTGAGGTTTCAAGAAAGATAAATTGAATCTCTTTTATTTTTTTCATAATAAAATTCACATAAAAAGATATTAATTTTTTTAAATACCTAAAATAGTGAGTGGAATTTTCTATCATTAGGTTCAAATAATTTGGATATTTCACTATATGTGGCTTGTAAAATATCAAGTAATATGGTTGACCAAAAGCCTACCATTCAAGATAAATTAGAGAAACATGGAAAAATATGAACTTAAGTTACCTATATCATATGAAAAATATATATTATATTTACATAAATACATCTTTAATATTTCCATATAGTAAAAAAATCTCTTAGAAAGGATCCCTTATTCCACAAATTAAGACAAACATTATTCATTCAAAATAATAATTCAATGAAAAAAGGGGGATTTTTTTAAAAACAACATACTATGTTTTTGAAATTTTAGTGAGTGATGAGTTAAGAGGGCCAAAAAAGTAGATAATAAAAGAATTAGGCGATCTAAATAATGGTAGAGGTAAAAAAATCTTCCAAAAAGAAATTATAAAACAAAAAATCTTTATCAAGGAATAAAATTTACATTGATGATAAAACAAATAATGTGGATAATAAGATAGAAAGGAATCATATAAGGATAAAAATAATAAATTTGAATGGGTAATGGTACACAATTAAAAATATGTTGTAAATATCATCCATTATGAAAATTCATAATTACAATTTTTTAAATCGGACACCATAATCTTAAAATTAAACTATTTTAAAAATTTAAATATTTAAATTCAATGATTTTGGGATGAATGTGAGATTTTCTGCTAGTATGAAAATCACAGTCATGCGCTACTATGAAAAGGTTAGTACATGTGATGGTATATATAAAAACCTGAAAAAAAATATCTATTCCAATTTATTAATTTTATCAGTAAATAAATAATTTATTAGTAAATTTTCATTGGTAAAAATCAATTTTTTGAGTTGATTTCTTATTGCACTGACAGTATAAACTATAGAAATTCAAATATTCAACCACTAATAAAGTCCATAAATTGATTTATCATTCCATATATTTAAAAGATTAAGAAGATAATTGCCTCATCAATTTCACTTTGAAGAAATTTTCAAGAACCATTCTTATAAATACAAGAAAATAAATTGGAAAAAAAATAAATCATAATATTTTTTATTTAGAAATAAACATTATACTCTTAGTTATTGAAAAAAATAAACTAAATTCATAAGATAAAAACTAGAATATACCCACTTAATTGATGTGTCACTTCAATGTCAGGACTTTAAATGAACAAGAAAGTATCTTTGAAATCATCTAACAAAAAAAGAGAAACATTAACCATATTATTGAGAATCTTATGACCGAAAAATAGGAAAACATTAATCAATTATAATGACTAGAAATCACAATAATGAAACCATATGGTTATACTATAGATATTTTTATACAATATTAATAGTTGTGAATTATAGTTTATTTTCTCATTAAAAAAATATAGGTTCCAATTTCATATTTTTAGTTTGTGATGATGGTTTCCCAAATATAAGAATATGTGAGATTTTCCAAAATTATATCTCAATTGGTTTAAGAACCTCCATGCCACTTTTTGGATAAATTGTGATTCACACATTAAAACTGAGAACCCGGAAATGGAAAAAAACTTACATAAATCATGTAACTTTTATTAGAGGTATCTTTGTAGAGTAATAATATATTATGAACCATCGGTGAGGAATTTGGAGTGGATTTAAAAAGATAAGGTAATAAAAAGACATAAAAGTTGAGGAAAAATAAAAAATTTATAGAGGATGATACTAAAAATAAAAGGGGATGTTAATAAAACATAATATGGGATAACATAGAAGTCAACTGATAGAAACAAACATGTGATGGCAAATAGTAGGTCGATGAAACGAAACCTAATTAGTGATTTGGAATGGAATCGAACTAACTACTTTGGAATAGTGATGAATAATGGTGAGGATGTGAACCAAAGCTCCATTTCAGTTTCGTATTTTAGGGTTTTTAGGGTATCAGGTCAGATGAGGCTTCTTTGCGGTAGATAAAATTGGGGGCATGAGATGACATTAATTGTAACACCCTGAACCCAGTTACCCAGAGTCGATGCATTACTTCGTAGCATTGGCATGATCACAAAAGATCAAGTCTCGAAAGACCGATTAGTTTAGTAGCCTTAGAAACACTAGATACATTCATAAGTCTTACATTAAATCATAAAGTAAAAGACTAGAATAACAAAGTCTTCATAGTCCACACTCATATCCTCTTCTTACTATCCCTGCAGGTCATTCATAAAATACTTCTTCACATCTTGGAAAATATTAAAACATTGAAAGGGGTGAGCTCAGATGCTCAGTAAGGATAACAATATAGCGGAAGCTTTCATCAATAAACATAAAGATTTTATGCAATGTATAACTAAAACAAAAGCCTTTTAAACTTGAACTTCAACATAATATGGGAAAAGTAAAATGAGATAATGCCATTTACTTCTTCACATGGATATTCTACTGGTCGAATAATCAAATGCAATATCAATAACCACTTTCATAATGATGGAATGCATAATGTCAGACTATCATAACCACGTAGCCAAGGCCTCGTGCCAAGACCACAAATAATATTTTGTCAAGGCCTCGTGCCAAGACACTAGTTTGTCTCATGAGACCTGCCGATGCATCAAGGAGCTAAAGCGGGCTCCACCCGTCACTTATTAAGTCCAATGCATTACTCATATGAACAGGTTTAAACATATCATAAACCATAACATAATCGTATCACATAAAACATGCATAAAGGAAACATAACATTTCCACATTTCAATAACAAGCTATCAATACAACACATTGATATAATAAAAACACTTTCAAAACCATTTTCAATACCAAAATAAAAGAAAAGTAAAACATGGTATTTATTTTTCTTTTAAAAAAAGGTATGGCTTGTAGAGGAAGCCGAAACTCAAATAATGGTCACGGAAGTGGAGAAGTCATTGTCGCCACATACGTACGAAATTTTTTTTTCCTTTTGTAGTTTAGTAAACGCTTCATATAAAAAGATTCCTTTTGAATAAACATAAAAGTCAAAGGGGTTTATACACCGTATAAAAGAAGGTTATGTATAAAACAAAATATGCCTCAATGAAAGGAGATTGAGACGAAGTCCCATACAAATATCATTTTTTAAAATAAAATAGATCTATTATGTGTATTAAATATAATTACACATAATGAAAGTAAAAATACAAGATAGGACATAATAATATCATGACATAATTTGAAAGTAGGAGATTAACCTAAAGAATGGAAATTGGGTTAAGAAGTTCCCTTACCTTGCGTCCTGTCTTGACTCGACCATTCTTTAACCTCCTGAATAATAAAATAGAGTTAATTTATAATTTCTTAAGAAAATTTTTCATGTTTTTTATTCCTTTTATTTCACTTATTACCATGTTATGAACATTATGTATTTATTTAAGTTAATAACGGTCGTTTTGTAGATCTTTGGTACTTGAGTCAAAAATAAACTTCTTATAATTACAAGTTGTTCATGTGGTGAAATATCCATTATATCCAGAATTATATTCATGATATAGATATCATATATCTCATATATATCCAGTATATACATGCATTTATAATATTCCATAACGTTTAGAGGTAAGAAATGAAATGCACCATTCATGGAGACGGTAAGCTGTACGTACGAATGAACGCTACTTTCATTTCTATTTCGTATTTAATGAAATCATAATGATATAAAGGTAAATTATAATTCCAATATAATATCATATATAATATCATTTACTTCATCCTTTATACATCCCACATATGGCATTAACGATTCAAATCACTTTGAGGGGGCGGTAGTCCGCACTTCCTAAAATGAAAATATCACGTTTACCCATAATGGAAAAAAGAAAGGTATGACATAAATGAAAAATACATAACCTTAAGTAAAACATAAACATATTATATATCATATATAAATAGAGTTAAATATTAATGTCCACCTTTTAAGGTGCTATATGAGTGTTGAACAATCATCGTTTCGTGAGGCAGAAATTCGCCATCCAGAGAAACAGTATGTTCTTTAACCATTAGATGTAGGTGTGTGTAAGTGTAGCTCGAATACTTCTCATAAAAACATCCTAGTATATTTAGGATACTGTTTTTGTTACAAAAAAAAATTAATAAAAAGAGTTTAGTGGGTTGGATAAGCAAAATAAAACAAAATAACATAAGAGAAGACATTACCTTAAAATCGGGTAACTCTTTTGATTTGAGCCAAAGGCTTCCTTGGGAAGAATTCTGCCCAAAGTGATGCTTCTAGGAGTAAGGGAGTGAAGTTGTAAGAGTATTTTGGCAGAGTTTGGCTGAGCCAAAAGGCTTTTAAAGTGTGATTAAGGTGGTAGTGGTGGGGGCCTTTTATAAGTGGAGAGGAGGGGCACTTTTGGAAAGTAATGAACTGCTACTTTATTATATAATGAGTTTCGGATTTTAAAGGTCCCACACTTATATAATTCGAGTCTAAGGTGATAAGGGTTCGAAATATACTCATCCAATAGGTTTTTTACAAGTGTAACCCTTTGATTTTACATTATATTTTCATTTTATTTAAATCATTAATTAATGAGGTAATCGCTGCATCATCATGGTGTCATAAATAATTTAATTTATTTAATGTCTAAAATTATAAAAAAAATATCATGATGTATGAAATATTTTTATATTTCTAATGAATATTTATAGTCAAAAATATGACTTGTATAACCCCATTCAAAAATTGTTTTAGTAAAACAACTTATGTTTGTGACATTTTTATTTTAACATTAAATAAAAAGTTTTTAATGTCATTTTCCTACCAAAGTGGATCCATGGGGTCCCCAAGTTGACCCATGGATTTTCTTGGTCTCCCATGACTCATAAAATAAAGGTAGGGCAAGTATAAAGGTCATTTCATATTTTTATAATACCATTTTTACCTTAAATTTCACTAATTACCTTTAATCGCGATTAATTAAACTTAAAAGTTAATATTCACCAAAAAAATTATTTTAATCCCATTGAACCAAATTTTACTTCCTAATGACAACCATGTATGTCGGATTTTTTAAAATCAAATCACAGAAGTGGTAATGTTTCATTTAAACGAAAAATCAGTTTTTTTAACCACCACTTAGTGGTTTCACTATTCATCAAAATTTGAAGTTTTTCAGAACAAAGCCAAAATTTCACCCTAAGATATAATTGATATTCCTAATTAAAAAATGATTTATTTTTTAAAATATTCCAAAAATATAAGTTTCATTAATTAATTTTATAATTAATTCCCGCTGTCACAATAAATAGCGTGTTTTTAAGAAACAATATATATCAAAAGATTGACAATTGTTTATGTCCAATTTCAAAGTGAAATTAATTCTAATGAACACCATTGGATAAAATGGTAAAAATATATTATAATTATAGTTTAAAACCACTAAATAGTGTAATTTATCACTATAAATTATTTTTATTAAAAAAGTTTTTTTTAAGTATTTTTCACTATTCCTAGAAAATTGGAAGTTCTCAGAAAATTACAAAAAAATCAACTTAGGATAATTTCGATATTCCGAATACAAAAATGAAGTCCATTTTGAAATATAAAATTTCTATAATTTTAAAAAGTTGTTATTACTATTCATAATAGCTACATTGATTAGTCGTGGTGTGTTAGAATCTCGAACTTGCGTACAATGCAAGCTATTGCATTATTGAAAGAGAAACGTATCATGAAAGCTCGGGGTGTTACATTCTCCTCTACTTCAATAAATTGCGTCCTCGCAATTTTAAATTTTTCTTTGAAAATAAAAGGTTGAAAATAGAAAATACCTTTGTAGAAAACCCAAATCGGAAATAAGGTTAATAAAATTTACCCTTAATAAGTGGGAAAAGAAAATGAAAAAGTCACCACCAAATTATGATCTCGATAAGGAGAACATTGGTGGAAATTAGAGACATATAATTGAAGGAAAAAAGTAACTATTTGTAGGGAGTGATTGAGGTCATCAATCACAAACAATTGTAAAATTGAGGGCCTCAAAGCCTTCAATCTTTGATGATTTAAAATATTATCAGTTCAACAAGACATAAGGTATTAGGATAACACATTTTTTGTTTTAATATCCCTTTACTAAAGTTTAAGAATTAATTTATTTATAGAATAAGAGATAGGTATATATATATTTATTCTTGATAAGTAGAGTTTCAACCATCAACTAATTTCTACCACAAACTCATCTTTCAGTCAAAAAGATAATAGAACTCAAAAATATTATATTTATCCTAATCGTACAAGGTTCAAAATATTAACACATACCATTTAGATTAGGAAAACTATTTGGTAATAACCAGGGACTTCCTGTAGGCTAGTGGTAGGTAATAAAGGTCTGTCGCACTATGGTTGTGGGTTCGATTCCTGCAGCTTTGTCCGACGCGAAGGGTTATGCCCCACCCTGCAGGTTGTCATTTTCCTAAAACTATAGTATTATAATATTCCAAAAATAATCTTCAGAAATTTTTTAACCTTAAATAATACTATCCAAAGATCAAATAAATCCATTCCAACCTTTATAGTTATCCAAAATACTTCTTTCCAACTCACAGTCCAAATTTTATAAGGAAGGTAAACATAATAAAGATCCTTTTTTCCACGTAACAACATGTGAAAACCTTCATCATGTATTCTTTTAAAACACTGAAACATACTGAATTACCATAAATCTTTATTGATTACATTCATGATCCCTTATTCCTTATACAATACTAAATATACTCCTTCTATCCAAAAATGTATACAAATCATTAAACAGTTTCAAGGAAGTTAAGAATATCCAATATAATTTATCCAAATAAATCATGTATTATTCCAAAATCACTATCTCAGTATCAGAACAATATTATGGTTTATCTTTCTCTCAACCATATATTTTCCAAAACTTTAACCTGTTGTGGAGTCACTTTTCATTATTCCACACAATCTCAAGTCCTTGATGAAATAGTACTGCAGTACAATCCTTATATACTCCATAATTATTATAACCAGTACATAATTGATACAACACTCAAATGACAAAATTATTTAATAACAACATAAGAACTCTAATCATTCCTCCTCATCTATGGTAGTATCATAACTTGATTATTATCAAATAACATCATTTGGGGCATACTCTGATGATTTGGACATTGTTTTGCGTAGTGTCCCCACTCCTTGTAGATGAATCATTGTACATTTGAAACCTTTATCTTACCCTTGCAGTCACACACTTTGTTTCATTTTTCTCCACACTTATAACAAACTCCCATTCCCTTCAGGAAAGTTCCAAGGTGTTTCTTTCCACAGTTATCACATATTGGAAAATTCTTCTTTTCCCTCGTCCCTTTATCCATCATTCTCTCTTCCATCCTTTTCTTATCTTTCATCCATTAAAATCCATAAGACTTAGAGAATTATCTACTTATCTTATTAACACATGATACTATTTATTCATATGTTGAGAATACATGGGAGACTATTTCCCTTCTAAAGGTTGGCTTGATACTGTGAAAGATATGATCCTTCTTACTCTTTGGATCATACGTATTGATGGAGTTCACATTCCTTCTACTGGGCTCCATTTCAATACAATGACATAAACTAGGTTAGTTTATGAATCAAAATACATAATAACAAACTTGCAAAACACTGAACATAAATTGAACTATTTTTGGATATAATCCATAATCATAAAAAGAAATGTTTTCTTTGAGGAAGTATATACTCATAAACCCTTCATAATGGTTTGTAAAGAAAATGAGAATTATCCTAAGCATATCCCCCGGGAGTGTCGTAACCAAGATTGCAGCAAGGCCCGTTGTCGTGCACCAGTTCCTATTCGAGTCTATCTCAAAGCAGTGTTTTTTGGTTTTACCCCTAGGTACATCTGTGCCAGATCCGCCTCTACCTACTCGTATCCAGACAGGGATGTATTTCTCAGAAAACTCACAAAATCCCTATAATACCAAAATTCTAGGAAGTTCTTCTATACTAATCCTCAAATTTTATCTTAGATCTATGTTCTCTAATCAGAGTTTATCTAAATCTAGCATCCAAGGTTAGTACTAAAATGCCTCTGATACCAACTGTAACGCCCTGACCCCAGTTACCCAGAGTCGGTGCATTACTTCGTAGCATTGGCATGATCACAAAAGATCAAGTCTCGAAAGACCGATTAGTTTAGTAGCCTTAGAAACACTAGATACATTCATAAGTCTTAAATTACATCATAAAGTAAAAAACTACAATAACAAAGTCTTCCTAGTCCACACTCATATCCTCTTCTTACTATCCATGCAGGTCATTCATAAAATACTTCTTCACATCCTGTAAAATATTAAAACATTGAAAGGGGTGAGCTCAGATGCTCAGTAAGAATAACAATATAGCGGAAGATTTCATCAATAAACATATACATTTAAGGCAATGTATAACTAAAACAAAAGCCTTTTAAACTTGAACTTCAACATAATATGGAAAAAGTAAAATGAGATAATGCCATTTACTTCTTCACATGGATATTCTACTGGTCGAATAATCACATGCAATATCAATAACCAATTTCATAATGATGGAATGCATAATGCCAGACTATCATAACCACGTAGCCAAGGCCTCGTGCCAAGACCACAAATAAGATTTTTTCAAGGCCTCATGCCAAGACACTAGTTTGTCTCATGAGACCTGCCGATGCATCGAGGAGCTATATCGGGCTCCACCATTCACTTATTATGTCCAATGCATTCCTCAAATGAACAGGTTTAAACATATTATAAACCATAACATAATCGTATCACATAAAACATGCATAAAGGAAACATAACAGTTCCAAATTTTAATCACAAGATATCAATACAACACATTGATATAATAAAAACACTTTCAAAACCATTTTCAATACCAAAATAAAAGAAAAGTAAAACATGGTATTTATTTTTCTTTTAAAAAAGGTATGGCTTGTAGAGGAAGCCGAAACTCAAATAATGGTCATGGCGGTGGAGAAGTCGTTGTCGCCACATACGTACGAAAAAAACATTCCCTTTTGTAGTTTAGTAAATGCTTCGTGTAAAAAGATTCCTTTTGAATAAATGTAAAAATCAAAGGGGTTTATACAACGTATAAAAGAAGGTTGTGTATAAAACAAAATATGCCTCAATGAAAGGATATTGAGATGAAGTCCCATAAAAAGATCATTTTTTTAAATAAAATAGATCTATTATGTGTATTCACTATAATTACACATAAAGAAAGTACAAATACAAGATAGGACATAATAACATCATGACGTAATTTGAAAGTAGGAGATTAACCCAAAGAATGGAAATTGGGTTAAGAAGTTCTCTTACCTTGCATCCTATCTTGACTCGACCGTTCTTTAACCTACTGAATAATAAACTAGAGTTAATTTATAATTTCTTAAGAACCTTTTTCAATTTTTTTATTCCTTTTATATCACTTATTACCATGTTATGAACATTATGTATTTATTTAAGTTAATAACGGTCGTTTTGTAGATCTTTGGTACTTGAGTCAAAAATAAACTTCTAATAATTACAAGTTGTTCATGTGGTGAAATATCCATTATATCCAGAATTATATTCATGATATAGATATCATATATCTCATATATATCCAGTATATACATGCATTTATAATATTCCATAACGTTTAGAGGTAAGAAATGAAATGCACCATTCATGGAGACGGTAAGTCGTACGTACGCATGAATGCTACTTTAATTTATATTTAGTATTTAATGAAATAATAATTATATAAAGGTATATTATAATTCCAGTATAATATAATATATAATATCATTTACTCCATCCTTTATACATCCCACATATGGAATTAGCGATTCAAATCACTTTGAGGGGGCGGTAGTCTGCACTTCCTAAAATGAAAATATCGCGTTTACCCATAATGGAAATAAGAAAGGTATGTCATAAATGAAAAATACATAACCTTAAGTAAAACATAAACATATTATATATCATATATAAATAGAGTGACATCTTAATTTCCACCTTTGAAGGTGTTATATGAGTGTTGAACAATCATCGTTTCGTGAGGCAGAAATTCATCATCCACAGAAACAGTATGTTCTTTAACCATTAGATGTAGGTTTGTGTAAGTGTAGCTCGAATACTTCTCATAACAACATCCTAGTATATTTAGGATACTGGTTTTTTTACAAAAGAAATGAATAAAAAGAGTTTAGGGGGTTGGATAATCAAAATAAAACAAAATAACATAAGAGAAGACATTACCTTAAAATCGGGTAACTCTTTTGATTTGACACAAAGGCTTCCTTGGGAAGAATTATGCCCAAAGTGAGGCATCTAGGATTAAGGGATGGAAGTTGAGAGAGTATTTGGGAATAGTTTGGCTGAGCCAAAAGGCTTTGAAAGTGTGAGTAAGGTGGTAGTGGTGGGGGCCTTTTATAAGTGGAGAGGAGGGGCACTTTTGGAAAGTAAGGAAATGTTACTTTATTATATAACGAGTTTCGGATTTTAAAGGTCCCAAAATTATATAATTAAAGTCTAAGCTGATAAGGGTTCTAAATCAACTCATAAAATAGGTTTTTGACAAGGTTAAGCCTTGGATTTTACTTTATCTTTTCATTTTATTTAAATCGTTAATTAATGAGGTAATTGCTGCATCATCATGGTGTCATAAATAATTTAATTTATTTAATGTATAAAATTATAAAACAAATATCATGATGTATGAAATCTTTTTAGCTTTCTAATGAATATTTATAGTCAAAAATATGACTTGTATAACCCCATTTAAAAATTGTTTTAGTAAAACAACTTATGTTTGTGACATTTTTATTTTAACATTAAATAAAAAGTTTTCAATGTCATTTTCCTACCAAAGTGGCTCCATGGGGTCCTCAAGTTGACCCATGGATTGTCTTGGTCTGCCATGACTCATCCAATAGAGGTAGGACAAGTGTAAAGGTCATTTCATATTTTTATAATACCATTTTTACCTTAAATTTCACTAATTACCTTTAATCGTGATTAATTAAACTTAAAAGTTACTATTCACCAAAAAAATTATTTTAATCCCATTGAACCAAATTTTACTTCCTAATGAAAACCATGTATGTCGGATTTTTGATAATCAAATCACAGAAGTGGTAATGTTTCATTTAAACGAAAAAGCAGTTTTTTTAACCACCACTTATTGGTTTCACTATTCATCAAAATTTGAAGTTTTTCATAACAAAGCCAAAATTTCACCCTAAGATATAATTGCTATTCCGAATTCAAAAATGATGTCTATCTTAAAAAATTCCAAACATATAAGTTTCATTAATTAATTTTATAATAAATTCCCGTTGTCACAACAAATAGCGTGTTTTTAAGAAACAATATATATCAAAAGATTGACAATTGTTTATGTCCAATTTCAAAGTGAAATTAATTCTAATGAACACCATTGGATAAAATGGTAAAAATATATTCTAATTATAGTTTAAAACCACTCAATAGTTTAATTTATCACTATAAATTATTTTGATTAAAAAATTTATTTTTAAGTATTTTTCACTATTCATAGAAAATTGGAAGTTCTCAAAAATTACAAACAATTCAACTTAGGATAATTTCGATATTCTGAATACAAAAATGAAGTCCATTTTGAAATATAAAATTTCTATAATTTTAAATAGTGGGTATTACTATTCATAACAGCTACATTGATTAGTCGTGGTGTGTTATAATCTCGAACTTGCGTACAATGCAAGCTATTGAATTATTGAAAGAGAAGCGTATCGTGAAAGCTCGGGGTGTTACATTAATAAATGTAATAAATAATTATTTATAATATAAAAACATATTCTTTTTTTTTGACTTTGTACATTTATATTTGATATAGTTAAAGTTGATATAAATTTGGATTACTTATCCATAATTTTACATCATATTTATTTATTTTATTATAAAATATTAAATTATTAATATTATAATTTAGTATATAAAAATGTGTTTTTATTAGAAAATGTATTTTTTACAATTAAATAATTACAAAATATACATATTTAATATTTGTTAAAGAATTTATTGTTATTGGATAATTTATTTTAACATGGTTTTGAATAGAAAGATGTTTTTCTGAAATAATAATTAATAATAAAAAATTCATTTCATGGTAAAACAAAATTGTTGGTATTAATACGATAAAAATCATATTTAACTATTGGTAAATAATTTATTTGTATTAAATAGTTAATATCAATGAAGATATTTATTGGAAAAAAAATTATTTGTACCTAAAAATAATATCAATAAAATATCATTTCAGTTTGACTTATTAATCTTCAGTAAGAGATTTATAATCTATCAATAATTTATTATTATTATAATAAAATTATTTTTTTTGGATTTTTGAATGATCTATTTCAACATTTTTTTCAATTATGTTTATTACTTTTTATTGATTATCATGTTTTATTTATTATATTTATTTAATTAAAATTTCTTAATGTTTAATTTTTTTTACAAAAAATAATTTATATTCTTATTAAATCAAAAGAATTAAGAAATATAATCACTATTGATACATAGAGAAAATTGAAAATTGAAATCAATTAATGGGATATTTTTAATAAAAACTCTAAAAGTAAATATTGACTTTAGCCCTAAAAATAAAAATCTATATAAAAAATTAGTTTCTATTAATTGATTATTATCATTGAATGATTTATTATAAAAAAAATTATTGATATAAAAGGATTTTTGGAAATATTTATTATTAATAACATATTCATGTGTTATTAAAAAAAGTTTGTATTAGTATGATAAAGTAATAGATTTAACTATCGGTAAAATATTTGTTTGTGTTAAACGATCCATACATACAGATGTGTCTGTTGGTAAAAATAAGTGTTGTAAATTAAAATCAATACCAATAAAACATAATATCTCATGGAATTGATCATTTTTACAGTAGATATATTATCTATCAATAAATTTGTGTCAGTATAAGTTAATTTTTTTAATAGAACATAATCATGGATATTCTAATAAATCGAATAATCACATGGAATTTCAATAACTAAATTCATAATACTGAAATTCATAATTATAGATATCTAAAAACTTCCATTGAGGGATCATTCCAAGACATATAATACCATTTAATATTCATGAAATGACATCTAATACATTTGAGTCCTAGTTCCATGACATCTATATTAATGGGTAAGGCCTTATCCAAACTATATCGATATTTTCTTATGATTCCTACTGATGCATCAATAGGCTATAGAAATATATTCCTATGACTTACAAAGTCTAATGAATTACTCATATTAAAGGGTTGAAAATAATGTAATTAAATTTTTTTATTGAAACACAACTAACATACAAAATGTCTATACTTTCCCCAATCAATAGATATAATCACAAACCATTCCGAGTAAAATAATGAATTGTAATAAAATTATATATTATCAATTAAACTGAACATATATATCCCATTAAACAAATACGGATTATCTCAATACAAAAAATACTTAGTAGATCATATGAACATTAAAGGGTTGATGTCATTGATGAATAGTAATACCATAAATATATCATTAAAATCATTCTTGAGGAAAATATCAATTTCATTTTGAAAATCTCCTTTTAAAAATATAAATGATTCCAAAATATTTGGAAAACCAATTCCATTAAAAATAACCTTGTAAACTATTAAAATATAATTCAATGAAATTATTTTCTTAACTACAGGAAATTCCATACATGTTGTATAAGTTCAAAAGGACATTTCATTTGCATATAAAAAATGATTGAAAAGTTTCACATTCTAGAAACAAAAAGAAGATTACTTTCAAAAAAAATTAAAAAATTAAAAAATGGGTATAAATTTATTTAATAAATCATTTGGTTAATTATAAAAAATTGAAAACATTTTTAGAAAAAAAATTTCTCGAAGAAAATGGATTTTCAATCAATGTGAGAAATAAATTCTAATTATATTAAAAACATTTTCCCAATTATTTTAAGTTCCAAAGAGCTCTAAAATGGTATTATTACATTATAAGGTCACAAATAATAATATGAGAAAAAATTCATGAGTTTCTTTAGGGATGGTTTGTAATATTTCATTTTTGGAAGCATTATCATGAGCAATCTGGAAAAATGATGAGATTGTAACATAAAAACCTTACCACTTTCATAACAATTAATCATAAGACCCGTGAATGATAGATCATAAAATGTATATTTATATACCCATAATTTTATTTTCAATATTAATAAAATAAACTCATGAGAATTATTTACCCCACATAAAAGAAATAGGTGGTGAATATGGAATGTGTCTCACAGAAGTAAAAAAGTGAGATGGAAATCACATACCTCACGCTTCCTTTTGATTGAACATTATTTAACCTCCTATATACTGGCTTTTAAAATGGTATTAAATTACTATAGAACCATATTACTATTTATAATATCACATTTGATCGTTTTATAACATCTTATTCACCAATTCATTAGTAATATTTCGTTATTTTCTTTGTTTTGGGTGTTAATTGCTTTGTTTTTTCATGCATGTTTCTCCATGAATGATATAGATATTTTTTATATTATATAGTTTCATAAAATATATAATTTTAATAACAAAAAAATTATCATCTTTTGACATCAATTTTACTTTTAATACCAATCTTGAAATATGTTTATGAAAAATAAAGTATGTTAAGGTCATGGAGACGACAAATTGTACGTACGCGTTAGTAACATTTCCATTATTCAATGATCATTATGAAAAGGAATTATGTAATATATAAACATTATAGAATTATAATAATATCATATTATATCTTGAAATATACTTAATTATACCATCCATGTGGTGTGGTGATGAAAAGGTAGTCACATCATTTCGTGAAGGCAGTAGTCCACACATACAGAAATGATGTTATCATCTTTCAATAAGTGAAAAGGTAAGAAATAAAATGATATATATTATCTTTAAATAATGATAAATATAACACTAATATGTCAATTTTTTCATTTATATCACATATAATCTTTAACTTTACCCTTGTTACCTTCCATACAAAGCATTAGTAAAAGGCTAATCACATCACTTCATGGGGTGGTAGTCTGCCATACACATGAGAGATGTTATCGTATCTCCTACATAATGAAAAGTATATTTATATAAATATATATGATATAAATATTATATAGGTATAAATATGTTATAAATATCATATATATACTTTATATCAAATATAATACCCAACTGTGAATGGTAGTAATGAAAGCACGAAGGATGTCGGTTCGCGAGGTGGTAGTCCGCTGTACATAAGAATAATGATTTCGTAAAAAATTTAATAGAAGTGGAGATAGTTGTAGGTCCTGAAATTATTATAAAATATAAAATTAAATTTTATATACTTATTTTTTTATACTATCATGTTTTAATAAGATTTTAATCAGGTGAATAAATAAATAAAATACAGACGTTCGTTAAAGAACATCACCTCTTTTTGGGGTATCTTCCATAGGATTGCATCGAAGGCATTACTAGGTTTTGTGTATTTAAAAAATAAGGCTCATATGATTAGAGGATAGAAGTTTTGAAGTTATTTTGGTTGTTATTGAATAAAACAAAATGGTTTTATAGTGTGAAGACGATTAGAGAAGGATTTCCCTTTTATAAACGAAATGAGTGGAACCCATGTAATGTTTTGAAAAGATTCATTCATACCCACATTTTTATCATAGAACAAGCCTTCAAAATGGGAAATTTTCAGACCTTGAAGATTTAATTTGTATATATTTTCATCCAATGGAATTTTTTAATGTTTTTAGGTCATATTTACCCCTTATCTTCTCAGTTTAACCTTATCCCCCCCGTAAATTTCTTTTGACCTTAACTGATGTAATTAATTTTTAATTTTTCACCATTCATTTTGGTCAAAAATTAAGTTTAAATTATTTGAAATTAAAAATTATGATGATCAAAAATATGGAATCAATTTTTAGAAATTCAATTCATAGATGGAGAAAATTTTAATTTAAATTTAATCCCACATACAGGATGAGAAAGTGAGTTTTTAAAGAGAAATGTTTCAAAAGATTAAGAAGTTTTTTTATAAATATTTAATATGAAAAGGAATCCAATGACCTAAATTGGATTAATTAATATATAATTTAATTAGTTTTACATTAAAAAAAATCTAAAATAAAATTTAAATTTATAAATAATTTAAATTAAAAAGGCATTTCTCTATTAAAATTTTGAATTTTTCACTGTTCATCAAGAAAATGAAAATTAGCATAAAAATCTCAAAAATTCCCCAAATGATTATATTGGTATTCTAATTAAAAAATTAATTTTTCAAATAAATCTAATTAATGTGTTAAAGCTTAATTTTAAATTATGTGCGCAAATCATGAATAAACCAACTTTTTGAAAAATACAAAATTTTCAGGAAAAAAATAATTTTTCATTAAAATGAATATTATTTTATTTCTAATAAATACATAAACAATTAACTTGCATAAAATATATAATTTAATAATTTATTTAATCCTATTCATATATCCCATTCTAATTTATAGGTGATAACTATGATAATATTTTAATAATATGTCACATTTCATTTAAACTCAGTGTTGTGTGTAATGCAAGATAAACTCAGTGTTGTGTGTAATCTAAGATATTAAAGAGATTAAATTTATTTAAAAATAATTATATCATAAATTATCAGGGTGTTATATTTTCTTCTAATATTGGTGTTTCATTTCATACACTCTATAGAATACAATGTTCTTATTTTTTAATTTCAGGGTGTTACATCTATCCACTCTATCATGATCAACCATGAAACTCTAGGCCTCTGCCCACCCTAATCCTGAAACAATGATATATTCATTGTTACCAAATATCCATGGATTCTCAATAATGGTGGGATTATAACTCTGTATCGAACCACCAATTTGGTCTCATGCATAACTGATAGATGCATTGTACACATGTGATATGATCAACTAAATAAATAAATAAATAAAATATATAAGCATAAATAAATTACCATTATTTATCCTTGAGTTCTAACATGACACTATAGATTTAATATTCATTTTGATCTTTTATAGTACTATATATGATCATATATAACCACCATATGTAAATGTGCACATCCCTAGAATATAATAAGCCACCTGAGGGAAATATTCTTGTCTTGAAAAATTAATATACCAGCCAATAGAAAGATACCCATCCCTATAACATATAAGAAGCACTTTATGGAAATATACCCGTATATAAAACAATATAAATCACCCATGTGAAATATTATCCATCCCTATAACATATAATCATACACCTAGGGGTCACATCCCCTATCCAGATCTATGTAAAGGTCTCTGTTACATTGGGAATTCATCCTACCCCTAAAACATGAACTGTCATTTAAATTTATATATATAACATTCATATGAGGCCATAGATCACCTTGAACCACATACATATCACATATTACTATAAAAAATTTAATACATGTACCTTGGTAATACACTTCCTAGAACGAAAGGTCACCCTAGAATATACCTATGGTTATATCCTCTCGGAAACATCATCCCATAGCACACAAGTTGGACACTCACCTAAAACTTGAATTCATATCATAATAATAATAAAAACATGCACTGGAAACCTACCCAACATATACAATGAAACCAAGGTCAGTCTCCCAAGTACATGAATTATAACCTACACATCATCCCTACCAGGATCACATCATTGATTTTGGGATCTGAAGTGACACATAAAATCATCACTACCTATATCTACATATAGCCTCTCAATGGTCATTATAAAATTGGGGAATCCATCGATGTCCCCTAGGTATCATTTTAATATGGAATCCCAACATTGGTTCCTTATCCTCAACTTATCTCTTTGGTTAACAACACTTACTCCGATGTAATAACATCCATTGAAATCATCATAATCATAACATGGCCTCCCTTTCATTATAATTAAATGCTCATTAGTGTCACTCTCACGAGATAACAAGATTCCCATCTCACAACCCAAGGCATAGGTGTGTTCTCATGCACCAATCCTTTCTAAAATCATCCCAGTTCATACCCTCCAAGTTACTCACCTACCAATGTGGAGGATCACTCACGTCATTCTCATCTCAACTAGACCAATGGCATTAAGGTGTCTCATGGATCTATCACGACCTTCCCTTTCCACTCATTTCCAATCTAATGCTTTCCTCTATAAGGTGGCATCCCAAGAACCTACACTAAGGGCCTCTATGTTCATTAAATTTATTAACGTATCACCCATTGTGTTTTTTATGTAATGTAATATACTGATAGTCAAGTCCTTGACTATCGTCAGTTGAAACATCAAACCAGTATACAAAGTCTCTCATAGCCATTGAACATTGTTAACATCGTTCATTGTAATTTAATTAAAATTTAATAATTCATTTGATAAAAAGAGATGATATCTCATAGTGGTGAGATAACACATGTCACATTCCATATATATAAACAAGCTAAAATACCATGTGTAATGATTAATGGAGAACCCACCTAAATTCAGATCCATTTTATTTAAAATCGTCATATAAATTCTCACCTAAGACCCATAAAATTCCAAATGGCCATTTTCAACCCACATGAGGCCCTAACTCATTCAAAAAAATCCAGGTTAATTATCTATAATCAATTAAACAATTAAAATTAATTTTTTATTTATTTTGACTAAAAAATACCACTAAAAAACGCACTGATTGAACTCTTCACCCCCAAAACATTAAGAAAACACAATAAAGATTCATAGTGTCCTCTCGAACCCCATTCTAGGAAAAATACCAAACAACCAAATCCAAACAAATATCTAAATTTATTTTATGCAACAAGAAAACTATTAATAATTTCTTATGGTGACATACCTTCATAAAAACGACATGAGATGGTGTGCACTCATGATATAGGGTCATCCTCTATCCATCACACACTAAATACCCCCCATATTGAGATATTTACACTATTATTTGGTGTAATTTTCTCAAAACATTTTTGTTGAGTTTTTCATATCAAAAGAACCAAATATAAAACCAATAACAAGAGACAATAAAGGAATAAACCACCATGAATAACCTAATAAATCACATAAAATCCAACCCATTTCCATAGGGGATCAAGTGATTACAAGGGGAGGAATCCTAGTTCTTTGGTCACATTCAAGAAGGAAGAGGGGAGGGGTTAAGATTTTTTTTGAAAACTAAGTGGAAAATGGGGTTTTCCGTTATTTCAAAAACATTCCTAAAAAAAGGCTTACAATGTAGCTTTACCTGCTTTTTGGTGAACCTTCATGCTTCCCATTGAGTTCTTGACATTCCCTGGTCTATTCGCAAGGACCCTCATCACTTTCCATTTTGTAAAGACCACACATCCAATTCCATAATCCAAAACACCTAACACCAAAGCATAGACCCATATCTGCTTTTAATTTTCCACCATAGATATTTGTGGATGAAATTTCTAGTGAGTCAAGACTGTAGTGTAGTCAGTCCCCATTTCACACCTAGGACCTTTAAACCACCACCATAGTCGACCAAACACCCATCCCTGTGGTGACTCAACCATTTTACAGCTCAATATTATATCGATTTAGATGAATGTTCAACCTCTTAAAATATCAATAAAAACCCCAAGTTATTAAATGAAGACCCTCTCCAACATAAAAATTTAAACACTTCCTTCATTTTAGAACATGAAAAAGTGATTCTTCATTTGATCCCCACTGATGGGACCCAAGCATTTTACTCCTAGATATTACATCATTTTAGATTAATATTTGATGCATCTCATAAAAATACCCACCCCAAAACAAAAAATGTTTATTATATTTGAAGACTATATATATAATCATATTTTTCATGAATTAGCTTTACCACAACCCAAAAAAATCTTTTCACATAGTAAACTTCTTAGAAATACCATACTTAAAATATTTATACATACCATGGGGGAAGGAACCATATGAATGAGTGATCTCAGAAGCTCAATAGGGGTAAACTTGGGATATATCAATCAATGATCATATGTAATCGTAACAAGAGAATAAGAGTATCAGAACATGAGATTAATATTTTAAAATCACACCCATTAATTCATATATTGTAATCATGACATAAGGATTTTTCAGTTCATAAGATATGAATCATAGAAAATAAAAATATATCGAGACATGAGATCATATCATAACTATAAGAAAATTTCAAATAGAGTGTCATAAAATGTATGTAATAATACTAATCAAAGAAATATAAATTCTATTCTACCTATTATGTCATTCGTCATAAGTTGGTCTTAGTATAACCACATGCGTACCAACCTATGGCTTGGGATAACCACCCATGTACCATCTTTCAGTCTTGTGATAACAACTTTTATACCCTCTTTTGGGCTTTGGATAGCCACTAATTTACCATTTTTAGTCTTGTATAACATCTCATGTACCCTATTTAAACTCATAAAACAGTAATATTTTCTTTATTCATTGTAGATATATAACATACCAACCCATCACATAATCCATTCATGCATATGTCACAACATCAGGAAAATATTTATCATTTCATCGTAGTTAAACCCATGGAAATGAAAACGTGTTTTATAAATATATCATCATTATTATTATAAACCATATATAAAATGAATAAATATGATATAATTAGATCATATCCCCAATGAATCAAAAGTAACAACATTATATATTGTTATAGATGAAAATACCCTTAAAAGATAACTATAAAATTTATTTAGGAAAATACCCTTTTTATTTTGAAATCACTTATTTATAATCTAAAAAATTAAAAAATAAATAAATATATTTACATTGTAATGAAAATTTTAAACATATAAATAAATGATCAAATAAAATAGTAAATACTATTTTTGGAAATGTAAATTGTGCAGTGTATTAAAATAAATATTTCATTCACGCATTTGGTAAAAAATTACCTTATTCATAAAATGATAAAAATATTACTTTTAAAATTTTTAGAGAAATTTAAATAGGTAAAAAAATATAATTCAATAAATATTTAAATAATAGTAAAAATTATCTTCAAATTTAAAAAAACAGTGATTGTGAAAGAAATGATTTCCAACATAAGGGAGAAATAAAGATGGCATTCCTTAAAAAAATACATAGTTTTGAGAACATACAGATTGAGATAATTGAAATGAAAAATTTTACTCTCCATAAATGACCATAGGGGAATAAAATGAATAAATTTTTTAGTGATAGATCATATATTTTCATCATAAAAAAATTTATGGATAAATAATCATGGTAATAAGTGAGATTGTAACATAAAACTCTTACTACTTCGATAACTTTTGAATCACAATCCTCATGAAACAACTAAAATCAAATTAAAATTAAAATTCCATGAATATAATTATGTGCCTAATAAAAAATATCAAAGGGTTAGTAGATACACCTTATAAAATAAAATAGTTGTATAATAAAACATATTCCCTAAAGAATACAATTTGAGATGATTAACCATTACAACTTTCATAACATTCAAATAAAAACCCCTTTGATGAAATAATTTGAAATTTATCTTAAAATACCATTAGTTAATAATTATAAATAATGTATAATTTAAAAAGGGACAGTATATACAACTAATAAACATACATAGGCTCATAAAAACAAACATGTCTCAACAAAATAATTTTGAGATGAAGAACCCTTACCTCAAGTATCATAATCCTTTATACAAGTTTAAACCTACTATATTATGAATATTGATTTATTTTATATATTTTATGGAAAAATATTCACATATATAATTATATATATCATGTTCTTATGAAATCTTATAACCTATTTTTCAATATCTTTTCATTAACATCATTATATTAAGTGTTAATTGTTCTACGTTTTTATGTATGTTTTGGTTTGTAAGTTTTAGTCCCTCCACCTTCCTCAGGGATTCATCATATATAGAATATTAATAATTTAATAATAATAATAAAATTTATTAACATTATTTATTTTTATAACCATCTTTTTAATGTGCGATTAAAATATAATTACATCACTTCGTGCAGATGGTAGTCCATATGTATGCACAAGTGATGTTTCAACTTTATAATTGATGAAAAAAGAATAGGTAAATTTAATTAACCTTTATAAAATAATAATTATATCATATACATTATATATATATATATTAAATATATCTTTATTAATATTCATACTATGAAAAAAATGAAAAATGAATCACTTCTCTTCATAGAGGTGGTAGTCCACAAGTACGCACGAGCGAAATTATCATTTTGCAATGAATAGGGAGGTAAGAAGATAAATAATATATTATATTAAAAAAATAAAATATATATTAAAAATATAATATATAAAAATTAAATATGTAGTTATAACCAACCAATAGAGGTGATGATTGAATAATGAATCACATCACTGCGTGAGGGTAGTACTCTACATGTATGCATAAGCGATACTTTCATTTCCAATTTAATGGAAAGAATGTGGAAAATGGTTGTACTATATGAATAATAAATATAATTATATTAATTATAATATATTAATTATTTTATATTGGATACAAGAAATTTATAGTAATTAAATAAATAAATAAACTTTGAAAGAGTTGGGTAAGATTATTACCTCTTTTTTGAAAGAAAGCTTGTGGATTACACCTTAATCCTTTTTACGATGTTATTAGGAGAAGTAAAAAATTCATAGGATGTGGAGAAGGTATATAGGAAGGTATTGAAGTTGTAATTTCCATGATAGAGTGTTAAAACATCATTAATAAAGGAGAATAATAGGTTCCATTTTATAAGTGAGGAGAGGAAACACTTTGAATTGCATAAGATATTTAAATACAATTAATTTATTTATCAAGTAAAATAATTCAAAATGGAATCAGATTAAAATAAAAATATTATTATTTATAAATATAATCTTAAAGTAAAATTAATAATTTTTTTATGGCATTTTAAATCATATCATTTTTTAACCCTACCATTAACTGTTTTCAACCTTAACCATGGTAACTTGTTTTCTAGCCATCAAGAATCATAAATTTATCTCAAAGGTGACAAGAGGCTCAAAAATGGTCAATATATAAAATTTTAAACCAATTTCCATTTCACATATCCTATTTCATGGTTTTTTATTTTTAAATCATTTTATAAAATATTATTTCACAAAAAATATCATTAACTCCATTTTTTTGACAACTCCTATAATTTGACTTTAAAAACCCTGTGATAACAATTCATTTCAAATATAAACTATTCTACAAGAAATAATACATTATTATTAACCATATGATTTATGTAGTACCATAATTTATCCAAAACATATTACTTTTTAATATTTTTTAAACACATTTACTATATTTTTTCTATCATTTGCACAAACAGTGGGTTAATGTTTCTTATGAATTTTAGGTAATGATACAATAACAAAAAATTAAAATTAAATTTACATAATAAAACTAATTTATTTATGTTAAAACTAAAATGTTATATTCATTCGTAAAATCTTTTTATCCCTATTAAAATATATAAGACAAATTAAAACTAAGAGAGTGACATTTTGTATTTATCATTTTCATAAAATAATATAAATGTTATAATCAAAGGAATATGAAAATAAATTACCATATTTCCATATATAGGATTTTGTTTCCTCAACACGACTCATATAATAGGATAAATTCAATTGTTATTGATATTATAATACATTTCCCCATAATTTTAACCCCATTTTTCTTGTTTTAACCTTACAAAGGTGACAAATATTTACAATTGATATTATTTATAAGAACCAAAAATAAAAAGGGAAATATTTACTAAATTTGAATACAATAATTCAGAAAATGGAATCCATTTTTAAATATTAAATTTCTAAAAGTGTAAGAAATATATTTTAGTATAAATTCATAAAACAAGATAAAAATAATTATTATATAAAATATGTTTTTATGCCCAAAAATGAACTTAATCCAAAATAAATAATAATATAGATTAATATATTAATAATTATATTATTTATAATTAAAGGATACGTATTTTACTTTAATATAAATTTCAAAACATAGTGAGACATTTTAATTACAAGATTTAATGAAAATAAATAAAAGCGTTAAAAATCATAATTTTCACTATTCACTTAAAAATAAATATTTTTAGAACAAATATCAAATATTAATCCTAAGTATATTATGATTTAATAATTTCAAAAATGATATAAATATTTTAAAATAGAACTTATAAAAATGGATGAAATTAATTAAAATATCCTCACATAGATGATATAAAATACTTTTTCGAAGAAAATATATTTTTAAATCCTAAAATGTATTTACTGAAAATTAATTTATTCTTTATTATGAATAAATAAATAAATAATAATTATTTTAAACAATTATGAATAGTTTTCATAATTTATTTTTTACTATTCATATCCTTAATTCAACGGTGATGTTATATTGGTCACATTTAAATAATTATATTTTTGAAGTATTTTACTATTTTATTAATGGTTGATGTTTCTTGTTAAGAAAGAATTAAGATATAATATTATTTTAACATAAATTTTTAGTATGTTACATATTACCATATTAAATAAATTTATTCAAGTAATCAAATGTTCAATATTAGAAAATGACTTTTTGAAAATACACATCATACAAAGGGATGATAAAACATCCATTGAAAAGGGATTGTGAGATATATATGGGTTACCTCAAATAAAAGATAATTGGGTTCCCAAATAACGATAATATTTGTGAAAGTTATAATATAAACATGAAGTGTAATGATAATGTCCAAATAATAATTTATATTAATAAATAACAAGATCATAATAATGTTAGTAACCACAAAACCATAAATCAGTGAGGCTAAAAACACCATCAATTCATCAAATATGATTGTAAGAAGAAAAAATAATAATTTTCAAGATCTATTTCATATATTTGAGGAAATATTTTACTATAATTATATATAACATGATAAAATATACTTATTATATTTATTTTCATCTCATAAGATTAATTTCACCCATTGGTTGTGGTTCGATCAATTTCCACTTTTATCTCATATCTTAATCCACAAAATGAATATTTAAGATGAATTTTTCATCCCTAAAGCACTAAAATTAACTATTTGTTTATTATAATATCCATAATTTAATAATAATTCAATAAATATATTTCTAAATATATTCTAAAACCAAAAATGATATGAAAAAGTTATCCAATATGGATTAATCTTTATATGATGAAATAATACATTAATCTCTAAAACATAAAAAATAGAAACCAATTCTTAACATAAACCATTAAATAAATAGTTGAAATTAAGACACCTATAAATAAGTCTAACCAAATTTAAAACCCAGAAATCCAAAATATTTGATCACATATTTTTTTGAAGATCAAAATTAACATTTATCCCCAAACCACATAATGTAGCTCATAATTTCATATAACAAACATGTGAATTACTTTATTATATATTATCCTAAAAAAATTTAATAATTACATAAAATAACGTGAATCACATAAATCCTTGATGTTAACATATATTATTACATAAATTAACTCTATCAAATATATTCTATAAATCCAAAAATAAAATAAACTTCTTCAAAATTGACAGAAATCACTTTTTCATCAAGCCACTAACCAATTTCAAGGCCGCCAATAAAATACAATTTAATTTATCTATATAAATATTAACCTTTTCCTAGATAAATCCTATTATCTCAATATCATACATATATTGAGAATTATATATCCCTTAATATTCTATTTTACAAAAATATCAACTTAACACTGAATAATGTTTCTAGATTATAGGTATCACTCAACGTATTCTTGAAAATATTTAAATGAAAACTACTTAAATGAAATAATTATATGTTTTAGGGTTATTATATCCAAAATATCATTGATAAAAAACTTTAATAGCATAATTCTAGAATACAAATACATAAAAACTTCAATTAGACTACTTCCTTATTAAACAATTAACCATGATTTTTCATCTTATTCCTTAATTTTTCCTTGATAAAATGTAGAATATGAATCACTTACTAAGATTAATCAATAAAAATTTTATCATGTTTTTTTACTTATAACTAATAAGTACTAATAAAATACTCCGAACTGTTCATATGTCTTCTTTATTATTTTTATCATTGATAGTAAAACCTTTAATCCTCGATGATCCTCTTCTAAATATTTTTCTCATATGATAAAATTTTTCATAATTCCCATACTTTCCATATTTAAACTTGAATAAATTAGATGATAACTTATGGAAAACATTATTCCAATCCATTATGGTATCAAAACACTTCATTTGTCCTCATAAATTTATGATTCTATTCCCCTGTTTTCCACACTTTATATATAAATTAAATTCAATATTCTTTCATATATATTATTTATCGCATGAGACACTCACCTAGGGTTACGTTGTTAATAATAAATCAAGATAAATAGTTATTAATAACCCTAATATATTTACTCCTACATTTATTCTGATTGGTTTGTCATTCATAAAATCATTATAGTGTCCTTAAAATCTATTATTAACTTAGTTCCTCTATGTTCTAACCATTGTATAAAAATAAAATTCATAATGTGAGAAATAATTATCACACTGAGTAATCATATAATCATTAAAATAATTCACATGATATCTAAATCTTAACTCCATATATTTAATATATGAAACCTTATTTTTAACCTAGGTTTTACATTGTCATAAAATTATAAAATCATTAAAAATGGTTTATAAATATAATGTGATTTAACCTTAGTATATATCTCACGAGTTTATATAGGTGTGTAGTATTAGTCCCACTCATCATGCATCAGTGAAGATCATGTGATTTCACAATCCTACCCTTTCCAAGTTGTTTTCCAATGGTGGAACTTTTCCATAGTCATATCCACATTACAGTATCTTAATAGAGAATTATTTTTAAGGAAAACCACCCTCTATTATTTACCATAACATAGGATGTTCTCATATACCCACGCTTATCCTAAGGGTTACCACCAAAATTTCTTAATCCTAATCTACAAAAAAACCAAACCGTGATTTCATAACAACTAATGTGACCCTAGAATTTCATATATAAATTGTAAAACATTGAAAATGAATATTCAATACATATCATAACAATAATCTCCAATAATAGTAAACATTTAGTGTCTTTAGATAATAGGTACATAATAATCTTATTTAATGAAATATTTTCAGCATCTCCCACAAAGTTCTACTCACATAATAAAATTAATATACATTCCCTACTTAGAACCTTTCTTCATAACATGGGGAAAAGAAACATAAAAAATGATGAGATTAAATAATCTATAATGTTAAAAATGTCTGGTAACAATCATTAATAACATGAAATCATATCTTTATAATAAGTATATAAGAAAATGATCTTATAATTTAAATATAATACCCAAAAAATCACAAATCATAATCATGAAATAAATATTTAGTAGTTCATAATACATGAATAATATAAAATTAAAAGATCATGAGTTGTTATATCACATTAGAAGCATGGAAACTAGTCAAAGAGAGTAGAAAATATGTTTTCCATAATCATAATAATAATCATAAAAATATTATTTTAAGGCTAATGTTTCACCTATGAGGTGGTTCATTTATGGGTTTGAAAAAAATACAAAGAATGGTCCAACAGGTGAAGATAATTTGGTTTTTATTATAGAGACTTTCACGTTTCCATCTCTATTTCGACCTGATTTGTATTGTTATTTTTTAGGGAGGATTGGTTTGACACTACGGGGAATGGGAAATGTATCCCTTTTATATTATGCGGTTTGTTCCTGATTCAAATGGTCCTAGCAGGAAATTTCATGGGGTTAAGTATTTGTGAAATCAGTCCTCATAGGATATGACTTCCTCAGATAGTCTCCAACAGGTTTATTCATTGAGAAAGAAATACCCAATGGACCTATTATCCATGATTCATGGACCTTCATTCCAATGTTAGTCACTCATTGGATGATGGTTTGTCCAATGACAGTTAAGGACTCAATTGGCCAAGCGGATGGGAAGTTGGGCTCATCACACCCTTTTGGGGGGAATTATTGCCTATTTTGGGACTCTTATAGATTTAAGTTGGGTTCCTTTATTCGTGAATCCTTGGTTCATTCTCGAATAGTATCCATGTGCTACATCTAGTTTGTAGGATCTTCATATACATATATGGATTTGATGCTATGGAGGCAATACAGACTTAGGCCATGCAATGAGTCACTCTGGAGTTTATAATCATCAAAGAGGGATGGAATATGGATTTATGTTGGGATTAGACCCATGATATGGGCTTCATATGTATCATTTAGGGAGTAATTAGAGCCCATGTAGTTTGGCATGGGCTAGGGCTTATGCATGGAAGGTGCCTATTTCGGGGCATGATTGGGTGAACCCTTTCAGAAGGGAACCCTTTTAAACTTGGGACTTCAAGAAGGAATCCTACGTATCTGGGTTTGAATAGGAATTAGAATTCTCATAGTTCAGAATGATTTGGGGGCCTACACATGGAAGTTTCCCATTTTAGGGAACAAGATTGGGTGGACCCTTTCAAAAAGCACCCTTTTGACCTCGAGTCTTCAAGCAGGTGTCCTATATATCCACGTTTGAATAGGAATCAAAGTTCCTTTAGTTTGGGATGAGTTTATTTAGTGGATGTTGATATCTTCACAAATATTAAGCCCACGTGATTTATACTTACTATGAGAAACAATATGGTGTGATTCATTAAACATATCACAGATCCTCTCTCCCACTGATGGGATTGGTCGGGCCTATGGTGGAACAAGTCAATGTGATTGTGCGTGAGGGCATGAAGCAATGAACCCTCCAATATGGGATGATATTGGGGGACATGCATCTCGGCTTCCATAGGGTTAGGGACTTACCTCAGTGGGAGTGCCCAAGAATGAGCTCTTAGAAAGGGGAGGAATGTTTCCTCTTTTTAAAAGGATAAGAGAACAAGATTCCTTCAACTGGTCATCATTCCTCATTGAATGAAAAACCATGTGATCATCCTTAATCCCAAGAATGGGGAAGTTCATGTCAGCATCCCAAGGTTAGAATCTGGGTTACCAAGGGAATGTATATTTAAAAACATCCCTGGAGTTCTAACTATTATAGAGAGAACCTTCGTGTATCCGTTTACCATGGGTATGTAGACTCAAAGGGGCACACTGATGTGATTGATGATCTGATCTTATGGGTTCAGTGGATTTGGAGGAGGATTTGGCCTGGTGGTGGGGGACTGGTTCAAAGAGGAGAAATGGAGAACTGAATGGTGATGGAGGGTTGATATTGGAGTTAAAGGGAAGGACACCCAAAGATACCCCATTTCACATATTTGTTTCTCATGCAGAGTGGGTGGAGCTCTGCATACTATAGTGGTATTTGGGTAGAGGGTTCATTCGTGTACTGAAGCAGTATGCAGGCTTGGGTATGGAACACCAAATTCTGAAGCAGTACATGGTCCAGGATGTAGTCTGCCATGCTGCTTTGTGTTCCATCTGTGTGCAGATATAGTAAGAGGATTAGGGTTCAACCCGCATAACGATATTCTATACGAAGCGCCGTATTCAATGAGGGTCATGGAACCTTGGGATCATGGGGAGTTAATATATGAGGAAATTTTGGTTTGTGATAATAACAATTAGTTTTGAGGTTTACCCATTATTATTAAGTTCCTTATTTTTATGTTTTTATCTAGTTATACAAATGGAAACATGGTTCGTGGTTTGAACTTCGTCGGTGATTCGAAACTGAAGTTGGAATCCTCTCTGAATTCTTTCGTCAATACTCTTGGGTCTCCTCTGCATTTTATTCCTCTGTCCTATTCTTCTTCCAAATGTGATCCTTTTATGGAGCATATGGGTAAATCATATCTATGGGAATGTGACTACTTTTGCAGAATCCCATGAAGAGATATCCATAGAAGACTCGGTCAATCTGGGTTTGCGGAGGTTATGGATCACGAGTCTTGTTTCGCAGAACCCTGCTGATTTGCTTCATCTGAGAACTATTGAGTTTACGAGACGGTATGCATATAGGCTTCATATGCATGATTCCACTAAAAATTCAGTTCACAGCTTCTGGGGTTCGCTATCCATCGCTCTGTGGGCCAGTGCCTTGTGGGTCCTTCCGCGTATAACAACCCTGCATTTATTTCACACATAAACACGATTTATTACATGAACTCTTCACATGAAACAACATATAATGTCAAGATTTATAGTGTATATTGGGATTAGAAACATTTAAAAACAACTTAAAACAACAAACACAACATCTTTATTGAAAACTTCCTTTACATGACCACTACATTCTCTCGTATTTAGCATTGTATGGGATAACCAGAGGACATGCATAAGAAAATGGTGTGCTATAAAGCCCAGTAAGTTAATAAACAAGGAATAACATGAGTAATACAAAACATGTTAGAAAATAGGAATATCAATGGAGCAAAAGAGAAAAATAAACATAAATTCATGATAAATCATGATAATCATAACATAGAGATGTGGCAACAATATTTAACATGATATTAGCATGAGCGAAGGCTCATTGCACATGGAGCATCAGTAAACCCTCATTGCACATTAAGCACAAGTAAAACCCTGTTTAACATGAATTAGCATGATTTAACATTCATTGAACAAGATGTATCATGATACTATACTTTACCCAATGCATTGGAGTGCTATTAGGGAACACCCTTGTTAAACATTTCATTTCATGTATAAGTGAGCCACATGGATCATATAACATGGAATCAATCAACATCATAAGTTATTCCATGATTAAGTAATGTGGAATAAATCTATGAAATTACCATTCAATATTTATGTGTGCATAAAGTTGAATACCCTTGATAGAGATATGAGTATGGTATTCACTAAACAATGATCTAAGCATAGAAAATCGTGAAGCAATTTCGGCAGCATAACGGCGTGACATAAGAATTCATAAAAAGGTTGATGAGAGAAAAATGGTTGTCTCATCATATGTACATTAAATGGAAAGTAAGGGGGTCATATATATACATTTACTAACAAATTTAATGGAATTTAGATATTTAATACACAAGAATAGCTTGAATGTAAATGAGGAGAGAGAAGTTCCTTATGGAATTTCGGCATGGTAACATGTGTACATGGGAGGTATTTAATGAGAAAGAAAATGGGTATCTTATCATTAAAACATAATGAGAATAGTATGTGAGAGGTGAGAAATCATACCCCAACTTTTATAATTTAAAATCAAAGGGCATGACAATTTAAGGAAACATGGATATAAATAAGGAAAGTGAGAATCCCTTACTTGGAAGTGTGATTCCAAAGGCTTGGGAGAGGATTGAGAGAGGATTATTTGGAGCATGGGGTGAATTGGGAGGATTATATAAAGGAGATGGTAGGGTTTGAACGAACTAAAAAGGATTTGAGTGAAGATTAAGTGGGAGCTTGTGTGGGTTTATATAGGAAAAGAGAGGGAATTCATTATTATTTAGGTTTGGGGAACCACACATTATACTAATCAAAACCACAAACCATCCCACGGTTTTTTCCCATGGTGTTTTCTAAATAGGAGTGGAAAACAATATTTTATAATCCCAATGGCCTAAATTCTTAAAATAATTTTGTTTCTTATGTGGAGGTGAGTCACACTCTCAAAGAAATCAATTTAAAAGTTAAAATGATTTATAAGTCTTGGAGGGTCCAAAAAAGCTTTTTAAAAAAATTAAACAAATATAAAATAAAATTATTTTAATGGTAAAACATATAATGGGCGAAAATAGTGTTTATATTATTTTATTACATCACTATTGGGTCATTATGATGTCATAAAACACATTATATATTTAAACGGTATTAAAATTTTACCCAAAACTTTGACTGTTTCAGAAAATTATGAAAAATTCACAGTTGGATAATTTTGACATCCTGATTCCAAAAATAATATTAATTTTATCCAAATAATTTTCAAAATATGTGAATTTGTTCTTTTAAAATAAAAACAAATATTTATCGAAAAATCATGAGTTTTGACAAAAATAGCTTTCAAATCATAAAAAAATTATAATAGTTTTCATTAACATTATACGATAATTTATATTTATAAAAAATAATTTATTAATAATCATATTTTATTAAAATATTATTAAATTTAAAAATTCATTAATTCATGAAAATAGATTACTTAGATGAATTATAACTAAAAATGTTATTTGTGCTTTTAAAAACTCTTTACAAAGTAATAATAAAAAATGAATGTATAATCTTTATACAAAAAATAATGTACATAGTCATAGTGCTAGGTTATTGTTATATAAACCCTTAAAACCACACATAAGACCTTAGGGTAAGGTGCGCGATGGTGAAAAACTCTTGGGGTGGCACGGATAACATTGTTCGAGTGGTAATCTCTGTTAACTTCCTTTTATCCCATAGGCAGTTCTGCTCAAGGTTAACATATTCAGGCTATACTTGGTATTGTTCAAGATCGAAGCCCAATGATTCCACATCATTTTCAAGCTACGAAAAATGGGTTTCTTATGGATCATCTCTACTGGATAAGGTCATCACTTCCTTTGTCTGAGTAAATTGGATTTGTTAAAACCATAAATTTATACTAATCACGTGATCACTATTCAATGACTATATTAGAAATGGTCACAGTTCTTAATGGTAATTTAAAATCCAAAACACAGAACCAAATAAGTTCATACGTTTTACATAACCATAAGAAGACATTTAAATAGACCAAGAAGAATTTTTATTAATGAACTTTTGGGTCATTACAATCTCCCCCCTTAAGAAATGTCACCTTTGAAATTTCGTTTTCCCACACTAAAACACATGTGGGTAACTTTGATTCATCACTTCTTACGATTCCCACATCACTTCTTCAAACTTGCGGGTTTTCCACAACTCCTTGACGAGGGGCATTATATTATTTCATAGAACCTTTTCTCTATGATCTAAGATCTTCACTGGTTGCTCCTCATAAGAAACATCATCCTCTAGTGGTACTACCTCGGAAGAGAGTACATGTGAATGGTCTAGTATGTACATCATTAAGAGGGATACATGAAAGACATCATGTACTTTTACCATAGTAGGTGGAAGTGCTAGTCGATAGGCCACAACCCTGAAATGATCAAGGATCTTGAAGGGTTCGATGTACCTAGGATATAACTGCCCCTTTTTTATTAACCTCATGACCTTATTCCATGAAAATATTCATAGAAAAACCATGTCTCCAACTTTGAACTATAGGTCTCATCGAGGGTTATCTTCATAACTCTTCTGTCAACTTTGGGCTTCAGTGGTATACTGCTGAATGGTTTACAACTTCTTCACCATTTCGTCAACCATTTCTGGTCCTAGTAGCTTACGCTCGGCAACTTCATCCAAACACACCAGTGTTCTGCACCTTTTCTCATAATGGGCTTCATATGGTGTCATTCAGATGCTCGAGTGGAAACTGTTATTATAGGAGAATTCAACCAGTGGAAGATGTTGGTCTCATCCTCCTTTTAAATCCATAGAAAATGATCTAAACATACCTTCCAGTGTCTGAATAGTTCATTCAGATTGGACATCAGTTTGAGGATGATAGGCCATACAGAAATTTAGTTCAGTTCTTATATCATGTTAGAGACTTTTCCAGAACATCAAATTGAATCTTAGATCACGATCATATACAATAGATAGTGTTACTCCAAACACCCTTACCAAATCTATGATGTATATCTGTGTCAGTTGATCCAATGAAAAAACTCCCCAAATTGCAATGTAGTGTGCAGACTTTTTAAGACAGTCCACAACAACCCATATTGCATTGTTTCCTTTGGATGTATTTGGAAGTCCGGTGACAAAGTATGTAGTGATGTTCTCCCATTTCCATGCTAGTATGGGAAATGGTTGTGTTATCCCCTTAGACTTCTACCTCTCTACCTTCACTTGTTGACACACCAAGCAATTTGATGTATACTCAGTGATCTCCTTCTTCATATTATCCCAACAATAATGCCCTCAGATATCTCGATACATCTTTGTATTTCATGGGTGAATAGTGAAATTTTAACTATGTGCCTCATCAAAAAGTTCTTTCTTCAGCTCTAGACTTCAGGAAACACATAGTCTTTTCCCAAATCTCACAATTCCTTCTTCAATAACAGCGAACTCTAAAGATTTCCCTTTTTTGATAGCTTCCACTTTATTCTAAATTACCACATCATCCTTTGGATCAACCTTTAACTTTTCCAAAAGAGACTGGTTGAGTAATCATTTGTGAAAGGACTGATGATGTTTCCTTATTTATGATTCCCATTTCCATCTTCATCAAATTTAAGAATATTGGATCCTTATCAATTCTCATCAATGATAGAATTGATGGGTCATTTTTACTTAGAGCATCTTCCACCTTGTTCTCTTTCCCAGGGTGGTACTGGATTGAGTAGTCATAGTCTTTGATCAGCTCGAACCATCTCCATTGGAACATGTTCAACTCTTTCTGTGTGAATATATACTTGAGGCTTTTGTGGTCTGTATATATTTTACACTTCTCCCTGAAGAGATAATGATGCCAAATATTTAATGTGGAGATCATCGCAACCAACTCTAGATCATGTATTGGATAGTTTTTCTTATTAAATTTAAATTTCCTTGAACATAGGCAATGAATTTGTCATTTTGCATCAACACACAGCCCATTCCCTTCTTTGAAGCATCACTGAATACAACAAAAAGTTCTCCACTAGTGGGTAAAGTGATCACGGGCGTAGTGATAAGCCTCCTTTTCAACTCCTTAATGCTTTCTTCGCATTTATCGCTCCAAAAAAGCTTTACTCCCTTCTGAGTTATCATGGTAATATGGTTGGACAATCATGAGAAATTTCACACAAATCGTCGATAATATCTAGCTAACCCCAAGAAGCTATGGATATTCGTTGCTGATGTTGGCCTTGGCCATCCCTCAATTGCATCTGTCATGGAGGGATCCACAGATATCACATTTCTTGTGATGATATGACCTAAGAATGAGACATACTTCAACCAAAACTCACACTTTCTATACTTTTCATAGAGCTTCTCCTTTCGTAAGGTCTCTAGTATAGTTCTTAGATTATCCTCATGATCCTCCTTGGTTTTGGAGTATATTAGAATATCATCTATAAAGACTACCAAAAACTTGACGAGGTAATCTCTAAATACTCTATTCATCATGTTCATGAAGATTGATGGAGAATTAGTGAGTCTTAAATTCATTACTATGAATTCATAGTGCATGTACCTTGTATGAAAAGTAGTCTTGGGGATATCTTCCTTCTTCACCCTTACTTGATAATATCATGACCGTAATTCCTCCTTGAATTTTTTTTTATTCTCACAGTTGATCGAAAAAGTCATAAATTCTTGGGAGAGGATACTTGTTCTTTATCATGATATTTGAGCTCACAATAATCATTCTAAAGGGGCATTGATACTTCCTTTCTCTTGATGAAGAGGATTGATGGACCTCATGGTGAAGAATTTGGGCTTATAAACCCTTCATCCAAATTCTCTTGTGGTTGTTTCTTTGGCACCTCAAGCACCACAACATAAATTCTATACAAATTATTGGATATTGGCAACGCCCCATGTATAAGATCAATTGATAATTCAACATCTCTTCTTGGAGGAAGACCATAAAATTCCTTGGGAAACACATCAGCGAATTCCCTCACAATAGGCAAGTCTTCAAGGATGGTTGCCTCCATAAACTCAATCATATGAGCTAGATATTCATTCTCATAGGGAATTAATATCCACGCATGAGATGATGGATCTAAATAACATTCATCTTCCTACTTTCACTTGTACATAATCGGGGGTCGATTCTCCACATGGAGAGTGATTTCTCTCTCATGGAAATTCATGTTGTCTCTATATAGGAAAATCCAATCCATGCTAACAATTACATCAAATTCCTCAAAAGGTTGTATGATGAGGTTCTCCAAGATGTTCATTCCCCAGATTGTGACAGAGGGAGGAGTTATATTCATGGGATGCAATGATTTTCCCATTTTTTGTACTCACCGAACACATTACTTCCAAGATTTGTGGTGGTGTTGGGATTGTTCTACTAAACTTTCAAGATACAAAAGAATGTGTAGAACCAGATTCAAAAATTATATTCATTTTTATTGAATGAATAACTAGTATACCTATCACCACTTTGTTTTAGGGGTTCACTTCAGTGGTAGTGATGGAAAAATATCGTCCTTGCTGCCTTGGAGGTTGTCTGGTGCCTCTGAAAACCCTTGTCATAGGGAACTGATTTGCAAGGTGCCCTGGTTATTTGTAGTTGAAGCAATGAACAATGCATTGAGAGTTGAATGGTGTGTTCCTCTCCTCTGTCGCAGGCGTGGGTTTTTCTTACTGAAAGTTAACAGCTAGGTTCCCTTCTCATCCACACCTAAAGCATTCCCTCATCCCTTTCAAAAATTTTGGCATTGCTTCTTCCCAAACCGTTGGCCAGTGGAGTGTTGGATTTTCTTAGCACTATTGTTTTTATCCATGAGACCACCAGAATTGAAGTCCACCATACACTTCTTATCCCCATGATACCCCTAAGATTTTCCAATCTCTATTTCAACCTTGTGAAAATATACAACAATTTTCTCATAGCTTTCGAAGTCACAGATCGCCAGGGATTTCTGCAGGATAGATTTCAGCCAACCAAAGATGTTGTCAATCTTGTATTCGGGGGTATCGAAAAAGATGGAGGAATATCATGCAAGACTTTTGATGTTTTCCACATACTATCTAATGGATTCGTCTTCTTTTTGTTTGAGGGAAAGGGAGTCTCTTTCCATATTATTTCGGGTGGTACGCAAAAATATTTATCGAAAAACATCTTTTGGAAATCCTTCCATTCCAACGCCTTGATCTCCTCCACAGGCTTTGTATTTTTTGATCAATGTCCACCATTGATAAGATTCACCCTCCATACAATAAGTATCCAGAAGAACCTTCTCTTGTTCAGAACATTTATGGATAAAGAAGATCTTTTCAATGGAGTTGATACATTTTTTGGCAATTGAGGGATCGAATGATCCATTAAAAGTAGAGTCCTTTGTCTCATAAAGATCTCAATAGAAACTTGTTCATTATTAGGGTGGGGGGTTGAACATTCCTTTTGATCCATGTTTCTATTTAATGCTTGAGTTAACTAAGAGAGTATCGTGACAAAGTTCACGATTCCCACTCCCATTAGATTTGGGATCTCATTAAACAGTTATTGAATTTATCTTCCCATCGGTTTTTAGCTAGGGTCGTCCTATTACCAGCCTTTGGCTGGAATAAAAGGAAAGATAGTGGTAACACATAAAGGGTAATCCAAGGAAAAAAATGGATGACTTATAAATTACTTTTATTTCCATAACATAGGAATCTATAAGCTTCAATCTATGGTATCCATGATCTACTTTCTAACATATATTCTCTGAGGCATTTTTTTAATTCCCATAATAATTATTTATACTAAGCTTATGAATTTACCAAAGCATATCCCGTGGTAGTGTCATAACCAATAGTTCTTCAAGGCCTCTTGTCGTGTAATATGATACCCCATGTCAAGTCTAAATCTCCTTGTAATAATTTTAACTCCTAGGTACATCTGTGCGAGAGCCACCTCTAACTGCTCGTATCCAGATAGGGATGTATTTGCTGGATAAACCAATTACTCAATTATCACCCAAAAATATGTATGTTTGCTATAATTGGTCTATTCTCTAAGTCTTCACTATGGTTTTCTAATCCTAATCCCAAAAACAACTAAACCTATCATCTAATACCAACTATAACAACTCTGCTTTTATTATGCACTTAAAAACGATTTATTACATAAACTCTTCACTTGATACAACATGGAAGACCGAGAGGTCTATTGTATTTGGGGATTAGGAACATTAAATTAGAACTTAAAAAATTAAACATAACAATGTTATTGAAAACTTACTTTACATGACCATTACATTATCTCGTACTTAGCATTTCATGGGATAACCTAAGGACATGAAAAAGAAAGGGGTGAGCTATAAAGACCAGTAAGGGAATAAACAAGGAATAACATGAGGAGTACAATAAATGTAAGACAATAGAAATATAAATGGATCATAAAAGAAACATAAATATAAAGGCATGATCAAGATTGATAATCATAACATGGATATGTGGAAATAACATTTAACATGATATTAGCATGATCCAAGTCTCATTGTACATAGAGCATGAATAAACCGTCATGGCACATCAAGCACGAGTAAACCCTAGTTTCATTTTAATTAGCATGAGTCAACATTCATTTCAAATGACGTATCTTGTCACTATACTTTACGAAATTCATTAAAGCTCTATTAGGGAGCACCCTTCTTAAACATTTCATTTCACGCATAAGTATGACACATGGATCCTATAACATGGAATCAATCAACATCATAAGTTATTCCACGATTAAGGAATGTGGAGTAAATACATGAAATTACCATTAAATATATATATGTTCATAAATTTGAATATCCTTTATAGATACATGGGTATGATATTCACTACACAATGATCTTGGCTTAAAAAAATGCGGTGTAATTTCGGCAGCATAACGGCATGACATAAGAATTCATAAAAAGGATGATGAGAGAAAAATGGGTGTATCATCTTATTTACATTAAATTTAAAGTATGTGGGGTCATATAGATATATGTACCAACAAATGTAATATAATTTTGATACATAATACAAAAGAATAGCTTCAATGTAAATGAGGAGAGAGAAATTCCATACAGAATTTCTACATGGTATAGGGTGTATGTGGAAGTAATTTAATGAGAGATAAAAGGGGTATCTCATAATTAAAACAAAAATAGGGAAGTATGGGGGAGGTGTGAAAGCATACCCCAACATTTATAATTTAAAATAAAATGGAATAACAATATAAGGAAACTTGAACATAAATATTGAATGTGAGAATCCCTTACTTGGAAGTGTGATACGAAAGGCTTGGGAGGTGCTTGAGAGAGGATTCTTGGGAGGTTGGGGAACCTTGTGAGGATTATAGATAGAGGAGATAATGTATTTTACTAATTCCAAAGGCTTTTAGTGAAGAGGAAGTGGGAGTTTGGGTGGATTTATATAAGAAAGCAGAGGGAATTCTTTATTATTTAGGTTTGGGACATCACACATTAAACTAATCAAAACCACAAACCATCTCATGGGTTTTCCAATGTTTTTTTGCCCAAGGGGGGTGAAAAACAATATTTTGTAAGGAAAATTTCCTAAATTCTTAAAATAATACAGTTGCTTATGTGGAGGTGAGTCACACTCTAAAAGAAATCAATTTGAAGAGCTAAAATGTTTTATAAGTCTTTGAGGGTTCCCTAATGCTTTGTAAGAAATAAAAAAAATATAAAATAACATTATTTTAATGGTAAAACAAATAATGGACGAAAATAGTGTTTAAAATATTTTATTACATTTCTATTGGGTCCTTATGATGTCATAAAACACATTATATAATTAAATAGTAAGTAATTTTTACCCAAAAATTTGAATGCCTCAGAAAGTTATGAAAAATTCAATTTTGGATAATTTCAATGTCCTGATTCCAAAAATAATATTAATTTTTTCTAAATAATTTTCTAAATATGTGAATTTTCACGTATAAAGTAAAAACCCATCATTTGTCAAAAATTCATGGGTTTTGAAAAAAATAGCTTTCAAACCATAAAAAAAATTACAATTGTATTCATTAAAATTATATGATCCTTTATATTTAATAAAAATTAATTTATGAATAATAATATTTTATTAAAATATTTTTTAATTCAAAAATCCATTAATTCATTAAAATAGATTTCTTAGTTGAATATTAACTAAAAATACCATTTGTGCTTTAAAAACTCTTTACAATGTAACAATAATAAAATGAATGTATAATATCTATGCAAACAATAATGTACGTAGTCATAGTGCTAGGGTCTTATTAAATAACCTCTTAAAACATCCACATAAGACCTTAGGGTAAGGTGTGCGATGGTGATAGACTCTTGGGGTGGCTCCAATAACATCGCTCAAGTGGTAATCTCTATCAATATCAACTTCTCTCGTATGAGGTTCCGCTCAAGATTAATGTATTCATGTTTGGATTGGGCTTGGTCAAGAGTAAAGCCCAATGACGCCACCTCATTTATGAGATCTGAATAACAGGATTTGTATGGGTAAAGTCTACTATATGAGGTCATCGCTTCCTTTATATGATTAAATTGGATTTGTTAAAGCCCAATATTTATACTAATCACATTATCACTATTCAACGACTATATTAGAAATGTTCACTATTCTTAACGGTGTTTTAAAATCCAAAACATAGAACCAAATAAGTGTATATGTTTTAGATAACCATAAGAATACATTTAAATAGACCAAGAGGAATTTCATTAATGAATTTTTTGATCATTACACCGCTTACTAGTGGATCACGGTACATGTGTTCCATGAACCCTACCTTGTGGTGGTACAGAGGTCACTTAAAACTCTTGATAAATTCAATTTATTCATGTTTATTCCAAATTTTTCAATTCAATTTGAATGCATTTTTTTTTCTGGACCAAAATGAATTCTTTATTCCTTTTTCAAAGTGCTTCTGAGAGTTTTTACTTCCCTTTGTAAAGTTTTTAGGAACCTAAAAATTCCCCCATAGGAATGGGGTCCGTTTAGAATGAAGAGGAAACTGTTGCGATGTAGAATAAGTCCTGAACTAATGTGGTTTGCAGTAGACCAGATAGGCCCAATATGAGTGGACCACACCTATTTATTAGGGAACATGTCATTTTTCTTTTACCATTTCTCACATTTAAAAGTGCTCTTGACTCTCCCTCGGCTTTCTTTGCATCTTTATACCACCTCCTTTGTGATATCCGTATTCGTGAACCGCTCTGTACGTGCTGCAGACCGAACTCTTCAGAATTGCATTCTCCCATGAACCAAATTTTGGGTTTTTTAATCTATGTTGCGGAATGTAAAAAAATATTTGAAATTCCTTGTAGGAGAATGCTACTCAATTTTTGTGACCCGCACATCAAGCTTAAACCGACAAACTAAACTGTAAGCCTTATAAATATGAACTTAAGCACTAAAATAGAAACATTGAATATCTCCATGGAGAGGCCTTGGTTCAAAATTTATTTCTTTCAAAAAGCCATCTATTTTCTAGCCAATGCTCTACAGGACAACATGTCATGGGTCTCTCGCATATCGTGTTTTTACATGGTATATAATTTTTTTGTACCATTACTGTTTGTGAGAAATTACTTCTACGTACCATGGAGTTCATAGAAAATGGCTTCTGCATACCGTGAAATTTGTGGGAAATGGATTCGGTGTACCCTTTCTAGTAACACTATGTGGAGACCCATTTAGACCCTCTTTTAATCACCTCAGCCATTTTTTTGGCCTTTATACAAAAAATTTCTCCTTCGACTGACATTTTCTGGGCTCTTGGATCTTTTTTCGCAAGCTATAATGGATCTTATATTGACCTTTGCTAATTTCATTGTTCTTTATGATGCTAATTATACATCCCACTTTATGTATCTAGTGAAAATTTTAAGAACATGGTAGATTTGGTTGATGAAAAAATTTGGGTCATTCCATTACATCAATCTCTAGAAAATCTGCTTACGATTAGTCAAAGATAATACTCAACTTTAGACATGCTTTCAACTTGTGGGTTTGGTCTATTGGTTTATACAATGATTCCAACACAAAACTCAGCTGATCAGCCTTCCTCTTGGATAAGTAACACCTCCATCCTGAAAGTCTTGATTTCATCCAAGTGACGGTACCTCTAGAGAGATATTTCCACTGGGTCCCTAATGATCCATGCTCCTTTAACATTAGGGGAAGTGCAAGAGAATCCAGACAAGAAATCCCACTATTATCAAAGAATTGTGTGAAAGGCCACAAAAAACGAACAACATGTCTGGCCATCCCAGTGATATCTTCAATCTGGAGGCTCTTTTTGCATAGATTGGGGATGGCCTTTTGGGTTTTCCAGATTTGCGAAGAATTTTGGTCTGAGCTGCAGGCTACGGGATTATACGAGGCTGCTTGGGTATCTCAGACATACACTCACCATCCAAACAATCTTATTTCACTCCTCCTGAGTAGGTGGAAGCCAGAGACCAAAATATTTCATTTAACCCACAAGGAGATCAGAATTAGTCTTTAGGACATCTAGCTAATCTCAAAAGTCCCTATCATCAGGGATATATACATTGAATTCCAACCTCTTTCCTATGTTTGGGACTATGAATAGAGAAACCCTTTTTTGGCCAAGAAACTCGTTGTTCAGGTGAATGAAATTTTGAATTAATTAGATCCTTGTCCAAAGTCGAACATTCCTTTTGTTTAGTGGTTTGGTACCTTTTTAGGAAAATTTGTCTAGATCCCAAAATGTGTAGACTCAGGTCCTGTCCTATAAAAACAACAAGGAGGCGGGCAGGTACCTATTAGCCCACCTTGGAAAAGGTGAAATTCCATGAGTGGGGATGGGGGCTGGTCCCTGATGTTGACTGATTATTTATACTAGCAGCCTTCTTAGAAATGTTTTTTAATGGGTAGATATTACCAATACAAAAATATGGTGGTGTGAGAGCCTCAACATTCATCATGGTTTCTTAGCTAGCCACTAGTAGATTCATCAATCTAGCTATCCTAGCGTAGGCCAAGATTTATCGTATGCTATGTTGAATTAGCAAAGGGGCCACCTTACCAGATGATTGGGCCCTTTCATGTTCTTTTGGGCTAGATAGGAGCCCATATAGAAGGTTATACCTTTATCAATTCCTTACCAATTCTAAATTCTATACTCCAACTTTATCTTCAGAGTACCAGTGGGGTTATGCTAAAGGATTGGTCTGCACAAGATTAGTGATAAGATTAGACTAAAAACAATGATCAAGAGTTAATGGATTATCTCAATATCCACGAACATTTATCTTATCATCCTAATGATTTCCCTACCGATAATATTATGAATAATCCATCTGAAGACATTGTCAACCAAGGCTAATTTTTTTCTTTGAGAGAAGGTGTCTTGGTTACCTACATCAAAGGGGAACCTAACTATGAGGGATATAAACCTTTTAGTTTTAGTTCTCAATTTAAATGTATCCAGAAGTTGTGTCATCCTACTCTCAACAATTATTCTCAAGAGAAGCATCTGATGATATCCCATCAACTTGGCAGATATTTACCCTGGAGGACACCCAATACTAGATCAGTCTTCCAGAATTTTGGGATTCTGTACCCTTACTCACCCAAAGCTATGATAAGGCTTGGGTTAAATCATATCTAGATGGCCAATCAGATAATTTGTTTCCTATCATGGTAACTTCCAAGGCATTTGGGGCTAAGGGGAAGGATATGAAAAGGTGAGTTGTTGGGAATTCTCGGTCAGGAAAGGTCCATAGAAATCCCCTCATCTCCCATCTAGGGAACGTTTGGAAAGACAGGGTCGGACATCATAGGTGACCGAAAGAGCTGCTAAATCCATTGTTGGGAGCCCCCCCTGAGGCTAATTCCCAGGGGCGTGGAGGCAATGAGACCTTTTTAAATGACTCCCATACACTCATTACCAGTCCCCTCATTCTTTATGGAATCTCCTATGGACTACATATGTTTATCTTATCGACATTGGTTATGTGTCAGTGCCTGCTGGAGTTTCTTTTGACGAGGATCCGGAGAGGGTGGGTTGTTACCTTGAGGACCTCAAGACCCTCATCCATTCCCAAAATGGTTTCCACAAATACTTTCATCAAGTACTCTCCATGTTTTGAAGAAAAATTGATGATGATTATGACGACTTCACTATATCTAATGTTGTTTATGTTGTGGGAGAATCTTCTTACCTACTCCCAACATCACATAATCATTATTTCCTCAGGGGCCTGAGTTTACATGGACACTAAGGAAACATTTGCGGTTCAAAAAACCCAATCTTATCCACTGCACCAACCTTCTAGCATTGGACAACCTAGTCATGGCTATATTTCCAAATTCCTGGATGTTATAGGATGAACTGAGGGAAAACTTTTCCTATAGTGATATTTATAGGCCTTTTCAGGGATGATGTTTCGACCTTCTGAGTTTTTGAGGATCAATTCCTCATACTATTATTTCAGCTGAAGAAGATCCAGATGAGGTGGCTGCCTACTTGAATGAAATGGGAAGGTGTCTTCACTCACCCAAAAGACATGCATTACTGGTCTGACTACATGGAATTGATTCCGGTAGTCCTGTAGTCAAAGATCATCGAGGGAGAGGTTTTTCTATCTTCAACACCTGACTTTAAATTAATTTGTTGTGGAGATGCTAAAGGTCCCACACCCTTCTATTTTTTATTTCATAGGAGCTCAAAGGGTCCCGGGAAATGGTTATTTCCCCAATTTATTCCCTTAGGGGCACCGTATTTGGGGAGTGGGTGCTACCGATTGTGGAGGGTGGTGTGGAAGGATCCACGGGAGCTCATAAACACATGGAATCAGTCATCTTAGACCCTTAAAAATAATTTCTCCCTCTAGCTCCTCTGGGAAATCTTATTTAGGATCCATCTCTGCAACAATAGAAGAAATTCAAGCAGGCCACCCAACTATCAGGGCGCATTTGGAGGGGAATCACAAGTAATTGTCTATTCACCTGGTGATTGAGAAGAGTTCCCTTATATTGTTGATTCACTGTTGCGTGTGTGTATTTTAAAGTAGGGCATATCAGAAAAGAGCAGGTGGTTACTCATTCATCTATTTCTCTCGTTTCCTTTATGGTATAGCAAGGGTCTCCAGCCATTTTGATTGACTGAAGCAGAGGAACCAGGACAACCGGGGAGGCTGGGGATACAGTCAACCCTTTAGGCATGCCTGGTCCTGCTCAAACAATTTCTTCTTCAATACAGAAATAACATTTATAAGTTGAGGGCTAATTTTACTATGTTGAAAATTCTCCCATGGAGAGAGATAGGGTAACCTTTAGGGCAGGGGATGAATCCATTGGTAATCCCCAAGCCCTACAGAATTTTGGAGGGACTTAAAATATTGGGGAACCAATAAATCCTGTTAAAATGGTCTTTACCCTCATGGGGGGAGTCCCTTCAGAGATCAATACTCCACCTACACATTCTGACTCTGCAAAAGTCATAATCACTAGGTAGGCTAATGTCCCATCCCTTGAAATTTTGTAGTGGGCTATTGTATCTTTTTCTCCAATTCGGAGAGAAGATGTTTTTCTATCCCCCAGGATATCTAGGCCAATAAAATTCTCCATAATAACTGTCCCTACATGACTTATATCAGTAAGAATCCTTTTGAGGGCTTTCTTAGGGATTACTATTCCTGTTGGGTATGGTACCAAGACATCAGTGCCCCCGAGCGACTGCGGAGCGCAACTACAGATTGAATATGTGGTGCCACCTTTTCTGGTTAGCAATATTGTCGAAGACATTGGAGGTACTAAAGCTGTCTCTTCTCTATTTTTTGAATTGCAACCACGAGCATTACCAAAAGAGGTAGATGCTTCCACTATATCCTTAATTGAAATTATCAGAGGCTAGGATGATGTAGGGTTGAGTCATACTTTTGCCAATGAATCGAGTCCATCTCTTGTGACGTTCATCCCTGTCTATATTTCATCCTTAGGGAGTGACTCTGAGACTGACCGAGAAGGTATGGTTGACTTTTTTCAATTCATCAAAAGGGATGGAGGAAAATTTGGAGATTAATCTCTTAGAATCCATTGGCTGAGATGCCGGTGATGTTTCTAAAATTACTCCTCCAGTTTGTGGTCCCGGGATTTGGTGGATTTGACAATCATGGCATCCATGATATAGTGAGGCAGGTGGTTGCTGCTCATGAAGAAATGGGCACACATTAGTCTCAACATTCTATGGTAGATTATACGTCTCATCTTGGTACTATATGGAAAATTCCTATTGATGAAGCTTCCAATAAAGTTGGAGCAGTTTTGAGTTTGAAAAACAAACTCGTGATGCAAGAGTCCTTAGTGGATCAAATCGACAAAGAAGTGGATCAGTGGAGCTGGAAGTTGGAGCGGCTTAAATAGGAGAGGGCGTGGGCCGTGGTGGCTATCGTGGAGGGGCAATGGAAGATGAAAGCAGGATAATGGACTGACCTCAAAGAAATGAGTAACATAGAGGAACTGTGGGAAGGCGCAGAGGCTGATGCTACAAATTTGTTAAAGCTTATCCAATCCATTGAGGAGTCGCATAAATTTTCGATGTAACAATGATATTCTTACGAACATATCCTGTAATGATCATGTCTCATTTTCTAGGAGAGGATCCAAGTTGTGGATGTCCTCTAAATATTTATGAAATATGATGGAATTATTTTACCCTCCAACACTTCTTCTATTCCTTTTCATGCCATGTAAATTAATTACAATCAAACATATATGTATTATTTAGATTGGGTATTAATTTCAAATGGTGATTTGAAACTAGTAAATTGAAATAATTGAATCAGGAACTAATTTTTTCATGAGTCACGAGACTCATTGATCATAGTTTTACTATTACTAGGGTTTCATTTAATACCTTGCGACCTTTTGTTTATTTTTTATTATTACCCTAATTTTGTCGTAAGGATGTTTGATATGGGAATAGAAGGTATATCTTGACTTTTTACTAATCCACCCTTTGCGGGTTTTTGTACAATCAATATTTATGTCTCTTTTTAATATTTGATAGCTCAAAATTTTTCCTGAACCATACAGAGTATAGGTTTAACAATATTGTACTCGACTTTTATCTAGGGGTTCCCTTTGCGGGTTTTTACACTGGTGGGTATTGTGTCTTGTTCACTGGCAGTTTGTAGTCCTTACAAATAGAATTATTACTGATTTTTTTGGTTGAACATATTTGTCCAAAACATTATAGGGCTAGGGCCCCATTATGGGATTCATGGGTGGGGAATTTCCTAATACTCTCAGACATGAATGAGGGATTTCTCTTGACCCATACATTGTGAGTTTTGGATGAATATGAGGATTGAGTGCCATGTTTGTTGTAAGATGGTATTAGAGGACTCTCTTGAAGAATATTTTTCCTTTGTATGATGGCCATTTTTTAGGAAACATATGTTAATCCACCGGGGAAAGATGTGCATAGTCAAACAAAGGTGTCTGCATGACACTGGCCTTCCATCTCTGATGGCCTGGGGGAATTTATAACACTTTGGGATTGTTTTGAGGTTAGGGGGCCAAATGGGTGGACTTTATGAGGAATGATGTCTAAAATTATTAGGGGAATTGTATCATCTTTGAATGGGAAACCACTCCCACATGAATTTTACTTGTGTAAGGGAGGACTGGAGAATGGTATAGTTTAATGTCATTCAATCAGGACAGTTGACACCCATTATGAGAGATATTGTTTCTTTAACAAAAGGAGAGTAAATGATTCATTAGTTCAAATATAAATTCCTTTAATGTATATGAATTTCAAAATTATATATAAGCTGTTATCCAGGGGTTTCTGAATCTAAGAAGTTATATGGGACATAAATGTCATACAGGCATACGAAAATTGGAAACGACTCTCTTCGAGATGAATTTTACTTTGGTTGATGGTTGTTTCGTAGGAGAAATATGCAGAGACACCAGGGCATGATGTGCATAGTCATAAAAAGGTATTCGCAGGACACTGGCCTTCTATATCTAATGGATATGATGGATTATGTAGATTTGGACCTTTATGGACATGGTATATGGATTCTTAAAAGGGGTGAACCTAAGCATGAAAGGGGGAATTTCATTGGATGAACTTTGTCAAGAAACCCAAAAATAAGTGTGGTAATTTTTTTTCATATGCAGATCAACTTCACGCATATAGATAGGGTATATTTATTTTACAAAATCCTTAAGAGTGAAAAAAGGTGAATCGGGCCAGGATGTTCTGATATATCCAGGACGTGGGTAGGAAAGAGAATATATTCCAAGACACGTAGGGTTATTTAATTGGGAGGGATTTCATAAGGCTTGAAATCCATTAGGAATACTGGGGTAGGTGAGGAATCTCTTGAGGATCAATTTTTCTTTGGTTGATGGCCATTTTGTAGGCGACATATGTAGAGCCACCAGGGCATGATGTGCAATGTCAAAAAATGGTGTCCACATGACACTGGCCTTTCATCTCCGATGTCCATGGAAGATTATGGAGGTTCACGGTTACTCAACTAATGAATTTTCAGGTATGGAAGGAGTGTATCCACATACATTAGAAACATTGGAGTTGTGATTCAATCTTGGGATCAGGTAATCCCTTATATAGATCTGACTCATATGCAGGGTGAGGCATTCATCCCATATTTTGAGTACCCTTCAGTTTAACATCATACCACTAGGAAAAGAGGTTACTTATAGGGAAGGGAACCATAACATGCCTTATATGTAAATTCTTATAGGACCAAAACTCCTATATTGATTCACCATGAGGTCATGGTGGATCCCCTGATGAGGTCCCTAAGTTCACGTGAGCTATGATCAGTGTGAGAAACAAGGGATTACAAGGATTACAGATCACCACTTAAAATAGAAGAATCTATGGTAAGGAGAATCTTAAGCTAAAACTGTTGTTATGAAGTTTAATGTAATACAGTCAGGAAACTTATGGACTTGAAGTTTAGCATCATGTAGTAAGGATATTTTTCTATGAATTTTAGATTCATGCAATGATGACATTATGTAGTTCAGTTTAGAGTCATGCAGTGAGGAAATTATGTTGTCTAACTTAGATTCATTCAATGAGGACATTATGTTGTGTAGTTTAGACTCATGAAGCGAGGACAATATGCTGTGCAGTTTAGATTCATGCAGCGAGAACATTATGTTGTGCTGCTTAGAGTCATGCAGTGAAGACATCAGGTTGTGCCATTTAGAGTCATATAATGAGAGCATTATGTCACAATGTCCAAAAATAGATTTAAGTTAATCATGGTTGGGATATTCTAGAATTTCTTATACATGAGTGATTATATATGTTGTAAACCATAGTCCCTATGATACCTTTGATCAACAAGAATTACAAGGGTCTTGGAAACCATTGGGCTTACTGAGGTAGGAGAGGACTCTACTAAGGACAGATTTTCCTTTTGTTAATAGATGTTTTTTAGGGGACACATGTAGAGCCACTAGGGCATGATGTGTATAGTCAAATAAAGGTGTCCACATGACATTTTCCTTCCATATATGATGTTCATGATGGTTTATGGGGACTTAAGAATTCTTGAAATATGGAGTTTGAAAAACCAGAAAGATGTGTCTAAGAACATAATAAATATCCTGACCGTGATCAACCATGAACTGCTAAAGTTTCTACATATATCTGACTCAAATGATGGGAATAATGACATTTTGACTCCTTATGAGTTTCGTAATTCAAACAAGGAATTTCCATCATCTCTTTAAATTTGTTGTGATGGAAATTGGGGGTATGTGCAGGATCTCGTAACATTGATAATGGATCCGCACATGTCTCTTGAGGAACCATTTAGTTTAGAGTCATGCAGTGAGGACCTTTCATATATTCCCCTATACAAGTCTAATATATTCATATAGGAAGGGGCATTGTTTTTTTTTATTGGGTAAATAGACCGGGATAAAGGTTTCAGGCATCACTATGTATTCCGTTGATGAATGGGAATCAAGCCATACATAGTTTTGAATGATCCCTATAAAGGACCAATCCAAATATAGGGACATTAGAGGAAATTTTTTTAATTGGTGGCTGAGCCCAAACATTAAATCTTGGCGTCACCATGTATCCTTCAAAGGCATGAATCAATCCATACATAGTTCTAAACATTCCCTATAACGATCTAACTTAGACATTAGAGTAGGGGTATTTTGGTTTCATCCACTATGGGTGTTAGGTCTATTATATTCCTCTATAATTTTTTACGTAAGGGAATCTTTACCAATGATCCTAAGATCACGCGATTTATACTCGATGTTAGAAACAAGGAGTGACAAGGATTTCCCTAATAATATAGGGAGATAGAGGATACAATAGATTCCATTTTCATGTGGGTGATAAGCCATGATCAAGGGTCAAGGAATCTATATGTAACCCAATGATTAATGGGATTAAATATTTACATTGTTTTTGGGGACTGTGTAGTTTGTCGTTATAGAATAGGGATGATTTATGATATGCGGTTTAACATCTTACAGCTTGGATACTATGGTGTGCAGTTTAGAGTCTTGCTTCTAGGACATTGGCATCATAGTTTAATGTCATGTTGTAGGCACTAATATCATACAATTTAACTCCTTGTGGTTAGGATAATAACTCATAGTTTAGTTTCATAGAGTTTGGACCATATACATCACCGTTACACGAAGTTCTTCTCTAGAAACCTTGCATTGGTGGGAGCCGTGATGAGCTGTCCATCCATTAATGTCATGGAATATGCACAATTAGAATATACACTATGTATAACATATAGTCCCTCCCAATTTGGCTCAAGATTTGGTGGTTTCTTCCTAACCATCATTTGGGTTATAAGGACCAACACCCTCTCTCCATCAAAGAAACACTAATGAAAAACCTTTTTGTTGAAGGCACGTGTGATCCTATATTTGTAGACTTCCAAATACTGAAAAGTGTGAAACCTTTTCTCATCCAGCTGCTCCAAATCATGAAACTGTTTCTGGGATTGCTCATCCATGTAAATTTGATCACAAATTTCCACACATAGTGATTGAACTTGAATTTAAATGGTTAAAACTGTCTCTTCACTGTATACTAGTGAGTACGGGGTTGCCTACGTTCCAGTACAAGTCGTGGTCTCATAATCCCATAAATCATGAAGGAGATTTTATAGCCATGATTTCTAATATTTATCTACTATATTCTATATTATATTGGAAAAAGTCATGTTAAAATCCTTTATCTTATCTTGGGTCGCTGCATGGTAGCGAGATGAATAGCTGGCTTTGATCATATACTCCTGGTATAACTTCTCCAACTCAGCAGGGCAGAAGTTGGTGCCATTTTCCATCAGTATTGAATTGGGGACACCAAATATGGTAATGATTTTGGCCTTTACAAAGTTAAAATTTTTGTTTTCCCTGACCTCTTTAAGAGACATGGCTTCTTCCCATTTGAAGAAGAAGTTAGTTACTATGATAAATAACCTGAATTGTCTAGATATGAAAGTGAAATATGGTACCACAACATCCATCACCCATATGAAAAATGGCCAGGAGTACTTATTTGTGTAATTTAGTTCTGGGGGTTGGTGAATAAAATTGGTATGAAATAGGTTGTAATGACACTTCTTGGTGAATTTTGAAAAATCTTGTATTATAGTGGACCAATAGTATCCAAGCCTTCTAATTTTATGGGAGAGATTGGTTGTTGATTGTCATGCTCCACAAGCTCTAGTGTATACTTTTTCATGGAGGCGGCAGTCTGTTCTATGTTGATACACCTGAGAAAGACTCTGTCATGACCTCATTTGTATAGAACCATTTCTTGGTTTACACTATTGTACAAGACAATGTTGGCCTCCTGCCTATGGATTTTTTCCCTTCTATCCTGATTCCTCTATTCCCTAAGATTACTGACCTCCATAAGGGTTCTCCCCAACTAATGATTTCCATGAAGTAATTCAATGCCACTTTGGATCACTATAGGAAGTTGTTGGTGTCCCATTTTAGGTGTCAACATCCTTTGGTAGATTCCTTTGACAGATTCGTGTTTAAATCATTGGGGATTCAAGATCATGTGGTGGTGTCTCTTATCTACTGGTTCCATTTGATTATATGCCTTTAGTCATTGGTCAATCTTATTTCTTCTTGGTCCAATTCTCCTCACACTCTCAACGGATGTAGCTTTTACCTCCTTCACTGGTCCTTCATGTTCAACATGGATTAGGATGATCTGACGATGGTGGTGTGCGTAAGTTTCGCCGAGTTTTCACTTTATTTTTCTGAATCCTTTGATTATAAGAATGTTAGGGAAGTTTGTTGGTAGATATTTGTGTTCGGGTAGTAGGAAATTTGTGGTTTCTCATCCTATCACTCCTCATGTTTGTGCTGAGGTTGATGTTTCAAATATTCCTAATGATTGGATTTGGAATTTGGTTGTTGAAGAATTCAGACAGAAAAAACAGGTGGTTTTTATGTCTTGGCTAGTGTACTACTCAGGCTTTCAAAGGTTTAGACTTCTGTTCCTTGGATGCTGTTGTGGACAAAGAGATTATAAAATGATGATCCCCTGACCAGAAGGTTCAGAGCTGTAGGTCGAGCCCACTGTGATCTAGAAGATTCGGGATAGTGTTGGTTTGGATAGGTCTTGGGAGGCGTGTGGGGTAGTCTTAGAGGAATGGGAACCAGGCAGGACTCAAACCTATCCAGGCAAGGAGTCAAGGTCTGATCCATATTGCAGTTCTTGAGAGGGCCATCTCATACAGTGCCCTTCTTCAGTGGCACCAGTTTCAGTGAAGGATACTAAGGTTAAGGTGCCAAGATACGGGGCATGGACATCCTAGACCACTTAACGATTGATTTGGGGATCATCCCCTTGTAGGTGGGTGGAGTGGAGGCAATGCAGGTGGATGGAACCTATAAGTAGGTCTCCATTCTAGTGTATGTGGTGGAGAATTTGGTCTTAGTCCGCACTATCGATGATGGTTTAGAAAATTTGTCAATAAGTGATGTCTATAGCCCTAGGGGTCCTAAATTCATGGGTCAAGGATATGAGCAGCCCACACTTTCAGACTTGTTACCGTGTAGTGATGTCCATGTGGGTAAATACAGAAAGGAGGCCAATCCATATGTAATTTCACTACAGGGGAATTATTTTTTCTCGTTAATACATAATCATAACTTGGACAAGGAATGAAGTATGGGGTTAGTGTCTTGGGACCCTTGGAACCAAAAACACCCATTCCTACATCCTCATCCTTTCAGAAGACTTGGAGTGAAGGGAAGAAGAAGAATGGTATGGAGTTTAAAGCAGGAAAGGTGAACTCTTTGTGTAGGCCAAGGCCTCTCAAAGAAGGCATGAGGGTTGAGTTGAAATATCATTTTGAAGTTTTGGTGGTTCAAGTACAAACAATGATGCATGGGGAAGATTATTCAGGTGATGAAAGTTATAGCCAACTCTTAGTGGACAATTTAGACCATTTCTAAGGGAATGGTCCTCACATCCCAAGAAGGAAGAAGGGGAAAAAGGAATGCATGACTTAGGGAAATTCATTGTGGTCCAGGGGAAAAACCAAGGGATGCAAAGACTATTCTCACTTTCCTAAACCAATGGAAACCAAGTATTCCAAGAAACGTGGAAGTACAGAAAGAATAGGCCAATAAGATGGGGATAATGGTGATCCAAGAAGAGAATAAAGAGTGATGGAAGAAGCATTAGGGGAGTTTTTGAGGCATATATTCCACTCCAAGGAATAAATGATTTAAAAATTCCTTCATCACAACATCTCAAATGAGAATATTGTAAGTATTTATGAAATAAGGTTCTAGGTTGAGGCCATTAAGAAGCAAGAAGTGTGGATAGACAAGAAAGACCGAATAATCTCTTGGGGATTCAACTAAGAAAAAATCAACTTGGAGGAATTATTTCAGACAATGGTCTATATGTTTTTTCTATTCTAAGAAATTATCAGGGAGGATCTAGAAACCTTGGTTAGTACTCACACTAGGAATTATATAGTGTTTTACTCAAATAATCTTTGTCCCGTGTTTAATAATTTTCTGAGCACTTTCAGCATGTAGTGGTCCTTGTTTTGTAAAATGTGGTTTCTCACTAGCCCTTAATGTGGCTTAATAAATATTTATATATGGATGGATGGATAGAGGGAGTTCCCCCTTCCAGAGGTAATTTTAAATGGGATTCATCCAGCCAGTGGTGTGACCAAATGGATTAGAAACTGGGCTAATATCATTGATTTCCTTTGTATTGTTCTAAATAAATGGAAAGACCATCCGACATTGGGAAATGTTGTAGACTATTTCCTCCCAGTCTGGATTGGCCAGGGTTTTAGATATATTTTCTAATTCTTTGACTTGATCATTCTATGACTGGTGTACATAGGTTAGCGTCAGTTTTGATGGGAATTCTACAACCAGTTCTCAAACATGGTTCAACAAAGGTTCCAATATTTCTTTCTTAATTTCATATTCACCATTAACCTGCATTATTACCATCTTTGAATCACATTATATCTTCAGGTGTTTGTATTTTTCATGAACTTCCATCTCCAGGCCTACAATGAGGGCCTTGAATTTTGCTTCATTATTTGTTCACCCCTATGAAAGAAGGAGTACGGCAAGACGATCTTTTCTGAGGATATGGGTATAATACACAACCCCATTTTTTTAGCTTCAGATCTTCCATCCTTTTTCCTATCGGGATTCCAGAAGCATTGTTGAAGTAAATTTCTCATTTCTTGGGGCCCTCTTAGACGAAGAAAACTTCTTCATCTAGAAGTTCAACATCCAAAGGGGTTGTTTATTTCAAGGGGTCATCCACCAAGAAGTCTTCTACTGCCTAGAATTTTATGTCTTTATTGGGGACATAAAATATTTCAATCTATTATAAGATCACTTCCCACCATGATAGACATCTAGTGATCATCAGAAAGTAGAGGATACACTTGAGAGAGTTCCAGTGGGAGACCAGATGGACCTCGTGGTACCGAAGGTAATTTGTGAATTTCTAAACCATGAAGATTAGGTCCAGAATGTTATTTTCTATTATAAAATATTGAGTCTTAGAATCGATCATTGTTTGGACGAGGTAATAGAGGTTGTTCTTGCTACCAACATCATTCTTCTGTGAAAGGAAAGCACCTGATGACCATTCCAATGTGGTTACACACAAAATTAGTGGTCTCCCCTCAACTAGAGGCATTAGCACTGGTGGTATTATGGGATATCATTTTAGATTTTTAATTTCTTCTTTATAATCATTATCCCACTCATATGTAACCCCTTCATTCTTTAATATGGTGAAAGGTAATCATTTACCCACAAGATTGGATATAAAGCACCACATGTAGGCTAGGTTCCACTAGATACCCCTCAACTTAGTTAGGTTGTAGGGTGAATACATGCCAATGATGTATTTTTTCTTCTCAGTTTCGACATCGATGTTGTGAGGGCGCACGATGAAGCAAAGAAATTTTCCAAAGGTAATGTTGAAAGAACATTTCTGGGGATTCATCTTGAAACTATGTTGTCACAGATTGTTGAAGACATCTTCAAGATCTTTCATGTTGTTTGAGAGGTGTTGTGATTTAACCACCAGATATTTGATGCAGAACTCGATGAATTTTTCTAAGAAGGGCTTGAAAATGTGATGCATGGCATGCTGATAAGTAGTGCCATCATTTTTCAGACAAAAGGGAATTACCTTATAACAGAACACTCACTGGGGTCCCTAAAAGTAGTAGATTATTCATATCCTCATACCTTTCATATCTAGTTGTATCCAGAATAACCATCCAAGAAAGAGAGGGCCTCATATTCAGCAGTAACATTGATAAACAATTTTGTGATCAGGGCCAAGAAATTATCTTTCAAGAAGTGCCGATTGAGGTCCCTAAAGTCGATGATGACTCTAATATGCCCATTATTTTCACTGAAAGGGACTATTTTTCTAGCCATATTTGATATTGGACATCCCAAATGAAGTTATATTTTATTAGCTTATCAAAATCAGCCTCTATTTTGGTAGCATGCATCGGCTAGGTCCTTATGGAAGCCATCTTATAGAAACAATGGTCTTCTGGAAGACCTATATTATGAGGGGTAACCTCAAAATTAAGGCCTAGCATTTCTGTGTAGTTCTATGCAAACACATCTTGATTCTTATTTATAAAGGAGGTATATGAATCTTTCTCCTCGATAGGAATAGCCACACTAATTAGAGTGGGTCACAGGTCATCTTCAGTTCCCAAGTTTATCTCTCAATGTTCATTGATTATGGTGGAGACACCTTATTTGAAAGTGGGAGGGGAATCTTCGAGGTCTTCTTATTCTTCTTATTAATCATCCCTTTTTTCAACTTCTTCCTCTTCTGATGGAGAGATAATTCTCAATATTAACTCTCCGGTATTGGGAGAGAAATCATCTTCCTCCATAGTGTGTAAGGTGGGAACTGTCTAGGGTCCCAAGGATAGGCCAGGAGCATCTTTATTTGGGCTTTCCCTAACATCATAAGAGCTGACATGCTCTTCAACATCTTCGGACATGGCATCCATAAAAGAAATCATGTCGATGACTGAGTCAATATCCAAACATGATCTTCTGCACTCAACATGGTTGATGGGTAATACATACTCATCCCTAAGCTATTAGAGTGGGTTGGCAGGGGCCATTTCAAATCCATTTGGGGCGGTGATCCAATCAACATTTTCGACCAAAGACTACTTATATTTTGGTTCATAGAACCCTACATCAATGTAATGTGACTCATATTATTAAAATAGAGATTTATCAGCACGCAATGTCCCATTTTTCCCATTAGCACAATATTTGACACATTGATAGTATGATGAGGGAATCATAGTTTGCTAATTCATCCAGGGCCTTTCCAACAGGATGTTGAAATATATGATTTGTCACACTACTAGAAAATTGGAATCAAACATGAGGTCGTTGAGACAAGTTTTAAGCTTGATTTATCCAAATAGCTTCTGTTAATTTTTCTCATATCCCAGTAGAGTTGGGGTGCAGGGTGTTTGAATATGATCACCATATCTTAACTGAAGAAGTGTTCAGAATGGGAGGAGGTTGACTTTAGAGCAGTTTTCAATGAAAATTCTTTGAACTTCAATGTCATTTATCTTTCCGAACACATGTAAGGGTTGATGTGCTCTTTAATGATGCTGGCTTTATCATTTTCTGTGAAGGAGATGATGGCATGGAATTATACTGGATTGTATCTATCTAATAGATTTCATCTGATGCAACTTTGTACTCGAATTCATAGGGACTTTGTAAGGATTTTATGAGTGCCTCCCTAGGGTCTTCATATAGGCTCAAGGCATCCGGGATCAATAGCTTTGCTGGTAGTGAGGAAAGCTTCTTCAGAATATCATATTTTTGCTCTAAAGGTCGTCTCCTCCCAACTCAAGGATGCTCTTTCATGAGAAATTTAGGGGATTGAGCTTTAGACGTAGATGGTATAGGATCTATGAAAAGAGTTGATGGCGATGTTTTACTTTCTGAGTTCGTCTAATCTGGTCTGCATGTATTCCTTGAGCGATTGGATGTCTGCTCTTCCTCTGACAGATACTTCATGATGAAGGGGTTCATATTTATTCTGTCTGGGGTAGAGAAACATTCTAGTTCTGGATGAGGCTATTGGAGGGTTCTTCTATAAGTTTCCACAATATTAATAGTTTAAGATATGGTGTGGTCTGGAATTTTATTCCTGTCGTGATCATGCCTTCCAGGAATCCCTTTACCTATGTGGACTCATCCTTCAGATCTTTGGTTGTACATAGGGAATTCGGGTTTGTGTCCATAGTCTCCATCAGAGAATGGGTCCATAAATTTGATGACATCGATATAGCCAATGATCAGTTCTTGATCTGACAATGATTCTATCTAACTGTGTTCTTTTGATGGTGTCATCTGGCGGGGCGGTGCCATCTATCCCAAATCTAGTAGTATGGAGTCAGAAATTGTCATGACTACCCTCAGCTTTTGTGTCATCTCATATTCTTTCTCCTTTCTTCTGTCTGTATGGACCCCAAAGGACTACAGGTTTGAGGATGGTGACTATGTCACGTCAAGAGATATTGGGGGCATGGTTGGTTGCTCCAACTATGCAAGGAGGATACCCTGAGCTCGGTTGACTATTTTTTGAGTCATCCAAATGTCAAATTTTTTAAACTTTTTTCTTGTGACTATTTTCCATTCCTCTTCCTCTCTTGGGTATATGGTGGAGACATATGCTACTTGTTCTGGCGGCGGACCCAACTTGATTTTTCCATAATCCACTATCTTTTGTAAGATATCGTTGAAGAAAAAGACTCCTGGATGGTGTGCCCCAGTATCCGGTGATAGGGACAATAATTTGGACAGTCATCAAGACCCATTTCATCAACTCTCTTTGGATCCTGTTGTTGGAGAAAGTTTCAATTCAAGGGTCGTATGAAGTATATGTGGACTTGGTCTTCAAAGAACAAGTATAATTTGTTTCTTCATTCCTTGAATGAATTTATTTTAGCACCCCTTCATTCATCTTTACAAGGTGGGGGTGCTATTGGTATCTAGGGGGTCTTGCATGGTTTGGTAGAGGCCTCGCGACTAGAGATAGTATCAGGGTGGTTTAACCATGACAGAATCCACTTCATCTTTTCCAATTCTCCTTCTTGGGGCTGATGGGGCCACCCAAGACTTCAGATTGGTCTGCTTCAAAGAGCCTTTTATCCTTTGGGAAATGGAAGAGAAATCTCAGAACCCACTTGTGTACTTCCCTAGGATGAGCGGTGTTTTCAATTAATCACAGATATTATCGATGCACAAATAAATCATTTCATCGCGGGGGAGAGACTGGTTCAAGGAGAAAGTAAGGCCTTTCCATCTAGAAATTAAGTCTAAAAATATTTCATTTTCTCACTGCTTGTAGTTCACGAGATCAATGATCGTTGTCTTAGGAAATGTCGAACTAAACTAGAAGAAAAACTATCACCAGAGGTCCTCCCATCCTATGATTGAGTTAGCTGGTAATCTAGTATACCATATAAAGGTTGAACCCTACAGGTTTCACATGAATCACATGAGTTTCACCACTTCGTGCTGCTCTGGGGTTCCCATCATGGGATCATAGTAAGAGGCATACTGTATTAGGTGCTATTCTAGGTCTCCTAAACCATTAAACACTAGGGATATCTGGTTCCTAAAGTTTGGCAGTGGTAGAATGTTTCTCACCCAATCAGGGTAGGGTTTGTGTTCTGGTTGTATCAGAGTGTTCCACCCTTCCGTATCTTCTAGTCGAGCTATCCATTTCTAGATGATTTTATAGATTCCTTGATAAATATCCTTCTAGACTAGAGCTTGGGCTGGTGTAGTAAGGAGAAAATCTAGATGTTCCGGCACTACTAAAATTTGGAGTGGAAACACTGTTAGGGGTATCCTTTTGGGTTTTCTTGAATATACTCTGGTTACTTTCCCAGTGGATGGAAGTCCTAATGTCCTTACAAGTCCAGATTTAAGTAAATTAATGGTCCCGATGCTAGATTGGATGGGCATCCGAGCTTAACTTCATTTATGAGGATGAGTGACTATGGTGGGGGAACCTATTCTGGGAACACCTACTAACATTCTTCTTAAGGAACACATCTGTCAAGATATCTCTCTCAACATAGATTCAGATTTATTCACCTGATCTCTTTTATTTCCTCCTCCTAGTTGGTGAATCATTCCTCAAAAGTAAGGGAAAAATTCTTAGGGGGAGGAGGATGTGGGTCATAGATGACCTATGATTTATTCTTCTCCTTATTGGGGATTCATGTGGGAGGTAATAATGAATTAACTACAGGGCACCCAAATTTAGGACAACTCTCTCATTCCAAGTATGCACATAATCTGGCTCGGGGTAGGATACCTCTAGGAGGGAACCATTATCTCTTGCAACATATCCCTTTATATCATTTCCTATGTGATCTTTGGGGTTGATGTTTACTATGTTCACTTATGCATACCGCATTTGGGGTGGTGTACTTAGTGTCAAATGGTAAGAAATATTTATGCGTCCTTTATTGGAATTTCTCCTTCCATTCTGTGGTATTCTTTTGGTTTCTTGGAAAAAAATTAATTGAAATGATCCCTAATCTGACCAAGTAATAGGAATTTTTACTGGAGGTTACAAACCATGAGATGGGGTGGAACGAGTAACCTCACTTCTCTTCATTCTTCCCAGATGGGAGAAGATAGACATTTGCTATGTGGGAACTTGAGGTAAAAATTCCCAAGCTCTATGGACTGGGGTTGCTCCTATTCTTCTGCTAATGGACTACAACATAGATTCGTTGGTCTTACATGGGTATTTTGAGTTAAAATTCCCCCAGCCTTGCGGGGTGGGGCTATTCTCGTATTGTGGCGGTAACTGCCTCTATTTCCACCGTTTTTTTCTTGCTCTCCTGAATGGGTGTGAGCCGAGTATGGTGTAGGATCTACATGGGATTTATGGGATTTTGAAGATATGGGTAGTACTTTCTGGTTGGATTCCCTTAGACAGGAAGCCTGTTGGATGTTCTCGGTTACCTGGATCATATTTTTATTATGGTATGATATCATCGGGCCTAATGCTTTTGAGACTTACTCAGGGCTGGTTTTTGTTGGGAATTCCATCTTTCCTGACTAGGGATTTAATTAGATTGCTTCCCTTAGGTAATTACATTGCATTATGTCATTTCCAATGGGTTTTAATGGACTAGACATGGGGTGAAGTGTATAGATCCATGTTCTCCCCATCCCCAAATATGAACTCTTGATGGGGTGTCGTCAATGAGGAAACACAACTTGTGCAGTTTGTGTATGCAAGCCAGTTCAAGGTTTTTCTTTCGCCTTTCTGATCATGGATTTTGTACTAATGGGAGGGCTTCTAGGTCGAGTAGTCAACAAATATCTCCTAATATGTCGACATGGTCTGCATACCCTTCATAGGGAAAGAACTTTTCATTTAACTGGTGAAGAGTCATCCATATATTGAGGTGAATGTTATGCATACATTCCTCAGACAACTCCCTTAGTATAATTATGTGAGAAGTGGTTGTTGACCAATACATCCCTAATATATTATCCTTATCTATTTGTCTTATCACGAGCAACATATCCTTCTATTGATCTTTATGGGACTCCTCTACTTGATATGCCCAGCATGACTACTTATAAATAATTTCGTTCAAAGTAGTCAGTCGGGTGGGAACCTCATTGATATGTAAACGACATGGGGTGGCTCAGAGGATGAGTGTGGCCTCGGACCATCTTCTTGTTGAGAAAACATATCACTCATTATATATAGTGTTTTTAATGTGTATAAATCCATCTTTTTGAGTACCTCATCATAAGAGGTCTTTCTCACATTTTCCCCTTCAAGGGGAGGGCCTTATGACCAGTATAAACTTTGATTATGGGGAGGACCTTTATTATTGTTACTATAATGGTGTGGGCTACCATTTCATATTGATTCCCGACCATAGGGAGTGTCCATATAGTATATACCCTAGGGAGGATCTTCTAGGTGTGCTACAGCAATGCGAGGACCTTATTACTACTTGATTTCACTAAAGGGAGGTCCTTCTTGAAGACTTCTATAATGGTGAGGACTACTATCACAGCTTGATATCTAGCAGCAAGGTGAATTTATGTAATGTACATCATGGTGATGACCTTCCAGATGTACTGCAATGAGGGGAGGACCTTCTTGTTGCTTCATTTTACTATTTGTAGATCCTTAAAATAAACTTCCACTAAAAAAAGGTCCTTAACAATGACTGTCATAATGGGGAGGACTACCATCATGACTCGACGTTAGACTATAGGGAGAATCATATCTGCAGTGTATACCCCTGGTAGGGCCATAAGTGAGGATGATAAAAAGTGGAGGACCTTACTTTTGTCTACTATTTAGTTCAAAGGGAGGGATACCCTGACATGCATCCGGAGATAGGCTCTTGTGATCGATCATTCATGGCCCACAGAGTAACCCCTCGTGGGTGCTCTGGGGAGGACCTTCAGAGCTACTGGTAGCAACATTGTAGGGAGGGTCTTCGCAACTACTACATCCACATCCATAATTTGGTAATGGAATGATAGGATCTTGATTATTAATTGATATATGTTCAAGGGCATCAAGAACCCCAGATTCCAGTAGAGCAAGATCATGTATTTTCCCTCCATTTTCCAATTTCCTTTGCCGTATCTCATTTTTTGGTGCTCTCTTACAGGTAAATGGGGTCGTCTTCTTTTCATAATGACCTTCATGTATGATTCCCTGTCTTTTTGGGTCCCGTGATGTCATTGGAATATGACCACGAACATCTTGGGTTTAGGAAGGGATATATGTCTGCCCTAGAGTGGTCACCATGTTGGACCAGTGTCCCCCAGTTGGAACAGGTATTTTCTCTCAATATGGTTGTCTGTGTATTGTGGTATATTGTTTTTGACTGTCTGGGACTGGATTAGGGATGTATAAATCTTCTAGAGTGACTAACATATTTTTAGGAGCAAGTATTACCTTTTTGGGAAGTCGGGTTATGGGCCTGGTTCCTCTCATTTTCTTTCGATGCAATGATATCTTAGAATGATTAGAAGATATGGTCTGGAATAAATGCCTGATCTTACATCATTTCTAGGATGTGTTGTAATACATATTTGTATTTAATGGGTAAGAAGTCCCATTTTGATGTTAGAGAAAATGTTTTTTCCTACTTCGGTCCTCTGAAGGTTTCTAGAAGACACTGGATGTTCTCATATGCCAAGATAGAGAAATGAGTCTTCCACTGGTAGTCTTCACTATTTTCTACTATATTTTATTCTTGGGCTTCATATTCATGAGTGTAAATTTGAATCTTCTTTCTTTCCCCTGTATTTGTCTCACATGCATTGTATTCATCTGTAGTAATTTGAATCATATATTATTTTCATTCTGTCTTATTTGGATAGTGGGATTCATATGAATCAATAGTTATTTGAGCCTGAATGTAGCTGGTTTATGTCCTATTTGGATATTGTGATTCTTGTGAATCGATATATTTTTTCATCTACATATAATTTTCTACTTTTTCTATATGGCGGGATCGACAATAACTGGCTATAATATGCATGTTCTCTTATTGTGCCACCCTATTTCTTTGGTGGTATTGAGTGGAGGGGGATGAGTTGTATGTATGCCCATTAAATACCATTGTGTTTTATTATAGACTTTCTCCTCAGGAATCAGAGTGGTAGCATGTGTCATTATTACATGATGTCATCCCTCGATGGTTAGCCCAAGGGGGGTCGTGTCTTCTGAACTTTAGCAGGTTCCCGTGACATAAGATCCTCTTCAGATTGAGGATACCTGGTCACCCCATGTTGGTGGAGATTCTCTATTTAATGGGACCATGAGTGGGACCCATGTATAGCTGAGATGAAGTCGTTAGTATAGAATTCATCTGCCTCCCTAGGATAAGGGAGGTACTTGTTTTCACTCTCCAAGGACAGGCTCTTGAAACAAATAAAGACGACTACTAGGGATGCCTTGTACTGGTGTTTCGGTCATGGATGAGGAGGTGGTTGGAGAGCTTTTATATACTGAAGGGTTTGTCTTGTGGCCTCCACTGTGGGGAGAGTTCCATTTTGGTGGTACTCTTTAATCAGCAAGTTGGATTCCCATCATTGAAGATGCTGGGTATGTGAGGGGTTCTTTCACTTCATCGGGGCCTCGAACACCTATGGGATTGTTGAGGTCTGTGTCTGCATTGGTTGTTAGGATTCTATTTGGATCGAAGGTTTCCCTATGGAAACTTTCAATATATATATATATATATGTATGACATATACAGACAACAAAACCCCAAAAAAGTAGCATATCTTGAACATATTCATATTTGATGATTCATCTAGGCCCCTTCCCCCCTTTTTCATTGAGTCAAATGGAATTAGCGTGGGGTAAAACTACCACCTTGTTTTTAGGATTCACATTGGCTTCACCATTTTTGTTCTTCCACAAAGGCGTCGTATTTATGGTTTTTGAAAAAAAATAAAATAATAGTTAGACGAGTGATGGGAATTCGTATGTTATTATATAGACTTTCATCTAACCATCTTTGTTTGGACCAAATCAGTGTTGTTATCCTTTAGAGGGGATTGGATTGACCCCATGGGGAATTGAAAATTTTCTCTTCTGCATTATGAAAGAGGTGCCACAGTGAAATGGTCCTAGTGGGTGATTTAATGAGGTTATGTGTTTGTGAAATTGTTCCAATTATGACATGACTTCCTTGGATGGTCTCTAGAGGGTTTATTCGTGGTGCCAAAAACACCCAATGACCTTGGTATCCATGATTAATGGACCTGAATTTCAAAGGCTGGTGCTTGTAGGATGAATATTTGGCCAATGAAACTTAAGGAATCCATTGGTCGAGAGGATAGGAGGTCGGGCTCGTTACACCCTTTTGGTGTAAATTATTACCTATTCTAGGACAATCTTATTGATTTAATCCATGTTCATATGTTAATGAATCCTTGGATCATTCCCAAAGAGCGTATCAACAGGATACCCCTGGTCTGTAGGATAATCATAGACATACATGGATTTGATTCTACGGAGGAATTGCTGAATTAATCCATGAAACGAGGCTCTCTATAGTTTACCATCATCCAGGAGGGAGGGAAGACGGGTTGATGTTGGTATCGGAACCATGAAATGGGCATCCTACATATCCTCAAGAGAGGAATCAGATCTCACGTAGTTCAGCATGGGTTGGGTCTTACACATGGAAGCTTCCCATTTGGGGGCCTGATTGGCTGAACCCTTTCGGAAGGGAACCCTTTTGAGCTCGGGACATCAAGAAGGAGTCCTACATATCCTAGTATAAATAGGAATCAGAGTTATTGTAGTTAATAATGGGTTGGGGGATTATGCATGAAAGATTACCATTTGAGGGTACGTGATTCGGTGGACCCTTTTAGAAGGGAACCCTTTTGAGCTCAGGCCTTCAAGAAGGCATCCTATGTATCCTAGTTTTAACATGAATCAGATTTCTTGTAATTCAGGATGGGTTGATTGTGTGGATGTTATAATCATCACAATTCTTTAAGCACATGTGAGTCATACATGCTTGGGAATCAAGAGGATGTGAGAGATTCAACTAATCACACACCTTCTCTCTTACTGATGGGAGAGGAAAGGACTACGATGAAAGAAGTTAAGGTGACAGTGCATGAGGGTGCGGAGCAATGAACACTTCAATGTGAGATGATATTGGGGGTCATGCAGCTCGGCTCCAGGAAGGTTGGGGACTTACCTTAGAGAGAGTGCCCCGGAACATGCTTTGGGAAAAGAGAGGAATGTATCCTATCGTCAAAAGGAGAAAAAAACATGGTTCCTTTAACTGATCATCAATTCTCATTGAATGTAAAATGAAGTGATCAACCTTAATCCCTAGAATGGGGAGGTTCATATCAGCATCCCAAGGTTGGAATCTGAGTTACCATGGGAATGTAGACTTATAGACATCACTGGATTCCAAACCGTTGTGGGGATAACCTTCGTGACTTTGCTAACCATGGTTATGTAGACTCAAAGGGGTGCACGGATACACTCAATGATCTGATCATACGGGTCTGGAGGATTTGGAGGTGGCCTTTCTGTGGTATTGGGGGATTTTTTTGCAGAGGATCTATAGAGAGATGTACAATAATGGAGTGGTGGGATTGGAGCTGGAGTGATGTACACTCAAAGACTCCCCATTCAACATATTTTTTTTCATACTGGATGGTGGGACCTCCACATAATTCAGTGGTATATGGGTAGAGGGTTCGTTCGTGTACTGAAGTAGTACGCGGGAATGGCCATGGACCACCGCATACTAATGAGGTACACAATCTTTGATATAGTCCACCATGATGCTTCAGGTTCCATCCATGTACTTATTCAGTACACAGTGTGGGGTTCTATCCACATAGCGATACACTATACAGAGCATTGTATGGATGGAGGGTCCATAAACCAGTGGCTTGTGGGGAGCTAATCCGTGAAGAATCTATAGTTCGATGTAACACCAATTAGGTTAACGGTTTACCCATAATTATTAAGTTTCTTATTTTTATTGTCTATGGATGGTTATACCTGCATAAACATGGTTCACGGTTTGAACTTTGTCAGTGATTCCAAACCAAAGCCATAATCCTCTCTGAACTCTTTCTTCCAACCTCTAGGGTATTTTTTTGTGTTTTCATCATCTGTCTTCTTCATCTTCATCATGTTATACTTTTATATATCATTAGGTAAAATCATATATATGAGAATGTATCACCATTTTATGAAAACCATGAATAGATATCCATAGAAAACTCGGTCAATCGGGGTTTGTGGAGGCTACAGTTTGCGATTCATGTTTCACTGAACCCTACTGATTTTCTTCATTTGAGAACTGCTGAGTTCATGAGATGGTATGTGGATGAACTTTGTGCACATGATTCCACTAATGATGTGTTTTATGGCTTTATGGGTTCACTATCCATCGCTCTGCTGGCCAACGCCTCGTGAGTCCTTCCGTATACTGGTTGTTCGCGGTTCAAACATTTCGCAAACCCTTACCAGCGGTGGTTCACGGGTCACATAAAACTCTTGAGAAATTCAATTTCTTCAATTTTTGTCCAAAGTATTCAATTCAATTTGTATTCACTTTCTTTGACATTCTTATAGTAATGATTGATTCCTTCTACAAAGTGCTTGTGGGGGTATTTACATTCCTTTACGATGTTTTTAGAGCCCTATATCTACCCACCATGAAGTTATTAACAAGTTGGGATTGGGCCACCACCACCCCTGTACCTACTTTTGGTTTGGGATAAATTCCCATGCAATATCTTTTGGGATGAGGATAACCTCCCATGTACCCAATTTTGGGCATGGTATAACCTCTTGTGTGCACTATTTTGAGATTGGTATTACCTACCATGTACCATCTTTGGTCTCATAACACATAAATCTTTTCCTAATGTAATGGAAGGATATAAAAACCTACCATTCAGATAATCTATTCATATGTATTCCAAATATCATGAAATCATTTACCATTTCATCATAAATTATCCAATAGTAAATAAAACAAGTTTCATAAATATCTCATCATTATTATCATAAACCATCTAAATAATAAATAAGGATGATATCATTGGATCATATCCAAAGTGAAGCATAACCAACACCAATGTAAGTTTTCATAGATGGAAATACCATTAAAATATAAAAGGATCATTTCATGAGCAAAATACTAATTTCTTTTTTAAAACCTACTATTTAAAAAATAAAAATTTACAAAATTTTAGGAAAAATAATTTTTTCTAATAAACTATGAAAAATTTAAATATAATTATAAAAGAAAATATTTGTGGTAATGGTGGTAAAATTTACTCTTGTAATGTTTGTTAAAACAAATATTTTTTCACATCTTTAGTAAAAAGAATCTTATTTTGAAAATGAAAATAAGAATTATTTAAAATAACATTATAAAAAGTATCATATTTTTAAAAATTAAATTAATAAATATTTCTATAATTGTAAAAACATTATTGAAAATATTTTATGTAATATCATTTCATTAAAGAAAATATACTCGACAAATGAGCGAAAAAAAGTTGGTTTTCCTTAAAAACATTCTTTCAGACTTTTGAGTACCTATAGAGAAAGATAAATGAGAGTAAAAATGTTAATATTTAGAAATAAATATGAGAGAAGAAAATAAATAATATTTGTGAGAGATGGATCATATAAAATCATCATTTTAAAATTTAAATATAAACAATCCTTGTAAAAAGTGAGATTCTAACATAAAACTCATAACACTTTGGTAACATTTGAACCATAACCCACATTAAATGAATAAATTAAAATGAATCTTTAAATATAATTAGAATAATTATTTTCATTATAATACACATAAAAGGGTTTTTAGATGAACCTCATAGAAGAAGACAGATGTATAGAATAACATATGCCACAATGAAGAATATTTGAGATGATATAGCCTTACTATTTTGGTAACTATCATACCCTTGGATCAAATAATTTAAATTATAAAATTAAATAACGTGAATTAAAAATAATAGGTTGTAAAAATGTCATAATTGGATGAATATACACCACATAAACCTAATAGGTTCATCATATCAATCATGCCTCAATGAAAATATGATGAGATGAAGAACCCTTGGCTCAACTCTTAGCTTTCTTTATACAAGTTCAATCCTCCTATATAATAAATATATATTTATTATGAATATATTCATAAACCATATTCATATAGAAAATAATATATATGATTTACTTATGGAAACTTATCACCTATTTATTATCAATTTTTGTTAATATCATCATTCGAGTTGTTAACTGTTTCACTTTTTCATGTATGTTTCGATTTGAATGTTTTGGTCCTTTCACATTGGTTATATTTTAATCATCTCCAAGATATTAATCATGTAAAAATGATCACAATTATTAATTATATACACTTTTATAATCATCCTTGTAAAGTGGTTTCAAAAAATGAAATATATCGCTTTTTAGAGATGGTAGTTCGTATATACACCAAAGTAATGTTTCCACTCTTCGACGGATAAAATGAAGGAAAGGTAAATATTAATTTACCTTTATATAATCGTAATTATATCATATTATATATATATATATACATATATTGATTAAATATATATATTTTACCATTCCTTTTAAGTTAAAATGAATAATGAATCACATCTCTTTGTGAATGTGATAGGCCACACGTACGCACATGCGACGTTAACATTTTTGAAAAAATGGAGATGTAAAACGAAATATAATATAATATATTTAAATAAGATTAAATATAGTATAAATATCATATATAAGAATTAAATATATATTAATAACTATACATTAGATCATATTACGGAAAATTGAATCACATCACTATGTGGAGGTCATAGTCTGCACGTATGCACGAGCGATACTTTCATTTCCCATTTGATGGAAAGTATGTGGTAAATGTTTTTCCAATAATTTTAATATCATTTAATTATATTGATGATATTGGAGTAATTATTATATGATGGATAAAATATATTTATACAATGTTAAAGAAGAAATAAACATTGAAATTTTCATGTAAGAAGATTACCTCTACATTGAGAGGCCTGCTTTGATTTTCTAATTATAACCTATTAAGATAGTCTTAAGAGAATAAAGGAAGATCTATGATGAGGGTAAGGAATATAAGAAGGTATTATGGTAGGTATTATCAATCTAGAGTTCTAAAACTATGCAAATAAAGTATAATATGCGGTTCCATTTTATAAGTGAAGAGATGACTTACTTGGAAATACATCAAAAGTTTAAATATAATTAATGTATTTATAAAGTATAATGATTCAGAATTGAACTTTATTCAATAGTAAAGATTATAATGTGGAAGTAACATCATACAATAAAATTTTAATAGGTTTTTATGTCATTTTAAACAATATCTATGGGTTTGAACTCATTATTAACACATTTTAAACATATCCCTGGCAACACAATATTAAACATATTAGGGTAATAAATGTACTTACAAGGTAAAAATTGGATTGTAAAATTGATCATGGATGAAATTTAGACCAGTTAAATTTACAATTGACCTATTTCAGTATTTTTTTGTTAATTTTAAATGATATAATAAAATTGTATTTTACTTAAAATATCATTAAAGTGGTATTTTGGGACAATTAATTTAATTTAAATTTAAATTTATGAAGATAAAACAGAATTTTAAATATTAACCCTTTTGGAATCAATTATATATTATTTTTAACCATAAATTTTTATATCATTGTAATTCCTTCAAAACATATTTATTTTCGTATTTTATAAATCATTTACTATATTTTTCCTATCACTTTCATAATCACTAAGTCGATATTGCATAATAATTTAAGGTAATTATTCCCTCACCAGAAAGTAAAAAAATTAATATTATGAAAATAATTCATTTATGTTCAAAATAATATTTCATATTTATTCATAACTTCTTTTTATCTCTATAAAAACTTTTAAGAGAAATTAAAATCAATTGACTAAAATTTTGTATTTATCCATTTTTAAAAATAATATAAATGTTAAATTCAAAGGAAAGTGGAAATGAATTTTAATATTTTAAAATATATGATGTATTTAGTATTAAAATACTCATACATTAGGATAAATTTAGGTTTTAGAGTGATTTAAAATCCTTACCCCATAGTTTTAAACCTATCATACTTATTTTGTCTTCACAAATGTGACAAATCTTTACCATGGTTAGTCTTCATAATGACCTCAAATAAAACGTATATATTCAAAAAAAATTACATCTCAGATCCTAATATGGAATATATTTTTCAATATTGTATTTATATAAGTTTTATAAATTATTTTTAGTATAAATTAAAAAAATTAAATGAATTTATTATTTAGAAAAATGCATTTTTTATCCCAAAAATTAACTTATACCAAAATCAATTATAATTATGATACATATATACGTAATTATATGTGATATAATTAATGGAGACTTATGTTACATTAAGATTAAATTCAAAACATAATTGGATTTTTAAATTACCTGATCTAATGAAAATAATTTTTAGTTTTACAAAAAACCTGTTTTACTATTTACTTAAAAATAAATCTATTAAGAAAAAATAAAAAAAATCCGACGCGTATTATGATATGCTGATTTCAAAAATTATATCCATTTTTTCAAATAAAAGTTTCATAAAATGACTTTACTGAAAACTGGGTGACTATTTATTGTGCATCAAAAAATAAAATTTCATTATATAAAAACTTTATATATGTTTCGATAATATTATTATTCATATTAATACTGAAAATTTAATTGGTAGGTTATAATGGTAAAATTTAAAAAATAATATTTTTTTAGCACATTGATGTTCTATTAAATCCCAATATTTCATGTGAAGAAATATATCAATCATAGTATTATTTTAAAAGAAATTTTTACGGTGTTATAAATATAGTGTGGGAAAAAACATTCATGGGTAGAAACCCTCTATGATAATACCATAATTGAAGATGTAATATGTCTATGAATCTATTGGGAGACTATTGAAATGTGTTTGCATGTCCTGTAAGAATTAGTAAAAATAAAAATATGAACTCACTTATATTTTTTTTAAAAAAATAAGAATATACCAACATACTTACTTGGTGAGGGAAAGATCGTGGGTCTATACCTCAATTGGTGTCACTAGGATATTCCAATGAGTTTAATATATTTGGGTAGGGATATAAGCTTGATCATGTGTCTCCATAACATTCTTTCTATCTCCTTGGATTGGGGCAGGGGTATGTGCTTTCCCATGAGTGAATATAGAGATATGTCAATGACCACATGTGGTGGATGTCAGGATATGATCCTACCCCTCAGTAAATATTTAGATAATATAATGAAATATAATAAGAATAAGAATATAAGTTTTCTCTTGGTCTTCATTTTTCATGAGGATATTCTGAAGATCCTCCAGAATGGTAGAGGGATTATTGGCCTCCTCCTTAGCTGTCATTGGGATATGCTGATGAACTCATTGAATGTTGGAGAGGATTGAAATATGGGTCTACCACATGTGGGTAGTCAGAATAGTTTTATGGCTATCTTATGTTATTTCTAGGATATTTTGGTGGGCATGGAAGGTATAAGAAAGAATATAATCCTTCACTATAATCACTTATAGGATTTAATAATTGGTATACTAATTAAGAGAAAGTATCTGGTTTTTTTCCTAGTTGGTGTTAGGATATTCCAATATTCTCATTCAGATTCTACTAGGAAATGGTGCATGATTGTTAAAAAATGACGCTGGTGATCTATGGTGTTGCACATGGATGGTGGACACATGTTTTTCATGTCTTTTAACATTTGTATTTGTACTATTTTTTTCTACTTTTTGAATTATTCATTTAATATAGTTTTTTTTGTGATGTTGTTGTAGTGGAATTTACTGGTTGGATGTTGGATTCTGAATAAGATTTAATTTTTTTGATGTTTCTAACTTACCCATAAAAGTGATATTTCTTGAAAATAAAAATATTCACTTGGAGGTAGGATTATTAAGTGTGAGGATGAATATGCGCAAACTCTCTAGTTTATTATAGGATGTGGATACTAGATTCTTCAATGATAATATGGATATAAACACATTATCTACATTACGTGTTCTACCTCCAATGATAAGGCCTCTTATAGGGAACCCCGATATGTGTTTCTACGGATGGATCTTCCTAAGTCACCTCTTCAAAAATTTCCTTAGGGGATATGATCATGTGTAATTGGTAAAAGTGAAGGATTATAATAGGATCCCTCCTCATTGTCTCTATAACTTTAGAGAATATCTAATAATACTTTTCTTTTACCTTAAAAAGATGTGGGATATCGAAATTGGTGAATTCTATGGACAGCCTACCAAAATGATAGGATGTGGTTATAGATTTTATTGGATTCATTTCTATCCTATATTGGTGGAATGGTATACGGGGATTCAGTACATGGAGGCTCACCCATGATTCCAATAATACTTGGATAACATCATTGTGGAAATACTCATGTATTAAGGAATTCACCACCTACTTTTAATGGTGTTTTTTGGAAATTCCATCCTTATATTTCATGGGGGAACAACCATTATTATAGAAGAGACAAGTGTTGGGAAACTCAACACGAAATGTGCAGTACTATAAGGTGTCTCATGCTAGATATTATCCAATCTAAGGAAATTTACATAGGATAATACATGAGATTATTCAATTTGGGGATTAAACTGGGCACTATAAAGGGTTATATAATGTTTTGAATATCCTATGAAGATCATTACCCATAAATAAAAAATTCATAAACATAGTATCATATGTATTTTCCTGGTTATCAATTTATTTCATAGGTAAAGTATTCATGATGGGTTCACCATTTTTTTTATCAATTCATGATCAAAACACATTTTATTTTTAGCTAATGTAGACCTGATGTCCAATGGCTGGTGGGTTTTAGGGATTTACCAGAGATGGGTCACAAATTGGCCAAGATTACTGGATGGTAGACACAACTTTCCATTTTTTGGAGAATTATTTCCAATTATAGGTCTCTTTTATATATTTATGTCCTATTTTTTAATACTATGAAAATTATAATGTGGAACATATTACCACCATGATAGAGATTATTCAATACCATGAATCGATTTTACTATCTATATATATCATGGGTTACATACCATTCATTTTTTTGGAATTAAGATAACAGTTAAAACCAAAAATCTAGGAACTCTAATTTTTATATTAATATATAGAGGTGGTATAGGTGTTGTTCTGCTAGAAATACCTATGAAGAGGTGCACAGTCCTAGTCCCGATGAAAATATCCATACCATCTTATTCTTCCTAATCCAGATAGCTTTGTTCTAGTGAAATAATTTTCTTCGAGTACTCATCTGAAGCTACTTCCTTTGGCCTATCTAGTTGCATCTGCAATTAATTGTCTAAATGAGGTTGGCCAAAGGCCATGAGGTGGCCTGAAGTCCTTGAGGTTTCCTGAAAGCCTTAACTTCCCCAAATTCCTTGGGTGGACCTAAGGCTTTAAGGACTCCAAGCCCAAACTGGTGGCCTAAAGGTGAATAGTTCCAGCTAATACAGTATCAAACAGACGTACTATAGTAACTCAAAAATATGTCTCTACCTGGATTTGAACCTAGGCCTCATGGATGCATTTGATGATTCCTCACCAGCTAGGATGAGGCTCATGTTCCACTATTCTATGAAATTTAATTTCATATTGTAAGAACAAATCCCATGTGTTATATAGTAATGTTGCAAGGATAAAATTGGTTAAGGTGTCTTAAGGATGGTAGATATAGGACATACATATGGATGGACCTTTCTTGTCAATCTATCTTGTTGGTAAAAAATAATATAGGGAAGGTACAATCATGTGGAAAATGGATTATTGAGAATGATATGATCATAACGAATATGACCCTTTGAGGATAATATGCTCGTGAGAAATATGGCCCTTTGATTATTGATGGATCAGAAACAATATATCCCGTTGTGAAATTTTTCATGAGTTATATAAACCTATGATGATATTTTTGGGCTTACACATGTCTTTATATATGGGTTTGTCTCATTAATAGTTCATTGGGATGATATAATTAATAAGTGTATAACCAGGTCTTACACCAAAGGAGAAGGCCCAAACATAATTACACTTTCTTCAGATCGATTTTTTTACATAGAAGGATCAAATAATTCATTTAGGATATGTTGTAGTGAGGAATTAGTAAGGGCTTACACCTAGTAAGATCCCCTATCCCAAATAGGGAGTAGGGGGGATACATGTGAGTATAATGCATATACTACATAGTGATTCCTCACATGGTAGGTAAGTCAGGTGAGGGGATATTTTCAAGGATTACCCCATGTAGGAAGCCCATTATCTATCCCTAGCTCATGGAGTGGATAAAAGAGGCCTCCATAGTTCCCATGAATATTCGATGTCAGATGATGAGTACACATGGCGAGTGTCCTAATTAAGGAGAGGTTTTATCGGTATCCTAAAAATAGGGACCCTCATTATCAAGGGAGTATAATATCATGACCACCCTAAGGGTACTATAGTTTTATGAGGAAAATATGATATATTCAATTTCTTATGGTGATAATAATTGATAGGGTATTCTACATAGGATGCCTTATTGAAATGTCCTTTTAGAGGTTTTGACATTAGAAAAATGGATCTGATAATGTTATTTGTTTTGATTATTCCTATAGGGTTTATTTGGGTGTCAGAAAAAAATAAAAGAAAGGTTTTATTTCCCACAATTTGGTTACTTCATTAATTAGACATCATTGGTCCCATTGTTTCATGACTTGGGACCATTGAGAGGAGGATAAAATGCACATTAGGAAGCATTGTATGTGCATATAAATTGGTGTGTTATGTGTATGAACATGTAATGGAATTTTAGGTTATTATTTTTCATATGGTTCTTCATTTTCCCTCCATGAATTATGTCTTTGAGGTTTCTTTATAAAGGATCCCCATGATCTACCCTCCATGAACTATGTTCATGGGGTTTCTATATAAAGGATCATCATTATCTTCCATGTGCATAAGGTTTCATAGGCTTTCTTCAAGAAAGGGACCCATGAGGGATCATCATAGTTTTTTATCATTTCAATGTAATTTTTGAAGAGAATTACAGGTTCTTTTCATTATTTCTTTTATCTTTAGCCTAAAAATTACAAAGATAGTTTCATTACAAGATCATGAAAATAAACTCTCTACAGATGATGGGACAACTAAGAGGAAATCTAGTCTTTATCAAAATTGAAATTTATTTCTTCACATAATGGAAATTCTTTTTATTTATATGAAACATTTAAAAACTTCTTTCCAAAATAGAACATAATGTAGGAATTAGGTGGCCATCAAAGAGTAAAAAACTACATTGGAATCATGAATCATAGTTTTTAAAGAAACTGAGACTATGAAGGAAGCCATGAGGGTGAAAATTAGTCACACTAGTACACTAAAAATGAGATCTAATTCCAAATGGAATTACATGAGCATTAACATCAAAATAGTCATTACTTCATAAAAAAATGCATCACAAGCATGGATGAAAACTAGATGATGATAATTACATGTGAGCATGAAGGATGGAACTAGTCTATAGTAAATGGTCCCTAGTCCATGAAGGGAGTACACTTATGTGAAGGGGTCTCACCATACCCTTGTTAGAGTATTAAGAGTGTTTATATGTGGTACCACTACGGTGTGAGCTATTTGGAACCCCTAAATAAAAGAGATAATCTTGAGACACATGTATAGGTTTCAAGGTATCCATAGAATCCATTTTAGCTGAGATGGCTATTTTATTATCATTTATGGGTGAGAAAGGTATGGTTCATCCATAGTATATACCAAGGAACTCCAAGAGTTAATCCATATATGAAATATCTTACTAGATTTCTATTTACACAAAATGATCTATTGTTTTATGAAAAGGGGGCCTAATGTAGTTAAGTTATTTATTTATTTGGTTCATATCATATTTGATCAAAATTAGATGCCTATAAGGATAAGTGTTATTTTGGTGACCTAAAAACTTACGGTATTATAAAAATGGATGTGATATATAGGTACAGGTTGGTTGATAATATATAATGACTTAGAATGATTTTGAGGTGAGATTATTTGAGTTATTTTTCCCCAAGATTCTAAGGGAAAACCAATCCCATGAGTTCATATATTTGATATAGGGGATAAATTGTAATGTATTGTGACTTTAGGTTCATATAAATATTATATTTTACCCTATATTTTTATAGATATGAGATTTCCAAAATGTGGTTATTTGGTTTTGGTCTTCAGCACTCCATCACGGTACATATAAATATTTTCATACTGAATTTTTTTTGAGGAGAATAACTGGGAATTAATAATGGTGTGGAACATGAATGATAGAATTTTATCCATCAAAATAGTCATGTAAAGTGAGGCTTATAGTGGTTTTTTATGGTAAGAAGAGGGTTATGAGAATACCCAATAGAGTGTTCATAGAAGGAGGTCACCTTTTCTACCTAAGAGTGGGTCATCTTACATATGATATCAATATGATCAGACATAGATTATTTAGATCTTGTGTGGTTGAATAACTAAAGTGTTTTATTAATCAAGTGCATTTGGAGAGCTTCTACCAGGATATTATTAATCGGTTAGTGGTTAATGATTTTTTTATACATGGGAATCTATGGTAGTAATGGAAGATTATAAAAATATAATAGCTTGATGTGATTTACATTTTCAATCCATGGAATAGGATAGGGGGATGAATAGTAGAGGTATTGATTATAGAAGAGTGTGAAATTGTAGGGAGTTTAATAATGTAGATGTTGTGGTTTATTGTAGTTTATTTTTATACCAAGTGATATTTTAGGAATATTTTTGATCCCTATGTTATATAAGTTGATAATTGAGGAAGAGATTAAGTGGGTGTCATTTTTATATTCTCTTTATTTTTTTTCACCAAAATTATGTATAAACTTAGTAGAATCATGATCATGAATTTAAGATTATGTAATTTCCATAGTTTCATAATTATTATAAGAACATTGAAGGATTTTTGATGTTGAATATTTTTTTATAAAATGAAGGATACAACACCACTCAATGGTCATGAATGGAATAGTTGTGGTGATGGTCTGGAAAGAGAAAATGGATTGACTTCCATGAAAATGATTATTTTGATGAGTCAATGTATGAGGTATGTGTTTTGACCACTCCATGGTACAATGGAGAAAATGAAAAAGTGACAAAACTGATATTTTATTTATAAAATGGGTGTCTCAGTTTTTTTTCAATTGAGAAGTTCCCCAGTGAAAAATGGATAATCTAGAACAAGTTTTGTAGGTAGTTATGGGGACTAATTTCAAGTAGTTATATGAGAATAGAAAGTTTGATGTCCACTTCATGATTAGTTTTTTTTTCATTTTGATATTTCTTCTAAATATTTAGGATATATGTTACCAAAGTGTGAAGTGGATAGGATGCTGGAAATGTGGAGATTCACGTTGTGGTATACGTCTTAGTGTGAATAAAAATATCCTGTATAAAATAGAAATTGGTAATTTTTCATGGTATTCAGTATATTGATATAAAATTAACTTAGTTTATTATAGATGATTGAAAATAAAATACAACATGTCAATGAGAATTTTATAGTCACTGAAATGATGTCCAATACATTGTGGTCATGAAAGATGATGTCCTGATAAGAAGTGTTTCTAGGATTTGAGTAGATCCAGTGATGAGGATCACTTCATGACTCAAGGGATACTCATAATTGAAAACTAATGACTCCAAATATATCAATTATAACTAAGAGGTCATCAATGATCCAATGGATCAAAAGGAATATATAAAAGTTAAGAGTGGTGGAATAAATTTGGAAGTTTGAGTTTGAATTTAAAAATTAAAATTAAAATGTGAATATGTTTCCACTATTTTTCAAGATTAAGAAGAACATTGTACTGTTTTGATAATGTTTATATAATTAAAATTGTAATATATATCTAAAATACTAATTATTTTTTTGCATAAAAGAATGTTTTTCAGTGCACATATAGAGAGACGAATAAGAAGTGGAAACATGAATGCTAATTGCGTCAGTAAAAGTAGAAGACAAGGAAGAGAAATATTTGTATAGTTATATGTTCATAAAAAGAAGAAGAAGGCTCACACATGTCCCTTTTATTAAATAATTGTTTTATAACTTTATATATTTTTGAGAGACATTTATTATAGGATAAGGAAAATCTATTTTTCAATAGGATACAAGACAATAATTCATAATATTTGGGAGATCCTTCTCAAGATAACAGTGATGACTATCTTATATAAATTCATTCAAGGATATTCTCTACAAGTTTTATTCCATAATAGTTATTCTTTTATATTTTATGGTCTAGGGAGATTCTAGATCATTCCATATATTATCTACCTATTTTTTGTAGTGAATCTTGTATATTGAGTGTCCTTATTTATATTTTTCTTATCATATGTGAGTTAAATAGTGGTATATATCACTATAAAAATTAAATAAGGTTGATTTTGAAAGGAAATAATTAAAGAAACAATGGATTACTCTTAATTAATTCACCCCCCATAAATGAATGTATATTGTGAATGGGTACAAAAATTGCCATCATAGTATTCAATGTTTTCTCTGAAGATTAGATGTTTAAAGTTTACTACTTCAAAAGTTTTTCAAATCAGTTAGTATTTGATTTTTTTTCTATATATTTTTAATGTGAATAAGTATATGAGTTTCTTTTTTTAATTTTTTTAGTTGATTTAGTGTTGTGATTTAATATTTTACAACTATCATAGAGAATATTAATTGATTGAAAAACACGATAGTTCCCACATTCAATGGACAAAATTAAAATATTTAGAAGGAAATAATGAAAACCTACTTAATTTCATTGGATATGGATATTGTAGATATTAAGATTAATGGTATTACACCTATTACAAAAGGATAATATTTAACTCGGAATACTAAGATGAATTTCTATTTTTTGGGCATTCAGGAAACACCATTTTGTCCTCAAATTAAGAGTTGGAATTTTTAAAATTTATGAGGATAAAAACTATAAAAGGAATATAGTAAAATCTTAAAAATATTTATGAATGTAATTGAAAAGTAAAAAAGTATAAGTATCAAATTTGGATACTAAAGTATGAAGGTATATATTTTCTTGAAGGGGAATATATTAACTAGTTATTTACAAGTGTCAATGAGATGGTGAGAACCATTTTAGGTTTCAGTGGTGGTTGAGAAGAGATTTTGTATCCCATTGAACATATATGATTCTAAATTCTCATATTATTTTAGCATACATCCACTAGTTGACAAGAAAATTATCTCGGTTACATATGAAATAATACAGGAATGAAACCTAGAGAAGAATTGTTTTTCCATGAAGGAAATATCATTCAAAGATAGGAAGAAATAAATGTTATAAATAATAATTAAAGGTGTTGAAGATGATATCGGTGAAGAAGATTTAATTTCAAATGAATTAATTCATGTAATGATTGAAAATATTTTTTCACTCATCTAAAGGGGTTTATGAAGTGGAAAAGGTAAATTTTTCGCTATGTTACCTTTAAAGTGTTTCAAATATGGGGCTATTGGGAATTTCACTAAAAATTATAAAAACATGGAAGAATATGAATGTGATGATGAAGAAGGGACCTATAATGAATTTATAATGGGGATTACAAGACTTTAGAAAAGAGTTAAGTGGTTATAAATTATTTTATGAAGGAACTCTTCATTAACAAAAAGGTGGAGTTATATATCCAATAAATAATGAAACATCAATTGATGATAAAAAGTGTGGTTATTCCTCAAGTGGTTGTGTATAGAAGATATTCATGGCTATACAGGATGTTAATAAACCAAGAAGTGAACATGGATTAATGAAATAAAAGGTTTCATAAAGAAATGAATAAGATGTAGGTGAATCACAAATTGAGTTCATGTTAAAGAATCTTTTTTAAATCATGTCCAAGGTTTTTGAGTTTAATAATGGAAATAAGGAATTGAAAAATTTATCAAAATAGGTTGAATTGTATAATGTTGAATTCATAAATATAAAAGATATGTCGATCCTATGAGTTAAGGAAGTAAAATATACACAGACAAAGGAGAAGAATAATTTTGAATTAGTGGAAGAGGATATTATTTCATAGTATAAAAGTATGTAATCTCTTATTATGTGTTTTTTTAGAGAAATATTTATATAAAATAAATTAGGTATGATTTCTATAATTCCAAGACGAAGTTGGATATTTCTCAAATATATATAAGGTTTTTATAGATGATGAGAGAATTTAATATTTTTCTAATAAATTAAAATCTCAACCAAATATTCACAAAGGCAATGTAATGAATGGAGAAAATGTTTTAGTCCAACTGAAGTTAATAAAAGTTAATAGAGGAACACATGTAGCTTATTCAGAAAATATTTTATTTTGGAAATTGTTGGAGTTTGTTCCCTATAACTAACTACATTGAAAATTATATTTATTTTATATTCATGGGTTTTAATATTAATAAATATCTTATCACATATTTATTATTCTTCTTAATAAAATTAATGTCATAATTTACTAGGTTATATATCTATTCAAAATGTTGTTCCATCTCTCCATTATGATTATAGGCTTGAAATTACATAATCATATTCATAAAACTAGTTCAATGTTCTAATAACATTCTATGATGGGAAAAATTTTATGTAAAATTTAAATGAGAATACTCATAAGTATACAAAACTTCTTCTCATGAGGTTTTAACTTGGAAATCTTTGAGATGGAAGATTATGAGAACTTGCCCTCTTATAGGCATTTTCATGTTTCTGTGTCATTATATATTCCTATTTGTGAGTGTGTGTAATTTTCTTAAGTATTTAAGACAATTATTAATTGGTTTCATGACTCATGGACTTATATTTACTAGGAAAAACCATGATTCTATATGTTTATGGAAATTAGGGTATTTTGGGTGTGTCGCAAATAAAATTTCATTAGTCAAAAATTTGAGGAAGGATTTATCCAATCCATATTTATATAAGTTAACATATTTTTAATTTGATTGATTTTGAACCATCACATTAAATTCAATGTTCATGGAGTAATAAATATTTTATTTCATGTAGTTAAATAAATACATATCAGGCATATAGGGTGATAATGTGAGTGTGCAATTTTCTTGACGAGATATTACAACAAAGGGATTACATTAAACAATGAGCACTCATGTGTGGCTATCAAAATTTCCATATTAACTTTGTAACGTGGTTTCCTTGATCCATTTCTAGATAGTAGTCTTGGACTTTAGAAAATCCCAGATAATTCCAATGATAAATAATATTAGATGATTACGCACGAAGGGTTTTTGTAAGTCTTAGTAAAATTATATATGAATTTAATTATTAGAGTTAATATTATTTTAAAGATTGAGGAATAATTTGTTTCAATATTTATTGATTTCAAATATAAAATAAAAATTTATTTTTATGTTAATTGTTTAATCATGTGAATATATAATATTAATTTATTTGTTGTCATTAATAACATAATAAATAATTATTTACTAGTCTTTAAATACAATATTTATATTATTTTTGAATAAATATTTAATTAAATAATTATTCAAGTATTTGATAAATACTGAGGAGGAAAAGAAAACAAAAATTTTATTTGGTGATAAATATTAATTTTCACGTTAGCAAAATAGTATTTATCATTGAACCAGTTTTCACACACCATGAAAAATAATAATAACATTATTATTACATGGAATGGGGTTAGATGGGGTTTATTATAATATTTAATGGTCATTATTAAATTAAATAATATTCTAACCATAAATATATCTATAATTAGATTAATATATCTATTGTGTAGATATTGATTAAGACAGATCGTGATTGGGAATTGATATACACAAAAAATTCTATAGCCCTCCCTCAAGAAAAAAAGATTCTCTAGGGATGATCATCTCTCCACAACCCTATAAACAACTAGAGTAATAGTATTACACTTTAAACCCAAAATAATCATTACAATAATAAATAAAAACACAATAATATGATCGATCCATAATGATATCACTTGAAAATCCAAAAGTTTTGTTCGGATATCAACGGGGCATGTGTGGATCACCACTAAATGGATTCTTCCCCTGGATCCTACAAATTAAAAGATGATAGAATAAAATGGTATGGGATGATCAACATCTTCATTGAATAAAGAACTCCATAATGTGGTATTATTTCTTAAGGAAATTTTAAATTAATTATATATTTAACAAGAAAATATATTCTTTTGTTCCAAGAATATTTTCTTGTCCATACCGTTTGGAAAATAATTATTTTTCATAATGTTTATGTATTTTAAAATATGATAACGATCCATCAAATATGAAAATTATTAAATCATAATCCACATAGATAAGATCTTTAACTATGATAGAAACCATCAAGTGGTATTATATTTGTTACGTTTAAATTTATAATTATTTTATTATTGATTAATTATATAAAATTGTGGATAGTTTTTCACTTCAATATTATTTGGTCATTAATATAAATTTAAATTTACATTCTTTAGGTATATTAATTTTCATTATTCTAGTTTCATATTTTCTACAAAATCACAAGATCAAGATGATGAAAAATTGGAGATTCCATTGGGAGTTGATAAGGATCCAGGTTTCCAGATAGGGTTACACAACATGTGTTGAAGTAAACATTGTGGACACAAGTGCATTACACCAGGACGTGTCATAGGATACATAATGCGCCAAGAATTATTAATACCTGGTGTTTATTTTATACTACATGTTGACTCGGGCATCCGAGTGCACAATTTTATTCACTACACGACATGTAGATGGTGTACAATTCATATAGTTTACATGGTTTAGCAATAAAATATTCACTAACCATGTGGTCAAATAGTTGGTTTATATCACATGATATTGATGGACTAAATAATTAATGAGACCCATAGCATTTAGTCATCATTCAAATTGTGTGACCCATTAATTATCATTGCCTAAAAACAAGCTAATTAAAACAATAGGTTATAAGGGAACGGGGAAAATGGAATACATAGCATGTACCTTGTAATCACATGTTGTGAAATCCAGTCGAGAAACACACTGATTCCTAATGTATTTATCTAGGATACACAGAAAGTGATTAAAACAATATGTATCGCATTAGTACACATTTTATTGTATCCAAATAAATAATAGAATTAAGTTACATAAAAAATTACATACAATATTAATTACTTAATTAAACTGTTAGCACAAGATGTATTGACTTTATAATAATGGTTTTGATGAATTTATAAATGCACAATTAATTCCATGAATTTACCTATAATTATTGTTCATCTAATCTATTTTCCCTTAATTCATTTATAATGGGTATCACCAAGAGACTTCATATGGTCATTAGGATAAATTGAATTAATTCATTCATTCATTGAATAAATACATTCAATTTTATCTTAAAAATAAATAATTAATTTAAGTGAATTCTAGATAACATACTTTAGAATATTCCTTGAATGTGTATGACTAATCATGATCTTATAAGATACATATGTATGTGTTGGTTTAATTTTTATTTGTTGAATGGTTTTTCAATTATTTATTATCAAACTAGATTTGATGGATTGCAAGTTTTCCCTCCCACCTTTATTATGTAAGACCTACGTGTCCAAGGTTTTTTATGTAATTACCCTTAACTAATACTTTGGTTCCCCTAACCTATGTGTGAGTTATAAAACATATATATTAAAATTAGTATCCCTAGGTGCATGTAGGTGCTCTAATATGAGATTGAGATGAAACCAACTCAGGTGATATATAGGTGCATAGGTGAAATACAGTAACTCATACCAAGACTAACACAAGTTGTTTTTCACTATGGTTGTAGGTTTATTTATCATACACTCAATAAATCAACCATTATATAATCTCATTATGACATCCTTTATTTAATTATTTTAGTTTTATCTTACGCATGATTTATTTTATGTATGTAGGACCAAAATCACAAAAATAAAGGAACTAATATGAAATTATGGAATTAAAATAAATGGATTATGTGTAAATGCTTTATCATAAGAGGGTTAAATCCAATTAATATTAAAAATAAATTTAAATTATAAGACAAAAAAAATTATTCATAATAAAAAAGAATCCCTCAATGTAATATTAATTCAAACTAAGCCTTCCATTACATTATTTTGAATTAAAACATAGAACTAAGTGTTTGACCGACCCTCATTGGTTATCTTACTTTTAATGAAGAGTTCTTATGAATGTTTTGGGTTGACCTGACCTATTTACATCAAGTAAAGTGTCCCTTACTAGATAGTATGTAACTTGAAAGAATGTGTTGAGGAAATATGACCAAGGGTTTCTAGATTAGGGAGTGCATTAAATTGATCAAGGAGATACAATCCCATAGTTAGAAAATACATTACTAGATAAATAACTTCTAATAATTGACCAATACCTTGCATGGTTTGTGAGAAGGGGAATATAGATTATTTCCACAAGAATGTATATGTAAATAGTTATTCTATTCTCAATGATGAGGGTCTTTCAGAGTTGATAAAATATTGGGAGACTTAATGAAATAAAAATTATTATTTCCCACATAATTTGTCATAATGTAAATTTGTCATCATCTATTTTATTTATTGTATAAAAAAATGGAAATAAAAATCATGAAAAACATTAGGATCATTACTTATCTTATGGAATTTCTCTACAAGTACTAATTTCTAGATATTTTTTAATCCATTATTTGATGCATTATTATAAGAAAATTTTAATTATATATTTCAATCCCCTATTGCATTTCTGCCACCCAAGTTGGTGAGAAAAATTGAATAGTATATCTACCAGAGATGTGTAGAGGATTCTCCCTATGTCTGTTGTATTATATTATCAACTATTTATAGAGAGTTTATGGTATAACATATTAAAATAGATTATTACACCATAATATCTAATCTTATTTTTCTATATAAATATAAGGAATGCATTGAAATAAATAAGATTCCCAATGCATTATATCAGTAAAAACTGGAAGAATAGAATCTATCTTCTGATAATGGTTTAAAATGTTGTGGGATATTGACCAGTTAGAGAAATTGGGCTTCCACATGGATAATAAGTTATCTAATAATCTTGTTTTATTATTATTATCACCATGTTTATCCTAATTCTTCTAAACCTAAATAAATAAAATGGATAATCCAATCATAAATCTTTTGACCATAATTCACCAAGAAAATGAGGATTGTTTGAATCACATTTCTCCACCCCTTATAATGAAAAATTTTAAAGAAAATTATGAGGATCCCATGTATAATATAAATCGAAAATATCATTTACAACATCATTTAAAAATAAAAAATATATATTATAAAAATAATGAAAATGAGTTTATTTTAATCTTATGAGTAAATAATGGAAATTGAAATAGAAAATGCAATGAATTGAATAGAGAAGAAGATTCATCCCCTTAATGTATATACATCATGTTCCTATTCACCACTTTTTTATTAAAAAACAATATTCTTACAACATAAATTTATGTAAATAATGTAAGTGAGAAAGAAAGAAAATGTTATAACACGAACTCAAAAGGTGCTGCAAAAGGGGGATTAATACATCATTTAATGGGAGATTATAACTTCTAATTTCCAAAATTGATTGATTAAATCTTGTAAGAAGTATTAGAAAAACATTTATCTCAGGTTTTAGCTTGGTATAATGAAACATTATTTCAAATTTGAAGAAAATATTTTTATGGCACTTCTACAACAATCTAATGATACACTAACTCTTAAATCATAAATATCTTTCACAATGAATGATGAATATTAAATATAATACTTCTACAAAAATGAATAAATATAATTCTTTTTCAAATAAAACATAATTTAGTTCAATTTTTTATACCCATAAAAGTTATTTAGTCTCAATTGAGCGAGGACACTAGATATAAAAACAAACCAATTAACATGATTTATAAAAATAAAACTTTATAAGTAAAGGAATTACACATATATTTTAAGAGTTTTTTCAACATGGTCACATGAATTTTCATAAATATTAAGGAATACTAATATAATTCATTATATTCCTTTAATAATTTTTTAAAAAATCATTGTGAATTAAATGTGTGAACATTATAAATATTAAGGAGTCTCAGATTTTTCTTGTTTGAGAACATATTATCCAAGTAATCATTGATAATACTTATTGATTAATGGTATTCAAAACCTCATATTTCATTATATATATATATATCAATATCATGATGGTAGTTAAATTAATATCAATGATGAGTATTATGTATATTGTAAATATTCTATTTTTTCTTCCATGACCATTTTTCAAGATATATGTGAAAAAAGTAAATATATGTCAACTATATTTTCTTATGGATGTAATATAAATTATGATCTAATAAGAATATATTAATAAATTTCCACATGTATGATTTTTTTTGTTAAAACATATCTTTATTTATAAAGAACATCAAAAAAATGGAATCTGAGTTAATAATATGATATCCACTAAATATATTATAATTTGGTCAGGAGAGACTATATTTAAATAATGGAAACCTATCTATTCAAATATAGTGGCATCATAAATAACATATATGGGTTAAGGTTGTAAATTTACCTGATTTTTATAGGAATTCTAGACTCCATTAAACATAGTGGGAGGTGTATTTCAAGAGACACATACTCTATAGGAATTCATAAATAAAGAGGTGGTTTAAAATCACTGTGGTGGTTTATATATATATATATTATCATTTTATAATAAATATTCTAATAATTATGTAGAAAATGGAGACATTCTGTGGGTGAAAAGTATTTATACATTCAATCAATAGACATTATTAATGAAGATTCAAGAACCCTGTATCTTGAATATTTTGAAGATAGGATACTTCATGTGAGTATTCAAGAGAAAATATTCCTGGATGGTATAATATGGTACCAATAAATCATGATTGATAATTGAAAGGTTTAGTCTATGAGAAAATATTTACATTAATCATCATGACTAACATAATTTGGGATTATACTTGTCAAATCACACTTCTATGATCATCATATTGGGATATTTATAGTCAAGGACACCTTATGTGAAGGAATAATTATGATATATATCTAAAAACATGACCATAAATAGATCATATGGTATATGTCTACAAATCATAACAATAAGGGTTTGTGGAATCAATAAATTTCAATGTGTTGTAGATATTATATAAATTTCTTTATGAATAAATCAGTTATAGATAATATAGAATATTCATTTGTAAGAAAATGAGTGACATGTGCCTTTAACATGTTATTGGAAGAGATATATGTTTTCAAGATATATATATTGATATCATATGGAAAATAAATGTTTTATCATTATAGTTTTTTAATATTAAGGAATGAAACTTTTCCAAGTATGACTTAAGGTGGAAATCATGTTCTAGGGAACAAGATCTAAAAAATAAATTCATGGGTTTTCTAAATTTAGTCATAGTATAAATATTAAAAATTTATTGTAAAATAGAAGTTTAAATAATTCAAGACTGAATTATTATTGGTATATAATTCTTTTAATAGAACATGCATGGGAATAGTAATAGACTATTGATTTTAAAGTAATTTCACAAGCTTAAGTGCTTGGAATTTATCTCATAATCCATGATACATACCTAAATTTGATATCAATGTTGCATAATGAATAGTAGATTAACATAAAATATATACAACATAACTTCATTGATATTATATTAAAACTATCTAAAAATACTTTGGAATGTAGAACTAAATGATATCCTTGTATATTGTGAAGTGGGAGTATTTGTTATCAAGGGAAAAAAATTTATTTACTTTATTAAATTTAATATAATATCATATAAAAGGATAATTTGATATGTATGAAGAACATATTACAACCAATGTTTTTATTATAAATAGAATTTGTGTTTATTGAGGCTTACGATGCAGGTTAAAGAGAAATTTTGTAATGTCTAACTATGATTTGGGTTTATACCATATGAAATACTTTTTTCATTGTTATGATAATATTTGAATATGTAATTAGTCATTATTTTTGTATTTTTGAAGGGTAAAAATATTTGGACACTCGATTATATAACTACTTTAGGGATTTGATCAAGGTAGTAGTGTTGTGGTAAGAAGATTCACCACACAGACATGGGGATTTTCCAACTGTAGAAAAGAAAATGTCAAAGGACTAATAGTTGTTGCCATTCTCAATAGAATAATGTTTAACATGTGGTTACTAACAAGTAATTCACTTTTTACTCTAGTAAAAGTGGGAGTTTGTTGTATTTGGTGACCTAAAACCGACTACTATGTACTTTAGATAATCTGTATAAACATGGAATTTAATATTAATAAAAAAGTATCACATATTGTTTTTCTTATACATAACATTAAGGTGACAGTTTTTATTTGTATCTGTTTCATAAAAAGTTCATATTATTTCCTCGCTATGATTAGAACCTTGAAATTCCATGATGATATTCTTAAAACTTGTTCAATGGTCATATAAAATTCTATAATGGGGAACATGTTATGTTGACCATTAGGTGTGAGTAATCACAAGCACATAATAATTCTTCTCATGAAATTTCTACTAGGTAATCTCCAAGATAATATATTATAGGAACATATCCACCTATATGAATTATGAAACTTTATGTGTCAGCATATATTCTTATCAGCATGTGTGTGTAATGGTCTATAGAATTTATGATTATTATTAATTTATTTCAAAACTCACACACATATATTTACTTACCAAAACCATGATTTCATATTTTTTAAGAAGTATGGTATGTAGGGTACATAACGAATGAAATTTTATTAATCAATATATTGAAGAATTATTATTACCTTTCATATTTATGGAAGTTGATATCTTTGACCATTGATTCAAATTTAATTATTGCATTAAATTCCATATCCATAGAATAATGATGAGTTTATTTAAGATATTTGACTAAATATGTATCAAGCATATCGATTGATGATACAGGTGTGTATCCCTCATGATGAGATATTGTAAAAAATGGAGTATATTACATGGTGTTACTCGTGTGTGGTTATCAATGTTGTGGAATTAACTTCTTTCTCTTGGGTAACATAACCAATTTCTAGAAAATAATCTTGGATGTTAAGAAAGCCCAACAAATGATAATGAGAAATCATCCTCAGGGCCACAAATAGAGTGTTTCCATTGATCTTAATTAACTTCAATTTGAATTTAATTTTTATAAGAAAAATTATTTTCAAGAATGATAAATAATATTGTTGTGTATTTTTTTATATAAAATATTTAATAAATATTTATTCAAACTGTAGTTTTTAAATTACAGAATTATATACTTTCTTCATTATTTACAAGTTAATAAATAATTTATATAATTATATGAATATTTAGTAAATATTTGTTCCCCTTACTATGAGAAGAATATTTATTTATTTAATAAATATTTCATAAATATTTATTTTCTCGACTATAAATATATTTTTTATTTTATTTATTAAAAAATATTTAATTAAATATTTAATTAGGTATTTAATAAATTCCTAGTAAAAGGAGTGGACCAAGATTGTGTCCATTGATATGTATTAATTTTAAAGCTAATAAAATAATATTTATCTTTGCATCAAATTGAAAAATCATTTAATAATAATAATAATAATATTATTATTATTACATGACATGTGTCAAATTTAGGTGTAATATATTATTTAATGGGTATTCTGAAAATAAATAATATTGTCACTCTAAACCTATCATTATAAATAGAAAACTACATATATCGTGTGGAGGATGATTGATATAGATCAATATTAAGAATTTCTGTACACAAATAATTCTAGATCCCTCTTTTTTGATCGAATAAAACTCTAGATATTCTTCTCCTTCCTCCCCCATCTTTAGAATGAGAGTGCAATCATTATACTTAAATTCTAAAGTAATTATCACAATTATCCATATAAATAGTACAATATGATCGATATATCGTGCTAGCACCCCAGAAATCCATCAATGTTGTTCATAGGTCAAAGGAGAATATGTGGATCTCCGATAGAGGGATTATACACATGGATCATGTAAATGAAATAATGGTAGATCAAAACAGTTTTTGATGATCAATTCCTTCGTCGAAGAAACATTTCAAGACTATGGTATTCTTTCTTATGAACTATTTAAATTAATTATAAATTTATCTTGAAAATATATTTTCTTAGTTTTATAAATCATTTTTGTCAATATTCATTGAGAGTTTATTGGTCATGAAATTTATGTATTATATAGTATGTGAATGATCCATCGAATCTTACAATTAATTATTCGAGATCAGCTCTGATAAGCCCTTATTTTATGATAAACACCATTAGAAAATACGTCTTTCAAGGAAAATCTATTATTGTATGTGAATACAAAAATTAAGGAAAATATCTAAAATGAAGAGGATTATTAATATACTATCACCACAGTTACATTTCATCAAAGTAAGGTAGTAAATCATTTCAAAATGATGAATTTCATAAGAGTAATTCTACTGTAAATACTAGTAGTTTACAAATAAAATTGTCCTTTCATGATAATTTTTGGTTCTATAGATGATATAGGATTATTATGTGGTGTTGTTGGTATAGTAGAAGAACAATTTATTTCATGAATTGGGATAGAAGGCACACATTTAGCGATAGAAATACCTTACAAACAAACTAAGTCAAGAATAACGTTATTCAACAAAAAAGTGTGAAGTTGAAAATACATTTTTAATACCTGAATGAAGTTTGTGTGAGATGAGACTAACAATGTCATATTAATAAATAATGTCTTATAATTATACCATTTCAATAGTTTCAACAACAAGAGTCTTGAGGATCTTATATAAGGGATCATAAAATGGGTTAATATAAAGGTACTGATATTTAAAGACATTAATATAAATGTTCTAAAATTTAAAAATTAAAGAGTATCTTAAATAAGAAACCATTGGTATTTCATATTACTAAATTAAATATGAATATTAGTTCTTCCATTTAGAAATAGTATTTTAAGAGGAAGTTGACTATAGAAAAAGTAGTTTTTAGTTCACGAGAGTATTGAATACGAAGTTATAGAGGTTGGATAAGAATTTTCAGCCTTCAATAATCAAATTACAAGGTATGATAAATATTTACCATATATTACTTGTTATTTAGATATTTATTTAGGGGGTGAAAGAAAATATAATTATCTTTATTTTTTCATTTAGGTTTTTTAAAACATTATTTACAAAAGGAGTGGAATAATATTTAGAGAGCTCTAGATATATGTGTTCTAACCAAAGGGGGGTATATCTCTTATTTAGGGGAAAATTTATTAAGATAATATTATTAATAGTGTAATTATATGAAGTCACCATATGAAAAATTCAAACATTTTTTTAAGTATGTATATTGGGACTTGTTACACACGTTTTTGAGAAATGAATGAAAATAAAGAGGTGATGCACAATTGGTATCCAGTAGACTTTTAGAGGGTATCAATATTTGATAGTATAATGAGGTGTAAGGGTATATTAACAAGTAGATATAAGTCTATTTTATGGATAATATGATATTAGTTTTAAATGTTCTCATTTTAGGCATCGATTTCACTAACATAATATTTGAATTATTGAATAAATATTTATTACAATGTGTGATGAGATTGAAATTGTTATATCCTCATTTTTTTGAAGAAAATATGAATGTGGGGATTGTTGGGACCAATATATGTTTTGGGAAGATTTTTGAGTGGTTTGAAGAAGAATAAGGTGAGAAGTGAATAAAAGATTAATTATATGTTATTGGTGTGTTTTTCTAACACCTAAACCATGTTCAAACCCATGTGTCTTGTGACGATTCATTTGAGCTGAATTTCATTAGATGGTTTTGAAATGGATGGAAGTACATGGAATGTTTTTTAGGTATAATAGTATTGTTTTAAGTGATGTTTTCATCACTGCATATTTTCCATCAATGGAACTCCAGTGGATATGGTCTATAAATAGAAAACAATGTCATTGTAATGAACATAGTCTTTTTTGATGAGTCATGGTTTGTGGTAAGTGGTTCGACCATACCACGGTGAAATGTATAACATGAAATTGAAAAAATCGGGAGACAATTTATGAAATGGTAATTTCATTGAGTGTTTCAATTGAGAAGTTTTCTTATTAAAATATAAAATAAAGAACATTTCATGGAGGTAGCCATGGTGACTGATGTTGAGTAGTTATCTAGGAATCAAATTGGAAAAGACCATTCCATTTTTAGTTTTTATTGGTTGTTTTAATAATTCCTAGAAGTGTAATGTATTCTTGTTTCCAAAGAGTGAAATATCTTGTAATTTTTAAAATATGATCTCCACTATGTGGTAAATGTCATGGCGTGAAGAAAAAATACATGCTTAAAATAATGAGTGGAAAAAAAATAAAGTGGTGGGTGTGTTAAAATATTTTTCAAAAAGGTTTATAAATAAATAGGATACAACATGTAGTGGAGAAATTTGTGATGATTGAAAAAATGTTCATCATATGTTTTGGGGAAGAGTGATGAAAATGTTGTTATAATTGTTTACATATTTCGAGTGGATTCAATGATATGGCATAATTTTTGGATAAAGAGATACTCATAATTGAACCATAATATATTCAATGATATCAATAGTTACTAAAAGGTCAAGTATGATCTATTGGATGAAAGGGAAGTGGGAAAAGTTAAGAGGGATTTAATTATGTTTTAAATTTGAATTTGAATTGGAAATTCAAATTCAAATTTTAATATGTTGTTACTATGAAATCTTAATAAGAAAAGGGTATTTCAGGTTGTATTACTATAGAGATAACTTTTTGGGTTATGTTTTGAAGAAAAGTTTACAGAATGGAAGAGATTATTTTGCAATGATCACAAAGAGATAATAAGAAGAGAAAAGAGTAATGGTACTCAGATCAATGAATCAAAATTGTGTATTAATGTGTATGCAGTAGTAAGTTGAAGGTTCACAACTATTCCTTTCAGTAAATAAGTGTGAAAAATATTTATATTTTCAAGAGACAATTATCATAGTATATTTATAATCCTTAACTGAGAATATTGCTAAAAAACAATGTAAATCTGTTAGGATATTTTTTGAGAGATAACAGTGCTGATTTTATTATATACACATGTTTATGGATATTACCTACTAATTCTAATCAAAAATGGAGATTCTAGAAGATCTTATGGACTTATGTCTGTCTGGATCATTCAAAATATTATAAAAACATTTTGAGTAATGAACCTTATACATTGAGTGTCTCTATTTCTTTCCTTACTCAATGTATATGTGTGAGTTAAGTAGTTATATTTCACACTCTATAAAATGATGAAGTTTGATTTCAAAGAGACATCATTAAAGGAAAATTGCGATAATATTAAATAATTCTTCCATCCCTAGGTCAACCTATATCATTATTGTGTACATTAGTTTCACATATTTAAACTAATCATTTATAATTACTCCATAGATTCATTGATAGTAAAAGGTATGCAATTATTTCATTGATATTTGTTTTATATGATGAGTAATGATGCACTGTAACCATTATATTTGAAGTGAAACAACTAGGTGATGGTTGAGGTTTTCTTAATAGGTATGATGCATAGTGATGGTGTGGTTAGTGGATGATTATTCTGGGTTTGGGGTAATGATCAAGTATAAAAATATCCTTTCATTATGTAGTTTTGCTGTGGTGTGATAAGGTAGGTGATTCATATGGTGGGAAGTACCAATAGTTTTAATTGATCTATTTTAGTTTTTTAGTCATGGTAATTAATAATAGATATTATTTTTCAATTTTATCATGGTTTTTTAGTTATTTTATGAGTAGGACGAATAGGTTTCAAACAGGTTGGTTAGTTTTATTGCTAGAGACAACCCTATTATGAGTTTATCTATATTGGGGAGGATGTGACATGTTGGATTTTTGGGTGAGTGATTTTGGGTCTAATTTTCTCTTGACCTATTTTAATGGAGCATGTTTGAGTTTTTAGAGTGGTTGGTGGAGGCATGAGGATCAATTTTGGGAAGTTGATTCCAGTGTAGGAAATTTTTCTTTGAGACCAAATAACACTAGGTACCTGATGGATTAGTTCTAGGTATCTGATGTTCCCATGTGGGATAGGGGTAACTCTATGGAGTCCATTGAGCACATAGTGGATTTAAGATGGGTACCTGGAGGATACAAGATTAATAGTATAATTTTTTAGGGTACCCAGTGGACAAGTGTTTTGTTTTAAAAAAAAGTAATTAATTAACTTAATATAATTGTATAATTGTTTAATATATAAGGTATTGGTATCATTTATCTCAGTCATGGACACACACACTTCTCTCATCTTCTTCCATTATTCTCTTCCCAAGTAGGGATCTCACCTTTTTATGATCCAATATTATGGATTTTTATTATAAAGATTCACCAAGAGTATGGATACAAGTCCTCTTGTGGTTGTTATTTTTTTTCTTAACACTTCTTCATATATCACCAGTTATTCCCTAAAGTATTGATTTATTCTTGGTTTCTCAATTTATTTAGATCAGAGTCAATTCATTCATTAATATTTGATGAAATAGGTTCTACTATGTCGAGATATATATTTTCCAAGATACTTCCACTATTATTATTATTTTCTCTAAGGTGTTATTTTTATGAATTATGTGTGGTTGTGAGCCTATGAAACATGAATCAGATGAGGTATATGAGGTAAAAAATAGGTTTCTTATTGGTTATTCATTGTTGGGAATTGTAGTTTGGGTTGAGCTATGTTAATCCATGTTTCATGATAGTCAAAGGATAAAAAAATGGTTCATGAGTGGTTATAATGGTTTCTTGTAAATAATTTAAAACTTATAATTGGGTAGATATTTTATTATCTAGTATTATGAGATGGTGATATATCATTCACTAGTTCTGTTGTGAACATTTTTTACTAGGTTCATAATGATATAATGTTGTTTTTTATACACATTTCTAGAGATTAGGTCATTATGTTCGTGTGTACATGGGGATGTGGTAGTGTTGACTACCAGATTATTGTTGAGATCATATATAGATGTTCATCTTAGGGTGTTGATGTTTAAAATTAAGATATAATAAGGATATTATTCAGATATTTTCTATTAATTTTTAATGGTCATTTTTAACAACAATTTAGAGTATAATTCTTATCATTCATGGGTTCTTGGAGATTTTGAGCCATATGTTTTGATGGAAGGGTGTGGGAATATTCTTTTATTAATTCTTCATTCATAGAGTGTCCATAAACATAGTGATGAATTTTACCATGTATTATGAGTGAGGGGGATGAATAATTCTCCTTCAAAGTGTGTTCAAACTATGGGTAAATCATCAAATTACAATACTTTATAATGCATGGAGGTCACTCACCTGTTCATTGACAATAAAGATGTAGAGAAAGGTTGTTTACTTATGATTTTCATACATTTAATTTTTCATGAAATTATATACATTGATATATTAAATATGGGAATCCTTGGTTTTTTATGATTCAGTTCATACTCACACCCTATACGGGGCCTTTAGGACATGTACCAACTTCATGTCTCGGAAAAAAGGAAACAGAAAGCGCTATGGGACTAAAGAATAGTGGTTGGTAGTATGATAGACATTAAGGGTATGTAAATGGTTATATTTTTTTAATGGATCGAGTGGTTCATTAATTCCATATTGGATTTTGTTTATATATTTTCTACATTTCTATATATGATCATCTTATAGAAGAATCCATATTACTTTTATATAACCCATATAAAATTATAGATATTCATTTTTTAGATACATGTTATTTGTTATGTTTAATTATCTTGTTTTTATGTATTGATGGTCATGTTATATTTTATCTATAGTCATTATGGATTCTTGTATATGATGGAATATTATCTCTATGATTACACCTTAGACTGTCACTATTATTTGTTAGCATCTAGAATATGGGTAGGAAATCATGAGTTTTGTGGAGCTCTGGTTTGGCCATTGTGGAGGTGAACTGGCCTAAGGATGCTACATCCTACGCTTTATAATTGTCTTATTAATGTAATGTAATACTAGAACCTTTATGTTAAAAACTTAAATAAAATAAGAGCTGTATAGTTTTGGATAGAAGAGTTTCATATATTTTATACTATTTAGAATTACACTCACATTACAAATTATAAACCTCTATATATTGGCTCTCAAATAACACTCCAAGGAAACCAAATGTTTTCTATTTGAAGAGAAATTTTTCAAATCCTTTCATCATTTATAACTATTTATAACTCATGGATTATTATTTTGATTATTTTTTTAAATATTGAACATATGTATTTAATGTTTAAACTCATATAGATTTTCATCACATAATAATTAACCAATGATGATAGCTTAGAGTAGGGGAATAAGGTCAATCCATGTGATATTTCATATCATGGTAAACTTTTAATGTATAATACCAAAACATGGAGACACTCATATTTTTATTATTTAAATAACCACATGATGTCAGAAACAATAATCCACATTTGTAACATTCAATTCATATACAACTACCTTCTATTCAGATCACACATAGGGTGGTTTTTTCATATGTTAGTAACTACCTCATACCTTACAAAAACAAATTATCCTCATACAAGAGAGATTTCACCATTCTAACTCAAAATAAATAATAATATATTGAAAACCCATCATTGAACTCAAGATATATCGATATTATCATATATGTTAGCAACTTCTTCAACTCATAAAAATCTTATTGGTCATTCCCATCCTACCTAAACTACATTCCATTTCAATTCAGTTTTGTTATTATATATAATAAATTTTAAATGTATTAAATGAATATGAGATATTGAACATTCAATATATGGAAACTTAGTGTCTTTAAATCATTCTTGGGATTCCACCAATACATTACTTCCTCTATATTATATGATTTTACTTAGATAACCTTCGTATAAATCACAATCCCCCAAGAATGTAACTTCTTACATCAAAAATTGACCTTTGGGTATCATCACATATAAACTATAGTGGATCTTAACTAATATAGACTATAGTATTAAATGGGGAAAATAGGCCAATTTAAAAAAAACTATTTCAGATTAAACAATCACATATACAAGAAATATAATAAATAAAATGTAAACGTAATGAATTTTATAGCTGTTCAGATCAAAGTGATCCTAAATCCACTCTTTCACCTCCCCTACTCTATAAGAGAAACGTTGTGCACTAAAATACCTAACTTTTGAAGGAAAAAAACCCCTATTACAACATACCATTTTTAGAAGATAAACTGCCATTCAATAGCCTTTCGTTTTAAAGGGTATGCATAACATATTACAACGCTGAATTTTTACCCTGATTCATAGCCCAAATGAAAATTTTTAAAGAAGAATAACCACATAATAAATATCATATTGGAATGGAATAGAATAAAAGAGAATATAGATTTAGAAGAAATGAAAGATAAAATGAATTAAGGACACAAACATAGACACCATTAGAGGAATGTGATGAAGAATAGTTGGTAGAATCTTGATTAGATTGTGATCATAGATTTAAAAACAGATGTAGTGATCATAAAGGATTTGATTATTTTTTATTTCACACATTGTAAATTGTTCATAGGAGATAATGTATAATTTCTTATTTGTATAGTTGTATCAAGTGTGAGCCTCTATTGATGGGTATAGTCATTGTAATTGTTATCATTATTCATAGCATATAGCTTCAGTTTCAAATAAATAAGAGTCTATAAATAACTACAAATAATATAAAATGGATAGAATAATTCAAAATAATTATAATACTGATGACCATAATATCTTGCATGATTATTTCTCAATAAACCGCCATGATTAAATAGTCCAAGATTTCTAAAATACCATCATTATAATAATGAAACACTTCAAAACTATTCAATATTTTGAAATAATATCACAAAAAATATTAGCTTTGAATACACATTCAAATAAATTCAAATAATCCTATAAAACTCACAATACGTTTTTCTTTTTTCAATATTCAAATTTTAAATAAAATTTCAAGACACATGAGATGAAAGAATAAACAAAATTTACAATTGAAAACATAGTTTTTTTATAAAACAAAGAATAATAATGTTTTATTGTATTTATAAGAAACAAATTTTCAAAATATTTAATTTTCATAAGATATGATAAATTTATAAGAAGTGAAATCACATAATATACGAAAATATAAAAGGTATAATAATCAATATAAGATAAAAAATATATGAGAGATATAAATTTTCATAAGATATATGATCTTTGTAAGATCAAAATATTTCGTAAGATACCAATTTCAATAATATATAAATTCCATAATAAAAAATAAGACAATTTAATATTAATAAAATATCATAAGACATCAAAAAGTATAAGAAGAAGATTTCATAGGATATATCTAGTTTTTATAAGATGTAAAAAATTAATATAAAAAATTAATAATCAACCTAAAAGAGGTGAAATATCATATAACGGAAATAAAAATTTCATATGAAAGAAAAAAATACGTACAAAAAACTCCATATTTAGTAAATTATTACTCATAGTGATGTTTATTTTTCATCAAAATCAATTCATATGTGACATGAAAAATGAAAATTGAATTTAAATAAAAAGTAAATAGAATCTACATTAACTGAACATAATTATTTACTTCTACAAGCAGTCCAAGAATAAACAAAGAAAATTATTTGTTCCTTTTAAAACTTGTTATAGAAGCATGAAAAGGAAAATTTTTTAAATAATCAATTTTTAAAATAAATTAAGGGATTTTAATTTGGGATTTTATTTATAAAAATAGTAATATATAATGGGAATTATCCACTCAAAAATCTCCCACTTTTTGTTAATTATAAAACTTATTAAATTATACAAAGAAAAATACTCTCCATTTTTGAATGAACCAAAAAGACTAATTATGAAACTAAAAATTAATATATATTCATGAAATTTAATTTTAGGATGCTCATGAAAATATCAAAAAAATATTTTTGAAAACTAAAACATATATAAAACATAAGATATTACTCCCTATATATTTATTCATTCTCAAAATATATACCAACTGAAAAGATAAAAATAGTAAATCTTCCACTAAATTAATTATTTGGAATAATAAAAACATGTTTATGTCAAATTGAAATTATATCTCAATAAAATATAGAAATATCCTTATGTTAAAACTTCTAAAATATATATGAATCTATAAAAAAAGTTATTATATTTGAGGAATAAAAAAAAAGATATAGAATGTATTAAAATGTAACCAACAAATAATTATATTCTAGTAATCAATATATTAAATTTTATTATCCACAAACACTAGTCATAAGGATAAAGAACCAAGAATCATATCAATATACCATTATTCAAAGTTAAAACATGATTTTATCAAACATAGTATAATACAATGGTTTAGTAAATATTTGAGCCTATTATTATGAGTAGAGACATATTCTAAAAATATTTCACCTTTTTATAAATGTATCTAATAAAATAAAATCTAACATCTATATATTTAGTTTAATAATATTTTAAAGTGTTCTTAAAAATAAAAAACTTAAATGAATTATTGCAATAAATAGTGATGATATAAAAATTAAAATTAAAATTAAAAAAATTAATTAATCCAAAAATATTGAGTGAAGTAATTATAAGTAGCTATGTATTTTTCTTTTGCTATTGATAAAAAAACTAATATGTATTTCTTTGAGATTAATGAAATTATAATTTTTTATAAAAATGAAATATTCCTAAGGTACTCATTCTATAAAATTGTAAAACCTCCAAAATATAAATACAAATAATTAAACCAATCAAAAAAAGTATTTCAAGAATAAAAAAATCCATAAATTATAATTAATTTAATATATGTAATGATTTTTTAGGATCAACGGGAAATCCAAAACACATACATACACTAATTGTAATATCAAGTATATAAGTTGTTAAATAATGTAAACTACCTATCGTTACTCTTTGTAATTTAATATCAATATATTTTCTAGTAATATTTGAATTCAATATACAGTAAGTAATCATAGGTATTTTAAAAGGTTTAAATGAATCATGACCAAATATTTTAAATAAATTTTTAGCATAATTGGTTTGATTTAAAAATATTATATCTATTCATTGATAATTTTATGTCTTCAAAATAATCCTCATTATACCTTAAGACTTATGAAAAATTCACTTTTAATTAAATTACAAAATTACTTTCAAATAAACTCACCTTTTAAACCAAATACAAGATCATCAACAAAAATTTGAATAATTAAAATTTCATTAGAAATATTCTCAGTATTAAGCTTTGGATATAAGTTCCATTTATTAAAACCATTATTTAAAAAAATAAAGAGCACATTTAATTCAATCTCTAGGAACATTCTTAAGTCTATATAAATCTCTTGATAAATTAAAAATATGATTGCAAAATTTTTATGCTCCAAAATAGATAGTTGACTAACATAAACAAATTTTAAAATAAAACATTTTAAAAATAACTTTTATCATACATTTAAGAAACTTAAAACCTTAAAAGTATGTAAAAATACAATTAAATTTTAATATAATCAATTATATAAAAAGGTGAAAAAATCATCAAAATCTATACATTTTTCTTGATAATAACTATGTGAATCTAATCTATCCTTAGTCTTTATAAATTTTCCAGATTCAATCAGTTGGCATCTAAAAATTTATTTAGTTCAAAGAATATATTTATTTTTAAGGGGGTAAACTAAATTCAAAATATTATTCATAGTAAATTGATTAATGTTATATTTCATAGAAACAATATAGTTAACATCTTCTAATGCTTCATAAATATCATTGGCAACAAATTCAAAAACAAACACATAATTTTCATAGGAATGCTAAGTAAATATTTTAGTTTTAATTTGATAATATATATTACTACTAACTATATCAATAGTATGATATTTAGGATTTTTATAAGATCCATTATCAAAATGATATGCATTGTGATTATTCTTAGATGGTAAATTATTTTGTTCTTTATTATATCCAAAATTAAATTCTCTATATTATTCTTCAATATGAACTAAATAATAAATTTTTTCACATTATTTTCAATAAATTTAATTTCAAAATATTATATAATAATCCTAGTATTTTATTATAAAATATATGAGATCTTATAACATTATAATAATCTTTAAAAAATTCTTTATGACATTTAGAATCAATTTTAACTAAGTTGTTTTTATTATTTACAAAACAATAACTTCCAAAAACTCTAAGATAACCAACTCAAGGTTAAATTTATTTATATTAATCATAAAATATTATATTTACAATAGGTATAATAATAATTTTATTTTAAATATAATAATAATTAAAAAAATTCCAAAGATACTTAGGTAAACTTTATTCACTTAACATAGTTCAACTCATTTCATTTAGAGTTCGATTCATTCCTTCAACAACTTCATTTTCTTGAGTTTTAAATACTAAAAAATTAAACAAAATTATTGTTAATTTCATAGAATATTTTGAATAATATGTTATAAATTTCAGGTCCTCTATAAATATGAATAATAATAATTAAAAAACCTTTCTAATTCTACACTAAATTATAAAAAGAATTAATTTATATTATGTTTCAATTTTATCAGAGATAAAGTAGACCCATGCGAATCTATAATAACCACTGATATAAAATATACACAACATTCCAAAAAGACAAGAAATTTGACTAGGACTAAAAAAGTAAATTTTTACTAAATGTGGAGGTAATTTGGAGTTTAATACTTTAATGGGTTCAAAAGATATTTTCGTTTTGTTTTTCTTTCATGCAATCATCATAAAATTTAAAATTGTATTTTTTTCAATATTGGTGACTATAATTATTTTTCATGATTATAATTTTTATGAAATTATAAAATAATCATCACCAATTATTGTATTACTAAGTATACTACAATCATTTACAGCATTGAAGGACTTTACTTGTTGAACTGTTAGATCAAAAATTTCAATAGAATATTTATTTTTTCTTTTGGTTAGAAAAAAATACTAACAATCCTTATAATCTAAAAAATATTCATTTTGAAATTTAAAAATTATACTATCATAATATAATTGACATGTGATAACTAAGTGATGTTGTAATCCATTCACATTAAAATCATTATAAAAAATAGTCGAGTTAGAAATATCAATTTCAAAAATACCTTTTACCTTGACTTCAGAATTATCTCCAAATTTCATTGTTCCTCCATCAAAATTTTTAATGAAAGATATATTAATTTGACTCTTATCATATTCCTAGTGTGTCCATTATATTTTTATCATACATTATTCTTAAGACTTACAAGACTATTTTATTCATGTAGATTTTTCATAAACCATAAGTTGGTAGATTGTTTTTTATTTCTAGAATCATTACTAGAATTGGATTCATAGTTAAACTCTAGTTTGTAGTTAAATATTTTTTTGTATTTATTTTTTAACTTTTTATCCTTATTTTTATTCTTAAATATTGGGTAGTCTGTCTAGATATTCTCTTTCTTTATATATTAAAAACATGAATTATATGATGTATTACAATTAAGGTTTGTATTACCTTACACTTCTCCTTTAAAATTATCCTTATATATTTTATTATTGGATTAGTTTTTGAAAAATTTATTTTTCATTATTTTTTAAACATAATATATAATTTAATTGATTTATTCTATAAAAATTCCTTAATGTACATAGTTAGAAGAGTCAAAAGAGGCAACATTAATATATTTTGAAGCTACACTTTTTCTTTTTTTAATTTCATCATTTACTATACTCTTCACTTGAAACTATATAAGACCTCCCACCACAGAATGACATACCATGTAGAAGGGGAGGCATGATTAATGGGATCCATATCATAGAGAACTTACATGCTTCAATTATCAATAAAATGCATTATACATATTGCTTTATAATGTAAGACCTCCACACTATAAATCATATTCTACACCACATTCAAGAGAAAATATAGATTATCATTCTATAGTTCAAGGATCATGCATTAATATATTCTAGAAGTTACAAAGTAACATGTTTGAAATATTTTTCCATTCCATAATGGAATTTCATGCACTATTATGTTTTAATTTGGGGTAGATTCTATGGTATCCCACTTTTTTATTACATAACATTTCATTAGATGGGACAAATCAAAGGAACTTGTAAAGGTTAGTTTCCAGGAAATAAGAAACATAATACATAAAAACATAAAAAATTCATATAAATCCACTTGAAAAACATATTCATGTGTTAGGCCTAAGTTACTTTTACAACATTTCATATCCTGGGGACATACATGAGAGGAAAATGGGTGATCATGAAGCCTAATAAGAGAATAACCAAGGGAGACAAAAAGCATGTGATCTTGATACATATCAATATCAACAGGAGGCATAAAAACCAGGCATAAACAATAGGAAAATAATATTAATAATAAGAACATGAATCATACCATATAAATATGGATACAATATTTAAATGAGACATTCATAAGAATATCACTAATGTTTATCATGTAGGTGTCATAAATGAAAATTACCAATGTTATTCACCAAGGTACTGTAAAACATGTCATTTATAGAGATTAAACTTTTTACCCAATACATTGGAACACTATCAGGGTGCAACCATCATATTTATTAATTAATTTGATTCATATATATCATAATAAATCATTTCTTTAATATCTAAAGGTGAATAAATAATGGGTTTCTTATCAAAATCATGGCATACAATAGTTATTAAATATATGATCATTATATCATTTTTAACCCGTTAAAAGGAAATATGGGTCTCATTTATGTAAATAAACTAATAAATAAATCATTATTACATCTAGGTGAATACACAATGAAAAGTAATAGGTTTGGGTATTCAAAACAAATTCTCAAGTGAAGGAGAGAGATTTGATAAGTAAATTTGGCAGCATGATGGGTAAAAAACCTGGTTTTAGAAAAGATTAAAATGAGGGATAAAGAAGGGCCCCTACTGATAAAAAACAATTATTACAGTAATGGGATAATAAATAGGGGATAAAAAGAAATTATTTAGGAAATTAGAAGAAACACCATGTAAAAAGGTAATATGAATGGAAAGGGTAGTGGATATTTCCCTTACCTTTAAGAGTTATACCTAAAACATAAGGATTGTACCCTATGGGATTGAGTATATGAAATATTCCTATCATGGGGCATGGGAAAAAAATTATTACCTAATTATAGTCTATATTTTAACTCTAGGTAGTCTCTCAGAGAGGATTTTACACAAAATAGTTTGTCAATTTTGGTTGATTTTCGGAATAATTAATTCTGAAAAAAAAACTAAAGAAACAAAACAAAAGGAAATAATTAAGAAAAACACTGAAAAAAATTTAAAATTAAATTTATTGAAAACTATGATTTGATATTATTGGTAAGGTCAGGTTCGTTATTCCAATTACAACTCTATCCTAGTTCTAATTTATCTAATCCTCTTCTACTTAGTCAATTAATGTGAGATTTTACGATAATTTCCTCTCACTCAAATAGTAAAATGGTTATAGTGAGATTAAAACATTCTAAGAACTTATTTTGGTCTACTATCCTTCCTTTTTTGATATAATTAAATCAAATATCCTCAATTGATTTCTGCAATACCCAATGAGGTCTCTTTTATCCAAAACAACCAATAAAATCTACAACTCCTCCCACACATACTAACAATCATTGAGTACATCACCACTAATACCTGGTGTATTAAATAATATATAAACCAAAAACTAGAAGAGGGAGATAATTATAATTTACAAAAGAAAAGTAAATAACAAAATAAAAAACTAATTATTATCATACTTGACAATAAAAACCACTATTATAAGTTGAATGAAACATCACAGAAGATAGAAATGATTTTTATTCGATAATGAGAATGAACACAAGATTTAAAAAATAGAAAACCTCACCTTAATAAATAAATTAGATGATTACCCATCCATGTTAATGGTAACCAAGAATAATAGGGAAGAATAAGGCATTACAAAACTAAGAAGAAGTTAACAGTGAACAGGAAATGCATACAATTTATCCTCTATAATATGCCTTCTGGATGTGTTCTATTGTTATACACACTTCATGGATGGATCTCTCCATGGGTCCTTATAAGTTGTGAATTTTTTTTCTATAAAACCTCCATATACCAAATATATAGGACATATATAAAATAATTTATAACATAATTAATGTTTCATAATATTTCTGGATGAAGATTCCCTATTTCTTCATCCACATTGGAGCATTCACTTGCCACATTAATTAATTAATATCTCCACAAAACTCAATTTCCAAATGATGCATCAATATATCCTTATAATTCATTTTTAATATCATCAATTTTATGTATTTATTCTGATTTATGCCTCATTGACTGATTTGGGGTACATTCTGTTGGCTTGAAGGATTTTTTTAACATGATTTCTATTTTCAGTCCAATGGAATTTCAAATTTTCTTAATCCGAAAGAAAAAGATTAATCCCATGAAATAATTAATCCTAAAAAATAAATCAACTTATATTAGTATTGAATTGGTAATTTTTGAAATTCCAAAGTGATAAAAATATGTTAAAATTATAAAATTAATAAATTTTAACTTTTTATCCCAAAACACACCAAAATTCCAAAAATGATGCAAATAATCTATAATTGATAAATTTGGATGGTTTAAATCATTTAAATACATATGAAAAATGATGAAAATATTAACTTTATCAATTCCCCCACACTTATAACATGGAATCCTAGACATGTAAGCATCAAAGTTAAATCAATGAAAATTAAAAATACATACCCATGAGATTGAAAAAAAAATTAGCAAGAAAAAAATATAATGTCCCTCCTAAAAATAATTTTTAAAATTCTTATATTCATATAAATCAATATATTATCACTTCATTTATCCCCCCATTTAAACAAGAAACCTACCTTATATGAATTTTCTCTCATCTCACAAATATTAATTTTCAACAAGGATTTTCTCATCAAAACTCATGCTAGAGTGACTATAAGTTTAATAAATTTATTTATCTCCGCCCGATGTGAGTCAAGGACATGTGTTTATCATGAGGAATTTTCAGGCTTATTTTGTGGCTTTTATTTGGTTGGATTTAGTTGTCAAAAATTATGAGACCTAATGGGGAGGGCTTGGATCTTTTTGAAGAAAAATTCCATGATTCTAATTTTTACTTAAGTATGGTCTCCTCCTCACTCTTCAAATAAGAAAATTAGCTCCAAAACAATATAAAAAAAAATTCTTGTAAGGCCCACACATTCTCCAATTCATTGTATTTATCATAGAAAATACAATACAAAATTTCATTTTTTTAAGCTCTGGATAGGGATGGATTTCTTTATCCATTGGAAGTTATAGAATAGAATAGTTTATTTTCCTTGAATACTCTATAAAGTCAGAACATGTGAGATAATTATTTTTTTCAGTAGTATAATTATCTCTTAAAAATTTAAATTTCCACCCCAAGTATCAAAAAATGATGTACCATAAAACAAATCATCCCCCCCAATCTTATGTTCAAGAAGATCATGTGATTTCACATCAATGTAGGTTGGATAGGATAAATTATCTTGTAATGTGTATAACATAATAGTGTTTTCATGTATTCTAAAGGATACAAAGATTAAATGTACATGGTATCCTAGAATATAAATTATTCTCTTGAAAATGGGGTTTTATAACCAAATAAATGCATCAATCATTTGGAACACAGGAACCTCAAACCCTCAAGTTTTGACATGAATAAATCATATAATAGTTAAAATAAGCATAGATTGGTCCTCCCACCATGTTATTTGAATGTAAAGAATATGAAAAAAATGGTTCAGAAGCCTTATGGGAAGGTGATTTCAAAGTTAAAGATAGTGATTTGTGGCATGGAAATCAAATATCAGAGTACTTTTCATCAAATTACCAATGATTTAGACTTGAAACAAAGCCATTTTAATGATTCATTTAAGATCGGTTTCCAAGAATTAATTTTCTATCATGATGACATGGGATTAAAAAATATAAATGACAATCATTTCAGCCAAAAATTTTCAAAACAGACAAAATTTGAAAAAGAAACACATAACAATTTATAAAAATGCACATTTTTTTAAATCATAAAAACAGTTAAAAATTAAAAAACCTAAAATAAAAATGTTCATAACCCCATAATAAAATGATATAGTGTTCTCAATGAAAATAATTAGATATTAAATATAATACTATTTTTTATTAAATCTTTTTTAAGAAAGTGAGTGTAATGGTGAGGTATGACCTCATGGATTTTATTGATAAATAGGATATCGGAGTGGGATCTCCTCCATTGGCTATGATGAAATGGTGCCATGTAATTTCTTCAACCTTTTTTGATTAATAGTGATTATATCCCACTCTCTAACCTTTATAATCTTCATATAACCAAAAGTATATAAATGAGTAACTATAAACGGAACTTACCTTATGGAACAATGTTTACCTAGAATCAACTAGAATCTTGAGTTTAATAATAGAATTGTGCCTCCTAGATGGAATTCTTTTGATTGGATCAGCTAATCGTGATCCAATATTTTTCTCTCTTTGTCAATCCGGGAATTTTTAAAAGCTTCGCCTCTAATTTCCTCCACCTCATCCAACATTAATCTTCTCTCTTTTCTAGTGATCTCAAGATCAAAAATCATCTTTCTCATATCCCAATTTTCCTTAAACTCTAATTCCACAGGTAGGTGAATTATTTTCCTAAAAATCAAAATATGTGTGTTCATTACTATTGGGGTTTTTAAGTATGTCTTGTATGTCCAAAACGTGTCTTCCAACATTTGGCCTCAATCCTTCTTGTTCTTATTATCCGCCTTTTCCAAAATTCCTTCGATTTCCCCATTGAACACTTATGGTTAACCATAAGTATTTGGATGATAGGGATTTATTGTTTTATGATGAAACACATAATTCTTTAGAAAATCCCCCATTATCCTGTTGAAAAAGTTATTCCCATTATTACGGATGATTGATATGGGAACTCCAAACATACAAAATATGTTAGTCCGTACAAAATCACAAATAATATTATCATTTCCTATCCTGGTTGATTTTTATTCCACCTATTTTGGAACATAGTTCACTTCAATAAATATATAATAATTTTTAATTGATATTTTTTAAAGGGACCACAAAACCAATCCCCTAGAATTCAAAAATCTCCATAAAATTAAGTGGATTTTAGGGAATTTCTTATCTCTTTGAAATGTTTCTAGAAAGCATCAAATTTTCACATATTTTTCAAAATTCAAGACCATATTTATAAAGGGAGGGAAAATAAATTATAGATTTTAAAATTATAATTATTTTCCTATGAGGTATAAAGTTTACTCTATAAGAAAAAGTGTGAAAAAAAATCAAATATCTATTCGATTTTAATTTTAGGAAAACATCTTTATATCACTTGAGCCTTATAAATATTCCAAATAAATGAATCTTCCCAAATGTAATATATGTATTAAGATTTCATTGTTTTAATTTTTTGGGGAATTTAAATGATATGGGACTTGAGATATTTCAAGATAATTGACTATAACAAGGCACTTCTCCTTCAATAAAGTACATCTTCTCTCTTGGAATGTGGTCATTAAGGTAGCCTTTTTCAATAATTTATACTTCAGTAATGTTGGGAAGTATACTTATGTGAGCATCCACTTAGTTATAATCTCCCTTATAATCTTTGATTTCTATGTCTAAGTAATATACAAGTATCATCCATGTCACTAGTCTCATTTTAACATCATCTTTCTTAATCAAGTACTGATGAGTTGTATGATCATAAAACAAAGTGACATTAGTTCCATTAATATTTAATCAAAATATTTCTCATGAAAATAAAAATTCTAATTTTTTTTTGTTTTTTAATTGAATTGGGACCCATATAAGGTTCTCAAATAATATGGAATTACTTATGGACTTACCTCAATTAACTACAAAAGGACTACTCCAACTACTTGGTTGGAAGAATCTCAATGTAGCTAGAATGGTTTCACCCAATTTAGTGGCTACATCACTAATAATGTAATCATTATCCTCTTAACCTCATAAATTTCTTTCTTACATGAACCATTTAAATCAAAATCAACATATTTTAAAATTAATCTTTAAATAAGAATAGAAATATTACATAAATATTTGATAAACCTCTTATAGAATCCTGCATGTCCTAAAAATGATTTAATATGATTCACATAAGTTGGGCAAGGAAATTTATTTTTCACTTATATTTTTGATTTATAAACTTCAATAACCTTTTTAATTGACACCCCCAAGGAAAATTCCTCTATCAAATATGAAATTATAGTTTTGAAAATTTAAAACAAGACCCTTTACAATGAAGGTTTTCAAAACATTTTTCATATTTCTTAAACAATATACAAAATAATTTCCAAAATATATGAAACAATCCAAGAAAACCTCCAAGAAATATTTAATGTGATCATAAAATATACTTACCATGAAACTATAAAATGTACATAGATAATTACATAATCCAAATGGAATCCTTTTATATGAAAAAGTGTTGAAGGGATTGGTAAAGTTAGTCTTCTCTTAATCATCAAGAGTAATAGGTTCGTAAAAATAACCTGAAAATCCATCCTAAAAGAAATAATTAGTTCTACCTACCAGTATTTATAAAGTCAATGAAGAGATTATAGAAATGAACATTCTTAGTGACCTGATTCAACTACTTGAAATATATGAACTCAATCAAGCTTTTATGAATTCTCTCAAGGATTAAATCATTATTTTCATTCTTCATAGTGGTTACATTATTTTTTGGAACTAATTGAATGGGGATAAACCAATTTTAATCTAAAATGGTATAAATTATCCCATAATACAATAGGTTATTTATATTCTTCTTCACAACCTCTATAAAGGTGAGATTTAGTATCTTTCAGGGCTATCTGATAGGTATGGAATCTCCCTAAATATGAATTAGATGTGAGCATATTTTCAGATTTATTCTAGGGATATCACCTAAGATAAAAACTATTTATTGTATATTATATTGAAAAATATCAATAAATTATTCTTCTTGGGTTTTAGATAGATTATTTTCAATTATCACTAGTAATATTTCTCCCACCATGAGGTACACATATTTCAATTCAGTGGGGTGTAGTTTTAAGTACAGGTCTTGGGGCTACTCAAGGGATGAAATTAAATTAAATTTCACCCTTTTCAAAATATATATCTCATGAAAAAAGAAAATTATATCATATTATTCTTCATTTAATAAATCTTCAATGAAATTATATTTTACCTCTTCTTCCCATGTGATATCATAATCTCTAGCATTTTGGTCATTCGCATATTCAGTGATATTTTCAATGGAAAAATTATATCCTAAGGCTAATAGTTCATAAAACACACTTGATACTTCAATTTGTTCCATAATAACCTTACAGGAGAATTCCAAGAGTGAGTGATCAACTTATGGTTACCTCATGGATTCCAAAATATTAATGTAGACCGTGTTATCTCCAAACTCCATTGCAGGTGTCGCTTCATGTACATTGATTATGGTTTTCCAATATTTAATAAAGGTCTCCAAAAAATTATAGATAAGTGTCATTTGATCCCCTATTCTTCCATATTTGTCACATAGAAGTCTGCTAGGAATAAGAGATATTTGACTTTTACAAGGACATCTTCTAAAGCTCCAATTGGGAAAATAGTGGATATGTTTGTAGGCTGGACCACCACTCTTGTGGGATTCAAGTCTTACATTAGTAAATAATTGTATACCAAGTGAGACAATATATTAATTGAATCACCTCGATCATATAAATATTTATAAAACATTAAATATCCAATGGTTCGTGGAATGTAAAACATCCTTAAATCATAACATTTAGATGGAAACTATCGTGTGATAAGGGATGAGACACTTCTTCCCAAGTTTATCCTCTCATTAACTTTAATACTTCTATTCTCATTGAAAATAAACTTTAAAAAAATCATACTGGGGAATTTTTTTATTACTTCAAGCCTGGGGATATTAATTTCCACTTTCTAGAAGGTGTACTTAATTTATTTCTGTAGCGCTTATTCCTGCAGTCTTTTTAATCCAAACATCCTTTATGGAAATAGTGGTGACAATTGTTTCTTCTCCCAATGTTCTATTTAAAAAGTTTTTTCTTATCACTTCTCCTTTGTCCTATTTTACTCCTCCTTTTATCTCTTCTCTTCTTCTTGGGGAATTACCACTAATTTTTCCTAATTACCACCATTATTCTTTCTCATCATAGGTGGTCTTATTTAAGGTTCAAGGGTGGATGGTGGTGGGAGTTATTTTCCTCTATTTATTTTTATCAGGATGAAATTATTCTTTTCGTTTGTGATTTTTTTAGAAGGTATTTTACTTGTATTTTTGTTCATGAATTATATGAGACTGTTGATCTTTTTGGGAAAATATTTTCTGATTTATTTCAGCCCCTAAATCTAAGATTACTGCTATTGGTTTTGAATTTAAGGTTGTGTACCAGTGAATGGTTTTTTATAGGGTCTCTAGAAATTTTGTGGTTGAAAGTATTACTATTGGTACAGTTATTTGTAGGGTTTTTGGAATGGTGGGGGTTCTGATGATGCAGCTACTAGTTAGGATGGAAAGATCTCCCCTGGTTTTGTTGGTTTACATATCCTCCTTCAGATTTGGGTTGATGTGGTTGATTCTTCTTGAACTATCATGGATGGAAGGTTATAGTTCATATTTCTATCCCCTATTTGTTAGGATGCTAGTTAGTATAATGAGTTGAAGAAGAACATAAACCACATAATTTAGATGAAACTTGTTGTCCACTTTATTGAGTGACAACTATTTTTTGGATTAATCTTGTAAGGTCATCAAATTTCATTTTAATCAATGTTGATGAATTAGATATTCATACCACATATATCCCCTAGTTCAGGTAACTCTCTTTCTAAATAGTTACAAGTTACCAACAAGATTCTCAATTAGACCTTGAACATTTGTAGGTGAATTTTCAAATAGAGATTCTTTATATGAGGCATATAGAAGATTTAGATCATTTTGGAGAAGTCCATGGTAGAATAATACAATTAATTGGTGTTTCTATATTTTATGATGTGGGAATATGGAATAGAGCTTATTAAAATTCTCCCTGTAATCATAGAGGGTCTCTCGAGTTGATTATGGTATGATGTAAACCTCTTTTTTAATGGTTATACTCATAGATGTGGGAAAGAATCTCTACATGAAGCATATTTTTAGACCTTCTCAATCTTTTATCTCTCTAGGTTAAATATTATACAGCCATTATTTATTCAGTACGTTAACTGATAAGGTGAATAAACTCTACTAAAATTGTTCTTCAAGTTATCATGTTGTCCTAAATCATAAGAATATGAAGCAGAATTTTCGGATATTCTAATTTTGGTCTTCTCCTACAAGACAATGAAATTTTGGATGCAAAAAATCATATTAACATGTATTTAAAAATCATTTTCTATAGTAGGTGAAATAATTTGGTTATTTTGAGTAGAAAATTGGGATTTTCAATGAACTTGTAGGGTTTGGGTGGGATTGTTATCTATTTTTCTAGGTTCATAGTTAACACTAAAAGTGTCACTTGAATATTTGAGAGTTTTTTATTCATAGTCTATTTTCAAATTTTATTTTTTTATTTGGGTTATTTTTCATTCAATTTCAGTGTAAAATTTAATTAATGGTTGGTTTGAGTTGTGGGTCATTAACATTTAAATTTTTATAGGGTTTTACATGGAATTGTCTCCCTATAAACAAATATAATTTTGACGCACACCTATCATAGGTAGTAGAAAAAAAATATTTATTACATATGTATAGTGTAGTGGTTAACCCTAGGTAGTCTCCTAAAGAGGATTTCACACAAAAAAGTTTGTCACTTCTTTTATTTTAGTTACAGTTTATTTTGAGAAAAAAATATAATGAAATGAAACAAAAGAAAGTAATTAAGAAAAATATTGAAAAAACAGAAAAATAATGTGATTAAAATCTATTAAATGATAAGTATGATCAATTTGGGGTCGGTTTTCCAATTACAATTCTATCCAAGTTCCAATTTATCCAATCCACTTCTGCTAAGTCGATTAAAGTGTGAATTTATGATTACTTCCTCTCACTCCCCCTGTCAAATAGTGATGTTGAGATTTAAAATTTCTAATATCTTAGTTTGTACTACTATCCTTTATTGTACAAGAGAGTTTTAGTGAATATCTTTAATTAACATATGTAATGCCCAATAAAGTCTTGTTTATCCCAAACCAACAAGAATACCCACTACACCTCCCACATGTACTAACGATCTTCAAGTACATAACCACAAAGCTATAGTCTATTTCATCATATATAAAACAGAACTTAGAAGAGGGAGATAATGATCATTTACTAAATAAAAATCAATAACAGAATCCAAAACCAAATAGGATTTTACTTGATAATTAAAAACGCTATTATATATAGAAATAAGCTTTGTGTAAGTGAGATATAATTTTTATTCAATAAATCGCAAGAACTCAATAATTAAAAAATACGAAAACACACCTTCCCCAATAACTCAGAATTTTACCTCTACATGGTAATACTAATTGAGAAGAATAGGGAAGAAGAAGGAATGAAAAAACTAAGAAGAAAAAATGAGCAAAAAATAAAATTATAAACGTTTTTCTCCAGAATCTTTCTGCTAGAATGTTTCTCCAATTATTCCCAACAGATAGATAAATCTCTCCTTGTATTTTTCTTATAAGTAGTGTGAACTTTAGTTTTATATTGACCATAAAAATTACACAGACATTAGGCTTGTATGAAATAATCTTTGAGCTAATTAATTAGTCACACTTATTATGGATGACTATTCCCTTAATAATTCTCCATATTGGAGAGTTTAATGGCCCAATAAATGAAAAAATATCTCCAAAAAATTAAACAGTAAAACACATCATTGATTCTTCTTTCAAGTCGATTTGTAATCTCCTCAATTAGAGGGTTTTATCCCAATTTATTCCACATTTACTATGGTGGGGATCATTATGGCATCCAAAAGGATTTATTTACTTGATTTATTTTTTTGCGCCTATGGAAGTTATAATTTCCACTTACTCTAGTAGAATAAGTTGAGTCCAATGAAATATAGAATAAAAAAAGAATCACTCTAATTGTATTAATATTGAAAAATTCACTTTTGAAATTCCAAAGTGTTAAAAATTTGTTAAAATTACAGAATTAAGTAATTTTCACTTTTTATCCCAAAACACACAAAAAATCCAAAAAAAATGTTACAAATCAGTTCAAATTAATAAATTTAGAGGGATTAAATCATTTAAATACATATGCAAATTTATGAAAATATTAGATCTATCAGGACACCTTAGGGGACTTATTGGGAGGAAAATCACTATAACATCATGGTGTATGGATTTGGAGTGAAGGGAAACGGTTAAATGGGTGGGTATTTGTAGAAAAAGTGGGGAATTTGTTTAATAATTTCCAAATATAGGTCTTGGAAATCTAGGTTATGGGAAATGAAAACCCTTTAGATTAACCATGGATTTTTCTCATGATTTTGGACATTTTAGTCACACTAAATTATATTTTAATCCACTAGAACTGAACATAATTTTTTGAATGCCCCTTTGGATATGGAAAGTTAAATTTTCAACAAAATAAAGCTGTTAAAATAATATTTTTTATTTTGGACATTGTAAATCCATTTATAGGTTTGGAAATTTATAAAAAATGTATTAAATTACTTAATTATAAAAAAATAACATATCATAGGTCAATTATTGGGATTACTTAATTATTATATCATTATTACGTAATTACGAAGAATTAAAATATACAGAAAACCCAAAACTCTATTTTAATATTCAAGGAAAAATAAATTATTTTACTAAATTCACATAAATTCACCTTATCCTAATTTTGAAGTGATGATTCCAAGTATAAATTTTAACATATTATAATAATTCTATAAATATAATAATTTTAAATTATAAATATAAATAACCATTTTTATTTAACAATAGAAGTTTTTAAGTTAAAATCAAATTTCTAACACTTATAAAATATTTCCTAGGCCATTATAATTTTTTTTATAATTTATATTTATATAATATTTTTTTAAAGACTATATGATAACAAAATATTATTCAAAGTACTTTATTTATTTATAAAAGTGTACATATTTTCTAGAAAAAATATAATTATATTTTATTGGCATCTAAAAATAAATTTATCAAATTTATATCAATTAATCATATATTTTATTGAGTAAAAATATTATTAAAAAAGAATTGATGGAATAAAAATTTTATATATACAAAGGAAATTTCATTTTAAGAAACTGTGTCCTAGACATGTAACCCCTTATTACTCCCACTTATGCCATAGGGGCGAGGTGTGCGGTGGTGACAATTTCATGGGGCGTCTTAGTTAACATCAACCGAGTGGTAATATCAACTGACTTGAACTTATCCTATAGGTAATTTCATTTAAAAATTGCTTGTTTAATATTAGATTTGGATTGGTTTGGGGATAGACCAAATTATGCTAACTCCCTCCAAAGTTATGAAAAATGGGATTCAAAGGGAATGATTCTATTGGTTGAGGCCATCGATTCTCCTTTATGCATCAATTATCCATTGTCACTACAAATTATAAACACTAATTATAATTTTAACATTATAAAAAATTGTATATTTTCCAATGATTATATTTATCAATGTTCATATTGACCAGAAGTCGAATCTCAACATTCACATTTTCCTTTACACCCTATAAATACCACTTTATTATTTCACTACAAAATCACTACAATTTTTCCTTAAGATTATATTTCTTTTTTTTTAAATTTTGATTATCTTACTAATATTTGGTTTCATTTATATTGTTTTTGTTATGGGAGATATGATTCTAAAAAATTAGGGTGAACCATATTTTCCCATTTTAGTTATTCTATTATATATGGTTTTCAATTATAATGTTTGGTGTTTTAATTGGTTTCATAGAAAACTAATGTAATGATCATTATTAATAAGATAAAATTTTGTTGGTTTCTCTTTATTTTTTATGTGAATAATACTATATAATGTGTAAGATGCATTTAATCATGAAATGAATATCTTTAAAAAAATATGTTTGTTACATTATTCCCCCTTAATAAATATTGTCCCCAAAATTTCAACTCATTATATCAGTTCAGAAAATGTGAATGTACTTATTATAAATCTTATACTCTGGTTCCCACATCACTTATTCATATTTATGGTTCCTCCACAAAAATTTTACAAGTTGGTTAGTCTTGTTGCATTTATCTTTGTCTCTATGGTTGAATATCTCCATGGGATTCTCCTCATAAAATAGGTCATGTTCTAGTTGTACCATCTCCTAATTCATTACATGTAATAGATTAGGTATGTAATTCGTTAAGAAATATATGTGTAATACATCAAAATGAAATATTTTTTTTGTAACTTGTAGCTGATAGGACACTGGTCCTATGTGGTCAAGGATTTCAAAGGGTCCAATTTACCAAGGGATAAGCTTCCCTTTCTTCCCCAAATACCTGATTCTCTTCCATGGTGATATCCGAAGGAAAAACATTATCCAAAATCAAACTCTAAGTCTATTACGGGGTTTACATCATAGTTCTTCTACTGAATGTGAGAATATTTTATTTTTTGTGGGATGGAATTAACCTTTTCTATCAAATCTTGCACAAATTCGGGTCCAAGACTACTAGAAATTTATGTTATAGCCATGGACCTATAACCACTGTTTTATAGGACCATGGTTATAGGATGTTTATATCCACGCATTAATTAAACATTTGTGGCTGAACTTGGCTAAACACCAGCATTTATTTTTCTCGATTTCGTTGGCCTCTCCTCTCCTCTTCCCCCGATCCACGACCCTACTCTCTGAACCGTCAATAGATCTTACCACGACGCCCTCCTCCCGATGCTCCCTATCAACACGCTCTCTCACGCTATCGTCAACCTCTCTCAGAGTGACCCTCCACTCAAAATCGTCGACCTCTCTCACAAACTCTCTCATGCTATTCATGGCGGCCCTTTAGAAGCAGGAATCCACTGGCCCTTCAGCTTGCAATTTCTATGTACTTTCTGAATCTCCCTCCTTCTATTTCCCTCCCACTATAAACCTCTTAATTTTTTTCAATCAAATCATCCTCCTCCCATGGATGGTGTTCTATTTTTTTCCATTATGAAATGATAATCACATGGTCTGGATGACTATGGAGAGTTGGGGGAGGAAGATAGAGCGGATTCGTTTATTACTTCCTGTACAGTTGGGAATTTATGATCACCATTTCAATTTATTTAGTCATTGGCAGTTGTCTTTAGTTTTTGTTTTTTCAAAGAAATTTTATCTGAATGGGATGTTTTTATGGATTTTGTGGTAGTAGACTCGATGGCTTGTTTGTAATTTCCACGCACCTCCAGATTTTCCTTATTGATTCATTTCTTATCTGGTGAAGTTACTTGCTTGAAGCAGTTTGTTAATTTGTATTCAATTTTCCTTTTACATCCCATTATTATTTCATTTATCACTTGATTATCTTTTTGCCTGAATAACCTATTCTTACATGTTGCATTAATAGAAATCCCCCTTTGTCTTGTGTTCCAAGTAATTGGGGATGCGGGGTTTTATTTATCCTCATATGATGTTCTCTATTTATTTTCCTAAATGATACTTTTTTCATTGATAAGCTTGTTAACATGTATTGTGGTTCAAATTTGAAGGAGTTCAAAATTTTCTGTATGTGGATGCTGATTCTTGTGATTGAGTTAGCATGTGGTTTTTGACTTATGAAAACTGAGGGGAGCTACTTCTATGTCTTTGTTAACTACATTGAAAACATTTGATTCTGTAGCGCCATACCTATCTGATTTGAACGCGCAATTGAAAAGTTATCATGGGAGGAACTAAAAACAATACCAATGTGAATGTTTTTTTGCATTACTAATTATATTTTTATACCCGGATCCATGGTTAGAAATGATTCCCACTCACCATCCTATCCTAGTTTGGTGTTCATCGACTCCGAAAGTGGTGGTCAGTATGGAAGTGAACTCCTTAAAACATACTATGATTTTCTCAACAAGAACCAATTATTTAGGGTTTTAAACCCTAAAATTTCACTTGTGTATTTTCTCCAATGGTTTGAATTTATATGTTTATGGTATTTTATGTGGTTTAAAATATCAAATGATGGATAAAAAACCATATATATTTGTCTTATTCAAATCAGGTGAGTTAGGGAGTTAGGGTGGCATTTGGAGTATGATGGTTAAGTATTGGGTATGGTTTGGATATGTCTTTGGGGGTTTGGGTTGGTGGTAATCCCTCAAGTTGGTGGATCTTTTTGGTGTTTTCTTGATGTATTGATGTAAAACTCTCAATATAGGGAATTTAGGTGATTTATGGGTGATTTTATTTTGTATTTTTATTAGGAAGTTGCTTGTTAGATCAGTTAAGGGGGTGGAGGGTTTCTTATTATCAGTGGTGAATGTGTGGGGTTTGGTTGTTATACTTTGTGTGTAGGAGAGTGACCCTTAGATTATTATGATAAATCTTAGGGTTTGGTGTTTTGGAAATTATATTTTGTTATGAAGTAAGGATTAAAGGTAGTTTCATGATTTTGTGGTAATAATGCGTGCTTAGGATTGTGGCGCGATGGGTTTCTAATTAGTAATGTTGTTATTATGAGATGATGTTGTGTAAAAATTCATCAACAAAGCATCTAATTATGATGGAATTGTGTTCTCATGGGAAATATGCTCAAGTGGTTGTTTCCCTCATATTATGTTACAACTACTTTTATCTATTGACCAGGGCCTTAGAAAAGGAAAAACAATGGTTTTATAAGTTATCCATGAGTTCTAGGAGTAGCAGTATCTAATTTTCAGTAGTGACATGGGATCGTAGGATGTTTAGAATATGTTGAAGAAGGATTAGTTCCTATTTGAAAGGATTGGAACACTAGAAGATATATGGGTGAAACTAGATGTTTCTAAATTCAAAGGAGATGAATCAGAATCGATAAATAAATTCGATCATAAAAGAATGAATGAGGGGGTTTATGGATCAAGTTTCATTCCATCTTCTATGAGAGGCTATGGTAGATTTATATAATAAGAGCATGTTTTGGGGATTCATGGAGCTATATCATTATGGGAATCAGTAATGGATTATACCACTAAATTTGAAAGGTTTATTCATTTCATGCCATCCTTCAAATGAAATTTATTCATAATGGAATTATATTTTTAAATGGTCTTATGTACTCATTATAGGCATGAGTAGATTCCTTTTATCTTGACACCTACTAGGAGATATTCAAGAAAGACTGAGATATCTATGTAGATACATCCATTGCATAGGAAGGTTCATGGAGAAGGATGGAAACTAGGTAGGAATGAATGTTGGTTGGTGAGGCTCAGTATGAGGGTGACAGAGTAAATTTAATGAGTAATATCTCAGCTCAATATTAGAAAAATAAATTAACCCTGGTCTATTTATCATGTATCAAGAATTTGCGTGCATTCCCTTAGTATTGGGATGGGAAAAATAGGTTTCAGGTATTTGTCGAGATGTGGGTTTATATATTATTTTATTGGGAGAAGCCATCCTAGGTGAAGTGACTTTTAGTACCATACATTATGAGGTATTCCTAAAGTTACTATTATTTTCTATAATTTGGATTTCTCTATCTAATATCTTATAATGTATTATTTTTGTTGAATATAGTGTGTGTTTGAAAGATGATTGTTTTTAAATAAAGAAATGTTGTTGAGATTATTGGGCTAGGATCTTCTATAGTGATCATAATTTGATATGAGGCACTAGACATGTGTATGTAGGATTGATGATGGTATCGATAATACTATATTGGAGATATTCATACTTGTCCTTTTTTAGTGAAATCCATATCAAGGGATGGTGATCATTATCAAGGTTATGAAATTTATGAACTTAGACAGTAAATGGATGAATTTAGTGTCTGGAGATGGATGTTGGATGAACCATATTTGGTTCCAAGACCACACCAAAATTAATGATTTACCTATAGTGGTTGGTATAGTCAGTGTGTTCAGTTAACTACGACGAGTTTATATGGGTAAATATGCTATTTAGAGCTTCTGTATTTCTAAGATGTCATTCAGATCAATGTGTTGGGTTAAGTATCAATATTTGATATTGTAGTGGGCTAGTGCTTGAGGATTATAGTGTGGAGTTTGAAAGGGAGCCTAAAAAGGGTACTCTCAAAGCTATTGAAAGTGTGTGTGGAAGGGAAACCAAGTAGTCCAAATTGTTAAGAATTTATGACATAGATTCCATAACAATAATAATTGTTGAAAGATAAAATGAAATAACCAATTATCGCATGTTTGGAAATAGTTTCTACAAAGAAGGAATATACAAGCAAGAAGAAGGAACATCATGCACCAAAAGATTGTCTAATCATATTTGCAACCTGGTTTGAAAAATCCAAGTGGATTGAGTAAGAATAAAAGAAGGAATGTTCTCTACTTTATAAAATTGATAAACCTATATAAACTAAGAATAAATTTGAATTCTAGAAGAAGAACATGCTAAAAATGAGGTTTCAATCTAGAAAATTAAGAAGGATAAAGGAATGAAGAGTTTTAGGTATTTTATACATACAAGGAATGGATTTTCTAGGTTAAGAACAATGTCTAATCCCTATTTCTCGCTTTTAAGTGATAATGGAGGTTTACTTTATACTCATATTTTGGTGATTTTTGATTTTTGAATAGGCAATTGAGGGGATGTTTGAAAAATAATGAGCTTTATTAATGATAATGTTATTTACTATTGGGATGTACATATCAATTTGAATATTATTTGTTCATTTTTTGGTTATGGATTCATGTATCATTTATCTTGTACAGTTGACACACTGATCACATATATATAAGAAGTTGTTATATCTCATTTCTTTTCCCACTAGTTTCTTATAGGCGCTTTCTTATGATAAGACCGGTTCTATACACCACCATAGAAGACAATGAGTTCAATATTTGGGTAAGTTTTATTCCGTTTTTATTCTTTGGCCCAATTTTAATTAGGTATTTCTTGATTTTTGGGTTCCTTATATTTTTGTAGTGTGTCTTGGATTTCATTGAGGTGGATTCGAGTCACTGTTGATGAAGGCTTACATGTGTATGCATTGGTAGGAATATGCATATATAAGTTCCCCTTTTATATATATTCAATCATGGTAGTATGAATATATATATATTGGGGCTAGGTGTTCTTATATATAGATATGAAAAATGAATACGCGTGTAAGTGTAAAGGGGTATATGCAAGTATAAACATATATCTAAGGACACCCTTGTGAATATTTGTCCATGCAGATATGTACATAGGGGCTATGTGTCCTTATATATATGTTAAGTTTAATATGCATGCAAGAGGAAAAAAAAAGATTCGAGTTGTCGTCATCAAAAGAAAATGTGCCTTGAGGTTGAGGTAGGGTCCCTCTCCTAGCGTATTTAATTCAAGAATGTTTTAAATTTCATTTAGATTCCTTCTTAATTCTGCATGTTTATATTAAATTTCAATTCTTGAATAAGTGTTAGTTAAGATAATTGTTTAATTTGATAAATAAGTCAAGGTTTTTTAATAAAACCCCTCCAACGGAGGTGCGCTGTCTAGGAAAACTCGCAGTGTTATACCTTGCTTAACATTATTGCATTGATGTTTTCCTTATACTTTATGTCATTGTTAGTCATAAAGCACACATCGTACTTGACCCTTTTTATATCCCTATAGTGGTTTCCATCTTTTTATTAAAATGGTTGTTTGAACCAAGACACTCTTTAAGTGTCGTTAGACTTTTAATATGGAATTGCCCATAATGACCAAGTCACCACAAAGTGAATAGCATGATTTGGATGGAATGCCTTCTACATGGTTTTAGTATGGTCAAACATATTCCATTAATTAACATAAATTCTCTAAATATTTCTCTACAAAGTGATTTAGTAATATTCTATTCATTGTTATTCCTTCAACTATGGACTGCAAAATGATCATGATTCCACTATTTTATAAATCATTTAAACGAAACATTACATCCATAAGTTTTACCATGACACGGTGTAAAAATACTATCCATTTTCCATCCACTATTCCATTAGACTTTTAAGATGGAATTACCCATAATGACCAAGTCACCACTAAGTGAATAACATTATTTGGATAGAATTGCTATTACAAGGTTTTACTATGGTTTTAGTATGGTCAAACATATTCCTTTAATTCACATAAATTTTCTAAATATTTCTCCACGAAGAGATTTATGAATATTCTATTCATTGTTATTCCTTCGACTATGGACTGAAATATTATCACAATTCCAATATTGTATAAATCATTTAAATGAAACATTACATCAATAAGTTTTACCATGACATGGTGAAAAAATACTATCCATTTTCTTTCCACTGTGAGCATGGTCCATATCCTCCATGGGGTGGTCTTCCTCTCTTTGTTCACACTATATTTCTGAGTACCACATTAGACTTTAGTGAAGAAATCCTCTATTTTATTACTCAATATGATACATATACCACCTTTAAAGTCCTTTGGTACTAACCTATACCAAAACCACTAGTTCTTGAATACTGCTTGGTTCCACCTCTCACTAGGTTCTTATTTCCTCATCACAAAACCACTTTTTACAATCTAAATATTCTTGGTAGTCCCATCCCACTTGAAATGTGGTCTTATATAACTATTTTATCTTCTATGATGGTTTAATACCATTGAAACGTTCAAATATAGATTTTACACGTCTTCAACTTTTGATCAGGCTCTACTTCGATTTTTCTTCATTATTCCAGCAAGCAACTGCAGATTTGGATTTGGAAATTTAATGTCATCGTTTAAAACTACTTATTGAGTTAGATAAAACATTACACTATTTTTTTATCTTTATAACAAATTATTATTTTTGTAAAGGCCTATTACCAATTATGATCAGTAATATATCTGCATCATCTTGTTAAAGGAATCTCTTTTAGATCACACAAATTGTTTTCCAACATCAAATATATGTGTCTTTTTATCATAGTCACACCATGAATCCACATATTTTGAATGTATATCGCCCATGTATTATACCTCCACCTTAATCATGCACCATTTCCTATATATATTTGACTAATTTATTACATGGGGGTAGGGGGAGTGGGGAGGGGGAAGGTCTGTCGGGCGGGGGGTTGGTCTGCAGGGGGGTCTACAGGGCAGGGGGCAGGGGGGAGGGGGGAGGTCTACAGGGGTAGGGGGATGGGTCCCAAGTTGTGTGGCCATGTCACAAGGCATGTGATATTTAAATCGATCCAAAATACCATTTCCACAGCCCAGGAGTCCCATAGTACCAGTAATGTAAGATTACATGTTATATAACCTATGATTTTTCTAATCCCATGGGGTATTGTTCTAGGTATTCCTTCACGTTTCTAGATCTCCAAACCTCACCGAATTTGTTTTATCAGGGGTCATCCAATCCTCTAATCATCATAGATTAGCATTCATTTCTTTAAATCTATTGAGAAAACATCCTATCATTCCATCCATATCATCCTATTTGAAACTAAGTGGAATAAATACTATAATTCCATTCTAATACACCTCCAAAATCCATGATAAAAATAACATAAATTTCCCTTATAAAATATGAGGTCAAGGAAGGAACTGATTACCCAGTGGAAAACCACCAACCGACCAATGGCCACAAACCTTTTGGTTCCAAGCATCAACCATCCAATAGTTAGTCTAGAGACAACCCTCCCCCACTATCACTATTAATATGTTCATGGTGATTTATAATAGCTAACGGGTGGCCCCATCTAATACATTTTAGGAACACCACATACTTCTTCCCACCTTTACTAAATCCATCCACCTGAAACATAAAATTTCAACTAAAACATAATCATTTTAATTAGAAATCACTAAAATTAAATTTTAAGAACCCAAAAAAAGAAATCCATAGTCATTACAAACTATCCACTATATGACTTCTCATCCATGTGAAACATTACTAAGCATCACTGGTGACATGAGATTTTAGGGGTTTGGAGTTACCATTGGGTCTACTCCTTCCCTTCATAGTTTCCCATCCTTCACCTTCTATATTATTCAGTACCTTGAAGCCTCATCACCTTCTTATTCTACGTCTTTTTTCCTAGGGTTTGACATGCATGAATTTTGAAATCACTTCTTTCAAGATCGATCACTAGTATTCAGGTTAACCAAATTGTTTCAGTATTTTTCAAATGTTTTCCAGTAGACGAACATTATTCCCTCAAATTTGATAATAATTTACTTCACAAATAGAAGAATTGATCAACCATAGGTTTACTAAACTGAGTTCTCATTGATTCTTTCTCAGGTTGCATGAAGTGGTGGATTTGGCTTTGTGTTTGTCCAAATATTCATGTTCTTTCAACTGTTAACCATATTTCTTCTACCATTAGAACACAATTGTTCACTCTAGGAGAGACTCTCAGTTTTCATCCCAATGGATTTAGTTTATCAGATTGCAGCTTCCTTTTTAAAATCCTTCTTTTCTTACAATTTGCAGCAACATTATTAGAAATATTTTAGGTTGATCAGAAGATGCTTAAAGGGAAACATATCATTCATTATTTTTTGTTTGTAGAGCTTGACTTGTCTAAGAAACAACTAGATTTTATTTGGATCTTTTCTAAGAAAAAGTTCAAGGTTAAACAACACATTTTCTAGGAAACATAAGAGGAGTAATTTTATTCCTTTTTTCTTTAAGGTAATTCCATTGTGAACTGCTAGAGTCTAAGTCCAAAGGTATATTAAAGACATAATATAGCACTCATCTTGATGGGGAACATGTGTTTTATGCTTCTATAGCTAGTGAGTCACTGGATACTAAGGGTCCTTTGACACATGAAGGGGAGGTGGGGAGGATCATCTAGTCACAGTGTCTTTTAAACTCAATAAGGGTATAATTCTTGGAATATTTTGATGATAATCATGTACAAAACCCCTATGCTTCAGATAAAACTAATCCTAAGGAGGGAAGAGGGTCTCATACCTCTTTTTCAATTTAGAAATCAGGTGCCACAATACCTAAGAGATTTTCAAGGGTGTAAGAAGGAATCCTGAAACATCTAAGATAAAATCCAAAGAAGGTGAGGATTATCTGGCCATGAAGACTATGGAACCTATTAAGGAAGAATCCCATGTGTGTTTAGGAGCTCATAGTCTGCAATATAACCATGTGTAGGGCCTACATGCCGCGGTCATGCTCCCTTCACTCCTGGCCGTAAGATGCTGCCCTGGGAATGTGGCTGGACCGGGCCAACACGCCATGGTCACGCCGAAGTCATGCCGCGGTTAAGCCGTGGTCATGCCACGGTCACACCGCGGACACGCCGCGGTCATACCAAGGTCATTCCGCGGTCACGCTGTGATTTGGCCCTGCTTGCGGATGAAAACCTGTGTCATTTCGTAGTGATAGTATTCCATGAGTCTTAGGATCAATGTTGAGACTTTCTAATCACAATTTCTGTTAGTGGGGCGACGACCAGAATGTTTCTCCGGCTCCTCCCACTCCCTCCACTCCTAGCCAGAAGATACTACCATGTGGATGTCACTGGACTGGGCCAACACACTATGATCACACCGTGGTCACGCCGCGGTCACGGCATGGTCACGCCACAGTCACTCTGCGGTCATGCTGCGTTAATGCCGTGGTTTTTCCCTACTCCAGGATGATGCACCGTGGTGGTTCACAGTTATAGTATTCCATGAGTCTTGTGATCAATGTTGAGACTGACTAATCAAAATTTTTTCCAGTGGGGAGACGACCGGAATGTGGCCCCGTCTCCTTCCGCTCCATTTTCTCCTGGCCGAAAGATGCTACCCCGCAAATGTCGCTAGACCGGGCCAACACCTTGCGGTCACGCCGTGGTCACTCTGCGGTCAGGTCGCGGTCACGCCGCGGTCACACTGCGGTCACGCCGTAGTCACGCCATGGTCACGCCACGGTCATGCCATGGTCAGGCCACGTTCACACCTTGATTTGGCCTTGCTCTAGGACAACAACCCGTAACAGTTCACAGTGATAGTATTCCTTGAGTCTTGGGATCAATGTTGAGACTATCTGATCAAAATTTCTTTCGGCGGGGCGACGATCAGAATGTTTCCCCGCCTCCTCCCTCTCCCTTCGCTCCTGGCCAGAAGATGCTACCCCACGGATGTCACTGGGCCAGGCCGACATGTCGCGGTCACGCCACAGTCACACCGCGGTCACGCCGCAGTCACGCCGCGATCACGCCGCGGTCACGCAGCGGCCACACCGCGGTCAAGCCGCGGTCACACCGAGGTCACACCAAAGTCACGCCGTGATTTGGCCCTACTCCAGGATGACACCCTGAGTCGGTTCGTAGTAATAGTATTCCATTTGTCTTGTGATCAATGTTGAGACTGACTAATCACAATTTATGCCGTTGGGGCGATGGCTGGAATGTTGCCCCGCCTCCTCCCACTCCCTTCACTCCTGGCCAAAAGATGTGGCCCCGTGGATGTCGCTGGAACAGGCCAACACACTACGGTCATGCGCCGCGGTCACACCGCAGTCACACCGCAGTCACGCTGTGGTCACACTACGGTCACACCGTAGTCACGCCGCTGTCACGCCACAGTCACACTATGATTTGGCCCTGCTCCAGCCACATCCATCCCACACCAACCCCCTTCCACCTTCATTTCATCCCACTGCCACCCGCATTCCAGCCCGCAATAGCCCCCTTGACACCTTCGAATTAGCCTGCACCATCCCCCCAGCACCTGCAACTAGCCCCCTTCCACCAGCATTTCAGCCCCCATCCACCTGCATTCGCGCCCGCACCAGCCCCCATCCACCTGCAATGCATCCCGCACCAGCCACCACACCCGCCCCCACCCCCAGCCTCCTGCAAAACACTCACGCCAACCCTATACCACCTGCAAAATAGCCCCAACCACTAGTTCCAGCCCTCACCATCCCCCAGCCTCCTACATCCCAGCCCGCACCTGTCCCTTACACATGCCCAACAGCTCCTAGCCACCTACAATCCAGCCCACACCAGCCCCCTTCCACCTATTCTAGCCCACACCAGCCCCCTGCCATCCCCATGCCGCCTGCCTTCCCATCTACACCAGCCACTCCATCCCGCACCAACCACCGCACCAGCTCCCAACCTCTTGTATTCCAGGATGTGCAAGAAAAACACCATGCAAATCACAAAAAGGAAAGGAAAAAGTGGATCCCCTTTTCTAAACCCTCCTTTCCCTGAAAAGTATCCATGTAATTAATAAGTCGGGCATCTTCTTAAGGGTCATCTCCACCCATATCCCCATCGAGGAGACACACTATCTTCACTCCATCAAGGAATATCTTTCCGTATAATGTTCTTTACAGGGGTGGGTTGTGCAGGGGGGAGGGGTGGTGTGTGTAGGGGGCATGGGTGGGGTGTGCCGGGGGAAAGTGTGCATGATACCAACTGATTCTAAATCCTATGACTCATTTAGGGGTTGTTCAGATGCCCTCAAGTTGAAATAAAATTATGACAATTGATATCTTCATTCTTTTTGGAATTACAACCTGAGCTCTTGCACTCATCTCAATACACATGTTGAAAACATTTAAGTACATGTAGCAGGTTTTAGAAATCAGCCTTGAGATCTCAAATTTCCTAAACTTCTTGTCATTGATTAATTCAATTTTTCCCCCTTAATATCAGACTTCATTTGGTCATTAACAGGAATGAGAGAAATGCATACCTCATCAATGAGTTTTTCAAGCACTTTCCAGAAATTTCTGATTTGCATGTAATAAATAATTCTGGCAGCTTCTCAAGGGTCCTATCCACTCATCTCCCCATCGAGGAGACACACTATCTTCACTCCATCAAGGCAGATCTTTCCTTTTGATGTTATTTGGAATACCATTTGATAAATCATACCAAGATGTGCAGGGGGAAGGGGTCGGGTGTGCAGGAGGCAGGGGTCTGAACATGATACCAACTAATTCTAATTCCCATGACTCATTTAGAGCCTGTTCAGATGTCCTCAAGTTGAAACCAAATGATTCCAATTGATATCTTCATTATTTTTGGAATTACAACCTGAGATTTTCAACTCATCTCAATACACATGTTGAAAACATTCAAGTACATGTAGCAGGTTTTAGAAATCAGCCTTGATATATCAAATTTCCTTAACTTCTTGAAATTGATTAATTCAATTTCTCCCCCTTAATATAAGATATTATTTGGTCATTAACATGGATGAGAGAAATGCATACCTCATCAATGATTTTTTCAAGAACTTTTTAGAAATTCCATATTTTTAGGGAATAAATAAATCTGGCAGCTTCTCAAGGGTCTTCTCCACTCATCTCCCCATCGAGGAGACATACTATCGTCACTCTATCAAGGAAGATCTCTCCTATTGTTGTTATTTGGAATACCATTTGATAAATCATACCAATATGTGTAGGGGGGCAGGGGTGGGGTGTGCAGGGGGTAGGGGTGGGGTGTGTAGGGGGGTGCAATTTCCAAAAATTCCATATTTTCATGAAATAAATAAGTCTGGCAGCTTCCCAAGGGTCTTCTCCACTCATCTCCTCATCGAGGAGACACACTATCTTCATTACATCAAGGAAAGTCTTTCCTTCTGATGTTCTTTGGAATACCATTTGATAAATCATACCAAGATGGTGACTTTTTTTCAGATCTGGAATAGTTATTCTAGCTTACTTCCCTCCATTTTCTCTCCTCTTGAGAACTAGTTTCACCTTCAATTACCTGCATTGTATGGCACACTAATAAAAAAAATAATAAATAATTAGAGATTAAGGTGGATGTCATTTCTCATCAATGTTATTTGTTGGGTTTAGAAAATTTTCTCAACCTGTTTGTCCTTTCCAATTTTTCTCCAGGTATGGATGGACTCTTCATGCATGCACTTCTGGATTTTGAAGCATCCTTGGGCAGCATGGATTTATTTCTTCCCTCCACGTGTGAGGTTTTCTTTTTAAAATGATGATAGCACACAGGCTGCTCTAGGATATGTTGAAGGGATGTGGGGGGGGGATGTTGTCCAACAGGGGGGCAGTCCAAGGGGGCTTCTGTCCAGGGGGGGCTATCTATGGGGTCCAGTGGGGGTGGGCTGTCCAGGGGGTCCAGCATGGGGGTGGGGGGTTGTTGTCCAGGGGGTCTAACAGGGGGGGATGCTGTCCAGGGGGGGTCCAGCAGGGGGGCTGTCCAAGGTGGATGGGGCTGCTGTCCATGGGGTCCAACATGGGGGTGGGGGCTACTGTCTAGAGGGGTCCAGTAGGGGGCTGCTGTCCAGGGGGGCTGCTGTCCAGGGGGGCTGCTGTCCAGGTGGGTCCAGCAAGGGGGTGGGCTTCACTATTCTAGTTTATTGATTTATATTCTTTGTGAATATTATAAGATGTTTTGTTTTACCATAATTTTAGGGGATGAACACAAATATGTTCTACCTTGTGTTATAGGTACTTTTGAGCTAGTTCCAGATTTCTTTGATAGTTTGTCTTATAGGGAGATTCATGTAAGTGAAGTTATGGGTTTTTTATATATTTGGATTTGTTGAATTCTTATTATATCAGTATAATTCATGTATAATTTAATTTGGAGTGGGCCGGAAGGGGGTAGGGGGAAATGGGAAGGGTGGAGGGGGCTGGAAGGGGGGTGCAAGTGGGGGCTAGTAGGGGGTGAAAGTGGGGGGTGGTGGGGGCTGGGAGGAGGGGAACTTTGCAGGGGGTAGGACTGGAGGTTCTGGGGGTGTTCAGATTTTAGGGGGGTCTAGGGTCTGTCCAAGTGGGTGGTGGTGGCTGTTCAGGGAGTGGAGGTATGGGCTGTCCAGGGGGATCGGTCCAAGGCCAGGGGGTCTCCATGGTCTGGGGGTGTCCAGGTTCTGAGGGGGCTTCCATGGTCTTTCCCAGAGGGTGGGGGTGTTTGTCCAGGGTAGTGGAGGTCTGAGCCATCCGGGGGGATCTGTCCAGGGTCTGGGGGGTTTCCTCGGTCTGGGGGGTGTCCTGGGTCTGTTCGGAGGGTGCCCAGGGTCTGTCCAGGGGGTGTCCAGGGTCTGTCTGGGGGGTGTCCAGGGTCTGGGGGGAGGTTTCTAGGGTCTGTCTGGGGGGGGGGTCCAGGGTCTGTCTAGAAGGGGGGCTTTTTAGGGGGGATATACGGGGGGGGGGTTATGTAGGGTGGGGGTGTCCAGTGTCCAGGACAGAGGGGTATGAAGGGGGTGAGCTACTGTAGGGGGTGTCTAGGGTATGTCCGGGGGGTCTCCAGGGTCTTTCTGGGGGGTGTCTAGGGTCTGGGGGTGAGGTGTCTAGGGTCTGTCTGGGGGTGTGTCCAGGGTCTTTCCAGGAGGGGGGCTTTGCAGGGGGGTTGTCCAGTGGGTGGGGGTTATGTAGGGTTGGGGTGTCCAGTGTTCAAGAGGGAGGGGTCTGTAGGGGGTGGGCTACTGCAGGGGGAGATGTGTAGGGGGTGGGGGGCTATTTTTTATGGTTTTTAGACCCTGTAGCCACAGTTTCTAACCGTGGCTATAGGTCTATTTCCATGGTTTCTAACTGTGGCTATAGGTCTAATGCCACGGTTTCTAACCATGGCAATAAATTGTGTCCCTCCTCTAGTATAGCCACAGTTATAAACTATGGCTATAGAGATATTACAACGGTTAGATCCGTGGATGTATACCTATACCCATGGTTTGAATCATGCCTCTAGACCTATATTCATGGTTACAAACCATGTCTATAAGTCTAGGCCTATAGCCATGCCAAACATATCCATGGTTTCTCAAATAGTGGCTATTACCTATAGCCACAGTTTGATGACCTATAGCCACAGTTTTAAACCGTGGCTATAGCCGGAATTTCCAGTAGTTCTTCTTCTCATCAACTTCATCCAAAAAATGAGTAGTTTTACATCACTTCCTTTATATATATTCATATAATTCAATTTTAATACTTTATTGGAAGATTATTTTGTACGATAACTCTAATAAATGAAGGTTTTGATCCCATCTATCTTTAAATTTCATTGATCATGTTCTCAGTATAACCTCGAGTGTTTGGATTTTCCTTTTCGGTTGACCATCAGTTTGGGGGTGATAGGTCATACTAAAATTCAATTTAGTCTTTATATCATGTTGAAGACTTATACATAATTTATATGTGAACCTTGTTTCATGATCATACCTAAAGGCACGTGGAACCCCATGAATCCTCACCACTTCCATTATGTATATCTTGGAAAGTTGTTCAAGAGAAATATCTTCCTAAATTGCGTTGAAATGGGAAGGTTAGGTGAGTTGATCCACTATAACCCATATCACATTATTTCCTCTTAATGTTCTTAGGAGAATAGTGATGAGTTCCATAGTGATATTTCTCTGATTTTATATTGGTATGGGTAGTGGTTCCAATACCCCTTTATGAATGTTTTTCTCATCCTTCAGTTGTTGAGACACCAAACAACTTATAGTATAGTCTTCAATCTCCTTTTTAATATTATCCCATCAATAATCATCAAAATGTTCCATATACATTTTATCACTTCCAGGATGTATAAAAAATTTATAGTTATGATCATAATCCACCGGTTCTTTGTTTATCTCTGGGATAGATGGGACACATACCCTAGTATGAAATTTCATTACACCTTCTTGATCAATATTGAACTCAGGAAACATACAATTATTCATAGCCTCTATCTTCTTTTGTAACAATGGATCTTCTATTTGAGATATCTTGATCTTCTCCAGTAATTATGTTTGAGAAATAATTTGAGATAGGATTGATGATTTACCTTCCCTTAAGATTTAAATGTTCAATATTGCAATGTCCTTGATCAATTGATCTTAATGAATTATTATCATTTCTAGAATAATAGGTTCTTTCCTACTTAATTAATTAGTGACTTTGTTTTTATCTTTTTGTGTGATAATGGATCGAACATTAATAGTCTTTAAGTAGTTCCAAACATCTCCTTTTTCTCATGTTCAATTACTATTGAAAGAATATATACTTCAAACATTGGTGTTTTGGGTATATATCACATTTATGCCCATAAAGATAGTGCCTCCATATTTTCGGAACAAAAATAACTACAGCTAACTCCATGTCATGCATATGATAATTATCCTCATGATCCTTTAACTATCGAGATTCATAAGTAGTATCCATATAATTTTTCATTGGGATGCACCCGATCCATTCCAAAAAATCATCATTACAAATCACAAATCCTTCTGTAATAGAGGGTAGAGTTAACATGGGTGTAGTAACGAATCTATTCTTTAGTTATTGGAAACTTTCTTCACACTCATTTTTGTTAAATGAACTTATACCCTTCTTGAGTTAACTTGGTTAGTGGATCATAATGACATGAAAAGTTATCAGAATCCTCCTATAATGTCTTGTTAAACCAAGTAAACAACTAATAATACTTACCATTATAGGATGATGCCACTCCTCTACAACCTTTTTCTTCATATTAACTGCTAACATTCCTTAATTGGTTACAATGTTCCCCAAGAATGTATCTTTTTGTAACCATAACTCACATTTTTGGAAATTTTCAACTATAATATCTTTCCATATAGTTTTCAATATAGCATTTAGATGATCCTCATTATCCATGTTACATTTGTAATACATTATAATATCATCAATAAAAACTACCACAAATTTATCGAGGTAGTCTTTAAAATATATATTAATAAAATCCATAAATATACTGGGAGAGTTAGTATAGATGAAGCGAATAACAAAAAACTCATACTACTCATATCTTTTTTGGAAGTAAGTCTTTGGAATATCTTCTTTCTTCACCTTCAATTGATGATACCCAGATTGGATGTAAATATTGGAGCAGAATTGAACCCCATGAAGTTGATCAAATAAATTTTCAATCCTTGATAGAGGTTACTTGTTCTTCACTATGATCTCATTAAGTTCACAATAATCAATGCATAGATACATTGATCTATCCATAATCTTTATAAATATAATAGTTTCTGTCCAAGGAGACATGCATTATTGGATAAATACCTTCCCCAAATGATCTTTAATTTGTTTCTTTATTTCATTTAACTCTGTATTTTACATTCTATATGGGGCCTTTGATATCATCTTGGATTCGAGAATGAGTTAAATGGATAACTCTACCTCTCGTTTAAGGGGAGGTATAGGTAACTCATCCTAAAACATGTCAATGCATTCCTTAATGATGCAAAAATTATCTGTCTTTATACTTTTATTTCCTTCTCCCTCTTTATTGATCATCTTTATAAATAAGGATATGGGGGTGCTTCTAGAAAAATCTTGAGTTAGGATATATCTCCCTTGAAAATAACTATGGTTTTTACAATAAAAACTATTTAAATTTTCTTTCTTCTTCAGTATTTTATAGCATTATACTTCGAGATCCAGTCCATCCCTAGTATAGTGTTGAATTCCACCCTAGGAATGACTACTAGATTGGCAATGATATTTCACACACCAAAGAAAATACTAGAGTTTCTTTACACTATTTATGGTAAAATAATACCTCTAGGAGTCTTGAAAAAAAAAATCCACTTCTATCATATCATGTATTGATTCTACATTATTTTCAAACATGGATTAAATAAAGGAGTTCATAGAACGAAAATCAAAACAATTACTTGAAAGATTTGATAGAACAATGAGTGTACCTAGAACCACATAATTTGGGGCCTCTACTAAATCTACAATGATATAAAATAACCAAACTTACTCCATTGGAATATACAAAGGTTTATGGTGGTTTCCCTACATTATCTTTTGATTTGGACATTGATTGGAAAAGTTTTCAATCTTTCCATACTAGAAGCATTGAACTTATAGTTGATCCTATGTAACACCCTGAGATTTTTTGAGAATTATTATTTTTAATTTATTTGATGTCTTGTGTTGTATGCTACCCCAATATTATCTTACACTATATACAACACCGTATTATCTTGCAGTATATGCAACACTTTTCTTGGATCGTGTTACACACAATTTCAAGTTTGTTTGATAGAAGTTATTCTACGCAACATTGAGTGTATATATATATATATATTCAATGTATAAATGAAATATGGTCGGATTCTTTTATACACAACAAAAAATGAATCTTTCACTACATGAAACCCTGACTTGGCTTGCATTACACGCAATCACGACCTTCCCTGATAGCATGTGTCGTACGCAATACCGAGTTTCACTAAACAACGATATGTTATTAAAATATTATATGAACTAGCCGTTATGAATAGTAATACCAACTTTTTTGAAATTTTATAAATTTTTTCTCTCAAAATGGACTTCATTTTTGGATTTCAAATATCGAAAATATCCTATGGTGAATTTTTTTATTTTTTTTAAAACTTTCCATTTTTGATGAATAGGGAAAACACAAAGTTATTAGTTAAAACCGAATTTTTATTTATATAATCATTTGTTTTATTTAAATTTATTTTAAGTCAAAACAGATACATAATACCTATATAAGTTCATTGTAATTCATTGGAGTAATTTTATAATAATTTTAGATATATAATAATTTTATTAATCTTTTTACCGTCTTTTACAAACCCCCTAGGAGAATTTGCAAATTAACATAAAACTTAATTTTTCCGCTTCTGTGAGTGGAATTTGAAAAACCCGAGAGACACGGTTGATATAACTAAGTAAAATATTTTTCAATAAGATAGAAATAATTTTTGGTGAATAGTAACTTTTTACTTTTATTTGCCACGGTTAAAAGTAAATAGGGTGATTAAGGATAAAAATGATATTATTATTACCCTAACACATGTGATAATTCTATTGGATAAGTGAAATTTGACTGAAAAAACCTTAGGAATAAAATTTGACCCTTTAGGTCCACTTGGATTAGATTAGGACACTTATTATCATTTTATTTAAAGAAGATTTAAAAGAGTTAAGAGTTAAAATCAAAGTTTAATAACTAAAAATTTTTTAGTATAGGGTTATACATTATATAAATTCGACTATAAATATTCATTATAAAGATAAAATTATTTCCTACATAATGGTATTTTATTTATATTTTTTATACATTAAATAATTTAATTTATTTATGACACAATAATGATGTAGAAATTACCTTATTAATGAAATATTAACATAATTGATATTATAAATACCCAAATAAATTAAATTTCAGACTTTTTATGAATTAAAGTAATTTTCTAGGATACTATAACAAATTATTTTTGGTTAGATTAATTTTCTTCGAAGTTATAATGCTATTATGAATTTAGAGATAACAAAATACCAAATAATGTCAAAATTGACATAAAAGAGTTTTTAAAAAAATATTATATTATTATTTTATATAACGGTCCTAAAAATCTATAGTTCGGCCAAAAGTCTTATAGAATAATATATATGACATTAATGAACCAATATGGGTTATTGTGGCATTTTATAGCAAGTTTACTAACCATATAGTGTAAGAATACAAGAAGACACAGTAAAAGTGAAATTATTTAACTTAGAGTTAAATCAAAATGATAAATTTAAAATGGTAACTTAAACATTCTAAAACCTATTTTTTGAGATGATTTCGACCCATCCCCACCCTAGACTAGAAATAAGTCACTTTGTAGCCATTATAAACCAAATATAAATTTATTATAAAATAGTATTTTATGTTTTTCCTAAGGTGCCCCTCTCCTCCCTTATAAAAGGGCACCTTCTCCCTCTCCTCTTTACACAATTTTGAGCCTTTAATCTCATCCAACCCCTACCAATTTCTCTTATAAAACTTTCTATATAAATCATAGAGGTTCTATTCTTCTCAAAATACCAACTCTAGTTCCCTAAGAGGATGTTTAAAAGAGGCACGTCAAAGAAGAGGTAGTCTCTTCTACCAATTATTTCAAGTTTCTTTCTTCTTCTACTTCCTCTTATTTAGTTGTTTCATTATAAAGTAATAACATAAGTATTACATATATATTGACATGTTATTATAAATATTAAACAAACATATTTCACCTTCTATCCATCCTATGAAAAACAAAATCACCGCGCGTGCGTATGTACGGAATACCGTCTCCACACCGTGGTGTAATATGTTTTTCTACCACCACCTTACTTGGATGGGTATAATGGTGTAAAAAATACCTATATATGATTATTATAACATGATACAAGTTCTGAGATATTATATCATCCACTCCAATTCCATTCAATAATTATGCGAATGATGTCATCGCTTGTGTGTACGCACAGATTACCGTCTCCACGATGCAATGAGATTCATTCTCCATGTTAACCATTGAAGAATGATTATAAAGTATATATAATGAATAAAAATGAAATATATGACATAATAAAGCTACTGTATTTATGTATATATATATATTTCATCTACTTACATCTATTCAAGTCATAAAGGAAAGGAAAACATCGTTCATTCGTACGTACGGCCTACCTTCTCCATGAATGGTGTATTTCATTTCATTTATCTATTTTACATATATAAATATAAGGAATATATATGATATTTAAATAATGATATAAGTAATAATAATATCAAGAAACAACAAGTCTAAACACGTACAATAAATGAAACGATTTTTCCCAAAACACTACTTTAACATGGAATTGACAAACAAACGGTTAATATAAAGTCATAAGTGAATAATATATGATATCATAAATATTATTATGATTCTGTTACAAGATAATAATATGTTTAAACCCACTATACAGGAGTCTTTGACACATACATAAGAAATTGGACATAAGGTAAGGGATAATTATTTCAATCTCATTCTTATCTGAGATTGTTTATTCGTAAGTATTTACTAGGGTTATATTCTTCATCCATGTCCATAAAAATGTTTTTCATAGAGTTTTTAATATTATTACATGTATTTTTAAAGTCATGTTTACCCCTCTTTGACTTTTACATTGTGTTATGGAAGGAATATTTCTTTTGTTTACCAAACGAGGAACTTTTTGACGTTTCCTTTAAAAGTACGAGGAGAATGTTTTTTTAACTTGTATGGAATGAATGGATTTTTAAGGTTTCATAATGCCTAGTTTTCATGAATCTTCCTCTACAATATTTCATGATTATTTTCAAAAAAATCCTTTTCTTTTAAAATTAAATGTCAATTTGTGAAAATAAAATGATTTTTAAGAAGAAAGGATAGTTTCAACAAGAATTCATTTCAACTGTTTTGTCAGAACTATTTTCCATATAAGATGAAATTATTTAGTATTATTATGTTTCATGTATAATCTATCTATTATTTACATGGTTTGATTATTCTTATGATGAAATGATATCCATTTTTTTTGTATGGATTGCATTAAGATGGGATAATTTTTATGAAACCCATTTTATTCTTTGGGTTATGATGAATGATTTATGTTTATTTTGTGGCACAAGTAAGAATGATTTCATTATGAGATGGGTAGGAACTATATCTCCCTCCAATTCATTGGGTAATGATTTATATCTCATGAGATATACATGGCTGGAATGACAAGTGAATCTGGTTCAGTAATACAGGGCTAGAATGACAAGTAAACCCAGTTTAGTAAGGGACTTTTTCCACTATTATGGTCTTGGAAATAATGCCTTGGATAATATAGAAATCATAACATGTTCTTAATTGTTTCCAAAATTACATGTTTTATTTACATGTTATTTTATCATGGTTAATGTTCCTTTATGATCTATGCCTTATGAATTGTCAATATTTATGTCATTACTCGTGATTTTTATGTTTTAAGTTCATGTTCTTACGTTCAAATGTTTAGGGATTGTTTTATGTTTCCATGTTTACCCTTAATGAGAATTTTATCTCAACCTTTTTATGTTTTATTTTTCCCAGTATTTAGAGAAAGGTTTTAGGTAAGAAAACCAAAGTGGAATATCATTATGGGAGATGTTGAAGATCATTCACCATGATTAGAATATTATGTTCTGAGTTTCTAAAGACACTAAAGTAATAAAGTCTTTGGGAATCTGTTTTTGTCATGTATTATGTATTCCTCAAAAGTAATGTAATTTCTATGTAATTAAAACTTCAGGTCTCTACAGTTGGTATCAGAGTGAATTTTTAGTTAACCTTTTTAAACTAGAATGTGAAAACTTTAGTGAGATCCCTAGAGATATTTCTGAGGTAGGTCTAGGGATGTCCTTAAGGTTAAGTATAAGTGTAGGTTATAGTACTAGAATTACAGTAATGATCATAGAATTTAACCTTAGATGTTAGATATTTAAGGTACTCCCCCTTGATTATGTTTTTTCCCTAGTATAATTTTTTCCACTCACACTATTCTTTTTGGGTTTTGGAAAATGGATGGAAACCGGAAGATTCATGTTAATGGAGAATATGATGGACAATGGAATGATATCCTTCATGATCAAGAAAATGAAATGGGATTTGGAAGGAAAAACATCATTATTATACCTAATAAGCAATCTCATAATATGGTCAATAATCTCAACTTTGGTAAGTTTCCTGACTCAGTTAATAAGAGAAAGAAGGAGTTTCATGATGATCATAGAGGAAACAAAGTTCAATTTTCCTCATGTAAATCATGTGGGAAGAGACATCAAGGAGAATGTTTCAATTGAACAGGAATATGCTTTGGGTGTGGAAAAGAAGGACACAAATCCACTAACTGCAAAGGGAAAGGTTCAGTTAACACCATGGACAAGGATAATGGTATTGCTAAGACATAAACAATGGTTAAATGTTTTAAAAGTGGAATGTATGACCATTATGCAAACCAGTGCCCTAAGGGAAAGTCTCATGAAGAGAATAATCATGGTCGTATGGGAAGTATTAATGTTGATGATGATGAAGAGACTACAAATGATATGTGAGATGAAAGAATTATTGAAGCTCAGTCAAAGGTTTAAAAAGGTAGTGGAATGATTGCATGTTTATCAAGAACAATGTATGGTACTATAAAATAAAGAAACATCTAAGGATTGTTACACTATTGTTTTTCCAAAAGTATTTTGAAATTATATGTTGAATGGTACCGGTAACCATGAAATGTGATTTTGGAAAGTAGATGACATGCACATAATGAAGGGATAAGGAGAAAATGAAATGTTTGATAGTATTCATGATCTCATGACTGATATAAGGACACAGTGATATCATGGTTTGAGTATATAAAATTTTGGGATTTTGGTATGTGGAAAGAGTTAACTTTTGAAAGTATTAATGTTTTTACTAAGGTTCTATGGTAATTCATGTTTCAAAAGAATACATGATTAACATATTCACATGTTTGGAATGAGACCAAAAAGATATATCTTATGATATATGGGGGATAAATTGTGGTATTCACGTGCTTGTTATGTGACCTTTCATGTAATCGTTTTCTTTACACTATGAGATTGGGCCAAAGTATTTTGGATAAGCCTAAAGATTTGAATGAATTAAGTTAGACATAAGATAGTATTGTTTAAGGCTAGAATTTTTTTCGATATTGTTTTAGAAATGTTATAATAATGTAGTTTTAGAAAAAGGGACAACCTACAGGATGGGAGACAACCCATCGTGTCGGACAAGGATTCGGGAATCGAACCCACAACCGAAGTGCGATAGGCCTTTATCACCTACCACTTGCCTACAGGAAGTACCTGGTTAGTTGAAACTAGTTTTATTTTATTAAGAGGTATGATAGATGAAGTATATGTCCATTTTTGGAATCATATATGATTAACCTCACCATAGATGGACTTATGTATATTTGATAACTTTTGATAACCTTTTGTTTGAGAAAAATGGAATGACCCATCATTCTATCACATGATCTGCTAACACTTCACGAATGAAAAATTCAACATCATTTCCTTAATATGTGAAGTGGAGATTGTTCATGGAACGACCAACGGCGAGATTTTACCAAAATCAAGTAAGTATTTATTTTAATTCAAAAATTTCAACTTTAGGGAAATGATATTGAAAACCAAAAATGTTGTCCTAGTACCCTCATATCTTATGAATCAGATGGTACCTTAGATCATCACAAATTTATGGCTTTGTGATTGTTGGATTTTTCAAATCCATGTTCTCTACCACTATCTATCAGAACTTGATGGTTAGATTTCTCTTCCATATCTATATTTTCACCTATATTATCCTATGAGGAAACCCAGTGATGAGTTACTTTGGGTATTTGTTATTTTTCTAAAGTTCCTTTTTAAAATGATGGTTTAGTATTTATTTTTATGATGTGGGTTTCTATGAAATAAAATTTCATGTTGTAAACGATTTATAACCCTGACAAATTTCTAGGGTGAAATTCATTTTAAGGGGGGTAGAATAAAACACCCTGGTATTTTATGAGAAGTATTATTTTAAATTTATTTGATGTCTTTTGTTGTATGCTACACCGAGATTATCTTTCTCTATATGCAACACCGTATTATCTTGCATTATACGCAACACGATTCTGGGATCATGTTACACACAATTTCCATTTCGTTTGATAGAAGTTATTCTACGCAACATTGAGTGTATATATATATATTCAATGTATAAATGAAATATGGTTGGATTATGTTATACGCAACAACAAAGGAATCATTCACTACATGAAACCCTGACATGGATTGCATTACACGCAATCGCGACCTTCCCCGATAGCGTGTGTTGTATGCAATACCGAGTTTCACTAAACAACGATATGTTATTAAAATATTATATAAACTAGCCATTACGAATAGTAATACCCACTTTTTGAAATTTTATAAATTTTATATTTAAAAATGGACTTCATTTTTTGATTCTAAATATCAAAATTAGCCTAGGGTGATTTTTTGGGATTTTTCTAAAAAATTTCAATCTTTTATGGATAGTGAAAACACTGAGTTATTGGTTAAAACTGACTATTTATTTAAATAATAATTTATTTTATTTAAATTTTTTAGGTCAATATATATATATAATACCTATATAAGTTCAATGTAATTCATTGGAGTCATTTTATAATAATTTTAGAAATATAAAAAATTTATTGAACGTTTTACAGTCTTTTACCCACCTCCTAGGAGAATTTGCAAATTTACATAAAACATAAATTTACCGCTTCTATGAGTGGAATTTCAAAAATCAGAGAGACACAGTTGATATCAGTAAGTAAAATGTGGTTCAATAAGATAAAATTAATTTTTGTTGAATAGTAACTTTTATTTTTATTTACAACGGTTAAAAGTAAATAGAGTAATTAAGGATAAAAATGATATTATTATTACCCTAAACATGTCCTAATTCAATTGAATAAGTTTAATTCAACCAGAAACAACCATAGGAATAAAATATGACCCTTTAGGTCCACTTGTGTCAAATTATGACACTTATTATTATTTTATTTAAAGAAGAGTTAAAAGAGTTAAAATCATTGTTTAATAACTAAAACATTTTTAATATAGGGTTATACATAAGATAAATTCGACTATAAATATTAATTATAAATATAAAAAAATTTAATACATAATGGTATTTTATTTATATTTTTTAAAAATTAAATAATATAATTTATTTATGACACAATGATGATATAGTAATTACCTTATTAATTAAATATTAACATAATTGATATTATAAATACCAAAATAAATGTAATTTGAGACTTATTATGAATTAAAATAATTTTCTAGGTTACTATAATATATTAGGGTTGGTTAGATGAATTTTTTTGAAGTAATAATGCTGTTAGGAATTTAGAGAAAACAAAATACCAAATAGTGTCAAAATTGACATAAAAGAGTTTTTAAAAAAATATTATATTATTAATTGATATAATGGTTCTAAAAATTTAAGGTTTGGCCAAAAGACTTATATAATAATATATATGACATTAATGAACCAATTGGGGTTTGATTTTCAGTTTATAGTAATTTTATTAACCATATAGTGTTAGAATACAAGAAGACATGGTAAAAGTTAAATTATTTAACTTAGAGTTAAATATAAAGGATAAAGTTAAAATGGTAACCTAAACTTGTCAAAAACCTATTGGTTGAGAGGATTTTGACCCATACCCACTATAGGCTCTAAATAAGTCACTTTGGATCCATTATAATCCGAATATAAATTTATTATAAAATAATATTTTATGTTTTTTCTAAGATGCGCCTGTCCTCCCTTATAAAAGGGCACCTCCTCCCTCTCCTATTTAAACAATTTTAGCATTCAAGCTCAGACAACCCCTGCCAATTTCTCTTCTCAAACTCTATATATATATGATATAGGTTCTGGTCTTCTCAAAAGACCAGCTCTAGTTTCCTAAGAAAAAGTTTAAAAGAGGTACGTCGAAGAAGAGGTAATCTCGTCTACCTATTCTTTCAAGTTTCTTTCTTCTTCTACTTCCTCTTCTTTAGTTGTTTCATTATAAAGTAATAACATCAATATTAATTATATACTTATATGTTATTATAAATAGGAAACAACCCTATTACACCTTCTATGCATCCTATGAAAAACAAAATCACCGCGCGTGCGTACGTACAGAATACCGTCTCCACGCTGTGGTGTAATATGTTTTTCTACCACCACCTTACTTGGATTTGTATAATGGTGTAAATAATAACTATATATGATTATTATAACAGGATAAAAGTTCTGATATATTATATCATCCCTCAAATTCCATTCAATAATTATGGGAATGATGTCATCACTCGTGCGTACGCACGGATTACCGTCTCCACGACGTGATTAGATTCATTCTCCATGTTAACCATTCAAGAATAATTATAAAGTATATATAATGAATAATAATGAAATATCTGACATAATTAAGCTACTATATTTTTTTTTATTTATTTATATTTCATCTACTTACTTCCATTCAAGTCAATAAGGAAAGGAAAACAACATTCAAGTGTACGTACGACCTACCATCTCCATGAACGGTGTATTTCATTTCATTTATCTATCTATTATATATATGTATACTGAATATATATGATATATAAATCATGTTTTAAATTCTGGAAGTAATTAAATCATGATATAAGTAATAATAATATCAAGAAACAACAAGTCCAAACATGTACGATAAATGAAACGATTTTACCCCAAACACTGCTTTAACATGGAATTTACAAATAAACCGTTAATATAAAGTCATAAGTGAATCATATATGATATCATAAATATTATTATGATTCTGTTACAAGATAATAATATGTTTAAAACCACTATACAGGAGTCTCAGACACATACAGAAGATATTGGACATAAGGTAAGGGATAATTATTCCAATCTCGTTCTTATCTGAGATTGTTTATTCGTAAGTATTTTCTGGGTTATATTTTTCACACATGTCCATAAACGTTTTTTTTTCATAAAGTGTTTAATATTATTACATGTATGTTTAAAGTCGTTTTTACCCCTCTTTGATTTCTACATTGTGTTATGGAAGGAATCTTTATTTTGTTTACCATAGGAGAAACTTTTTGACTTTTCCGTTAAAAGTACAAAGAGAATGTTTTTTAACTTATACGGCATGAACAGATTTTTACAGATTCATAACTCCTATTTTTCATGATGCTTCCTCTACTATATTTCATGATTATTTTCAACAAAATCCTTTTGTTTTAAAATTAAACGGAATTTTGTGAAAAGAAAATGATTGTAAGAAGAAAGGATATTTTCACCAAGAATTCATTTCAAGTGTTTGGTCAAAACTATTTTCCGTCTAAGATAACATTATTTAGTATTATTATGTTCCAAGTATAATGTATCTATTATTTACATGGTTTTATTATTCTTATGATGACATTATATCCACTTGTTTTATATGGATTACATTAAGATGGGATGATGTTTATGAAACCCATTTTATTATTTTGGTTATGATGAATGATTTATGTTTATTATTTGGCACAAGTAAGAATGATTTCATTATGATATGGGTGGGACCTATATCTCCCTTTAATTCATTGGGTAAAGATTTATATATCATGAGATAGACATGGCTGGAACATCAAGTGAATCCGGTTCAGTAATACAGGTTTAGAATGGCCAGTAAACCCGGTTCAGTAAGAGACTTTGTCCACTATGATCGTCTTGGAAACTATGCCTTGGCTACTATGGAAATCATAACATGTGATTAATGGTTTCCACAGTTACATGTTTTATTTCCATGCTATTTTATCATGGTTAAAGTTTCTTTATGATCTATGCCTTATGAATTTTCAGGATTTATGTCATTACTCATGATTTTTATGTTTTATGTTCATGTTCTTATGTTCAAATGATTAGGGATTGTTTTATGTTTCCATGTTGACCCTTACTGAGCATTTTAGATCACCCTTTTTATGTTTTATTTTCCCCAAGATTTAAATAAAGGTTTTACGTAAGAAAAACAAAGTGGAATATCTTTATGGGATATTTTGAATATCTTTCACCATGATTAGAAGATTATGTTTTGAGTTTCCAAATACACTAATCTAATACGGTATTTGGGAATCTATTTTTGTCATGTATTAAGTATTCCAAAAAAGTAATGTAATGTCTATGTACGTCATGCTTCGGGTCTCTACGTCCTACACAATCTTCCCTTTGTCATTAGTATTGGGAAGTTCAGGTTTCACCTCACCACAAAATTTGTAATTATATTCCAATCTCTTCTACACATTTATCACTTTACACTCACAATAAAGAAGATCCATGAATTCTTATTTGCACATTTTTATCACATAGGAAGTTGATATTTATTTTCTACTCTTTTATGATTAAATTTTTTCCCTGAGTTTGGATTTATTTCTCTCCTCTTTTAATTAAATTATTATGACCAATGCATCTATCCAAACTCTAATTCAACCTTTATATCACTCCACACTAATTCCTCATATCATCAAAGTATATATTTTCTAGATTCCTCTAAAGATGGGATCTCAATACACCAAAGAATATATCAACATTTCTCTTATGATAATTAATAAAGATAGATATGTATCGATCAAGTATTTTAAACTACATATCATAGCTTCACATCGATTCATTTTCCTTCTTATTCAGCTCTAGGACTTCTTTCTCCACTTTGTTCACATTGAACATGAAAATTATTTATTAAACATTATCCACTAAACCATTACCACTCTATTGAATCAATATCCCTTCTTGGATTTGTGTTTTTAATTAGTGTCCACCACTAATCAGCTTCTCCTTCTTAGAGACATACTCTTATGGTGAATTTCTCTAGATCTGAACAATGAAGTTCATAAAAGATCTTTTAAAAAGTGGAAATCCATTAATCAAACATCAATGGGTTTGTAGATCCATTTAAAGAGGGTGGTTGCTAATGTATAAAGACTCGGTGACAAGTTATTCCCTTCGAGATGAATCTAGTCGCTCATCTTGATTCAAGCTGTTATTCATAACTTGAGATATTTTACTCATCATCCCCATGATGTTTTCTATTAGATTTTTCATCATAATTCCATCAGTAAATAATCCATTGCACTCATTATTTACATGGTTCACCTATTTTCCATCATTTTTCTAAGATAATAAATCATTAGTGAGAAATTTGTTACCTTTAGTAATTTTATAATTCTAATGTAATTTTACATCTTAAAACACCATTCTTAAATTTTTTTAATCGACTCTAATTCCATTTTCTATATAACCTTCATAATGGTTCATAAAAAAACATTAATAAACCAAAAATATCCTTCAGGAGTTTCAAACTAGGTGTGTAGTAAAGACCATTATCACACACCTATTCCTAATCATGTTCAGCACATTGTGGTGTTTTTGGGTGTTATCCCTCGATACATCTATTCCAGATCTACATAAACTTGTAGTATCTATAAATGGATTTGTTTTCATGGAAACCACATAATACTCACGAAATTACCAGAATGTTTTTTATATTTAGAATTGTCCCTTGGGTTATTCATAAATTTTTATGGTCCTAATTTACTCAAATAAATAAACCTTACTTTGATACCAACTTAGGCACCGTGCCTTTTTATTATATAAATTTTCATTACATGGGACAAAATAGGGGATATTTTAATGTTTAGTTTCTTGGAAATAATGTTCATAATACGCAAGAACATAATTTTTTTCTAAATACACTTGAAAAAAATCTTCTAGGGTTCACCATAAGTTAATTTAATATATATCATATCCTGGGGGACCTAAATCAAAGGAAAATAGGTGATCATTAAGCCCAGTAAGGGAATAAGAAAGGGAGACAAAAATCATGTGATCAAGAGATATATTAAGAAGAACATGTGGTATAAAAATAAGGCATGAACAAGAGGCATATGATAATAACAAGAACATGAATCATAACATATAAATTTGTCTAGAACATTTAAATGATACATTTATAATCATATCACCATTCTTTATCACCACGGGGTCATAAATGAAAATTAACAAGGTTATTGACCAAGGAATCATAAAACATGTGATCTCTAGAGATTAATTTCTTTACACAATGCATTAGAGTGCTATCAGGGTGCACCCTTGAAATATAAAAACTAATTTGAGCCACATATATGACAATAAATAATTTCATTAATAACCTATTGAGGATAAAGAATATGTTTCTTATTGAAATCATGTTATACAAAAGTTCTTAAAAACATGATCATTACGTCATTTGTAACCTAAAAAAATGAAACGTGGTTTTCATTTTTGTAGATACAAAAATAAATAAATAAATATTAAAAATAGGTAAATGTAAATGGAAAAGTAAGAGTTTTTTTTCATATAATGAAAATAAATGATAGCTTCTCAAGTTAAAGAGCGAAATTTGAGAAGTAAATTCGACACCAAGACTGGTATAAAAAATAGTTTTAGAAAACGGTAAAAGAAGTGAACATGAATGTCCCCCATTGAAAAAATAATATTATTATAGTAATGGGATCATATCATATGGAAAAAAGAACATAGTTTGGTAATTAGAATACATAACATGTAAAAAATGGATCTTGAATGGAAAGAGAAGTTTAGATTTCTCTTACCTTGAAGAGTTGTTCCTAGAACTTGAGAATGGAACCCTGTAGGAATGAGGGCACATTGAGGGGACTCCATGGGAGAAAAAATCACTTGAACTATATATAGTATAGATTTTGAGTGAAGATAAATAGTGATAGGGGTGGGTATTTATTGGAAAATTAGGGTATTTTTTTAATAACTTCCAAATATAATTCTTGGAAATCATGGTATTAAGAAGTGAAAAACCATTGAATTTACCATGGTTTTTTCTTATGATTTTGGATATCTGATTCACACGTAATGATATTTTAATACATTAGAATTGAATATAATTTTTTAATACCCCTTTTGACATGGAAAGTAAAATTTTCTAGAAGATAATGCTTTTAAATACAAATTTTGCATTTTAGAATTTAGAAAGTCATTTATAGGTTTGTAAATTGATTAAAATATATTAAAAAAATAATATTAATAAAATAACATAATTTATTTCATTTATTGTTTTTAATTAATTTTAAAATCATTATTACATATGTATGAAGTCCTAATATATTCTGAAATCCAAAAACTGTATTTTTACTATTCACATAAAAATAATGTATTTTAGCATATTCTCATAAATTCACCCTAAACTAATTTTGATATTTTGGTTCGAAATATATTTTTTATTTAATAATAATAATTATCTTAATATGATAATTTTAACTTTTAAATATAAATACCTTGTGTATTTTAATATTGTAGTTTTTAAGACGCGGTCAAATTTTTAACACTTATAAAAAATATCTTGGTCCATTATAAAATTATTTCATAATTTATATTTAGATAAGACTATTTTAAATGAATATTTTTTTAAAAAAAATATTATTTAGAATACCTGATTTTATTATAAAAGTGTATATATTTTCTATAAAAAGTGCAAATATGTTTTATTTTTACCCAAAAAATCAATTGATAAAATTTATCTCAATTAAACATATATTTTATTAAGATATATTTTTCTTAAAATGGAATTTATGGAAAAAACATTATTTTATAAAATGTAAATTACACTTTCAAAAACTAAGTCTTAGACAAGTAACCCCTTATTTCTCCCACATATTCCCTAAGGGTGAGGTGTGTGATGGTGGTTATTTCATGGGTGGCTCGACTAACATCATTTGAGTGGTAATCTCCACTAACTTGAACATATCACATATTCAGTTTCTTTCAATCCTCACTTGTTAAATCTCAGATTAGTCCTTTTCAAGGTAAAACCCCAATGATGGTTCCTACCACCCATGTTCTGATAAATGGGATTCAAATGGAATGAATCTGCCTGTTGAGGCCATCAATTCTTCGTTATGCATAAATTATCCTTGGTCATTACTACTTATAATCAAAAATTACAATGGAAAAATTATCAACCAATTATATAGTTTCCAACGGTCATATTGGAAAACATTCATATTGACCAATGGTCATATAACGGTCGAAGACCAATGATCACATTTTCTTTTATACCCTATCGATACCAATTCATTATTTTACTCAAAAATCACTATAATTTCCCTTTAAGGTTATATTTTAATTTCTTAAGATGTTGATTGGATTACTAATATTTGGTATAATTTATATAGTGTTGGTCATAGGGGTGATGATTTTAGCATATTGGGGTGATCTATATTTTCCCATTTTACCTATTCTATTTAACTTTTTTTTCCAATTCTGATGTATAGAAATTCAATTGGTTTTACAATTGACTAATGTATTGATCATTATTAATGAGATAAATTTTTTATGGTTTCTCTTTATTTTTTATGTGTGTAATAATTTTTAATTTCTATCAAATATTTAATCAGAAAATAAATATCATTAAAAACATTGGGTTATTATAAATTTGAAGAATCATGCTAACTTGGCTTTATATACAAATTTTGGTGTTTATTCCAATATATTCTAACTACCATTTTCAATTAAATGTTTAACATTTTAAAGTTAGATGATACAAGGGTTTATATTGGATAAGGGTATTTGAATTTTAAATTCAAAATCAAATATAAATTATTAGAATTATATACTAATGGGTATATTTATAATGTGTGAATATTGAGAAGAAAAGATATGGATATTTAGAGAGGGAAAAATAATATGTTCTTGATATGTGTAATACTATGAATATTCTATGAATATAAACAGAATATGAGAGGAATAATAATAATAAATCAAAGTATTTGTGTACATGTATTGTGTATACAAAGTGAAGAAGGCATTTTTTTCATATACAAGTTTGATGTAGAATTTATTTTTGATTCACGCAGTGTATGTATGGTGGATTTGAGGGATTTTATCACACTCAAAAACATAGATGAAGTATATTTGGTTGAATAATTTTATATTGTTTCCCAAACATTTATCATTTTAAATTGAATGATTGACTTGTGTATGAGATACACCAAATCATAGTTGGGAGATGAAGAAACAAATGTTTCAATGTTATACCCAACTAGTTTGTACTAGACTGATGATTATAAATGGTTGTGTGATCCTAGAGTAATCCATACCATACCAAGGACTAACCTTTTCAAATTGATAGGCATTCCTTTTAAAACTTATGTATTCTTTTTTGTTGGTTTCTATTTTTGTGTGCTATAGAAATCATTACTAAATCCTAATAAGTGTTTAAGATTATTGAGAAATAAATATTAAAATAGAATTGATCAATTTTTAACCCCCCTCCCCTCAGTGATCTTTTATTGATCCCAATTTGGTCTTACATTTCATATTAAATGGATGTTACCTTATTTTGTGATTTTATATTTGAATTTACTGGAATTTGAAGTATCTCTCAATCTATTTGAATAATAGTTCTCTACTTTTTATTATGTAGAATGGATACTTAAAATTCAGGGAACTTAAACATGATTCCTGTATTTCACTAGAAAATTTATCACATATTAAAAGATTAGATTATTTCATTTCTATTATTTATTAGTTATGAGGTTTTAGAAGTTATAATTGGTGAGTTTGTTCCCTCATTGAAATATATAATAGTAATTTGTAAATTGATGGTCATGTAAAGAATGAAATTTGTTCACCACTCTCAAAAATTCAGTTTTTTGTATTTAAAGGACTTAAAACCATAAAAGATATATTGGATAAAATATAAAATATTTGGTAAGTAAATAATAGAGTGAAGCGTGAAAAATTAAAATTTTTGAGTCTTAAGTATGAAGATATTAGGATGAAAGATGATGAAACTATTGATAGATTCTTTACAATGGTGAATGAAGTTGTGAGTACAATTAGAGGATATGGTGAGAAGTTGGAATGTTCTAATATTATTGGAATTTTTTTCAAATCTTACTCGATAATTTTGATGTTAAAGTCTTTAGTTTAGAAGAAAATATATAGGTGATATTCTACATCATGATTTTCATAGTATTTTAATATCTTATAAAATCATGAAAGATATTTATATAAAGAATATGGTTAATTATAGAGATGAAGTATATTTTAAATTCATAATTCTAGAGAATTTGAAGAAGAAGGTTATTTTTGAAGAATAATCTTATTTTTTAAGTTCAGGTTCATATTTGGAGGATATGTTTGATGAATTTATGTCTCTTATCTCATGAAACATGAGAAAGGGGAAAGTAAAATATAGGGGAACACATCCCTTAAAATTATTCATGTGTGGAAATATTGGGAACTATGTTGTATATTATCCAAAATCCAAAACCAATGAATATAGTTAATAGTAATATGTTGTGATAAAAATCTTCTCAAAGAAGAATCACAATAAGAAGGATTTTTATTAAAATGGTAACGGTAATAATTTTTTCTAAATTTCATAGGATAAACTACTTTTCTAAATAAGGTATTGGAAATGAGAATGAAGATGAAGATAATTTCTCATCCAGTAGTGAAGATATAGAAAATTAAATCATTTATAAAGTGAATGATGAAAATATTTAAAGTAATGATAGTAGTTCTAGAATTTAATAAGAAGAAACTTATATGGAATTCATGCTGATTAAAGAATTAAAATAATGTCCCTAAAATATTTCCAAAAAAAATAATGTGATAAAAAAAATTGAACATAGGTGATAAATCCTTCAATAGAAATGAGTCAATAATTTCGAAATAAAATTCAAGGTTACATTAATAATTTAAAGGTTTAATGAAGTTTCTTGATGATTATGGGACTCTTATTATCAATTTATAATAAATATTTATATATAAAGACATGTATTTTGAGCATTTATAATAAAACCTAATTAGAAAAGAAGAGGAATTGAATAAGTGTAGATTAAATGTTTACAATTATTTTTTAGAAGATATATAATGTTAAAAGAATTCTGAAAATCATGAATACAAATAAAAAACATTTTATAAGAATGAGAACAATAATGAAATGTTGGTGATAATTTAGTAAAGAAGACTAAATTCAAGAATAAAAGTGTTGTGGCTAAATGAACTGATGTTCGAAAATCTAGAAAATATAGGAGAACCAAATTGAGTGAAAGATATGCTACAACTAGGGGGTATAAAAGATCTAAAAATAATATTGATGTGAAGAAAAAAGAGTATGGATTTGACCAAAATTTACAAAAAAGTAGTTAAAATTGGTGACTCCAAGAAGGGTAAAGGATAGTTTACAAAATATGGAAAGCATGTTGCTTTCAAAGGTAAATATTATTTAAATGGTTATTATTAGTATTATGGGGGATTTGGGAACATAAAAAGATTTTTTTTATTTTAAAACATAAATATAAGACTAGAAGGCATGACAAGAAAGTGTTGAGGGGGAGTTAGTTCTCTTAAAAGAATTATGTTTGGAAACTAGTTAAGAACTATGGATATCATACAACATGTTTGATTTACATGAAGAATTATATGAAATCTGTGATCAAATTGTTCATCATGATAATTACATATCATTTGACCATCTTAAAAAAATATGAGTTTCAGTACTGAAAACCATTAAAAGAATAAAAAAAAGGTAATGATAAGTCCATAATTATGGAAGTTGAACTTAAAGAATCAAAAGGGTAATCTCCATGGATCCTGGATAGAGTATTCTCATCCCACATAAAAGGATACTTTAATCTCTTAAAATATTGGAAAAGTTGTAAATATGGCTTAGTAAACTTTCGTAATGATGGATCTCTTAGGATTAAATTAGTTGGTTATGTGGTTATTGAGAGAGAAAACATGAAATCTAAAAAAACACTTTTTTCAATGGATTAAAACACCATATCCAACGTTTTTAATATCTATATGATGATGGAAATTAAGTGGTCTTAAAAAGGATAGTTTATTTGTTAAAAATATAAGATATGGGAAAATTCTAACAAAAGGAGGATAGACTAAAGTAAACTTATTTCAAGTGGGTGATACTAGAAAATCATTTTACATAAGTATGAAATAATAAAATTAATTACGGAATAAAGGACATGGAAATATTGTCCAAAATAAAGTAAATTTGATCCCTTAATGAGACAATTTTGTGACATTACTTTACTAATAATAGAAAGATGTTGTATTTAATTAACATTCCAAAAAGGTAATATTGTTAACTATTCGCATAAAAAGGTGAAGAATCAATCTAATAAACCATTAGATATCATTCATTTAGGTTTATATGGACCCATGAGGAATCAATCAAATAGTAAAGATAATTATTTTATTGATTTCATTAAAGGCTACACTAACACTTCTTATGTTCTGTTTATGAAGGTAATAAACCAACTCAGGTCGATATGTTGCATTACCCAATATAGCTAACTATAAGGTGAAAATAAATATAATAACCTAAATACACTTCATTTCTACTAAAAAAATAGATGAATCGTCAAATTAAATCCTGTAATAAAAGGGAACATATGCATGAGACATACAAAATCATCCAAAATTATACACTCATAAAATAGAACAATGTGAAAGCTAAAAACACCTCACCATATAGACATATTTTATCACCATCCCATCCCACTATGAAAGAAAATATATCTATGGAAATATGGAAGGACACATAATGCCCTTCTCTTTACCTATATCCTACAAAACCAAGTCTACTGATTCTTAAAGGAAAAAAGTAGGCCACAAATACTAGAGATCAGTTAGACACCAAAAAATTTGAATATAATATCTATCGATATGAATTTATTAGTTCCATCTTTAAAAAAATGTTTTTAAATCCATTTCCTTTGAAAAAACTTTTCATTAAAAAAATCTCTTAAAACACACCATATTCAAAACCAAAAGAATGTGATTATAACCCTGAATGAAAAAATATATCTAAATAAAAAATAATATCTCCAAAGATAACCAAGTGAGTATATAAAACACATCACACAAATGAAACCAATATTACGTAATATAACCTGGGAATACCACATCCATATGTCATAAACCAAGTTCTAGGAGAATCATGTTCATGAACAAAAACAATGATCAAGATCATTATATCCAGCTAAAAGGGCTATAAAACTATTTTTGATGTAAAAATACTTTAAAACCCATATCATAATACACCTAGGAATAAATTTCATAAAATATCCCCCATTTAGTTCACATAATTGAATTTTATAAATGAAACCAAATGATATTTACACAAAAGAAAAGTAAGACAGGGGAATGAACCATTATATAGAGAAACGTCCCTAAAGAGTAAGGTAAAAATTATTTACCTAGAAACCAGTGATGAGATAGGAGGAAATCAAATCCACATAAACCCATATCTATAATGATATATCCAAGGAAGAATTTAATCTCTCTAAGACACTACTGGATGAGAAATGAGCATTGAAAACCCTTTCCTAGAATTCTAGATCTAAAATCCAAGCCAAATAGTAGAGAATAGTTAGTTTAATAAATCAAAACCATGCTAATAGATTCCATAAAACCCATCATTAATGTGGCATGATATTAGAGTAACCATCCATATCAGGGTTTCTATACAATGCTTTAGAGGGATCCATTTTAATCAAGTCCTAATAACTATTGTTATAGGAATAATCAACCAAAGGAAGATGTTTTTTCCACAAAACTATGAAATCAAGAAAAAATGCATGAAGCATATCCTTAAGAATTTGAATGGTGCAATTACTCCTTCTATACATATATGGGCGATATATTGTGGTTAATTTTAGTTAGGTACCCATTATCCCTTGTAAACCATTCCAGTACCTGGATATAAATCATGGTTCTCTATCTAAAACAACTACAAAAGCTGATCCATCAAGATATATGTCTCCATCCAATGGCCTGAAGGCCATCATTTGTTATTGATTTTGATAATCCACCTTTCAAGGGGTGAGGTGGAACCCTTACAAGACTCGTAGGCATATGTATTACATGTTCTATAGTCCTTATAAGAATTCATTTCCTGTTGGCTTCAAACATTACATACAACCTGGACTAACTACATGAAACAGCTCCTCACCGGCATCTTCATCGTAAAATTAGCTCTACACCTATACAGGGATGTTTGTCTATGCTATCCCATGCATGAACAGGCTTTTCCCCGATGGAAGGTGACATACCCTTTCATTCTTGAAATCCATGTAGCTTCTGCTGTGGGGGAAAAATCCTTGCTCATCCTCCTATAAAACTTGTTCCTTGTAGGTTGTCTGGTTTGCATCTGCACCTAAGGTGGCCCAAAATCCTTGAGGTGGCCCAAAGGCCATAATGGCCCGATGTCTGGGGTGGCCCGAAGGCCTTAATGGACTTGAGGACCAAATTAGTGGCCTAAAAGCCCAAACAAGAGAAAATTCCCGGCTGCTATAGTGCCAAACAGTGCCTGCTACAGTACTGCTACAGTACTGCTATAGTACCGGAAATAATGACATCGCCTGGATTTGATCCTAGGTCTCCTGGATGCACTTAAGAGTCCTCACCAACTGGGCTGAGGCTCGTGTGCCATCAAGTTTTATGTCTCTCGAACATATAAATGCTCGATCTCTTCCAAATTCATTGTTTCCTTGATACAAAGGAAATGTGCCGATTTTATAAGTCAATAAATCATCAAAAAAATTTCATCTCTCCCACTATGAGTCTGTGGTAAACCAACATCTAAGTACATGGATATAAAGTCCCACTTAAACATTTTAATTGGTAAAGGTTACAACAATTTGGAAGGTCTCTAGTGCTCCACCTTATTCTCCTAATGATTAGGGCATCATTACATGATTCCTGTAATCAACAACTTAATCCTTAGACACTTATACTAATGTCTCAAATTATGATACATCTTGGTAGTCCCAAGCTTCAATGACCGGATAGATCAATTTCCACTATCCATTAACAATTATTTATAAGATTTCAGAATAACTAACTTACTTTAGGAGCACAAAGAAATATTGGGAGATTGAGACTAGCCACTCAAGGTCTTCCCACCAATAAATATTTTACTAAATTTTGAAAAAAATAAATATCTATTACTTTCCAAATATGAATATGATCATCAATTGATGAATAATTTTTCACACAAGATAATAACCCTTCTTATCATCCACCTATAAATACAAGTTAAAGTCATCCAAAAAAACACATCAAAATCAACTCCTCTACTAATTCCTTCAACTCTTTTTTTATTAATTTTTTGATTACTGCATCACTGAAAACATTACCTTTCTATGTTTATATGGAATATAGAAATAAAAAGTCCAAATATGCTCAACCCAGAACCTATTCCTCATGTTTAGTTCTCTCTGGGTGAAAATTTACTCTATAATATTATGATTTCAATATACAATGAACCTTTCACCAAAGAGATAGTGTCACAAAGTATTGAGAACATGCATCACTATAGAAAACTCAAGATCATAGATAGGATAACACTTCACATGAGGATGTAGTTAGGGAGACCCATAGGTCACCACTTATTTTTCTTACGTTAAAACACATCCTAACCATATACATATGCATCCATATAAAACATCATATCCAAAAAATCAATTCATAAGAATTAGAACTGGAACATAAGACAATATCAGAATTAGTTTCTCAAATGACCATTATTTTATTTTTATTCCATTCAAATTTGATACCCTGATAATTAAACTCAACCATAATAGATTCAATCTTAGAGAAGTCCTAAATGAAACATACTTAATAGCCTACTAAACCCAGGAAACCTTGGATCTAAAACATATTTCTAGGTTGTTCCTAATATATAACTACTTTAATTTTTTCAATATTCACTAAGTTTCCCCTCTTTGATATAAAATGGTCTGAAAACAATACCTATTAGATCAAAAACTCACATTAAGAGATCTTTCCATTCAAATTATAATTTAATAAATTTGTATGGATGGTGTCTAAATGATACCTATTCTCTTTCTCCAACCTAGTGTACACCAAATTATGATCCTAAAAAATTACCACAAAAGAGTCCCACAATTGATGAAATATTACATTCATCAAAGCCATAAATATTGTAGGATCATTAGTAAGACCATATGGCATAACCAAATACTCATAATTTCAATTCCGACCCTAAAAGTTTCCTTATAAATATATTCCTCTCATACCCTTAGATGATCGTACCCCAAGTGAAACCAATCTAAAAAAACCATCTGGATCCCAAAAGTTCATCAAATAGTTCATTAGTCCTAGAAAAATTATACTTTTGTATTAATAGTCGCTTGATTAATCTTTGGGTATTAAACTCAAATACTAAGGATTCAATATTCCTTCTTCGCAAAGAGAAATAGTAAATCCAAAGTTAGCATGCTAGGACAAATAAATATTTTTTCTAAATATTTTGAGATAAACATTGAGCTCCTCTAACTCAGCAGGTTTAAAGATAATATAGATATAGGATTCATCCATAAAAGAAATTTATATAAAACTTAACTTCCCTTTAGTTTAGTAACCTAGAAAAATCAATAGGAAAAATCTATGGGTACTCATCCACTATTGAATGAAGTGTTTTACTAGAATTCTATTGGATGGTATCAAGAAAAATCTTCTAAAACTCGAAATAAATCATTCCAGCCTTTTAAATAATAGGTATTACTCTTATGGGTCTAGGATCCCACTCATATTGAAAGATATGAGTCACCCCATTGAAATATAGAAACTAAACCCTTTAATGATAACAATAAATCATTGATTCAATGATTACAATCCATGTTATTTAAATATTGAGGTCAAAGATATCACTATTAGGAACTATCAATACCAAAGGGCCACCTGTTCAACGATTATTACATAGAACACAGAAGATTTGAAACCTTGTTCCTTCATTATTTCTAAGGGAGTGGAAAGATCCATCCTAAAAGGTATAAGATCCAATCATAATCCCAACATAAAAATAAACTTATATAATATAAAATAATTAAATGAACTAGTATCAAACAAATCCAGGACTATATAGGATGAAATAAGCATCTTACTATATATAGTAGTCATACCTTCTTTAGATTTTTCTTGTGGTACTTTGCTATATAAAAGAGTTTATACTCATCTCTTCCCAAATAATTATTCATTTTGTGGGTAACAACCATTTTATGAGGATAGTATCCACCACCCTGCTCTCCATTATAATGTGGTTTAAAGCCTTTGGCAAGAGTGGATCCAGCACTACTACCATGGGATTCTTTTCTATAAAAACATTGAAGATTAATGGATTGTCTATAGTGATGGAAACTCCTAGGTTCCACCACATAATCAAGTTTAACATGGACATTTTTCCCACACTAATACAAAATAACCTACTATTGTACAAAGGAATCTCCTTAAACTACCCCAAATGTAAACTAAGTACCCTTTATATTATTCCTCTTTAGGATATACAACACACTCTGGCTACCTCAACCTAAACCAATATTCCTAGCTAAACCTACCTCATCCATAGACGCGTTATCAAACACCTCATAAAATGTCAGCAGGCATAAGAGGATCATCATTGACTAGATATTGACCCTTAAACCCATCTCAAACCTCTGATCTTTTGGGTATTAATTATAAACAATCCCATTGATAGATAAAATAACTCAATGAAATGTGTAGCATAATCCATAACTAAATGCTCCCCTTGCACCAAGGTCAAATTTTCTTGAGTCTTTTCCATTGAAACATTTCAAGATAAATTTTTTTATTTAATACCTTCTTGAAATAGATCTAGGTAAGGTCATCATGCTACTAAACATGCATAGTTGAGTCCCATATAGTTCTTGTCCTTCAGTCATATAAGTGGAGAACCCCACCATTGAGTCATCTAGAGTCTTCAAGAAGTGGAAGATTGGCTAAATCCATTAAATCCACTCTTTAGATTCTTGGGTTCCCTTATTACTATGGAAGATAGTTGTATTTGTATTTTTAAACTCCAAACCATGATCCATATTTTGTATCTAGTTTCCAACACATGTCTAACCCAGAGTCTAGATTATTTGAATAACTTCTTACAACAGAGAAGTGTCTACTAGTGGTTTCTCCTAAAGAATATATCTCATAACTTCTCCTTCTTGATTCAAAAGATCTCTTCTAGGGGGATTATCTATCAAAAAATACCCCCCATATTAAATAACTATTCAAGATTATATATTTATGTTATCAAACATTAAGAGTCCATTCCATGGAAATATTCACGAGTGAAAATTAAAAAAAATACAAAGTTCATCTAAATAAACCTCAAATATCATTTCCATCTAAGTAACCCACAACCATGCATAAAGTTTGTGGAAAACCCCTGACCAAACATGGTAACACAAAGTCAAATAAAAAATTGACCTAGCTAGGAAAACATCTGTATATGCCACCCAAGTTCCTACGGTCCTAACTTTGGTCTACCATAAACCCCAAACCAAACTAACATAGTGTCATCACACTCTCTGCTGGTTATTCCATTTGTTACCTTTTTGTTATTAATCTAACCAAGTAAACTTGAAATTTAACCCAAGATAGCTTTACATAAAGTGGATATCAACACACACACACACACAAAATGCCTCATGTATACTATAAAAGAGATAAACTATCAAATTACAGCATGTAATAAATTGGTATGTAAGCATGGGACAAACAATCTAGGGAAAAAGGTTAAAACTGAAATACACAAAAAAATTCAATACCAAAGTTGAAACCATATCTTTTTATAAATATATTTCACAAAAATCCCAACCCAGTTCAAGGGTAACTGTAGGCCATGGAATCTGGTTAGATACATAATGCCTTTCCCTTTACATGTATCCTACAATACCAAATCTAAAAATGAACAAATTCAAAATTAAGTTGTGATCACTTGATATTATAAAGATACCACAAATAATATATAAAATTTCTTTCAACACGCATTTCTTGGTTAAATATTTAAATATAAAACAAGTTATTATAGCCACTTCTTTTGAAAAAAATCATAAATATCCTTTGGTTTTCTTTTAAAAAAATGCATATACAAAATCAAAAGAAATTGAGTATAACTGTGAATGAAGATAAAAAGGGAAAGAATAAAGGCATTCATATATTTGAAGATAACCAAGTGAGTATATAAAACACATAACATAAATAAAAACAATATAATTTAATCCAACCTAGTAATTCCATGTCCACATGACATAAACCAAGATCCAGGAGCACCATGTCTATGAACAACAACCCTATGCAAGATCATAATGTCCAACTGAAAGGGTTTTAAATATTTTTTTAAAGAAAAACTACTAGAAAACCGCATTTCATATGCCATTGAAAATTTCATTTCATAAAAAACACTCAAATATTTCAAATCAATGATTTTCATAAATAAAACCAAATGAGTTTTTCAAGAATAAAAGTTAATACAAGAGAAAGAACCATTATATTCTGACACATACCTCAAGATAAAGGTAAACCTTAATTCCTTAAAAACTAGTGATCGGAGAAGAATATATACAATAATCATGAACCGATATCTATAAAGAGCCCATTAAAGAAGAAGGTAATCACTATAATCCACTACTATATGACATATGAACATCCAAAACCCCTTCCTAGAATGTTATATTTGGAATCTTATACAAAGTGGATAGAATATTAATTTAATAAAGATAAACTAAGTAAATCATCCCTATAAAACCCCTCATTAAGGTAGAATTTGACTAGATTAACCACCCCAAAATGTTTTTGAGATGAATAGGAATATTGAAAAACTAAAATATTTACCAACACATTTAGTTTATTCCCACTATGACATGGTTTCCACACCTAGGAGGCCAAAATGGGGTCTTTCCATTCCCAGGCCATGAAACCTAGTTTGTTTTTTCCTATCCATATCATCTTACAAGCCTATTGTGAGTCTTGTTGGACATGGAACATATAGAAACCACAATTATACCATTCGTGTAACCATTCCCTACACTAAAAATTGAGTTCTGGTCCATTTCCCATAAGATGTCCAAGGGTACACCATGGCCTCCACCATAGTCATGTTGTGGCCCATTTTTCACCTTAAATGGTCAAAACCCTCTTTTAAGCCATTACGAACCTATAAATATCATGAGTAAAAAATTAACCAACCTAAGTCTTAAGATAAAACATACTTATGAATTGGAGGGTTCCATAATGAATCACAAGTTAGAGGCCTTATGAATATTTAAATGTTTTGGAATATGTGAAAGGAAAGAGTGTAGTTATTTTCTTAAGAAGCTCTAGAAATATAATAGAACTTAGATTACTAATTGGGAGTTTGAATATTATTTTAAGAAACATGTAATCCCAAATGAACTCATTTCACAATAAACACCTCAATATAATGGTGTAACTGAAAGGTAGATGATATGTTTGGTGGAGATAGCTCAGATGATATTGGATTAGTATAATACATCTATCTATTGTTTAAGATATCATATTGTTATAGTGTTTCTTATCCAAAACTAGAATTTTGATAGGATTAATTCATATATCTCACCTTATGAAATTTATTATAATACATCTTTAATATTTAATTATGTTTGGGTATCTGGAAGCCCTTATATTATAAAGCTAAAATGTTTAAATCTTGAAAAGTTTGAAAATCAAGGAGTTAATGTGATAGTTCTAAGATATCCTCCAAATGGAAGAGTTTATCATTGTTTTAACAAAAAAATATTAAAAAATTAATTGATGTTGCAGATGAAAAAGTGATAGAACAATTAGTGAAGAAGTTAGTCATGATGAATCATATTATAGAATTGATGTTAATATTGTTTCCACAAAAATGGTTTATGAAATACCAGGAAAATATGAAATTTTTTATGATGTTAATGTTTGAGAAGAAGATTATTTCATTTCAAGTGATGATGAGAATTCTCATGCATCTCATCCAAAGATCTGAAAGAAATTCCAAGTATAAAAAACAATTAGGGATCATATAAAGCACATGAAAACTAGGAGAACTATGAGGATAGTAACTCATAAATATTTTCACTCTCAAGATGAACCTATAAACGTTAAATAATAAAATAAGAATCAATAATGGTTTATGAAATGAATGAGAAATTTTATCAAGTATAGAATAATGTCACTTGGGAGTCAGTATCAAATCCCAAAGAGAAGAATATGAATAGAACAAAGTAGGTGTTCTGGAATTAATTGATTAGAAAATGCGATGTGGTTTGAAATAAATAAAAATTACCTTTAAAAGGTTATTCATGGGTCGAAGATTTGTATATTGATGATAATTCTTCACCAGTTCAAATAATTGAATCCATATTATTTTTCTTACTATTCCACGCTAGAGGTAATAAAATATTTTTCAAAATGATGTGAATTCTACCTTCATCGATGGTTATTTTGAATTGGAAATTTTTGTTATGAAAACATGTGGTCTCATTATTATAGAATATGATAATCATGTTTCATTATTGAAAAAGGCTTCATATGGGCTCAAAAAAGTCCCAAGAGCATGATAATTTAAGTTGTATAACTGCTTGAAATGTTCATCAAGGATGATAAAGAAGTAACTCTTGTTATTATTGGTAATATATATGACATAAAATTTATGATAAATTATGAAGAAATGTTTGAGAAGTTCGATAAAGAGATGAAGGAATTATTTTAAATGGTTATTCTTGGAGTGATGAAATACTTTCCTGGATTACAAATCTCTCAAAAGAAAGAGTACATTTTCATTATCAATAAAATATTTCTATGGAACTCTTTAAAAGTTTTAGTATAGAAGATTAAAAACAACTTTAAATACCAATTTTAGTGGGAAATTTTTTTAATATATTTACATGTAATGTATAGTAATCCTATAGAATTTATAAAGTTGATTAAAAGTCTATTATAACTCATAGATTCAATGCTAGATATAGAATATGATATTGTGCATTGTTCTATATATATAAGTGCACCAAGTGACTCCAATTTGGTGGATGTAAAAAGGATTCCCATTTATATTTATGGAATAATTGATTTCGAGTTTAAATAAGATATCATTAAAAATAATAATCTAGTTGGTTATATATATGCATATTGGTAAGATTGTGTTAATTAAAGAAGATCCACATTAGGTGGATTTTTCTTCTTGGTGAAATTATTGGGATTTTACACACTAAGAAGTAGTGTTTTGTGACATTAAGCACGTTCGATGAATAATATAAGTCATCCAATCATGCCACAACTTATATAATACGGATAAATACAGAGTTGGAGGACTTGAAAGGTAGAGTTAAGTTTTTACTTCTTCTTGGAGGTAAGAATCAAAGTTCTTTATATTTTTGAAATAATTTTATTCAATATTCTAGGATAAAGAAAATTGATATTGAATATCACTTTATCAGTGAGATTGTTGAGGGAAATGAATTCATGTTGGAGGATTTCAATAAAATATAAAATTTATAATGTGTTCACCAAGATATTTTCAAATGAATAACTCTAGAATCTATAGATAAATTTAGATATTTAAACTCATTTATCATGGGGATAAGGTATAGGGTTTTATACCAACGAGGTCATACCCTAGTGGTAAGGGCTCCTCGTTTGCATCCATGACACTCAGGTTCAACACCTCATGGAAGCGAATTTACGGGTTACTATACCAATACTATAGCAGTGACTCTAGTAGTACTGTAGCAGTTACTATTGCAGTTATTGTTCAGTACTATAGCAGCCGAAACTATTTACCCAATTTTGGCCTTCGGTCCACCAGTTTGGGCCTACAGGTCTCTAGGGCCTTCAGGTCATCAAAGGCCTTCGGGCCATAGGGCCTTCGGGTCATGTAGACCATGGAGTAGCCCAGTTCACAGAGAACATTCCCCAGATGAGGATCAGAGCAACATTAGTAGCAGCCACCAGATGTAGAGCTTACCAGATTGAAAGAATGAGAGGGTATGGCAGCCGCCATTGGGACCAGGCACTGTGCGGCTTTGTATGGGGCAATGCTAGCTGATCAGCAATGCAAGGTGGGGAGCTAAGGTGATCAATGATGCAAGATGCTGGGGAGGGGTAGTACTAGTGGGCTGGGCCTACGGGTCATGTAATGGGCATGGTATGCCTCTCGGCCTTTGGGTCATGTATTGCAGGTCATATCGGGCCTTGTGCCTTGGGCCTACAGGTCATGTATGGGTTCCCCTTCAACCCTTAAAAGGGGTATTATCCATAATAAAATAATAAAATAATTCTTTCGGGCTATTCGAAGTATGGTATGTTGTTTTATCGCCTATCTCTTCTTTTCATTGGATATTATTGTTAAAGTGGGATAAAATGACAACATAAATATTTTTCAATATTTATCATTCTAAAGTTTTTGTAAGGGAGAGAATATTTATTGGGGAGTATCCATTTATATGTGTTTCTATTAAGGGCGTAGTATATTTTTTGATAGGGTTCTTAAAAGGGGAATGTTATGATTTCAATATTTTGGCATGTGTATTTTTTTAAAGGTGGTGCCTCAGTCAAAGACCAAGGCACATTTTATTGATCAAAAGAGGAAAATTATTACAAAAGTCTAAAGGATGGAATCTTATTGCATTCCTTATGAAAAAAGGGGAGCGATTCGTCCGGAAAATCATCCAACCAGGTAACATCCTGATCGGCCCCCTTATTGCCGAGACTATCGGCAACCATGTTCGCTTCACAGAAAACATGTGTGGCAATGTAGTTGAGATCCATGAGTGAGGCAAGACATTTCATCCATCGGGATGTGAGTGGCCATGCAAGGTGCACCACTCTTTTCTAGATATCTTGAAAAATAGTAGTATAATCACATTCTATCCACAACTGCTTCCAACCTTTTCGCTTGACAAAATCTACCGCATGAATCACTCCCAACATTTCTGCTTCCAAAGATGAGGCTGCACCACACCCACCAAAGAAGCAGCCAAGAACCTTCCAAGAGAGTCTCTGAAGATGGAACCACAACCTGCTAGACCTGGATTTCCTCTAGAGGCTCCATCAACATTCACTTTGACCCATCCTGGAAGCAGATCCTGCCAGAAGACCTCAAAGGTGCGTCGAGGTTGCCTATATGATCCCTTAATCCGGAGACGTTGAAGGATCTCAAAGTTTCCAACAGAGTTGTCACAATGATCTTTCTGAAGAGTGGAAACATCCTTGATAGAAATGAGAATATGAATTTTACCTGCATTGAGACTGAATGAGAAATTATTATGCATAAAATTATTTCTATCATACCAGATTCCATGCAGGAGTTCTTCCACCACAGTCAGAAAAAGATTCTTGACTTGCTTAGAAGAGCCCCAATTAACACAAAGCTGCAAATTAGAGATGATATTAGCGGGAAAAGACCATCTCCAACCAAAAATATCAAGAGTATAATTCCAAAGAGATGCAGCTGTAGCACAAGACAAGAACAAATGATTAGCATCCTCATGGTGTTGATTGCAAAGATGACATCTCGAACAAAGTGAAATCCCAAATGATTGAAGACACACTTTTATTGGGACTCTATTATGGGAAATACGCCAAATATGAGTAAGTCTCGATGGATTAATCCAAGGTTTGTTAAAAGCTTTCATCCATAAAAAATTAGAGACATAATTGGTGAAGTTGTTTTGGTAGAAGCTTTTGGAATCAAGGACTCCATTAAATGTAGGTTCCCAAATGAGGAAATCATCCATGTTAGTAAAGGAGTAATTTTCAATGATGTGACTGCTTTGATATGGAAGGGAGATGTTATGGGAGTTAACAACATCCCTAAGAGTGGATTTGGTGTTTCCAGGAGTAGTGGTGGGAGTCAGAATGGAGATTAGAGGGACATCGGTCCAGTTTCCCATCCAGAAATTCAGAGAGAAATTCACACTAACCATCCATCTAGAATTTTTCATGATGATAAGGAAAGAGAGACAAATGGATGACCAGATGGAAGAAGAAATGTACCCCAAGTTACCATTTCAAATTCTGGTAACAAATCTTTTCTTGAGGAAGTCCAAGGAGTCAGAGCTGTTATAAATCAGATTCTAAGCCAGCTTAGCCTGAAGAGCGCCATTGAAGAGTTTAATATTCTTAATACCAAGACCACCCTTTTGAAGGGGTTTACAATACGTGACCCAAGTTATGGTGAAAAGTTTCCGTTCAACTGTACTACAAGTCCAAGCAAAGTTTTTATTGAAGACGTTATAGATGAAATACTATTTATGAAAAAAATCCAAACTGTAATTTGAATGATTTTTATTTTGAAGATGAAATACTATTTATGATATGATGGATTTTTTTTCAAGTGGTATCACATCATCAAAAATGTTTAAGATGTTCAGGTTTTGAGGTAATATATCACAGCTTTGTTATGGATATCATGGTATTATTTATTCAATGTTCTTATTTCCTACATCAAATTAACTCATGAAGTTTTATAATTACTAAATGGAAATACATTTTTAAGTATTTATAAATTTTTAGTTATTTATGTTCCATGGTTGAAAAAAAATCAAGGGGGTATTGTTGAGACCAAGAGGTGTTGTGTTGATTTTGTAAGGATTTGGTGATAAAGGTTGAAGTGGATGTGATTATTTTTATTGGATTTTGTTTAAAATACATAACTCATGTTAAAACTCATATTTTTTTTGAGGTGAATGTGTTTGAAGATAAATTTATATTATGATTAAGTAGATTTAATGTGATTAAATATCATGGAAGAATCCTTGATTAAAACTAATTAAATAGAGTGGAATAACGAGTTCCACACCGCAAAAATTGGTTTTTTGTTGTATAATTTTTTAAGGTAGAAGTATCGTGCCACAAGTTCTATATCACATCATGGAATTAAATGAGAAAGGAGGATCATGCGTCAACATATTTTTCACTATGTAGAGATTTTGAATTACGAAGTGGGATGAAAAATGGTCAAAAGGACCTCCTATTGTGGAGTAACTAACAACCCAATAGAGAAGGCTCGATTAAAAGGCTCCATGTTGTAGTGAAGGTCCAGGATGCAATACTTGAGAAGATATATTACATGTGTTCTAGGAGAATTTGGGCCCTCTAAACAATAGTTCATATTCCAAACCTAAATCAAGAGAATATAAGAAATACCACGCCACAGTGAATAAATCATACAAAATAGGATGCAAGGTCATTTTTTTGGTTTAGGTCAATTTGAGACCTATATGTTGTAGTATGTATCTTATTCCATAATATGTTTAAATAGTTATAAATTAACTTTTTTAAGAAACTTTTTTATTCTGTAATTGAGGCTCCCACATCATGATTTTGGAATTCTAAGAGGATTGAAAGAAGCATGTTGACTTGGTTTCAAATTAAAATTGTAGTTGTTATTCCATCATATTCTAACTGTCATTATGAATTTAATAGTCAACATTTATATGGTAGATGAACAGAGGGTTGTGATTGATGAAGTGGGTTTGAATTTTAAATTTGAATGAAAATATGAATTAGTATAAGTATTTTCTACTTCGTATATTTGAGATGTGTCAAGATTGAAAAGAAATTAGATATAAGTTTAGAGAGGGAAGAAGAAGATGTTCTAGATATGTGAAAAACTATGAATATTCTATGATTATCCAAATAAGAATAATGGAATTAAAAAAATCATAATAGTTGTGTTCAAGTTTTTTTCATACGAAGTGAAGAATAAAATACTTCCTATACAAGTTTGAATGAGAATCTATACATTTTTCATGCAGTTCAATTAGAGTGGAAGTGGAAGATTTCAGTAAACTCAAAAACATACATGAAGCCTATTTGGTTGAAGAATTTTTTTTAGTTATCCAAATATTTATCATTGTAATGTGTATGATTAACATGTGTGTGAGATGCACTCAAGCATAGTCGAGAGACCTGAAAACACAGGTTTCAAGGTTATATGATACTTTTTTATAATCGCATGATGATTCTAGTGGGTAATGTTATCCTAGAGGAATACATATTATACTAAGGACTTGCCTTCCCATATTGAGAGGTGAAAATCATAAATCCGTTGTGTTCCATTGTATTGGTGTATGTTTTAGTTTGTTTCAACACTCATCACTACATTCTAATAGGTGTAAAAGGTTATTTAAAAATAAATATAAAAATATTATTGATCCTAAAGTTTTTCTATAAGTTGATTAAGATATAATTATATTCAATTATTCAAATATCTATAGTGTGTATCATCAAATTTGGTAGTTTTTGTATAATTAATCCATCCTTTGAACTAGTTCATACCATATTAAATTTCTTTCCTTTAGACTCTCATGTCTATGAAAATGTTAATGACAAGGAATATATCTATTAGACACATTATTCTAATATAAATTTTAGATGTATCAGGATAAATATTAATGATTTTCAGGTTTTAAAGGGATAGGATTTGATACAAATTGTTAGGTCCCAACCAAAATAGTTGATTTTCTAGAGGGGGGGGGGTAAATGGACTAGTCTAAAAATATTAAAAAAATTATGTCAGAGTAAACATGAACATTCACAATTTATACAACAAATAAAATATGAACATTGTGATTTTTAGAGTAGTTTGGATAAAAGTGATCATATTCCGACTATCACTTTTATATAATTTTAAATATAAATGGTGTTCACTAAAATACCTAAATTTTGTAGAGGATTTACAACCATTAAATAATATAAATTTTCTATTGGATCAATAACCATACAACAATATTGACTTTTAAAGGTAATTCCTAACTTGTTACAACACTACATTTTTACTCAGAGTCATAAATCAAACATATATTTTGAAAGGTGTAATAACCCAACAAGAAATATGATTCTGTAAGGGAAAGTAATAAACCAGAATAAATTTTAACTATAGATGAAAGGTAGAAATAATTAATAACACAAACATAATAACTAGTTGAAGAAGGAAATAAAGAAATGTTGGCACTATCTTGGCCTATCTGTGATAAGTTTTTCAAGAAAGATAGTATTTATTATGAAGTATTTTCTTCTTTTTTAGTTCACACTTTGATAATTATTCACACATGATCACTTATAAGTTCATGTTCACATAGTTATATTGAGTGTGAGTTTTTTAAAAGGGGTGTAATCATTATAGCTATTATTATCATTGCCATTTCTCAGTGATTTGACCTACAATAAAAAATTATTTTTTAAATAATTATATGTAATATAAAATGGTTAATATAATTTATAATAATAATATTATCAATATCCAAATTATATTACATGATTAATGGTCAATAAAAAACCATAAATACATCTTTAAATAATTTTAAAATAGCATCCATAAAATAGTGAAAATATTCATATTTATTTAATATTTTCATAGAAAATCACTATAAAATTTCGTTTTTACTAATAATTTAATTAAATTTGAATAATCCCATAAAATACGCATTACATTTTTCTTTTTTAATATTTAGATTTTAAATTAACATTAATGAAACATGCATTGAAACAACAAAGAACAATTATAATCTAAAATACACTATATTTATTTCCCTAAAAATAGATAAGTTTTATTATTTTCATACATAAAGTTTTTTATAATATTTTAATTTCATAAGATATTTTGAATCTATTAGAAGTGATAAAAACATATGATAAGAAAATTTGAAAGGTATAAAAATCCACATCAGATATGAATATCCATGAAAGATAATGATTTTCATAAGAAACACTGAACTTCATAGGATAATAAAATTTCATAATATATTCAATTCATTAAGATATGAGTTTTAAAAGATTATAATCAGACTCTGTAGATAGAATATTTCATAAAATTGAAAAACATGTTAAAATATATTGTAAGATATAGACAATTTTCATAAGATAAAAAAATCACATAAGACATTTTCAATCAACATATGAGAGGAAAAATTTCATATGATGTAAATCTATAATTCATATGAAATAAAAATCTATATATGAAACAATACAGTTTTTTATTAAACAAAAAATTCATATGGAAGAGTTTTTTAAAAATTTAATACTGTAGAGTTAAAAAATATTTAGTTAATTATTTCTTATATTGATGTAGATTTTTATCATAATAAATTCCTAAGAAACAAGGAAAAAATTGAGATTATTTAAATAAACAATAAAAAATCCACGTTATTTCAACATCATTCTTTTCTTTAAAATGCAATGCAAGATCCATCAAGAAAATCCTTTGTTCATTTCAAAACTCATGGTAGAAATAAAAAATTATTATTTTTCTAAATAATTAATTTATAAAATAAAGTTAGGGAATATAATTAAGGATTTTAATTATCAAACTATATAAATATATTGAGAAATTTCAACTCAGAAATTTCCATTTTTGGTAATTACCAAACCAAAGAAATTAAAAATTGAAAAATCATCCCCCTTTTTAAAAAATTCAAAAATATTAATTATAAAATTAAAATTTTAAATATGTTTAAGATATTTATTTTCAGATCTTGGTTATGATTCTTCCATTTGTGTGTTCATCTAGATTAATTTTTGGTCTGTTATGTATCCATTAACTGGTCATGACCCCTCTGTGTTTCCCCATGTTCCGATTTTCCAAAGGAAATCTGCCTCTACAATCAAAGACGATGGTGGAGGCTCCTTGATCGAAATATGATAATGAGATGTTACCTTATAATATCATATATTCCTCATTGGATATAATTTACTTGTTCAATTATCACTCATATATCTACAAAATGTTTGTCGATCTAATTTTCAACACTATCTTGAACTGTACGCCCGTTAATTACGCTGTTTACTACCACAATAGGGTGGATACCTATGGTCGAAGCTAATTAGGTTGTTAGTTATGTATAGAATCTGTAGATGTTGGGAATTTTTTTCAACTATAAGTTATCCTCTGATCACATGATTTTCATAGGTCACATTCAAACAAAATCCTTATTTTACTCCTAATGTAGCACAGTTGCTGACCAGGGATGTCTCTCAATGAGAAAGGGTGGTGAGTATCAATATCCTAGTACATTTTAATTTTTAATTTGTATTATAAATTTTGAAAGTATCCAATGTTATTTTATTTAGTTTTTAAATAAATATAAATTAGAAAAGGAAAAGGACATGAAAATGCATAGAGTAAGGCTGCAAGAAATGTAAACGGGCCTTAGGATGAATGGGTAAGAATATTCATCGATCGAGTGAATAAACTCACTCAAACACCTAGATGTAATTGAATAAAATACTTCCTACCAAACCGCACAACTCCAATTGTATAAAGTGTAGCCCAAAATTGAGGGAGAAACTTTTATACAGTGGTGGAATAGTGTGATGGTGTTAATGAATTACAGATTGATAATTTCCTCCTCCACATTCCACTTTAACTATTTCACTAGATTTAGAGAGGATATTCATTGATAATTAAACACATAATCGAAATACCATCACTGTGATTCACCCTTGGACCACCTGCAATGGGATTCCTCTCCATGATCATGAAGATAGAATACACTTGGACATAACAAAGGATATAAGCACAAAAAAATTGAGGGGGAAAATAACAACATAGTCAATTGAAAGAAGAATATAATGAAAAATTAAATTATAATATACAGAAAGAAAGAAATTACAATGGAGGGAAAGAAACCTAATTGGTATAGGATGAATGTTTTTACAGGGAGAGGGAAATAGGTATTTAGAGAGATCAGGTGATGCATTACCTTTATCATTATAGTCAGTGTTGATTCTAGATATATTACCATAGATGGGTGGATATCATGTGCTGTAGTGAAAAATATAGATTAATTCCACTAACACATCCTCTCCCCATAATCGGGAATGAATTTATATTGTTTTTAGTGTTTCATGGAGGTTGTTTTATGTATTGGAAATTGGAATGAAAACTAGGCCTTAGTAGTGGGCTTGGGCCTTGATCATCAAACTTTAGGGAGGTGGTTAGGCTTGCATCAGATGGTGGATCAGGCGGAAATGTATTATATAGTAAGGAACTTCAGTTAGGATTTAGTGATTTGGCATTATCCATGGTAGTGTTGTATCATCCATTAATGAAAGTTTTCATTGGAGCTCATCAGTAGAGCATAACTCCTCTGATATTTATAGACGAGGGTGGTGCTTATTGGTCTGGTTGTTTTTTCTTGAATAGTCTCATTGTGATATTGGTTTGGACATATGGAAAAGGATAGTGGAAAGGCACAGAAGGGTGGAGGTGGTCTTACGGGTGCAGCACACTATAGGAATACCTACCATGTCATGGTAGGTTTAATGGGGGGAACTCAAAGTCTATTGTAGTGATAGGGATAGGTGCAATAAGGTGGAAAAAATACGATAAGTAGCTTACTGTTAGTGTGCTAATAATGAGGTGGTGGCTGAAGAGGGGGATCATGATCAATAAATTTTGTTTATGCAGTTATCTTTAGGTATGCTGTGTAGGTATACCTACCATGAAAATAGTGTATGGTATGGTGGAAAATTGACCATGAGCATTGATATTGGTAAGAATATTGAATATTCTAGGGTCACTTGCATCCCCTATAAAACATCAACCTTTAGAACAAAAATAATTAACTTTTTTCAAAGTGAAGTATTTAATTCACTATATAATTTAGTATGAGGAAATTACCTTCCTAATAATGGCATCATAAATTAATTCAATGAATGAATATATCGATAAAAATAATTAATTTTACCTTTAGTAATTAAGTTCCAAATTATCAATAGTCACAAGAGGAATTGTTTCCCTTAAAATTAAATTAAATGTAGGGGTATATTTAATGAGTAAAATATAAAAATATAGAAATTTCTATCTCAAATCACTCCCCTAAGAATACACTACTTCACTCTAATGCAATTTGTCGTTAAAATCAAATCATTCAAAAATAAAAAACAAATAAATATCATCCAACCTAAATTAAAAGTTAATATCTGTAGTTCAAACAAAACAAGGATTCTTCCAAAGTTAGAAATATTATCATCAAATGTAAATGTAGTCACTACATTATTTCAATTAATTTAAATATCTAGTTTAAGATTGGATTAAATTATATTTATTTGGAATCAAAATTTTAACAAAAATAACATCCATTTATCCCTCTTTATTATGTCTTTTAAACCACAATTTGATTATCCACTTTACTGAAGAAATTGAAATGGATGCGTTATAAGTTACATTCCCCTATTTCAATGGGTTCAATATTCCCCTCACCTAAATGGACTCATTTTTCACAGGGCCCCGTATTTCAATTTAACTTTACTAAACAATTTTTTTTTCAAAATACTATGTATAGAACTTATTAATATGGATTTATTTAATTACATTAAAATACCTAGTGCCTTTATCTCAGAGATACATTGTGGGTTCCAAAATTCATAATTTCATTCCAGTTTAAATGGGTGTATACCATTTTCATTTATTTTTTCTTCCTAATGTTTTTTTTCTCACATAGGTAATGTTTCCTAACATAAAGTTTAAAAAAAATTTGTCTTAAAGTTGTTAAATTGATTCCACCCAAAACATTTCACTCGCTCTCTTTCCCCATGTTATAATAACAATGTTTTAAAAAATTTGTGATGAAATCACTCAAAAATCACATAAATACTCACAATTTTAGAACCCATGAATTGAATAATTATAGAATTATATTTTTAAACTTGGTTGTTAATAAATTAAATTCAAGAAAAGGGTAAAGAAGAAAAACATAAAACATTAAAAAAGGTTGTGTACAAAACTACACATTTTTTTAAATTTATAAGAAAAAAACTAGAAAAAGTATGTAAATATTCCTTTTTTTAAATTTTTTAGATTAAAGTAAATGATAAGTATAAATAAGATATTTAATGTATTTATACATATAAAAACTTTTTTCATATGTTTTATATTTGACATTTTTTATGTATTTTTTATTAATTAAAAACTTGAAGAAAATAGTGAACAAATATTTTTATTTATAGATTCTAAAACACTAACTAAAAATAATTTAAATAACTACTCTAATATGTATAATATCCTTCCTAAAAAATTATGTATCGCTATCCATTTAAGTTCCATCAAAATGAACTTAAATTCCAATGAACAAATAGTGAAAATTGACATATATAGCTTGGCAGTTATTGTCCAGAAGGTTCAAGGAATGATATCCCCTAGGTTCTTATTATGGATAGGCTTGAACTAGCCTCATATATAATTTACCCTCAGGTAAAAACTGAATAAAATAAAATAAATTGTTACAAAAAAATATAAAAATATAAAAGTACAAAAAATAAAAACAAAATAGTATGGTAAAAAGTATTGGTTTTAACCCCCCAATAGGTGTTTTAGATAGAATATCCAAAATGAGACAGTCTATTGACTATCCCCAATCAGAAAGGGATGAGGTTTTGTGATTAGAACCACCCCCATATGGTTTCTTATGAATCTATATATCTTTACTTCTTAGAGGTTCCCTTAAAAAAATTATTGTATGTACAACCCCTAGTAAGTTTTGTGTGTCTTATAAAATTAATGTGATAGAATCAGGTGTAGGTTATCTACAGGTTCTACAACATCTTCTGTGGGTTCCTTTTCTTTTGAATTTTCTAATTTTTCAACTTGAACATCTTCAAATAATGGGTATTTGATAATTTAATTAAATTGAAAATAATTATAATAAGTTAATCAAAAATTAAATTTTCTCCATTCACATGTAGTATCTCTCTCTATAACTTCATGACCATCATCCAATGGGAATACTTCTAGTTTTTCCTATCCCCCCTCCATTTGGTGTTCAAATTGAGGGTGAGGGAGTATTATCTTCACCATAGGTCCATGGAATTCTTCTTCTTGAGTATACACTTCCATAATGGAATTTTCTTTTCTTACTTCAAAAGAAGAGTTAGGTAATCTATAAAAATAATATTCATCTTGTTCCTTCTTTTCATTATCCTAGTCAGTCTCATCCCTAATTTCGAATAGCTCCAGTTTCTCTTGAAGGGGTATGAAAAAAGTTCATTATCATCTAGGATAAGTATCAATTGGGATGAATTTTAAAAATTAAAATTAGGGGGTAACTAGTTAATTCATTATATGAAAACATAGAAAAAATTAGTATAGTTTAGTGAGGACTCCCACATGATTTTCATCCTCTTTTTCAATCTCTTGGGGAAATTCATCTTTGATGTTTTATTATATTGAGGGTGGTAGTATTGGGAATTATATATTCTATTCAAATTTAATATCATCCAATTATTCTTTTCCATCATCCCCTAGGTCTTATATCAATTTCATCGAATCGGTAATTTCATTTACAATTTGAGGTGAATAAGATGATAATTGGTTTTTAATAAAATCATAAAAAGTAATGTTTAAAATAAAACCCCCCTATAGGGTTTTAACTTTGAATCTCTTAGCCCGGTACACTAGCTCTGGAAATATTTTCTCAATGTTGAATAGGGGAAGATACTATGAATATAAAAAATCACCCTCCTCTCCATGGATATCTTTGTTGGAAAATACTAAGGTCTCTAAATTTTTAGTTTCTTATTGATTCCCTTTCTTCATGAGTTCTTGAAGGGTGGTGGCTATTTTAGATTTCATACCTTTTAATTCCTGAACCATTCCTCTATGTTCATGTACTTGTTCTTTCACATTAAAATCCATCAAAATTGATGAGTATATCTGAATTTCCTCTGATGTAAGTTATTCTTCCATCTAATTGTGTGGGGAATGTGATTTGGATGGTTTTTGGATTCATTTATGAAGAATTTTCCATCCTCCCACCCATTGGTTTATACCGAAGGTTGTTGTTCGTACTTCCATTAAGATTCAATCTTTTGGGATTCCTATAAGAATATGAACTAGCCATATGGGTGAGAATCAATTAAATAATTCTCTTAGTAAAATATTTTATCCTAGGTTGAGAAAAAAAGGTAAAGAATAAAAAACAATGAATGATAAAAAAATAATAAAACAAAATTTATAGTTGTGTAAAAGATAGTGGAAACTCCTCATTTCTCCCGGGTTATTCAGCCAAGTTGATCAGGTGATTTTCATGGGTTTTGGTCCAATAATAATGTCTATTTTACACCAAATATATCCCAATAGATGACTATGGTCTTATCTCAAGATGAAATGGTTGGGATTCTCACTATCCTAGTACTTATGTATTTTTTTGTTTTATTAATTTAGAATGAATCCAGAGTTGTTTGTTTTATTTTTAATAAAATAGATAAAAGAAAGGGAAAGGAGGGGAAAATTAATAGAGTGAGGATTCAAGAAATTAAAAATTTACCTAGGATGAAGTCCAGTGATATCTATCATAATTTAATTTTGTTCTAAATAATATAATTCAGTAATTAGGTTCAATAAAATTCACCTATTCATCCTATACTATTTTATTTGGTATGAAACCTCTAATCTTATGAAGAGATCCTTAATAAGACTATCCATTTAAAGTATTCTCCTCGTTTAATGTGTAAGAAGACCCCTTGATCAAGTGAATGAACTCACTCACACACCTGGTATAAATTTTATATGATTCTTCTGATCAAATCACATGACTCCAATTGTGTGAAGTGTGTCCCAAGATAGAAGGAGTATTTCTTTTAAAATGGTTAGAATAGTTCTATTATGTTAATTGATTTCAGAGTGACAATTTCCTCCTCCACATTCCACTTTCCCTACCACAGTAGAATAAGAGAGGATATATATGGATAATTAAATGCATAATCTCAAGAGAATCACTATGATTCCACCTTGGACCACCCAAAATGTGTTATATATCTATGATCATGGAGATATAAGGCATTGAGACATCTCAAAGGGGAAAATAAAAATTAATTGAGGAGAAGAAGAACAAAATGGTTAATTTAGAAAAGAACAAAATGAAAAGATTAAATTACAATATCTAGATAGAAAGAAATTATAATGGAGGAAAAGAAACCTAACAATAAGGGGTCAAAAAAATTTATTGGGAAAGAGTAAGAGGTATTTATAGAGAAAATTTTAGGTAGAAACTTCTTTCTTATAGTTAGTGTTAATGTGGGAGCTATGACTTCTACATGATAGATTCTTTTTACTGAAGTGAACAGTTGAGATTAATTTTAATAACATTTCCTATCCAGAAAATCATAAACAGAATTAGTTATTTTCTAGTGGTTCATAGTGTAAGTTGTATATGATAGAAATTGGGAATGAAAATTAGTCCTTGGCTATGGGATTTTTCTTGGATCATCAACCTTTAGGTAAAAGATTAAACTTGTAGAACAACGTGGATAAGGTGGAAATATCTTCTCCAGCAAGGTAGTGCGTTTAGGCTTTAGTGGTTTGGCTTTATTTGTGGTGGTTCGGCCTTATCCATTAATGGTGGTAGGCAGTGGATCTCTTCTGTGGTCTATGGATCCTCCAGTATTCACTGGTGTGTGAAATCCTTGCCGGTTGAAAAGTTTCAGCTGAAATGGGTTTATGAAAAAGTGGGTGTGGCCATATGGAAAAGGGAAGTGTAATGGCAAAAATGTTTTGAGATGTTCATATGGTTTCAACACATGGTACGAATACCTAACCTATCATGGCTAGGTGAATGGTGGTAACTCACCATTAATTGGGTTGATTGAAAGAGGTATTGTAAGGTGGAAAAAACATTCAGTGAGGAGGTCATCATCAGTGTCCCAAACATGAGATAGTGGATAAAGAGGGGTCCAATGATCATTATATTTTGTTCATATGATCATCTTTTAGTATGCATGGTACGTATACTTACCATGAAAATAATGTGTGGTAAGGTGGACAAGTGATTGTGAGCAGTGCTCAAAGTATATATTGTGATTGTGGCATGGTCACATTCATCCATTCTAAATCATCAACCGACGACAGAAAAATGATTCGAATTTTTTATTAAAAAGTTATTTAATTTATAGTATAATTTAGGATGAGGCAATTATATTCCCCAACATGGCATAATAATTTAATTCCATGAATGTATACATAAATAAAATTCATTAATTGTCCATTTAATAATTAAGTTCAAAATTATCAAAACTCACAAAATCTATTGTTTTACCATATAAATGATTTAATAGTATGGGTATCTTAAATGAATAATAGGTAAAAATATATAAATTTCCATATCATGTCATCCTTATTGGTATTTGGTGGGATATTATGTGTGTGACATAAGTCTTATCATGTAAAAAAACAGAGGCATCCCATGTTCTCCACGAGACAACTTACACCCTATATATAAGGAATCTAAGGCTTGACCCCTCTGGAATATTATTCTCATCACATAATGAAACTCATGTTTTTGTTGTGTGAGGAATCAAACACTCTTTATTCCATGAAACATATGCTCATCATATAAGGCTTCCTAAACTCATCACCTAAGGCATCTCATGATCATCACATGAGGTAGGACTTGGCCTCATCACCCATTACCAGAGTATTGGAAGAATATTGTATAATCATTGCATACACTTCTTTGAATCATCACCTAAGGTACTCTAGGCTCAACACCTAGGGCTTGGATTTTAATTCATTAAGAGAATTCATGGGTTTGAATCCATGTGGGGGTGTTTCACATATTTAGAGTCCATGGAAGATTTTCCCATATACGCTCGTCGTATATGGTTTGATCCCATGTTTAAAGTCTTATGGGTATGTTTCATATATTTAGATTCAATTAAAAACTATCAATGATTTTCTCATCGTGTATAGTTTGTCCACGTGTTTAAATTATTGTTGGTATGTTTCAAATATTTAGAGCCCAATGCAGATTATCCCTCATATTCTCATCATGTATGGGTTGATTACTAGTTTAAAGTATTGTGGGGATATTTCCCAAATATATTCATCATGTACTATTCCAAATATATGTTAATGTCTCATGTTGGTTCCGTAGTTAAGTGGGGAACTCAGATTTGGATGGTGAGAGGTTTTTTGTGCTTTAAGAATATCTAGAGTTTTCACCACTATGGGAAAGTGGATTTGTGGTAGTATTGGAAGTTATGATTAAACCTCAAGGAGGAGTACAACATACCCTATTAGGTGATAAATATTAAAACCCATGTAGTTAAATTTTATAGTTTTAGGTTGTGGGACAGGACTGGTCTATGAGTTTAACATCACATGGTAAGGATTATTGTGTCATGAAAGGAGTAACAACAAGGGATTATATAGAGATTATTCGTATGGCATCTTGAGTATTTGGTGGGGAGTCTTATTATTATCACATGAGAAATATTTTACTCACCACATAGTGTAAGTATATGATTTAAAATCATGTGTTGAGGATGTTGTTCTATAGTTTAATGTCATCTGACTAGGATGTCAGTGCTATAAGGTTTAAAGACTTATAGAATAGACGTTGTTTGGGGATTATGCATGGATCCTCCCATGTGATACTAAGGATAAATGGTAGTGTGTGTAAAACTTATTCATGGATATTTCATGAGTGCTACTAAGGATTAGTGGTGGTATGAGAAGGAGTAATGCATGGAAGCTACCCAGGTGAAGAAAAGGATCAATAGTGGTTTCTATGGGGTATACACATGGAATTTTCCAAACTGTAATAAAAACATTGTGAAGGAATGAGTGGGGATTAGATGTAGAATATATCTGATAGATTCTAAGAAGTAGCGATGGTAAGAGTGGTTCTTACGCATGTAATCTACCTAGGTGATGCTAAGGAGCATTAATTGTATGATTAAGGCTTACACATAGAAGGTGGTTGGGTTCTGATAGGGAGTAGTGGTGGTAGAAGTAGGGATTAATAGAGTATGATACTTCAGTGTTGCTAAGGAGTATTTATGGTATGAGTGAGTCTTACACGTGGAATCTTCCTAGGTTCTACTAAGTAGTAGCAATGTTATGAATGGGGATTAATCATGAAGGATTCATAGGTGATGCTAAAAACATTTAAGGTATAACAATGTCTTAAGCATAGAATCCACCTAGGTTATGCTAAAGAGAAATGATGGTATGATCTTTCCTTATATTTTGAAGTTGCATACGTGTTGCTAAAGAGAAATGAAGGTATTAGTTAGGATTAGGTGAAGATAATGATCAGGTTATACTAAGGAGTAGTGATAGTATGATAGGGCCTAACAATAGTACGTTTCATAATATAATGGGAAAATACTCATACATTCCACATGAGCCATATTATGTAAGGAATATCATGCACATGATAGGAAGGAAGCATAGGGTTTTCATTTAAGGCATTCATATATGGTAGTATAGGGAAAACTGTAGTTTAACATCATGAATCAAGGATGTTAGGCTACAAAATTTAATTTCATAGACTTAGGATTTTTTTTGGGTGTTAAACATTTAGTTTCCTATTCTTTCTTTTTTCTTTCAGGTCATGAGGGAATCTAGCACCACTTTTGAATTGAATAATATGATTAAGTCTTACACGTTAGGAGGAGGCACTTGGGGAGTAAAAAAGAGTCCATCACTATATAGATAAGCATAAGGTGTTGGAAGATTGAGATAAGACCGATAAAAGGGGATTCTTATGTATCCTTATAGATGGGATTATAACCCAAATAGTTTGGTTCCACATAACATGATACATTGTAAATTTTATGGTCATGTGAAAAAAATACCATTGTGGTGCCTTTTAAGATCATGTATTCATGGTCAGAATATGATCCTTTTACGGGAATGTGTCTAATACCTATTTTCTATGCAATTAAGAGTCATATCGTTGGCACTATGATTGTTATTTCATGCTCATTGCATGAGTAATATTATGCCAGAAACATAAGAAATATCATTCTTACCACATGAGGCATCCTATTCTCGTCACATAGGGTAAACTACAATTTAAATTATTATATCATGGACTACTGGGTGAATTATTCCTCGAAATGGATGGTGTGGGACTTATAGTGAAGTATCCCTTTATGGTTCAACCACATATATGATTCACGTTGTTGGATTTTAGGAATTTTTTAATGAATATTTAAACTCAAGGTATTTAATAAAAACAAGAGTAGTATCTCAAATCATGGTGTGACGAACATATCAAGAGAAATATCCTGATGTGGGGTGTTTAATTGAGCCAAGAGGAGTATGTCAACTCATTGTAATGTTTGGGATGGGAGGTGGAGTGTATATGTCCAAACCAAAAATGTATCTGACCTATCTTAAAAAGTTCATAGTTTAACTCTCCATATTTAATGGGGGTCAGTTATAGTAAAGTAAAGTATCAGGATAGTGGTCTTGTATCATTGCTAAAAATTAATCCTAAGGGGGGGGGGGTTGGGGTTCGGCCCCTATAATATAGACTAGAAGGTGCTAAGGTAGGAGATCTAGTTGACTTGTTTCATACAAATCAGGTTTCTCATGATGCTCAACTTTCACAAAAGTGTTTTTAACAAAATAAAGGACCCAAATGAATGTGGATAATTTTGTTTTTTGAAACATTAGAGTTTCCTAAAAAATTGAAATTTAGATTTTGTGTGAGGATAAACTTTAAAAAATGTGTTCAGTGAAAGGAGGGATAAAAAATATTATTGATAAATGTTTTTCATAAAACATTAGAGTTTCAAAAAAATGACTATCGTCAGGCATGTCCATCTTATGAAAATAATTTTATTGAAAGATAATAGTTTCTTGAAACATTCTCTAACAATATCTCATACATGGAAGGAATTGCATGGAATAATTCATGGAAGTTTATTCAATCTGGGAGATATCTAACTTGAATTCATGAAACTATTTAGAGTGTCACAAATTGAGAGAGTGATGTCACAACAGGTCAAGTCTTCTATGAAATGACGAATTGAGGGGGTATATATAAGTAGCAGGTCCATCAAAAGATAAATTTCATGAAATATTTTCATCTTCATGAATGTTTATGCTTTGTAGTGATACATTGAATGAAGGATTTCCTTCTTAATAAAAGTTTTATTTTCAAAGTGATCCAACTTCATTTGCATCACTTTTGAGTTTTGTGAAATTTTTTACATTGTTCCAAGATCACAATGTGTTGATAATATTTACATACTGTTAATCCCACAATATATAAATTTTTTTCATGAAATAATAAATAAAAATATCCAATCCCATTTGATTCATGCTCAGTGTGAGAAACATGAGTCAGTAGAAGGATGGTCACTTGCATGAGTGTACTAGAAAGGGGTAGATATTTTGGGATCAGAATGAGTCATCGATCACATTTGGGTACCATGAAAACTATCTTGGTATGGTTCTTATATTTGGGTTTCCTTCTAAAATATAGGATGTATGGGGTTGAAAAATTAAGGGTATTATAATTATACATGAGCAAGGGGAAACTAGAATGATATAAATTGTAACCTCAAGAGTCTGTACCAATAAATGGAAGTGGTAGGTTAGTTGAGGATAACCATTGACTATGTTCATAACATAGGTTTCACAACCATTTTTATGAATATTTATCCTCTGATACATGTTCCTTGGATGAGAGGTGAGCCTATTTTGGCCATGTTCTATCACCATTTGGGATTCCATTTCTGAATGATGGAGGTGGATCCTTTAGGTCATGTGACCTGGAAAGGAGGTGAACCTATTTTTTTCATTTTTTGTCACCATATAGGATACAGTTCTAAAATTATGTAGTTGGATCCTCTCTGGAATGTGTTCGGGATAGGAGGCAAGCCTATTCTGTATTTGTGGCATCACAATAGGGGGTCGTTTGGACACCAAATCTGGGTTTCGATCCAGATCATGGGGACACAAAGTGTTTCATTAAAATATAAGGATGCTCAGGGAGAGTTAAATCACTATTATAGTTTCACCATAATTCATATTGTATAGTAATAATTTAATTATAAACAAACAAAAAATTTATGAAAATGGGGGAAAAATAAACACTAATCGGATGAAATTCATGGGATCATTGATCAATTGTGATTCACAAAAGAGAGGATTAGTCTCCAAAATTTCTTAATTTTGGGTCATATATCTTTGAACAAGGGGAAATCATTTGGTTGTTTTCATATAGGACCATAGGTTGTTCTTTTTAGGGTTATGTGATAAGTAAAAATAGGGGCACTACAGTTTACAGTCATGTAGCAAGGTCCGAGGGGTGCTATAATTTAAGGTCATACAAATTGTTCCATAGGGAAGTGAGGATTATATACAAGGATAAATAAACCTGATTTGAATGGGAGGGCTCATATGGGTCCAATTAAAGTACAAGAAACCACACCATTGGGAGATAAGTTTGTGACTGGGTATGAGATATTAATTTCAAGATTCACTATGTATTTTCACATGGGAATAAAGTCCCATGAGTTTTTATAAAGCGATGTGGTAGGAGACCATAACTAGAAGGGGAATCTTCTCATGTGAGGATCACAACATCATGTATTTTTATGTTGTCTAGTGAGGATATGCACAATTTATTTTATCATCTTAATTTAAAGAATGTTGGATGTGTAGTCTAATTTCATACGGTGAGGATGATGATATGAAAAAACTGGTGAATTATTGCCTTTATCTTTTTTTTAAACAAAATGGCTCTGTGAGCATAGCCATATTTTTTTCGTGGACTAGTTGAGATTCATATGGGCTTTGTCCCTTTTATATTAACACCTTACCTTTTACTCAAATCATGGTGATGACTTGGTAGTGGAAATCCTGAATTTTTCATTGGCTTACCTTTATAGGATTTTAACCTGGTGGGTAATTTTTCCTCTTACCTAGGTCAGTTTAAAGTCATTCCATTCTAAATATAATTGAAAAGGGGATGTTTGTATGACATGAAATTTAATGTAACTCCAAATAATAATAAAATTCCAAGGACTTCTTGTGCCACAAAAACATTCTTTTTGATGTGGTTCACACAATTTAATGCTTGGACCATATCCATATAAGAATCATAACACCTTGGGGTGAAAAGGAGAACTACATTTCAATAATTCCAAAAAATTCATGAGTAGTGGGGAAATATGTGGTTGAGCCTTTGATATGAGATCTAAGAATCCCTACATTTCCCATTTAAATAAGCATTAGTACACATGTAGTTATAAACTTTATTTTGGTTAGAGGCTATAAACTAAAGGGGAATTCCTCTTGAGTGAGGATGTAATGAATGGGAATATTAATCTTTGAATCACCAAAGGTGATTCAATGAAAACATTTATTGAGGTCCATAGGGGTCAAATTTCATTGATTTTATGTTTATGGTTTTTGAACTATAAGAAATATACCGGTTTATGTTCATAGAGCTTAAACAAAGGGTAGTGAGATGACATATTCCGCTAGATTGAATCACACCAAATGTGAAATAAATATCCCAGGTAGGGCCCAATATGCTCATGGATGGAATCATTTATCACATATATGGAGGTGAACATGCTTTTAGATATGTATATGGGTATCATCTCACAAATTTTATGGTCATGATGATTAGACTATATTTTCTAATTTAAGGTCATAGATCGTAGACCAACGAAAGAGTATCTTGGATAAGTGTGTGCGGTATGAAAGAAATATATATATATATATATATATATATATATATATATATATATATATATATATATATATATCAATGTGGATGGTGTGAAATGAGTCCATGAACCAAAAACCATCTATAGAAAAATATTCACACATTTTAAGGTTATGATTTATGGTCTATAGTCTTTATAGGGGGAAGTATGACACCGAAGGTAATATAAACCCAACCCGAAGGAAGGAACTATCTGTGATGAGTTTCATACAGTTTAAGGTTAGGATGTTTGGACCAAAATATTATTCATCTTAACCATGAGGGTGCATACCATACCAATAATCCTAATCCTAGGTGAGGCATGATCATTGTGGGAAATAAGGAGTGGTGAGGGACTTATCCTATCACATGGAAACACACGGTAGGCATAAAGAGAACCCAGTTCAAGAAGGTACCAACAACATCACACTGCTTGGTAAATGTATTTAAATATATAGAGGGGTAATAATAATTTTGTTAAAACACCACTATAAAAAAATTTGTTGGAAGGTTAGTATGTTATGGCTTCCGAGATTTGAACCACAAATATGGAGACTAATGGGTGAGAAACTACTATTGATCGCGTTGGAAACACAGTTTTCACAACTAAATCAGTCAAGGATAGGGTGAAGAAATGTTGGATAAACCATTGACCACGATCAAAACATTAGAACCATCACTTGTCACAAGATATCCTTTGAGGTTTGTACCCAGGATGAGTAGTGATCCATTTTTTATGGGCACCATATCTGTTAGAGGATCCCATTCATATTTAGATGATGATGGGGATCCAAATAGTGGAAGACTATTGGTGTAGAGGAGAACACGAGGGGATGTTTGGAGAGTGCTGAGTGCTCTTGGAGTCATGACACCATGCACTCAAACGTAGTGAATTGGCATTTAGGAGAGACAGATCCAAAATTGTTCTCAATGAGAAGGACTTGGAATATAATGGTGAATGGAATGGACCCAATAAGTTGGATCAGGGTGTCTCTTTGTATCCCATGTAATGGGAATCAAACCATATATATTTATTTAAAGGTGTATAGTTGCTGATTGATTCTAGAGGAAGGTCAACATAGTTGATTTCAAATTTGTCAAGTGGTTTTACATCATGAGATAAGAATGTGAACCACATGATTTAACATCTTATGGTATGGTCATTGGATGTAAAATTTAATCCAGTATGGTGAGGATGAGGCATCATAAAATTTAACATCTTGTGAAAAGGACATTATCATGAGGTTTAACATCATGTAGACATAATGTTGGACATGCAGTTTAACATAATATGGTGAGGAAAATGTGGGTAGAAGATTGCTTAGTACTATATCATCCTGCCTTTTTATCACAAGAACTTTCATTACATTTTACAAAACCGAGGATGTTTAAGGTTTAGTGTCTTGGAAACCAGGAACTTTAAACATGAAAACATAAAATATTCTTCTTAAACACTTGAAAGGCTTCTCCTCATGTTTATCCTAGGTTAATTACTGCATCTCATAACCTGATGATATACATCAAAAGAAAGGGTGAGCAGAAGGCCCTGTAAGGGAAATAAGAGAAACATTTTACATGTGAACTTGAGATACTTCAATAAGGTCATGAAAATAACATTAAGGCATGAGAAAGAAATCATGAGGCATATCATAATAAAAATAAAATTTTTCATAACTTGAAGATGTGGCTACATCATTTAACATAGAAAATCATGAACATATCACCAAGGTCCATCCCCAAGGTGTCATTTGAAAATTACCAAGGTTATTCACCAAGGTATCATGAAAAGTGTAATCTCTAGTGGTTACATCATTACCCAATGCATTGGATCGCTATCAGGGCGCACCCTTAAATTTGCCTTTATTATCATGTGAGCCACATATATCATCATCAAACATTTCATAAATGACCCATATAGCATAAAATAAATGGGTTTCATTTCATAATCATAACGTTTTAAAAATTGCTTTAAAGACATGATCTTTACGTCACTTTAAAACCCACAGAAAAGGAAGGTGGGTCTCATGTATGTAAATCCCAGAATTTAAAATAGAACATTTTGGTATATATGTGAATACCTATTTTGAAGAAATTCCTTTGAGTATTCACTTAATAATATAAAAGAACTTTAGAAAAAGAGAGAGACATTTTGAGACGGAAATTCTGCAGGATAACAGCTATGTTACGAGGTTTTAGATGACATTAAAAAGAGAGGGGAAATGGGTCACCCACTAATAAATGATCTATAAAACAGTAAAGGGACAAAATATGAAGGATATATGAACATGGTAATGAAATTTGAAATATGTACCATATGAAATGAAGATCATGAAAGGAAGAAAAAAATAAGATTTCTCTTATGAAAACTCGGCAGCCTAACGGCATCAGATAAACTTCAACAAAAAATGAATTGATGAGATAAAATAGGGTATCACATCATATGAACATAAAAGATCAGTATGATAGATATAGAGATCATACCCCAACATAATACAAAAGGAACTTGAAACACTTGACATGAATTTTGATCTTTGAAAAACGAGAAGGGCGAACGAATCCCTTAAAAATTCGGAAGCCTAACGGCGTCACTTAAACTTAATCCAAAAATGAATTGACAAGATCAAAATAGGCTCTCTCATCGTATGAACATAAGGGTTCAGTATGATAGATATATATATCATACCCCAACATAATAAAAAGGATCTTGAAATACTTGACATGAAAATAGATCTTGAAAACGATAAGGCTGAATGAATCCCTTAAAAATTCGGCAGCCTAACGGCGCCACTTAAAAAATCAAAATACTGAATTGAAGAGATCAAAAGGGTTATCTCATCATATGATCATAAAATATCAGTGTGATAGATATAGAGATCATACCCCAACATAATAAAAAATAAGTTGAAAGACTTTACTAGAAAATAGAACTTGAAAATGAGAAGGGTGAAAGAATCAGTTACAAAAATTTCGGCAGCCTAACGGCGTCACTTAAACTTCAACCAAAAATGCATTGACAATATCAAAATAGGATCTCTAATAATATGAAAATAAGGGTTCAGTATGATAGATATAGAGATCATACCCCAACATAATAAAAATGAGCTTGAAAGACTTGACATGAAAATAGATCTTGAAAACGAGAAGGGTGAAAGAATCCCTTAACAATTCGGCAGCCTAACGGCGCCACTTAAAACATCAAAATACTGAATTGAAGAGATCAAATGGGGTATCTCATAATATGATCATAAAATATCAGTATGATAGATATGGAGATCATACCCCAACAAAATAAAAATGAACTTGAAAGACTTGACAAGAAAATAGAACTTGAAAATGAGAAGGGTGAAAGAATCCGTTACAAAAATTTCGGCAGCCTAACGACGCCACTTAAACTTTCATAAAACGAAATAATGAGAGTAAGAGGGGATCTCTCATTATGTGAACATGAAAATTGAAGTAATAGGAGTATAAAATAAGACCCTTTAACATAAGAACATGGAGAATAAAATAAATTACATAAAAGAGATTTCTTGAAAAGAAAGAGAGAGATCAGATCCCTTACCTTAAAACGTAAATCTTAAAACTCAAAGGTTGGGACCTTGAGGGCTTGGGGGAACCTTGGGAGGACTCCTTGGGATGTAAGGAGACCATAAATTCTTTTAGGATGGTTTTTTAGTAGAATGGATGAGAGGAGGGCTTGGTATTTATAGGGAAAGTGAGGGGACAAGGCATTAATGGCCAAGGGACACCTCAAAAGTGGTTTTCTCCAAACCATGTGCTATCCCATGATATTTCCCATGCATTTAGGCCACATGGGGCCCCCAATACAATAATTCATCACCATTGGTCGTCAAACCCTTAAAATATCTCATGACATCACCATGAAATAGTTATGATGTCATTAAACATACCGAAACCCTAAAACTGTATTTTTACTATTCACTGAAAATTCATCTTTCTCAGAAAAATCCCAAAATTTCACCTTAACAAAATATCGACGCTCTGATTAAAAATATGAACTCCATTTTATAAAAATATTTTTCTAAATATTTTTAATTTAATTTTTAAATAAAAACACTATTCACCGTAAAATCATTTTTTCAGAAAAAACCCCAAAAATTACCATAACATAATATCGGTGCTCTGAGTTCAAAAATGAAATCCATTTTATAAAAATAATTCGTTAAATATTTTTAATTTAATTTTCAATTAAAAAACTTTATTCACCCGAATAAAATAATACTTGAATAATAATTTATGAAACCGTTATTTAACCATTTTATTGAATTACATTACTGAATCAAGGTGCCTAGATTATTTTAATACTTTCTTTAAGTGAGATTACTAATCCATTTGGACACATTACTAATCCTAATCATAAAATCACTATTCGTAATTTACTATTCATCAAAAATCAAGTTGATCTTTTTAGACTCTAAATTTTGTACTGAACAGAATTGTAGAAGACCATTTTTTGAGAATCATTACACATTTTTAATTATTTATGGTTTAAATAAACATTTTTAAAATATCATTTTTCTAAAATTCATCAAAAATATGCATACTATATTTATCCGGTCATTTGAAGATTCATAAACATCATCATAAGAGGAAATCCCAATTTTTATTTAAAACAAAGGATTACTCAAGGCAGTTACAGTCTCCTTAAATAGCCTCTTATCACGCCAGCATAGGACCTAAGTGTAAGGTGTGCTAAGGTGAAAGAATCTGAGGGAGGCTCGAACAACATCTCACGAGTAGTAATTTCTATTATTTTGAACTTCTCGCGAAGGCGATTCCGTTCTAGCTTCACACGATGAAGTTCGGCTTGGGTTTGGTCCAGAGAAAGCCCAGTGGTTCTACCTCCTTCCCAAGTTCTGTTATATGGGCTTCGATCGGTCCAAGACTACTAGGTGAGGCCATCGACTCTTATTTCTATAATAATTAACCAAGATTACTTGTATTTAGAGAAAAAAATCAAAACGTTTAGTTTCCAACAGTCATATTGATCAATGGTCATATAACAATCAAAACTCAACGGTCTCATTTTAATTATAATCATGTTATCAAATGAAACATTTTTGTTGAGTATAAAAATAAAATAAAATAACACATAAAATTAGGAAACAAGATTTATTCAAAATATCGAGTCGTTACAATCTTCCCCCCTTAAGAAATTGCGTCCTCCCAATTTTAAAAAAAATGGGTTTTGAAATTTCATTGAAAGTCCCAAATCGTAAAAGGAGTCAGTAAAACTATTACTTTAAATGAAATAATGGGAAGTACAAAGGTCACCCGAGTTAACCCACACTAGGATTCCATGTAGGAAAACATGGACATGGAGGAGAAAACAAAGGGTCATGTTCTGAGGGAGAGTGATAGAAAACATGATTAGGAGAAAGTTAACCATAAGAAAATCCAATCTTATGATGTGTATAAATTGTATTTGATTACCTAATAGGAAACGTAAACCAACAACGTTTTTGTTTTACGTTCCTTTTCATAATTTTGAGGAATTCATTTACACCATAGAACATAAGAAAATATACCTACCTTCATGTAGAGTTTCATCCTTTAATAAGTTTCTACCCAAAACTAATCTTTTCTCCAAACGACGAGCATTCAAAACTACTTGGTCTCATCAAAACACAAGAATCGTCTTCTAGAGAATCACATAATCCACAAAAGATTAACTATCTATTTCTTCTATCTTTAAACATTGTCCCAAAAACAGAAAGCGTAAGGTAAAACAACTCTTCAAAAAAAAATCTCATAGGAATGGAAACTACTTTTAAATCTTCAAAGTTCCACGGTACTACCAAAAGTTCATCATAGACCATTCCATAAATAATGGTCCTTAAGATTCCCTAAAATAAACCAAACTATGATTGAAACCCAAATACAGGAAGAATTTGATTACGTAGTCTTCCAAAATAAACTTCATTGTTCATCTCCAAAACATATCAACCACTCCTAACATCTTATAACAAAAGTATCTAACCTAAAAATATTTTACCCAAGATAGGTTAATCATTCCCATAAGTAACCTAAATTACTATAAGTCCACCTTAAATTCATCGATTCTTCAAAATATAAGTCAACCTTACTCCTCAATGAAAATACCGTAGTAATCTATTTACCTCGATCATATAGGGTCCCCAAAATAGTGAACGTCTTCCAAAATAATAACCATATTTTAATCCCCTAATCATCCCTGTCATATTAATACGACAATTGTCGCATTTCCTATCACATTGGTTGTTGGGACATGTTCTTCCATTTCTCACCATTAACTAAGAAGAGAAAGCATAATTAGGGGCTTAAGTACTTAGCCAATAATCATGAAAAGGAACTGAAAGCATATAAGGATAACTTGTAGAAGAAAATTATACCCTAACTTGTGATCCCCTAGGTTTCAAACTAGGTTATCCATGATCATATATTCTTATCTGAATCTTTATTTTTTTTTATCCTTGTTCCTTTAATAATGGTTCATACTAAGCTTATGAATTTACCAAAGCATATCCCCCGGGAGTGTCGTAACCAAGAGTGCAGCAAGGCCCGTTGTCGTGTACTAGTTCCCATTCGAGTCTATCCCAAAGCGGTGTTTTCAGGTTTTACCCCTATGTACATCTGTGCCAGAGCCACCTCTACCTACTCGTATCCAGACAGGGATGTATTTTCTTGGAAACCCCTTACTCAATACTCACCAAAATACCAGAAAGATTTCATATATTTAAAGTTTTCTATAAGGTTCTTCCTAGAGTTTTCATATCCTAATTTCCAAAAATAACTAAACCACCCTTTGATACCAACTATAGCATCCCGCCTTTTTATCACATACACATTCATTACATTTTACAAAACTGAGGATCTTTAAGGTTTAGTGTCTTGGAAACCAGGAACTTTAACCATGAAAACATAAAAGATTCTTCTTAAACACTTGAAAGGCTTCTCCTCATGTTTATACTAGGTCCATTACTGCATCTCATAACCTGGGGACATACATCAAACGAAAGGGTGAGCAGAAGGCCCAGTAAGGGAAATAAGAGAAACATTTTACATGTGAACTTGAGATACTTCAATAAGGTCATGAAAAGAACATTAAGGCATGAGAAAGAAATCATGAGACATATCATAATAAAAATAACATTTTTCATAACTTGAAGATGTGGCTACATCATTTAACATAGAAAATCATGAACATATCACCAAGGTCCATCCCCAAGGTGTCATTTGAAAATTACCAAGGTTATTCACCAAGGTATCGTGAAAATTGTAATCTCTAGTGGTTACAACATTACCCAATGCATTGGAGCGCTATCAGGGTGCACCCTTAAATTTGCCTTTATTATCATGTGATCCACATATATCATCATCAAACATTTCATAAATGACCAATATAGCATAAAATAAATGGGTTTCATTTCATAATCATAACGTTTTAAAAACTGCTTTAAAGACGTCATCTTTACGTCACTTTAAAACCCATAGAAAAGGAAGGTGGGTATCATGTATGTAAATCCCAGAATTTAAAAAAGAACATTTTGGTATATATGTGAATACCCTTTTAGAAGAAAGAGCTTTTAGTATTCACTTAATAATATAAAAGAACTTTAGAAAAAGAGAGAGACATTTTGAGACGGAAATTCTGCAGCATAACGACTATGTTACGAGGTTTTAGAAGACATTAAAAAGAGAGGGGAAATGAGTCACCCACTCATAAATGATCCATAAAACAGTATAGGGATAGAATATTAAGGATATATGAACATGGTAATGAAATTTTAAAGATGTATCATATGAAATGAAGATCATGAAAGGAAGACAAAAATAAGATTTCTCTTATGAAAACTCAGCAGCCTAACGGCGTCACATAAACTTCAACAAAAAATGAATTGATGATGTAAAATAGGGTCTCTCATCATATGAACATAAAAGATCAGTATGATAGATATAGAGATAATACCCCAACATAATACAAAAGTAACATGAAACACTTGACATGAAAGTTGATCTTTGAAAAACGAGAAGGGCGAACGAATCCCTTAAAAATTCGGCAGCCTAACGGCGTCACTTAAACTTCATCCAAAAATGAATTGACAAGATAAAAATAGGGTCTCTAATCATATGAACATAAGGGTTCAGTATGATAGATATAGAGACCATACCCCAACATAATAAAGAGCTTGAAAGACTTGACATGAAAATAGATCTTGAAAACGAGAAGGGTGAATGAATCCCTTAAAAATTCGGCAGCCTAACGGCGCCACTTAAAACATCAAAATACTGAATTGAAGAGATCAAATGGGGTATCTCATAATATGATCATGAAAGATCAGTATGATAGATATAGAGATCATACCACAACATAATAAAAAAGAACTTGAAAGGCTTGACAAGAAAATAGAACTTGAAAATGAGAAGGGTGAAAGAATCTGTTACAAAAATTTCGGCAGCCTAACGGCGTCACTTAAACTTCAACCAAAAAAGAATTGACAAGATCAAAATAGGTTCTCTCATCATATGAAAATAAGGGTTCAGTATGATAGATATATAGATCATAAGCCAACATAATAAAAAGGAGCTTGAAAGACTTGACATGAAAATAGATCTTGAAAACGAGAAGGGTGAAAGAATCCCTTAAAAATTCGGCAGCCTAACGGCGCCACTTAAAACATCAAAATACTGAATTGAAGAGATAAAATGGGGTCTCTCATCATATGATCATAAAATATCAGTATGATAGATATATATATCATACCCCAACATAATAAAAAAGAACATGAAAGACTTTACAAGAAAATAGAACTTGAAAATGAGAAGGGTGAAAGAATCCGTTACAAAAATTTCGGCAGCCTAACTGCGCCACTTAAACTTTCATAAAACGAAATAATGAGAGTAAGAGGGGATCTCTCATTATGTGAACATGAAAAGGGGAGTAAGAGGAGTATAAAAGAACACCCTTTAACATAAGAACATGGAGAATAAAAGAAATTACATAAAAGAGATTTCTTGAAAAGAAAGAGAGAGATCGGATCCCTTACCTTAAAATGTAACTCTTAAAACACAATGGTTGGGACATTGAGGGCTTGGGGGAACCTTGGAAGGACTCCTTGGGAGGTAAGGAGACCAGAACTTCGTTGAGGATGGTTTTGGAGTCGAATTGATGAGAGGAGGGCTTGGTCTTTATAGGGAAAGTGAGGGGACAAGGCATTAATGGCCAAGGGACACCTCAAAAGTGGTTTTCTCAAAACCATGTGCTATCCCATGATATTTCCCATGAATTTAGGCCACATGGGGCCCCAAATAAAATAATTCATCACCTTTGGTCGGCTAACCCTTAAAATATCTCATGACATCACCATGACATAGTTATGATGTCATTAAACATACCGAAACCCTAAAACTGTATTTTTACTATTCACTGAAAATTCATCTTTCTCAGAAAAATCCCAAAATTTCACCTTAACCAAATATTGACACTCTGATTACAAATATGAACTCCATTTTATAAAAATATTTTTCTAAATATTTTTAATTTAATTTTTAAATAAAAACACTATTCACCAAAATATCATTTTTTCAGAAAAAAACCCCAAAAATTACCATAACATAATATCGGTGCTCTGAGTTAAAAAATGAAATAAATTTTATAAAAATAATTTTTTAAATATTTTTAATTTATTTTTCAATTAAAAAACTCTATTCACCCGAATAAACTAATACTTGAATAATAATTTATGAAACCGTTATTTAACCATTTTATTGAATTACATTACTTAATCAAGGTGCCTAGATTATTTTAATACTTTCTTTAAGTGAGATTACTAATCCATTTGGACACATTACTAATCCTAATCATAAAATCACTATTCATAATTTACTATTCATCAAAAATCAAGTTGATCTTTTTAGACTCTAAATTTTGTACTGAACATAATTGTAGAAGACCATTTTTTGAAAATCATTACACATTTTTAATTATTTAAGGTTTACATAAACATTTTTAAAATATCATTTTTCTAAAATTCATCAAAAATATGCATACTATATTTATCCGGTCATTTGAAAATTCATAAACATCATCATAAGAAGAAATCCCAATTTTTATTTAAAGAAAAGGATTACGCAAGGCAGTTACGGTCTCCTTAAATAGACCCTTATCATGCCAGCATAGGACCTAAGTGTAAGGTGTGCTAAGGTGAGAGAATCTGAGGGAGGCTCGAACAACATCGCACGAGTAGTAATTTCCATTAGTTTGAACTTCTCGCGAAGGCGATTCCGTTCTAGCTTCACACGATGAAGTTTCGCTTGGGTTTGGTCCAGATAAAAGCCCAATGGTGCTACCTCCTTCCCAAGTTCTGTTAGATGGGCTTCGATCGGTCCAAGACTACTGGGCGAGGCCATCGAATCTTCTTTCTATAATAATTAACCAAGATTACTTGTATTTAGAGACAAAAATCAAAACGTTTAGTTTCCAACGGTCATATTGATCAATGGTCATATAACAGTCAAAACCCAACGGTCTCATTTTAATTATAATCATGTTATCAAATGAAACATTTTTGTTGAGTATAAAAATAAAATAAAATAACACATAGAATTAGGAAATAAGATTTATTCAAAATTTCGGGTCGTTACAAGTACAATACCATGGGTAAGACAAACCTAACATAGAATGAGGGTCGAAGTGTTGGGCGTGTATGACAAAAAAACTCTTTTAAGGGAATGTACCCATCTTTGGGTTGTAGTGCATGGGTTTTTGATAATTTAAGGTCACACAACATGGAATAGTGGTACAACCAATTTAGGATTTTAGAGATCAAACATAAAAAGGGGACTAGTTTGTGTGGTGACGGAGACTTCAAACCTAATGTGAATATAGGGACAAATAATCCTATTAACATGAAAACATACCCTAATTTTGTTACACATAGCTGAATTATTTGACATTTAGATAAAAATGTGTCTTGGTGTGTCTTGAAGATACAATGGGTACCAAGATTCATAATCCCATGTGATCCATGATTGGTGTGGGAAATAAGGAATAGTGAAGATCTTCTCATATGACGTGGGAGTAGACAACAAGGGAGAAGAAAATAAAGGTTGATATATTCCTAATAATGCCAACTTACATGGTCAACTTGATCCAATTCATTTAGGGGTAACACCAAGGGTGTTAAAAATAGACTAGAATAAAGGGAGGTGGATGGTAAGTAAATCACATCTTTTAGGATTTGAACCACAAAGGGTGGTAGACCAATGGGTGAGATAAAATTCTCAAACACTTTCAAAACATAGATTACTCAACCGCATCAATCAAGGATGAGATGAGAAAATACAGGATCGGCCATCGACCATGTTAAAAATACACAAACCAGAGCTTGTCACATGAAATCCTTCGAGGTGTGTACCTATGGTAGGAGGTGAGATTTTTTATCATGGAACCATCACCATTTGGGTTACTATTCAGATTTGGATGGTGAAGGGGATCCAAATAGAGGAATACTTGAAGTGTGGGGATGAATTAAGAAAGTTTTAGAGTGGAATTGAAAACTATAGGTTATACTCCACCACAAATCTGAGCATAATGAAGTTAAATATCAGTGTGAAAGAGTCAAAATAATTCAAAATGATTTTGGTTAAAATTAAAATTGTTATTGATATAGGCCTAGGATATGATATCAAATCATCCATTCATATCCCTTAAACTTGTAATTAAGTGTGGCATTGTTCTATAATGTGGTGTAGTAAATGGATAACACTACCGAAAAAGGTCCTCTCAGGAGAGGGACCATGAATCTCATAGTTTTAAATCATCTGATAGGAATGTAAACCTTTTAGTTAGAAATTTTTTTGTCTGGTGGTTGGAACCATCGTTTAACATATTATAGTTAGGCTGGAGTTTCATCCAGTTTAACATCTTTTGAATGTAATGTTGTCTTACATGTTAACGTCATACAACAAATATGAGAATAGGGATGTCATATTTTATGGTGCAAAGGGTAATGTTAAAATATCATGAAAATAGGTAGAATAAGGCCTTGCACTTCAGAAATGTGTATTTGTTTTTTTCATGCACTCAAATTTGAGGCAAAATACATGGTTAGAATGAATGAAATTTAAGATCGTGATGCTTTCACTAATGGGTTTCATCATTCTAGATTCTAGATCTTGTAATATGGGTTTTTATTAAAGATTAATGTCTCTTATATTAGACCAATATTTTTCCATAGTTTGGAAGTCATAGAACATGAACAATGGGGTTACATCTAGTTTATGTTATTATATCTTAGACTAAAAGGTCACCAATAGTTTAAGGACATGGATCTTGGAAAATAGGGTTTTATAGGGATTTTTTTTTTGAAAAAATGAGTAGTAACCTGATGTGAAAAGAGTGATAATGAATCCCTTCACCATACAAAACATCTCCATGATAAGTTCCACACTATATAATGCCATGGTTCTTTGACCCAAGAGACATTTTTATTTGGAATGTTTGTTTGTCTCCACCATTCTAGGGAGTACACTTCCATAACTCCTAAAAATATGTGATCCATGCTTGGTGTGAGAAACAATTATTTTTAAGGATTACCCCTATCACAAGTGAGTATATGATAGGTGTTAAATAACTCAACTTTGGAGAGATCCAACACCACCTACTTGCTAGATCAATATGCACGAATGCACTGGGGGATAACATTAAGGGTGTTAATACTCCACTAGAATGGGGGAGGTTTAAAGGATGTAAATCATGAATTAAAATATTTGGACAAAAATGGAGACTGATGGGAAAGAAACAACTTCTGAACACGTTCAAAACATTTGTTCCACAACCTCCTTAGATTATGATGTGGTGATAAAATTGTGGATCGATTGTGGAAAAAGATCAAAATATGGGAGACATCACTTTTCATAATGAATCATTCTAGGTGTATACCCTTGATGGTATTCATACATATTTTTCCTATGCATATTCATCATTGGAGAGCTTGTTCAGATAAGGAAGATGATGAGGATCTAAACTGAGGGAGGCTCAAAGTTTGTAAGAAAACATAGAATGATGTTTGGGGAGATTTAAACATTGTGGTAGTTATTCCACAACGTTATCAAACACACTGAGTGGGGATATAAATGAGTGATAATTGAACATATTTCCAAGGGGATATCCCTAAAATATGTCAATAACTGGGTTAGGCCTGGGTTGTGATATTAGATTTTACCTACATATCTAATTATAAATGGGAATCAATCCATATTTTTTTCCAGAAGTCAGTGTAGTTGTAGACTAGAATTGTAAGGTGAAGTCCTCTCAAGCAAGGGATAAAGAATCACACAGTTTTACATCATAAAATGGGGATATATACCATCTGGTTTAATGTCTTCTAGAAATCACATTATACACACAGTTTAAATTCATATGCTGAGGATGAGGAATCATGTTGTTTTCCTATAATTTAATTCCATGTCACTAAGATGATTAGGGGTGTGCCTTATTATGGTTATGTTACTAGTACTAATAGTAAGGGTGAGAAAAAATTTCCAACTATTAATAATGAAATCATCATGAATAGAGGCCTCAGGGGCCAAATTATAGTAAATATAATCTCACATGTGGGTAAGAATTTATATTTTGGCCCAAGATAAGGGGTCTATGGTTAACAACATATCTTATACAATGGTAATCAAGTAGTATATATTTCTAATATTCTACATGGTAGGATACTAATGTAGAAAGTGGTTTTTTATCCTCTCATATGTGCATAATGAGCCAATTCTATAGTTTAAAGAATCATAGAAGGATACATTAGCTAAGGTCATGGATCTTGGACCATGAAGGGATATCTACTCATAAATATGGATCCACTCAATCATGTTGTAAAAAAATAAATTATGTCATCTAAGACCATGTCTTCTATGATCAGTGTGGAGAATAAGAAGTAGAATGGGACTATATGTGACACTCAATAGTGTGAAATAAGTATTGAAATGTTATGGGGAGCATGATGCATCAATTTTTTATAGCATTTTGACTAGTGGGAAGTTTGTTGGAAAGATACGCTATACATATGATTTTATTTTCTAAGTTTTGTGAGTGAATGAGCAGGATAACACTAGGGGCCTTGTATTCCACTTGAATAAGGGGAACAGAGAGGGCATAAATCAAAAAATATGGGACTTAGAACAAAAAAGGGGATGATAGGTGGGTTGGGGATTATTGATAATTATGTTCAAAACACATGTTCCACTATCACACTTCAAAAGACAAGGACCAAAAAATGAGGTTAGACCACCGACCATGTTTTTGAAACATGACACCTTTAAATTTTCATTGAAATCTCATAGATGAATATTCCCTAGTTAGGAGGTGAGAAAAGTTTATCCATGTTTCATCACCATAGGGGAGCATGTTAAGATATAGAAGTTGGTGGGGATATAAATAAATAAGTCTCAATGTGTGAGGGTGAGTTGGGGAATCATTCATCTGGAGTTAAACACTCTAATAATTATACCATAATTAATTTGAGCACATTTAATGGTTGTATCGGCCTAATTGGGGTTCAAACTCTACTCCTTAGGGGGGTGTCATCATAGTGGTCAAGTGATGGAACAGAACATGGTAGAAGTGTGTTGATCACCTAGAAAAAATGTGATGGTTGGATGATAATGTAAATGGAAAGTACACATGGTCTTGGGATGTGAGATTAAGTCATTCTGGTGAATCCCTTTGGGATAGGAATCAAACCATATGTAGTTATTCATGGAGGTGAAGTAGATGACTGGTAATAAAAGGAGAGGTCCTCTCAGTGAAGGGACAAAGCATCATTCAATTTAAGTTCATGCGATGAGGATGTGAGGGAAATGCATTTTAAGGTCTTACAGGCCATACCTAGATAAATAGCCTTTATGGTTACACACTTGGGACCATGTTTCCATGTTTAAGTTCATGGAATTCAAACCATGGTTATGTAGTTTATTTTTTGGTAGTTAGGAATTTGATAATCTTTGTAATTGATGAGATCATGACTCAATCATGCTAACTGAAATAATAAAAAACACTCTTAAATTAGTGTGATTCATGATTAATGTGGTAACTAAGGGAAAATATTAAATTTCTTGTATCACATGAGAGTGAATAAGGATAGTGGAAATGAACAAGATTGAAATGGTACATTAATCTCGATAATGGGACCTATTAAAGTGGGGAAATATGGTCATGTATGATTATAAAAGGTTTATATATCCATCTATGATGTTAAAGGATGTTCAGAAATAAAAAACTATGGGTGTTTGAATTCCACGTGAGTAGTGGGATGTGGGAAAAGGGGGAATTTTGGCCAAATGGATCTAGAATAATAGAAAAGAGTGTGTTTTCAAGATTACTGTAATGAACCAAACATTCGTTAATGAAAATTCCTCTTGATATAATTAAATGTCTTATTATGGTTATATTAGATGTGAACTTTATTGGTTTTTTATTCCTAGATTTTAAAATACTATTAAAAAAAGAGATTGTTGCTAATATAGACAATGAACAGTGATCACATGATTAGTATAAATATAGGTCTTTAACAAATCCAATTTACTCAGACAAAGGAAGTGATGGCCTCATCCAGTAGCCTTTCCCCATAAGAAGCCCATTTTTTGGGGCTTGGAAAGGATGTGGTGTCATTGGGCTTCTCTCATGACCAAGCCCAAGCCGATCTTTAACAATTTAAGCTTGAGCAAAACCGACTACGGGAGAAGTGGAATTTAATAGAGATTACCACCCGATCGATGTTATCCGAGCCACCCCAAGAGTTTGTCACCAACGCACACCATACTCTTCAGTCTTATGTGGGTGTTATAAGGGTTTATGTAACATGACCCTACCACAATGACTATGTACATTATTTTTGTATAAAAAATGTGTATTTATTTTATTATTGTTAATTTATAAATAGTTTTTAAAGCAACAATAATTTTTTTGTTAATATTCATCTAAGAAATCTATTTTGATAAATTAAGGTATTTTTTAATTAAATAATATTTTAATAAAAAAATTAATATTAAGTTACTTTTTATTAAACATGAATGATCGAACAATGTTTTATGAATACAATTATAATTTTTATTAATGTTTGAAAGTTGTTTCTGTCAAAACCCATGAATTTTCAATAAATGTGATTTTTATTTTAAAAGTAAAAATTCACATATTTTGATAATTATTTATATAAAATGAATATTATTTTTGGAATCAGGACATCGAAATTATCCAATGGTTAATTTTTCATAATTTTCTGAGATAGTCGATTTTTTTGGTAAAAATTAAATATCATTTAAATATATAATGTGTTTTATGACATCATAATGACCCAATAGTGATGTAATAAAATAAAATAAACATTATGTTATAAAAATATATGGTTTACCATTAAAATAATGTGATTTTAGATTATTTTGATTTATTTTACAAATCATTAGTGGACCCTCCAAGAGTTATAAAACATTTTGTCTTTTTAAATTGTTTTCCTTGAGAGTGTGACTCGACTCGACGTAAGAAAACCTACTATTTAAAGAATTTTGGCCATTGGACTCATAAAATATTTTTTTCTACTCCCCTTTGGAAAAATCAGTGGTCAAATACCATGTGCTGGTTTTTGTTTTTGATTAGTTTAATGTGTGGTGTCCCAAACCAAAATAATAAAGAATTCCCTCTACTTTCCTATATAAACCCACCCAAGATCCCACTTCCTCTTCAGTCAAAGCCTTCAGAGTTTTTCAAAACTCTGACCTCCTCTCTCTATAATCCTCCCAAGTTTCCCAATCTCCCTAGAATCCTCTCTCATGCCTCTTCCTAGCCTTTGGAAACACACTTCCAAGTAATGGATTTCTTCTTTTCTCATTTTGTCAAATTTTATTTAAGTTGTTATGCCCTTTTTTCAATTAAAAATGTCGGGGTATGATTTCACACCTCCCCCATACTACCCTATTTTTGTTCGGATGATGGTAGACCCCTTTCTCTCTCATTAATTCCTCCTATGTACACCCGTTACCATGCTGAAATTCCGTGAGGGATTTCTCTATCCTCATTAACATCCTAGTAATTCTTTTGTATTATGCATCTAAATTCCATTAAATTTGGTGGGACATGTATCTATATGACCCCCTTAATTTACATTTCATGTTAATATGATGAGACACCCCTTTCTCTCTCATCAACCATTTTTATGAATTCTTATTTCACGCTGTTATGCTGTCAAAATTGCACTATGATTTTCCAAGCCAATGTCATTGTGGAGTGAATACCATGCCCATTTCTCTATCAAGGGTATTCAACTTTATGCACATTTACTTATTTATTATAAATCTTCATGTATTCATTACACATCCCTTTATTGTGGAATAAATGATGATGATTGATTCCATGTTGTATGATCCATGTGGCACACTTATGCCTAAAATGAAATATTTAAGGAGGGTGTGCCCTGATAGCACTCCAATGAATTGGGTAAAGTATAGAATGATGATACGTCATGTGAAATGAGTGTTTTCTAATGATAATTGAAGTGAAATGAGGGTTTACTCGTGCTTCATGTGCAATGAGGGTTTACTAATGCTACATGTGCAATGAGCCTTGGATCATTCTAATTCCATGTTAAGTGTTGTTGCCACATTTCCATGTTATGATTATCATGATTTGTCATAGATTTATGTTCATGTTTCTCTTGTGCTCCATTGATATACCTATTCACTAACATGTATTTTAATCTTCATGTTATTCCTTGTTTACACCCTTACTGGGCTTTATAGCTCACCCTTTTCTTATGCATGTCCTCAGGTTATCCCATGCAATGCTAAGTATAAGGGAATGCAGTGGTCCTGTAAAGGATGTTTTCAATAAGATGTTGCATTCTATGTTTTATGTTTTTATGTAATGTTACAAAGCCCCAAATAAACTAGACCTCTCGATCTTCTATGTTGTATCAAGTGAAGGTTTTATATAATAAATCATGGTTAAGTAAGAAATAAAGAGAAGGGTTGTTATAGTTGGTATCAAAGGATAGGTTTAGTTGTTTTTGGGATTAGGGTTAGAAAACACTAGTGAAGCCTTGGAGACTAGAATAAGTATAATATAAAAAATATATCCCTATGTGTTGGTGATTATTGAGTAAGTGGTTTCTCAAGAGAATACATCCATTTCTGGATACGAGCAGATAGAGATGGCTCTGGCATAGATGTAGCTAGGAGTGAAAACTCTGACAAGGAGTTTCAGGCTTGACCTGGGGTATTCTGGTACACGATAATGGGTCTTGCTGGACTCTTGGTTACAACACTCTCAGGGGATATGCATTGGTAAATTCAATATGTTAGTATGAACCATTATTAAGGGAATCAAAATATTTCTCCTATGAATATATGTTAGAAAGTAGATATTGGATAACATAGATTGAAACATACAAATTCATATGTTAAGGAAATAAAAGATATTTATAAGTCATCTATTTTTGGATTACCCATTATGTGTTACCCCTAAATTTCCTTTTATTCTAGCAAATAGATGGTAATAGGAGGACTCAGGCTAACAACTGATGTGAAGACTAATGTGATGACTATTATAATGAGATGCCCAATCCGATGGGAGCGGGAATCATGAACTTTGTCATGATACTCTCTCAGTTAACTCTAGCATTGAATTGAAACATGGGTCAATAGGAATGTTCAACCCCTCACCCCCTGAAGAAAAAAAAAGTTCTCTATCAAGAGATTCATGAGACAAAGGTCTCCTGCTTTTAATGGATCATCTCATCCTTCAATCGTCGAACAATGGATCAACTCCATTGAAAAGATCTTCTGTATCCTTCAATGTTCCGAACAAGAGAAGGTTCTTCTGGAAGCTTATCATATGGAGGGTAAAGATGATCACTGGTAGACATTGATCAAAAATATTAAGCTTGATGAGGAGATTGAGGCAATGGAACGGAAGGATTTCCAGAAGATGTTTTTTGATAAATATTTTCCATGCACCCTCCAACTTAAGATTGAAAGGGACTTCCTTCCCCTCATGAACAAAGATGACCAATATGTCGGTTCATATGAGAAAAACTTCAAAAGGCTTGCACGATATGATTTCATCTTTTTCATTCCCCCAAAATGCAAGGTTGACCACTTCTTTGGTGGGCTGAAACCTAGCCTGCGGAAAGCCCTGGGGATCCGCAACTTCGACAGCTATGAGGAAATTGTCTGATGTGCCCTCACGGTTGAAATAAATATCAGAGAACCTCAGGGGTATCATGGGGATAATAAGCATAAGGTGGACTTTATTTCTGGAAATCTGATGGATAAATCCAATGGTGCTAAAAAAATCCAACACCGCACTGGCCAAAGGTGTGGAAATAATCACCAGAAAAATTGATTGAAGGGTTCAAGGAAATTATTTAGGTGTGGCGGAGAAGGGAACCTAGCTATTAAATACCAAAAAGAAAAACCCATGGCTGAAATAGAGGAGAGGAATGCTCTGTTTGACTCTCAAAGTATTTTCCATTGCTTCAACTGCAAATAACCAGGGAATTTTGCAAATTAGTTCACTAATCCAAGGGTTTTTTAAGGCAACCAAGAACCTCCAAGGTGGCAAGGGTGATCTTTTTCCCTCACTTCTGCAAAAGTGAAACCCGACAACAAAGTGGTGATAGGTATGCTAGTTATTCATTCCAGAATAGTGAATATACTTTTTGATTCAGGTTCTATGAATTATTTTGTATCCCAAAACTTTAGCAGAACAATCCCAACACCACCAAAAATCATGGAAGTGAAGATGTCAGTGATTATAGAAAATGGTGAAATCATTGCATCCCGTGAATATAACTCCTCCCTGGTCTTATTCGGTGGATTTAACTTCTCTGTGAACCTCTTCATACTCCCTCTAGTGGAATTTGATGAAATTATTGGAATTTATTGGCTTTCCTTATATAGATCCAATATAAATTTCCATGGGAGGGAAATAACTCTCCATGTGGAGAATCGACCCCGGATTCTATACAATTGTAGGGAGGAAGGGTAATATTCTTTAGATCCATCATCTCAAGCATGGATATTACTACCCTATGAGGACACGTATCGGGATCTGATTATTGAGTCTAAGGAGGGAACCATACTTGAAGACATGCCTATTATGAGGTAATTCACTAATGTGTTTCTCGAGGAATTGCATCGTCTTCCTCCTAGAAGAGATGTGTAATTCTCAATTGATCTTATACCTAGGGCATTGCCAATATCCAAGACTCCATATAGAATGGTTGTTTTGGACCATGAGGAGCTGAAGAATCAACTACATGAGAATCTAAATAAGGGGTTTATATGCCCAAGTGCTTCTCCATGGGGTGTACCAATCCTCTTCATCAAGATGAAGGATGGGTCAATGTGCCTTTACATTGATTATCATGATATTAACAAAATCACAATAAATAAAAATTATTCTCTAACATGAATTGATGACATTTTTGATCATCTGTGTGGAGAACAATACTTATCAAAGGTAGATTTTCGGTCAAGATATTATAAAGTAAGGGTGAAGAAGGAAGATATCCCCAAGACTACTTTTCGTACAACATACATGCACTATGAATTCATATTAATGCCTTTGAGACTCACTAATGCTTCAGTAATCTTCATGGACATGATAAATAGAGTCTTTAGATATTACCATGACAAATTTTCGGTAGTCTTTATAGATTATATTCTAATATACTCCAGAACTAGGGAGGATCAGGAGAAGCATCTGATAACTATACTAGATACCTTGTGAATGGAGAATCTATATGAAAAGTACATCAAGTGTTAGTTTTGGTTGAAGGAGGTCTCATTCATGGGCCATATCATCCCAAGAAATGGGATATCTGTGGATCCTGCCAAGACAGCTGCAATAGAGGGATGGTCGAGGCCAACATCGGTAACAAGTATCCATATATTCTTGTGGTTAATTGTATATTATCGATGATTTGTGTGAAATTTCTCATGAATTTCTAACCCTCTTACCAAGCTAACTCGGAAGGGAGTAATGTTTTCTTAGAGTGATGAATGTGAAGAATGATTGAAGGAGTTGAGAAGGTGTCTTATCACTGTGCCCGTGCTCACATTACCCACAAGTGGATAACTTTTTTTTTGTATTTAGGGATGCTTCAAAGAAGGGCATGAGATGTGTGTTAATGAAAAATGACAATGTCGTTACCTATGCTTCAAGGAAATTGAAAGTTCATGAGAAGCATTATCCAACACATGATATGGAATTGGTTGCAGTGATCTTTGATTTAAAAATTTTGCAGCATTATCTATTTGGGGATAAGTGTGAAATAAATATGGACCTCAAAAGCCTCAATTATATATTCACACAAAAAGAGTTGAATATGAACCAATAAAGATGTTTAGAGCTGATCAAAGACTATGACTGCTCAATCCATTACCACCATGGGAAAGAAAACAAGGGGGAAGATGCTCTAAGTTGAAAAGACCTAGTGATTATATCATTAATGTGAATTAAAAAGGATCCAATAAACTTAGATTTTATGAAGATGTACATGGGAATCATAAATATGGGAAAATCATCAATCCTTTCACAAATTATTTATCAACTGTCCCCTTTGGAAAAGTTAGAGGATGATCCGAAGGATGATGTAGGGATTCAGAAGAAAGTGGAAGCTATCAGAGGAGGGATATCCTTGGATTTCAATTTTAATGAATATGGAATTGTGATATTTTGGAAAAGACTATGTGTTCCATCATGTCTGGAGATGAAGAAGGAACTTTTTGATGATGCAGATAGTTTGAATTTCTCTATTCACCTAAGAAACCCATAGATGTATCGAGATCTCTGAGAGCATTACTGGTGGGATAATATGAATAAGGATATCGCTGAGTATATATAAAAGTTCCTGGTGTATCAGCAAGTGAAGGTAGAGAGGCAGAGTCTAAGGGGACGATGCAATCATTTCCCATACCAGCATGGAAATGGGAGAACATCACCATAGACTTTGTTAGCGGACTTCCAATGACATCCAAAGGCAACAGTGAAATCTGAGTTGTTATGGATTGTTTTAAATAGTATACCCACTTCATTTCAATTCGGGAAAATTTCTCACTGGATGAACTTGCACAAATATATATCACGGAAGTGGTAAGGCTGAATGGGGTACTACTATCTAATGTATCCGATCAAGATCTAAGATTCACCTCTATGTTTTGGAAGAGTCTCCCACATGCTCTGGAACTTCAGTATGACCTATCATCCTCAAAATGATTTTCAATCTGAGTGAAAAATTCAAATACTAAAGGATATGTTAAGATCATGTTCTATGGACTTAAAATGATGGTGGGATCAACATCTACCACTAGTTGAATTCTCCAACAATAACAGTTTCCACTCGACCATATAAATGGAACCTTTTGAATCCATGTATTGAAAGAGGTGTAGAACACCAGGATGTTGGGATGAAGTCAGTGAACATAAGTTGTTTGGACCAAAAATGGTCAAAGAAATTGTGAAGAAGGAGAAAACCATTCAACAAAAATCAAGGCATCCCAGAGTCACCAGAAGAGTTATGCATATAATCGTTGAAGAGACCATGAGTTTAAAGTTGGAGACATGGTATTTCTATGCATATCTCCATGGAATAAAGTCATGAGGTTTGGAATGAAATGGAAGTTAAGTCCTAAGTACATTGGACCCTTCAAGATTCTTGATTGTATCGGGGTTGTGGCCTATCAAATAACACTTCCACCTACCAGGGACAATGTACATGATGTCTTTCATGTATCCCTATTAAGTAAGTATATAATAGACCCTTCACATGTAATATCTTTAGAGGTAGTACAATTAGAGGGTTATCTTTCTTATGAGGAGCAACCATTGAAAATATTAGATCGTAGAGAAAAAGTTCTACGAAATAGTAAAATTACCCTCGTCAAGGTGTTGTGGTGAAACCACAAGTTTGAAGAAGAGGTGTGGGAATTAGAGGAAGTGATGATGCAAAGTTACCCACATATATTTTAGTGTGCGAAAAGGAAATTTTTAGGGAAACATTTTTAAGGGGGGAATATTGTAATGACCCAAACTTTTATTAATAAAAATTCATCTTGATCTAATTAAATGTCTTATTATGGTTATATAAAATGTTAACTTCATTGGTTTTATGTTTTTGGATTTTAATATATTGTTTAGAATTGTGACCTTTTCTAATATAACTATTGAACAGTGATCACATGATTAGTATAAATATACGGCTTTAACAAATCCAATTTACTCAGAAAAAGGAAGCGATGACCTCATCCGATAGACTTTCCCCATACGAAGCCCATTTTTTAAAGATCAGAAAGGATTTGGAATCATTGAGATTCACTCTTGACCAAGCCCAAGCTGATCGTGAACACATTAAGCTTGAGCAGAACCGACTACGGGATAAGTAGAAGTTAATAGAGATTACCACTCGAGCGATGTTATCTGATCCACCCTAAGAGTCTGTCACCATCTCACACCTTACCCATAAGTCTTATGAGGGTGTTATAAGGGGTGATAAAACAAGACCATAGAACTATGACTATGTACATTATTTTTGTATAAATAATGTGCATTCATTTTATTATTTTTACTTTGTAAATAGTTTTTAATGTACATGTAGTATTTTTAGTTAATATTCAACTAATAAATCTATTTTAATGAATTAATGTATTATTTGAATTAAACAATATTTTATTAAAATATTATTAATAATTTAATTTTTTTTTAAATAAATGATCGTACAATTTTTTGTGAACACAATTGTAATTTTTATTATGGTTTGAAAGTTGTTTTTGTCAACACCCATGAATTTTTGATAAATATCGATATTTATTTTAAAAGTAAAAATTCACATATCTAGAAAATTATTTATAAAAAATGAATATTATTTTTGGAATTATGATGTTGAAATTATCCAATGGTGATTTTTTCATAGTTTTCTGAGACAGTCGAATGTTTGGGTTGAAATTAAATGTCATTTAAATATATAATGTATTTTATGACATCATAATGACCAAATAGTGATGTAAAAAAATACTATAAACATTATTTTTTTCCAATATATTTTTTAACATTAAAATAATGTGATTTTATATTTGCTTGATTTATTTTACAAAGCATTAGTGGACCCTCCAAGACTTATAAAACATTTTGTATTTTTAAATTATTTTCCTTGATAGTGCGACTCAAATCCACATAAGAAACCCTATTATTTTAAGAAGTTCGGCCATTGGAAACATAATATATAATTTTACACTCCCCTTTGGAAAACAAAATTTTCAAAAACCATGGGCTGGTTTGTGTTTTTGATTAGTTTAATCTATGGTGTCCCAAACCTAAAAAATAAATAATTCTCTCTCCTTTCCTATATAAACCCACCCAAGCTCCCACTTCCTATTAACTGAAAGCCTTTGGAGTTCATCCAACTTCTGACCACATCTCTCTATAATCCTTTTAAGGGAACCTAAGCTCCCAACAAGACTCTCTCAAGACTCTCCGAAGCCTTTAGAAGCACACTTCCAAGTAAGGGATTTTTTCCTTTCTCATTTCTGTCCAATTTCCATTAAGTTGTTATGCCCTTTTGTTTTCAATTAAAATTGTTGGGTTATTATTTCACATCTCCCCCATAATAACCTCTTTATTTTTGGATGATGGTATAACCCTTTCTCTCTAATTAATTCCTCCCATGTACACCCGTTACCATGCCGAAATTCTATGAGGGATTTCTCTCTCCTCATTTACATCCAAGTAATTATTTTGTATTATGCATCTAAATTCCATTGTGTTTGTTGGGTACATGTATCTATATGATGTCCTTAATGTTAATTTCATTTAAATATGATGAGACATACCTTTCTATATTGTCAACCATTTTTTATAAGTTCTTATTTCACGCTGTTATGCTGCCGAAATAAAACTATGATTTTCCAAGCCAATGTCATTGTGTAGTGAATACCATGCCCATTTCTCTATCAAAGGTATTCACCTTTATGAAAATTTACTTATTTATTATAAATATCAATGTTTTTATTCCACATCCCTTTATTTTGGAATAAATTATTATGATTTATTCCATGTTGTATGATCCATGTGGCATATTTATGCATGAAATGAAATGTTTAAGAAGGGCGCGCCCTGTTAGCGCTCTAATGAATTGGGTAAAGTATATTAAATTATACAGCATGTACAATGAGTTTTGACTCATTATAATTCATGTGCAATGATGGTTTACTCGTTCTTCTTGTGCAATGAGGGTTTAATAATGATCTTTTTTCAATGATCCTTGGCTCATGATAATTCAATGTTAAGTATTGTTACCAGATTTCCATGTTATGATTATAATAATTTATCATGCCTTTATGTTCAAGTTTCTATTATTCTCCATTGATATGAATATTTACTAACATGTATTACAATCTTCATGCTTTTTTACTCCCTTACTGAGCTTTATAGCTCACACTTTTCTTATGCATGTCCTCAGGTTATCCCATGAAATTCTAAGTACGAGGGAATGTAGTGGTCATGAAAAGGAAGTTTTCAATAAGATGTCTCATTCTATGTTTTAAGTTGTTTTGTAATGTTCCTAATACCCAAAGACACTAGACCTCTCAATCTTATATGTTATATCAAGTGAAGGTTTTATGTAATAATTCATGTTTAAGTATGAAATAAAGAGCATGTTTGTTATAACTACCAATTAACATGTTAAAAACATTGGTTCCACTACCATACCGTGGGAGATGTTCCTTCTTAGATTTTTACCCTGAATGGGAGGTGGGTCTATTTAATCATTTATCATTAACATAGGGGAGTCCATTAAGAAATGAGGATTGTTCCACTAGGTCATGTTCCTGGGATGGGAGGTGGGTGCCTTTGCCAATGTGCCTTCACCATAAGGGAGCTTGTTTAGATAGGGAAAATGAAGATGATAAAAATTTGAGGAGAAAAAATGTAAGTAATATTAAAGTATAATGGCTCAAAAGGATCTTTGATAAATATGAGATACATCAACACACATTAAACATTCCATGGAGGTGATCAGTGTGGGGGAGTTTTGGGCTAGCACAATTTCAGCAAAGTGAAAGTTTCAAACATGGGAGGGACACATAAATATAAATCTCAACATTATAAAAATAGGGGATTGAATTAACCTAAAATAATCTATAGTCCAAGGTCATACATCTTGGACCAAATGAATTACCTTTTAGGGTTGTGTGCAATGGACCAAAGATGATGCATGGTTTAATGTCATGCAGTAAAGATGTAGGATGTGCCTTTTAGGGCCACACATATAGGACTGTTTCGGTCCAAGGAGTGTGTGTTGTACCCAGAACCAAATGGTCCAATGGGGACTGGGTAGTATATCTATTTTATCTTGTGAAGGAGGTTCCACAATTAAGTGTTTCATGTCAGACTCATCATTTTGTTTCGACCCGAGGCATATTGGGTCCAATGAGTGGTAGAAGGGGTTTAAGTTTTTGTTAAATCACTCCATGTTGGGTACAATGCCCTCAGATGGTCTTCAATGGGTTTATTCACATAACCAGAAACACCCAAAAACTCTCACATCCAGGATTAGTGGACCTGATTTCCAAAGGTAGGGGTTTGTTGGATGATTTGGCCAAAAACACTTAAGAACTCACATTGGTCAATAGGATTGGAACATGCCCTCATCAAACCCTTTTGAGGGGAATTATTGACTATTTTGGGGCTCTCGTATATATTTAATATGTGTTCATATGTTCATGAATCATTGGTTTATTCACAAGCATGTGTCTGAATATTTCTCATAGGTCGCAAGATTAATCATAAATATGAAAGTGTTAATAATATGATGTATGTATCTATGGTAATCCATTAATTAAGACATTTGTATGTATTTTACGTTCTTTATCCATGTTACCATCTTATAGAAAAATCATTAATTCCTCAATCGTTCAGTAATACAACGCTAGTTTTGAGCCATATGGGATGGCTCTCTCGAGTTTATCATCATCCAGGGAGAGGGAATTATTTCAATGTAGGCATTGAACCAGTATGATGGGATTCTTATATATCCTTGGGAGAGGAAATAGAACCCAATACTTTGGTTACTTGTACAGTTTAATGTCATGTGGTCAGGATGTTACTAGACTAACGTGAATCAAAGTATACATAGTTATGGAAGTTGAGAATTATACATTGAAGTGGCCCATTTGAAGAGGAATTAATTAGGTCTTACATCCATAGGTAAGGACCATTTGAGATCGGGCCTTAGGCATTATTTATATGATTCCTAGTTAGAGTTGGAATCATAGTTCTTATAGTTCAACTTCCTAGTGGATTGTAGGGATTCCATGATCACCACTCATCTCTAATCCCATGTGAGTCATGATTAGTGTGAGAAAAAAGAAGAAGATATAGATCTAGAAAACCACACACGTTCACATATATGATGGGGGGAAATATGAGGATGAAAATTGAAGAGGATGGGGATACAGTAGTTCCCTAAAAATAGGAGAGGGTCTTACCTCATATTGAGTTCCCTAAGATTGGTTCGAAGAAAGAGGAGTATCATGATTCCTCATCCAAGGGAAAAGAAGGTGTGGTTTTTTTATTATTTATCACTGGACCACATTAAAGGTAAAGGCCAGTTATTACCTTTAATCCATAGAATGGATAGGCACATGTGAGCATCCTGAGGTCAAAACCTGTATTTCCATGGGAATGTAAACTTAGGGACCTTCCGGGTCTCCACCTTATTATAGGGATTACCCACATGACTCTGCATAGCATGGATATGTAAACTCATAAGGGTCCACTGATACACTAGGTGTTTTTTCATATGGGCCTGCTGGCTTTCGAAGAGGCCTTGGCCTAGTGTCATTGGATTGGTTTATCAAGGGGTTTTGGATAATGCGATGGAAATGGGAGAAATTTGTTCAATCCAAATGGTGGATGCCCAAAAATACCCAATTCCACATACCATTTCATTATGAGTGGTGGTATTTCCCCCATGTATCATGTTTCTATGTGGGTGAAGGGGTTGTCTGTCTACCGTGATGGTATGCGAACCTGGATTGGATCCATGTAGTGTTGTGTGTCGTGGAACCAGGTTCTATCTATGTTTCATTTTGCTGCACAGTGCTGAGCTTCTTCTGCATAGCATGATGCTACATGGGTCTGGGATCCATCCATGTAGTGATTTTATACACAGTGTAGGGATCCACCCACATATCATATGGCTATGCAGGATAATGGATTAAAGAAGGGGAATTGGTTCTTCCCTTTGCAATAAATTCATTCATGAAGGAACCTAGGTTCTAGTCTACTAATTAGTATTATATTTCCTTTTTTAATTCTATGTGGTGGATTATTCCTATAGAAAATAATCAAAATAGTCCTTATTTTGTGGTTATCTATTATTTCGTTACTTTTATCACTTCAATCCTCCAAAAGAAGCCCTTTTTCTAGTCCCACTCAGTGTCCTTTTATAGAGAGGTGTAAGAACTAGATCAGTGGGATGAAATGTGTCTTTTGCATAGACCCACAGGAGAAACCCGGTACACAGGATATATTTCCATTATGGACATAGTGTCTTCATCCTAGGAGGTGAGGATTACTGCTTCTCTACTATGAACAACTTCATTTTATTTAAGGGAATCCTCCAGCTTCTCCTCATGCACAAACTATTTTAGATCATAAGGGATTATATGGGGGGAATATTTCTACATCTTCTTCCTATAAACGGTTTCATTTCTAGAGGACTAGAACCAACGTCACCATCCCATGAACTGCTTAGTTTACAGATGGTTGATGAAATTGTGGACCACCATGTAGAGTAGTTGTCCACAAAGGATTTCTGTTTCACAATGGCAGTTCCTACTTTTCTATATTTGGATTCTTTAACCATCTTATTCAATTATTTATTTAATTAATTTTCCTTCCTTTGTCAAAATACCAAGAGTATTCGATTTCCCTTCAAAATGTTTTCTGGACCAAACAAATACACCCCATTAGAATGGGTTCTAATCAGGATGAAGATGAAGTTATTCTGATATAGAAAGTGGTCCTGACATGAAATGGTTTGCGGTATAAGGGTGGACTCATAGGGGGGACCACATATATATATATATGGGCCCCTGTTTATTTTTCCTTTAATGTTTTTTCTTACTGAATGATGTGCTTCCACAATTCTCTTGGCCACTTCGTTTCCATAAGATGCCTCCTTTGCGGATTCCCTTCACATGTGAACTGAACCATGCATCTGCGAACTAAAAAATATTCTTATGTGAATGGTGAGTTTGGGCTTCTTCATAGCACTATATTGTATGTGGATTTCTCATTCCTCAAACCATTGGTTCACTGGACGATTCTTTATGAGTCAGTGCCTCCCGAGCATCTGTGAATTATCAGTTCTCAGACGATTCCCTGGACAAACTATCGACCCATGAGAGTTTCAGTTTGCGCACTAATTTTAGTCCTTTGATAGATTTTTTGTTGGAATAATATTTTTCTCCCATCCACCGATAATGGATCTTCCACTTATCTCAATGAATGTGATCATAATAAGAGAAACTACGGTTGATAATGTTGAAGACAACCTCTGGTCTTGTGTTGTTCCTCTGGAGGGTATTCCAAAAGATCTTCCTCAACCAGAATATGTATCCTACCCATTATCAAATAGTCTACCAATTTATAACTTTGGACTCAAAGATGATACTCGTTTTTCACAAGTTGACCAGATTAGACTCATCGTTCACCTCTAAATATCTCAGGGGGTGATCGAGAAAATATTTCTTCCATAGGAGAGATCACAACTACATCAATCCAAGAGGATATGTTTATTCTAAATAGAATTATGTAGACATATAGTAATCAACACCACCATAATAAATTTACAGAATCAGTCATCTCGAATTCTCCATCTATTTTCAACCTTTAACGAGTTAATCCCAATGGAAGGTGGAGCTCGAAGTGGGACCTAGGATCTAGAGGGTTCTTCTTCAATGAATGGGCCTGAGAATTCTGGTCATGCCAAAACTACTTGGATTCCTCTAAGTGGTTGGAATATCTGAATCTGTATCATAAAATCTGGGTTTTACAATACCTAATTTACTCACGAGGTGAAATGATCACTGAACTACTTAGTCACTTGTGTTCAAGAACTAACACATTCCACTTTTCTCATGGTGAAGTGAGGTTAAGTTCATAGGATATGTACTAAGTAGGAGGACTTCCAATCCTTGGCAACATGTATGAATAATACCTACTAGAAACTGATAACAAGGTTAATTTCAAACATGTATCTTTATTGGAGAGGGATTTACTGGTCTGTGTAGAGGGATTGCTTGGTCAAACTCTTCATGCTCAATCATTTATTTCATTTGAGGAATTGATAGGGCTATTCTTGTAGGTGAATGGGCCGAAACTGAAATTCCTCCATAGTCAAACACATCCAACACGATAATCATGACATATTCTAGGATCATACTGTGTTACTATCGAGGCGGGTTGATATACCACCATGGGTAATGAGATTCAATCAGATGAATCGTCTGAGCTCAGTTTATTAAGTTTCTTTTCCAGGTTTCTATGTGGATTGATTTTCCTTCCTGTGATGTCTAAACCTGTGTCAGATCTTGTACCTTAATGATGAAAGCCACTTTGGAAGCGGGAAATACCATCAACCTAGTAATCCCTACCCTTTCTTGTATCTATTAATTGTTGGGGAAGATATAGGAGGGAAGTCCCCTGAAACATCTTAGTGGGTTGTTTCAATTTAAGTATGGCCGAATGGAAAAGCATTTCCCTTTCTATGAGTATCGACATACCACAATAGTTACTCACTCTGACTTCCATCCATCCCTTCTCAACATTGCATCCATTGATCCTAAATCCTTGAACATCGACAACGTGGATGAATCATTGGGTGATATTTCTCAATTCACTTTAACACCTTATGTTGCACCCCATGGAATAGTGATGGATAACCTACGGGGCTCCCTATAAAGAATTTCTTATATCATTACACTTCAGGATGGAGTCTTTATCATTCACATTGATAGAGTGACCATTTTTGAACCCTATATCCTTGCACTTCAGGATGGATTCTTGATCATGCACATAGATATAGTTACCATTTTCAAACCCTATACCCCTTATAGGTTCTCTAAGAAATTTTTATGCATAAAACATTTCACATTTATTTATATTACCCAACTAAAGAAGGAATCCAATCCATTCATCCTTCACCAATTATGGCTGATGTTGATGTCAGAAGATACTAATATAGAATTCCTTATTCCTCATAAAATGGCCTCAAATTACTTAGCATTGGAGTATGCTCAACTGTGGGTGGATTTCAATACTGATGGGTTATTGGAAGGACTATGTTAGGACAAAAAGTGGCCTAGATACCCTGAGAGTGGGGGTGAATCAGGGTACTGATATTCTATTTCAAATTCTTCCTTCCACACTTGATCTAGACCTCTATATTATAAGGGTCACTATGTTTTCTCTTATGTTGATAACGTTTATCTTGTTCTTTCCTCTTTTAACTGATAATGATGCTTTGGGTGCAATGAAGGGAAGCAAATAGGCAGACACATAGATTTTTACTTGGTTCACCATCACTGGACTACATCCGAGGGGCATACAACGACGGTGTTTCACTGTACCAAATCCACTAAATATCACTGCCAATTTACAATGTTAAGGCTAGATCACTTCTATGCCTAGGCTCACTGCCTTTACAATGTTTAGGGTTAGCTCACTACTTTCCCAAGGGTCACTCCCAATGTTTCTCTCTCTGGCTCATTGCCGGTGGATAGGATTACCTTCTTCCTCTTCCTTTGCTCACTTCTCAAGAATGAATCCACTCACAGTTTATAGACATGTAGGTCTCTTCATTATCCCTAATCAAATCTTCATCTTTAACTGTTGATAGATTCTCTGTTGAAGTTCAACTTTCACCCGCACACGAATCTCACTTTGCACCGAGTGTACTGGGAAACCCCAATTTTTACGCACAGCCCTTACTGCACATTGCGCGTAATTCCCTTACCTTGCATGAAAATATTTTTTTCGTGAAACACCCCTTTTACACACAACCACCAAATTTTAAATGCATCCTCGACACTGCCTTGTGTGTAATTTTCTTCTTTTGCGTGAAATCCTCTTTTAATGCAACACAACTTTTACGCGCAACTACCAATTTTACGCCAATTGTTTCTTTTATGCTCAACCACCTCAATTACACGCAAAAAATTTCATTTACATGCATCCTTTTCTTTAGGCACAACACCCTTCTTTACGCACAACCTTATCTTTTCACACAACCATTGGTTTTACGCACAACCTTATCTTTTCACGCAACACCATACTTTACGCGCAAACATGAAGTTTACACGCAACTCCCTTGCAAACTTCAATTTCATGTGCCACTACTCAGATATTATCTAAGTATTTAGCTCTATCAAATGAAAGGGTTCACTTCATATTTATAGGCTAAATCGACCCCATGTGAAAAACCCTTCTTGAGCTCGTAAATAGCTTCGAGCGTGAAAAATACATCTTCCACACAACACCATTTTTCGCCAATGGCTCCAATATTTCGCACCCGTCATCCTTCACCAATTTTCAAGCTTCATACCGCGAAACACCTCTTGCCCAAAAAACTTCATCCCAATTTCCGTGCATCCTTCAAATATTTCACACTCCAATATCCTTTTTCCTACACCGTGCAAATATTTCCCGCAACACTTTATTTTTTCACGCAGCGCACTGATATTTCACACACCCCGCTGATTTTTCACGCGCCACTATATTTTTCACGCACCACACTAATTTTTCATGAACCACTATATTTTTCATGCACCACTCCAATTTTTCATTCACCTCCCTTTTCCAAAAACACATATCTCCATTTTCAAATTTTCAGGCCCAAAAATTTGGCAAACACTAGAAAACGGATCCACCTTGTATCTGATCTTTCTGTACCACCTCCAGATCGTTCATTCCTTTGTCGAGGTTCTTTAATCAATCATTGATTGTTGGAAGAATCCATTGAACCCAAAAAATCACTATGTAAACCCCCTTTCTCAACACACTCATACATCATGGTCTGCCTTGTCAACAAGCACAACTTGGAGGCCCACTTTTTCAACAAACACAATCACCTAAAAAAGCCTCAATGATGCCTTGAGGGATTTTTGCTCAACAAACTAATTCAGAAAGATCAGTGGTTGTTAAATACTTCTGATCCTATCCTGAAAATGTTTGATGCACCATATTCCTCTATTATTTTTGTAATAAGGATTTCCATTCGTCATTGCATGTGTTCGGAACGGACATCACCCATGCAAATTATCCCAGTGGAGAGTGACTTAGACCCCATATTTCTAGAGGGCATGGTCTGTGGTCCTACTGAAGTCGTCACGAGTGGGAAATCACCATACATTCTTGAAATTTCACCTAGTAACATAGGCTTAGCTACAAAGGTCAAATAACTTATGGAGTGGGATAGTTATCCTTCTTAAGTAACTCAAATAAAAGCAGCTATATCTTTTGTGATGGTGCTTCCTAATTATGTGCTTGTCATGGAGGAGGGGAAAAACTAAAGCCCTAACATCATTAAGAAACACTGAGCCATGAGGATATGAGCATGGATTCAAATTTTTACCCTTGAAATTGAAGTTCCCCTAATGAACTTTGCAGATGAGGAGGAAACCATTCAAGGATTATTTATCGACTTGGGTTTCGGTGGGTTTGATTATTAATACCCGCACTTTCTTATATACCATATTCTGATAGCTCATGGGGACCTAGCTACTTTTGAAGGCAACCTTATTCAATTAAATTCCTTGCATCATAAAATTAATACCTTTTGCGATATCAAAAATGATTTACACCACCTAGTGGATGGGGAAGCAAGTGCTTATGACCATGCAACAGCCCAAACAAAAGAGTTGCAGAAGTGTGAGGCTTGTATAGACAAGCTAAAAGCACAGCTGGAATCAAAAAGTTCCAATTATGAGTCCATTAAACATAAAAGGCATGATCCCAATGATATTGTGAAATGAGTGCGTCTAGTAGTCGAGGATAAAGATAATCAATGTACCAATTTTGAACAATCCCCTAATGGCCCATGTCAGGTGGTTATCAATTTTCTAGAAAGATCTAGTTGAGCTTCATTATAATCATCTAAGTTATCCTATTCCATAATTTTTTGTCATTATGGAGAGACTTCAAATTGTGGATGTTTCCACATTTCCATTCAACATAATGAAATATTTCTTTATCTACAGTTCGTCTTTCCCTATAATTTAAATTAATTATAATTGACTAACTTTTTAATGATAAAATTTCACTAGATATCGATCTGAATCATGATCTGAGATAATTACATTAAAATAAAAAAATTCAAGCTCTAATTTTTTCTTGATCCAAGGAACTTAGTAAGTGTAGTTTTACTATTATTGGGGCTATATGGAAAACTCTATAAACTATTTGTCTTTTCCATTATCACCCTAATTTTTTCATAAACCCAATTTTGGTTTGGTCTTAGTGGGAATAACCTGACTTGGGATTAGGCCTCTCTTTTTGAGTTTTATACCAAAATGGATTTGTGACTATTTATATTATTTATTGCTCAATATTTTTTCTAAACTATACAAAGTGTAGGTTTAGTGAGTTAGTACCTGAATTTTGTTCGAGATGTCGTTTACAGGTTTTCATACTAGAGAGAGTCATATATTCTTCATAGTTAGTTTAAATTCTTGAAAAACCATACTATCATTACCAACATTTTACATCGAACAACTTTGACCATGATTTGTAGAGGAAGGGACCCAATGTAGGACTCATTGATCGAGGATGTGCCAATATCTTTTAGACATAAATGAGGGATTTTTCTTGACCATAATTTTTTGGTTTCTGGATATAGGATATGATATAGAGAATGGAAGCCATGGGAAATATAGAAGTAGGAAAAGCCTCTCCTGAGGGAAAACATTTCTTTGGTTGATAGGCCTCTTCTATGGACAACCTATGTAGAGATTCCGGGGCATTATGTGCATAGTCAATCAAAGGTGTACTCATAACACCAGTCGCCCATTTCCAATATCCATAAAATGTTATGATAATTTGAATTAGTTTTTTTGAAGGCCACAATGAGTGTATTATTGAGGAAAAAATGTCTGAAAGTGGTAGGGGAATATGTATCGGCTTAGAATGGGAACAGAAATCCTACAAGGATTTGAATATTATAAAGGTGGTCTAAAGAATTATTTAGTTTAACTTCATACAACTGGGACACTTGAGACTTATGATTTAAAGCTTCCTTACACTGACCAAGAAGGGATTAAATGGCTCATCCTTTACATGGTAGTCTTACTAAAAGTGTTCTATCATCTTTTGGTATGAATGAGGGGAGAGGATATAAACTGTAATCTGAGGGGTTTCCAAAACTAGGGAGTGAGACGAAATGTAAATGTCATTAGTGTGTACAGAGGTAGGGAAAGCCTCTCCTAAGAAAAAACTTGACTTTGGTTGATACGACTTTTTGTGGGAAACTTATACAGATCCACTGGGGGATTGTGTTCATAGTCAAACAAGGGTGTCCTTAAGAACACTGGTCTCCAATTTCTGATAGAGATGGATGGGTATGGGGATTCATACCTTTCTAGAAATAGATTACGATTTGTGATGGGGGGGATCCTGAACATGAAAGGGAAATTTCAATCTAAAATTTCTTGAGGATGGTTAGAGACGTTTTCTAAATATATGTGTCAGGAGGGGTTCCCTACATAGGTTTGACCCATGTGCGGGAAAGTGAGGACAACATTGTTTCATGGATGGACCCAAGATATGATATTAAATAATCACTATGTATCCTATGATGATAGGAATCAATACGTACATAGTTATTTTAAGGATTAATTTTTATCCATATGTGGATATGGTTCATATATATGAACCGGGCATTTGTGTCTCACATACGAGCTCACCAATATAGAGGTACTCATACTGAATATTCCTATAGAGATTTACTTCACACATAGTAACATATGTGAAATATATTCTTTGACATTTCTAGACCAACAGTGAACATTGGGTATCAAGCATCATGTTGTTTTAATGTCATGTGATTAGGAAATTTATACAGATTCCCCAAGTAAATAGAGGATAACCGAGTTGAGATATCCCAACATGTACATGACTTGGGTAGTAAGAAATGTGTAAACCATTGTTTTTAGGGCTCTCGGGTTGGGATAAATTGTACAAGGCTTGGAATCCATTGGGAACACAAAGATAGGAAAATAATATCCTAAGGAAGAATTTTCATTTGTTTGACATTCCATTTTTGTGGGAAACATATACAGAGCTGTCAGGGCATTATGTTCATATTCAAATAAAGGTGTCCTATGGACACTGGCCTTCAAATTCTGATGGATGAGGCGGATTTTGAAGATCTGGGGTTACACAAATCATAGAGTTTGATGGGTGGGAAGGATTTGTTTGGACATGTTAGAAATATTCAATCCATAATTACCCATGAAAATGAATATTTCCCAACATAAATCTTACTTGAACGTAGGGTGGGGCATTCTGATTCCATTATTGGAGTTGAACATGGGTTTGAAGATTCAAGTGTCCTAAAATTAGATTCCCTTCCTAGGTCTGGTCCATATGTGGGGAGTTGGGGAATATCGCTATATTTGTTTCCTTTTGAGGGTGGTTGGCATTAAGATTCATCCTACTGGTGTCACAATATATCCTTCATGCATAAGAATTAATCCATACACAGTTCTTAGGATACGTCCCAGTTTAGCATCGTACAGTTAGGACTTTGGGTTTCCCAACATGGAGGGGGGGACTCTAGAGTTCCTTTTAAGTTCATGATTCCATGATCAAATATCATTGATTTATTTTATATGGATTTTTGGGGAATCCACTATCGAGGTTCCTATGCTCATGTGAGCTATGATTGGTGTGAGAAACAAGGGGCAACAAGAATTTCATCCACCACTTAGGGATGGCATGGTCAAGGAAATGAGAATTTTATATTCGGGGTCATGTTGTTCATTTTTAACATTGTAAAACGAGGATTTTTTATCATGAAGTTTAACATCATGTAATTAGGAAAATTATCATACCATTTATAGTTGTTAGGATAGGACATAAATTCCATGCAGTTTATCATCATGTGGTGAGGATATAGATTTCATGCAGTTTATCATCACGTGGTGAGGATGTGGATGACTTGATGTGAAAGAAGGGACATGTGATTATTCTTAAAATGTTCTTGAAAATAGGGCACGTGTTGAATCCCCTTTCATTAACTTTTATTTCATGCAATAAAGTGAGAATTTTTATGCATTCCATGGATAGATCCAGGCCATAGGATCTAGGTATCACTACATATATGATGGTATGATAGTAATCGAACCACACATAGTTTTTCGCTGAAATAATCATGTGTAGGTCTATATAATATGTTGGGGGAATGTTTCACTTTTTTATAGGGTGGATAAATTGGGAAGATAATCCAAGCATTACTATGTATCCTGTGTAGATAGGAATCAAAATGTATGTAGTTTTGAGGTGTGGCATGGTAGGTAACTAATTCGATAAGCAGTATCCTCTTAGGTAAGAAAAATATTATTCAATGGATTTTAATTTCGTGTGGTGAAAATGATGTTACCACAATTTAACATCATGTTAGGGGACAGATTTTCATAAAATATCATGAGTAAGTATGGACTAATCGAGCAGGGATATTCTGGAATACCCCAGATATTAGGGGAAGAATAAATCCTACCCCATGATCATGGATACCCTCAGATCATAATGAATGATATAGGGCTTGAATGTCGTTCGGTGTATAGAGGAGGGAAAAGCCTCTTGTAAAGGATAATTTTCATTTGGATGATAGGAATCTTTTCTGGGAAACTTATGAAGATCTATCAGGGAATTATGTTCATAGTAAAACAAATGTGTCCACATAATAATAACCTTTCATTTCTGATGACTGAGGAGGTTTATGGGGATCCAAGATTTCTTGGGGAATGAAGGTTTCTGGATGGAAAGGGTAGATCTGGGAATTCTAGAAATATCCAAACCGTTATTATCTTTAAAGTATGGAATCCCCCACATAGATCTAACTCATATTTAGGGGGCATGATCTTTTTACAAATCCTTATTTGTAGGAACTAAGGATTGGGATCTCCTGCACAGGTTTAAATTTTTTTATGGGAGATGGGGGGATTTTTTGTGGAAGTTGGGACCATGGATGTGGAATTCTGGCATCACTATGTATCCTATGATGATAGGAATCAAGAAAAATATAGTTCTAGAGGTAAATTCCCTACATAGGTCTGGTTCATACATAGGAAAATGGGCATTTTTATGGGGGCTAGACCATGATGTAGAATTAAGACGTCACTATGTATTCTGCGAGAGAAGGAATCAGATCATACATAGGTCTAAAAGTATTCTCCTAGTACCGGTTTGACCAATGCATCGATAGGGGGAATTTCTAACAATTGTTTTTGTGGTGATGGGCCTGAAATGTATCTTTAGTCTCTATTTTTTCTAGGGTAATCCATTATCACTATTCCTAGGCTCACATGATCTATGCTCAATGTGAGAAATAGGACTAGAAGGGGATTTTCTTTCCATTCAATGTAGAGGTAGTTAAGGGTACAATAGTGGTATTTTGTATCGTTTGGTAGATGGACCAATATCTAGGATCGAGGTGTCTCTATAACTCATAAGGTATTTTTATTAAAATAGGTATTATAATAATTCTCTTTGAAAAATAATAATAATTAAAAATAGATTCATCCCAAGAATAATTAGGTAAAATAAATTCACATAAAATTGTTCTATCAATTTGAATTAGATCAACAACTCCATTTTATTATGGAGTTATAGGTGGTGATAAATTATGAAAATAATCATTATTTTATAGAGTATTTCAAATTATAAGTTATAAATATCACCTAATCATTTATAATAAATATAAATTAAAAAAGACCTTCCTTATTCTACACTAAATTATAAAAAATAGTTAATTTAGATAAATTTCACCTATTTCAGATAGAAATTATAGCTATGTAAATCTATATTCATCTATGATAACTATTTTGTAACTCTTTCCACCAAGACTATTTATCTATATAGGATTATATAGTGAAACATAAATTTCATTCATAGATATTAAATATTATTATATGAATAATAATTACATTACTTTATGATCCATTACATAATCATAAATGTTTAGTGTCATTGGAAATTTAGATACATAAACAACTTTTTCATAAGAGATCTACATCGACACCTACTAAACTCGTTATAACTATCACCCTTCTTTATCATATCATAATTAAAACCTTTATTCATAGCCAAGGGAATGAAAAAATAATAAATGGTGAGCTCATATTCTCATTGAGGGTAAATAATAGAGATATCAATTATAAAACACTGATATTTTGTGAAAAAAAATCAAATTAATTTAATCTTTTCAATATTCTGCATTTTACGAAACACTGAATATAACTTGTGTTATATGAAAGCACTAATTTTGGCTTATGTTTCATGAAACACCATGATAAGATTTTACTACACCCACCACTTAGATTATCTTTTGGTATATTCAACAAAATGATTTTCTTGTTTTACACACAATGTTGAGTTCCTTCAATAACTACATTACATGTATGGCTGATTTTTACCAAACTACGATATATATTGAATTTTGTTGTTAAAATATTATTATAGTTACCACCTAGATGTTAGAATAGAAATTAAGAATAATATTTTGTAAATTTTTAAAATATAATTTAAAAATGTATATAAAATTAATCATGTGGTCGTCAATTAGTTATAAATGATATTACTAACTATCTGAAAATAAAGAAATAACTTTTCAAAGAAAACTATTTTTCTATGTATAGACACAATTTTATATCAATAAATTATCCAAACCACTTTTGATGAATTTTTTTAATAAAATTTATATATTATAAATTCAATCATATTTTTTTACACTCATCCAAGAGATTTTATAGGTATAAGATTTGAATAAATCCATTTTTCTGAGTAAAAAAATGTATTTTTTGAAAAGGTAATTTTATCACCATTTAATGGTGAACTTATTTTAAATATAATTTTTGAAACTTTTCTAATTTTTATTTGAAAAAATCAACTTCATTTTTTAAAGTCTTATAAAAAATTTACTTTGGGTGATTTTTAGGTATTTTTCTGAGAAGTTTAATTTTTTGATGAATAGTGAAAAAACTGAATTTCAATTAGAAACTTCTTTTTAATCTAATTTATTTATATAGATAAATTATATTTTAATTTATTTTAAAGTATAATTAGTAAAATTATAAAACAATAAATATAATTTAGGTTATTGTAATCAATTTCACACAAAAATTGGATATTAAAACATTTGGAACTTTTAAACTTTTTACATTAAAAACTTGTTTTCCTGACACGTCTGTATGATTATTTTTAAATTAATTATTTCTACATATGTGTTTTTAATTTGGAAAAATTAATAAAATATTTTAAATAGTAATAATTTATAATTTATAGTAATTTTAACTTTCTTTTTGACCAAAAATATTAATGAAATCAATTAAAATTAATTACATTTATTAAGGTAAAAATGAGTTTACTTGATGGTAAAACTTTAACAAATGGGTAAAAATACCAACGACACCTATCAAAAAGAAATTTATGTTCATATTTATACCACATACTCACTTTTTTTAAAAAAGTATATTTATTTTATTCACATGATGTAAAGAAGACCTCCCAGTAGTGTTTTCTTTTTTATATTTACAAGACTATCACTCCTCCACTAAAAGGAATAGGTTGTGACTTGAGATAGTGGTGTATATCTACTGATAGGTGTATCCCCCCTGATGTGACCTGATAATTTTTGGAAATAAGCCTTGAATTAGGTGGAATGATGTTATATTCTTACATTTTTTTTACACATTTTATTCCATATCCCTATGTTATGCTCTCATGGATTATGCTCTTGATTAGATTTTGATTCATGTATTATGAACTGCTATTATTTATGTCATGAATCATATATATGATCCTTGATATACATGGTATGATCTATAAATGTAATTCTCATGTTCTCATACCCGTATTCTCATGATTATTCTTAAATATCTCTTTGTTTTCCATTACTAAAAAATTGATATCACCCCTTACTTATGTTTCCTTTACCTAGGGTATTAAGAATGGTTTTAGGTAGGTGTAATAAAGGGGAATATCTTTATGGGAGATATTTAATATATTTTTCCAAATTATAATAATGTGTTCCAAGTGTCCATAGACACCAAACTACTATGGTCCTTGAGAATTTACTTTTGTAATGTGCTGAATATTCATAAAAAATGTTTTAATATCCCTGTATGTTAATCCTGGATTGCTATAGTTGTTATCAAAGGAATGGTTTAGTCATCCTTTTGAAACAAGTATGTGAAAACATTAGTAAGATATCTATTGATATTTCTAAGGATATTTCTATGTATATCTCTAAGGATATGACTGAGGTTTCATACATTTAAAAACATTCATAATATAGAAATAATATAATTGATTTTTCATGATTATGTAGTTTTATACTACGATAAGTTATTCTCACACTATGATTTATGGTTTTATTAAATTTCTAGATGTAGAAGGAACTGGGTTAATTTTGAATATGATAGAAATTTTTTTGATGAGCTGTCAAATTGAATGATCACTAGAGTAAAGGGTGTTGTGATCATGCCTAATCAGTTTTCAAAAAAAACATAATTAACAATATGTACCTTAACCAACTCTAGGACTCACCAAATAATACAAAAAAAAATTTCCTTTCAGTTTAAGTAACGGAGACCATAGAGGAAAGAAGGTTCAGTTTACTTTGTGTCAAGAATGTGGAAATAAGAAACCATGTGAATGTCTTAGAGGAATAGTGAGATGTTTTGACTATATAAAAGAATGACACAAAACAAGTAACTACAAAGTAAAAAATGAAAATTATGGTTAATTTAATGAATGAGAATAATAGCCTCAGAAAGACAACATTGATTTTTTAATGCATTAATTTTGGAATGAATGGGAATTATGAAAATAGTAGTCCTAAGTGGAAAGGTCATGAAGAGAATCAGCAAGGTGGTATCAATAGTGGTTATATTATTGATGATAATTAGATTACATGGGAAATGTTATGGAAATAAGTATTAAGTAATAGAATGAGGTGGCCTTGTTAATTTATTAAGGATGAAGTGGAATAATTAATGTTTTTATGAATTTGGATTCAAGAATTGTGAATTGAGAAATATATAAGGATTGTTCATTTTATGTTTTTTTCTATGGATTTACAAGAATATGTCAAATGGTTCTGATGAAATTGAAACATGATTTGATGTAAAGGTGATATTCATTGGAAAAAAGGATTAAGGGAATTATAACCCTTAATGTGTTCCTAATGTTGACATAATGATGTTTGGATAAAGATCTGTTGGATATAAATAAGTAAATTGTATGGTATTAATTACATTGGAACTAAATATGAATTTTTTGAAAATTTGGTGTTCATTTTTACGATGTTTGTTTCTATAAAGTGAAATTCCATGTATTAAACATTTTATAAACCTTAAAATATTTTATGGATAACTTCATTTTAAAGTGGGTATAATGAAACACCTCGATATTTTGTAGAATGTTTCTAAATTAATTTAATCTTTTAAAAAATTTATATTTCTTACAACACTAAACATAAATTGTGTTATATAAAAGACCTATGTTTGACTAGAATTTAATGAAACACCAACTAAAGTTTTCACTACATGAAACAATTATATTAGATTTTTGTATGTTAAAAACTATGTTTTTATTGTGTTATACATAATGCAGAGTTCCTTCGATAGCTTGTGTTACGCACAAGGCCGAGTTTTACCGAACTACAATATACTAATAATTTTGTTATTAAAATATTATTATAGTTTCCACCTTTCTTTTGGAATGGAATTTAAGAATAAGACTAATTGAATTGTTAAAATATTATTTACACACATATATAAAATTAATCCTTTGGTCATCAATTACTTAGAAATGAAATTAAAAACTATTTGAAATTAAAGAAATTCCTTTTCTAAGAAAAATATTTTTCTATGTACAAATACAATTTTATCTCAATAAATTTAACAAAAAACATTTTTATATTGTATTTAATAATATTTATATATTATTAATTCAATAAAAAAATGACTCTCATTGAATAGATTTTACAGGAATAAGATAAGAATAAATCCAATTTTATGAAAAAATAGAAGTATATTTCTAAAAGATAATTTTACCGTATTTTAATGGCATACATATTTAAAATATTATTTTTAACACTTTTATAATTTTTATTTAAAAAAATAATATTTATTTATTATATTGGAATATCAAAATTTACATTCGGTGAATGTTTGTTATTTTTTGAGAAGTTTCATTTTTTGATGAATAGTGAAAACCATTGATTTTTAATTGAAAACTAATTTTTCATTTAATTTATATATATAGTTAAATTATATTTAAAATTAGTTTTCAAATGTAATTATTTAAATTATAAAAAAATAAATACAAATTTATTCATTGGAATTAATTTCACACCAAAATTGGACATAAAAACATTTGAATCTTTTGAACTTTTTACTTTAAAACCCCACTTTCCCATCAGGTCTGCTGGATTAATTTTAAATTAATTTCCTCCAAATATAATTTTTAATTTTGAAAAATGGATTCCCTATTTTTAATAAGAATAATTTATAATATCAATTTTAAACTACATAGTTTATTTATCAAAAATATTAAAATTATTTATAGGGATTAAGGGAAAACAGGTTTACTTAGTGGCTATGCATTAACATAAAGGGCCAAATACCCAAGACACATTTCCAAAATCCATTTATGGAAATATTTTAACCATATCCTAATTTTTCTAGAAAATGAAAAATTATTAGAGGAACATAATTTATGGGATACCTCCCAATAGTGTTTACCTTTTTATATTTATAAGAATGTTACTCTACCTCTACTATAAAATGGAATTCACCACCCCCCCCCCCAACCGCCCTCACTTATTCACACCTCTCCTGCCATTTGGATCATCTAAAACCAGAAAAAAAAATAAGATCAAAAATTACTTAACTTCACTAGAGAGTCAGTCCTTTGGGAATAAATTTAACCAAGGTAGCCCTTTGGTGGAAACTAAAAAGAGTTACCCAAAGAAGAGACAACATCCTTTGAAAATAAATTTTGTTCTATTTATTTATCCACACCATCAATTATTCTTATTGCATTTTTATATAATAAAATAATTATCATCAATATAATTAAATATTTTTATGCTAATTTTTTGACCTACACTTAAACACGCCTCTATTAAATGGGATACAGAATCATCTTTTGTGTATACGAAAGACAACCGGCTCACGTACTGACGTCGTTTATTCTTCCATTACCACATTTAATGATTGGTGATAATGATGGTATTATTGTTTTTATATAATATATATGACATTTATGAAGTATTTATTTTTCTTTAATTATTATATAACACATACATTCATGTTTTTCATTTTATGTGAATATGATAACTTCATTTGTCGATGTGTGGACTACCGCTTCATCAAACTAATCTAATTCATTTAAAACTTACATAAAATGTATAAAGTATGGGTTTAGTAAACATAAATGATATATATTATATAATAATGATATGATAATACACACATAAATAAAAACACACACACACGCACAGAGATATATATATATATATATCATTTGCTTACATTCCTTAAATACAACATGAAAATGGAAAAAAACATTCATGCGTACGTACGACCTATCGTCTCCATGGATGGTGTATTCAATTTCATATTTATATATTTAATATATTTTTATAAATACTTATATAATTTATATATATAATATTTATATCATGTTTTACATTATTTAAATAATTAAATCATTATCAAAGTAAGAGGATCAAGAAAAACATTGAAAAACATATATGAAAAACAAAGCAATTATTACTTCAAAAATTACATTAACATGAAATTGTTAATAAAAAGGAAATATACATTAATAATAAAATCATATGTGGTATCATATATAAGAATATTTTTTTCAATATATAATAAACTTGTGTTTATTATAAATGTGGTTTGAACATTACAAAGAGAGTCAAGACTAAAGGTAAGGGTTTTCTCATCTCACTTTTATTTCTGTCAGATATATGCTATATTCAACACTTATCCTTATTATGTGGTGTTTATACTTCCCTATGAAATTTTATATCAACAATTTCATTTATTTTGTGATAATAAATGTTTAAATTTATGTTTTTCATTTACAAATCTTGTGATTAAAAAGTTACTCGAGTAGTAAGGGGATTTGTAGTATCACTTCTATTTTGTGGGACTTATACCTTATTTACCATCAATTTAATTTGGGTGGTGTATATACTACCCATGAAAATATTCTATAAATATTCTCCTTAAATTTTTGGTTATTTACATATCCATTTGATAATCTCTCTTTCTTGGGGTTTATGGTTCAAATGTTACCAAATAAGTACGGTAATTTTGTCTCAATTTTCCTTCTTTAAGACTCATGGTATGTTATTCCCCTATAATATTTTACAAGGTGTATATACTTTTCTTTGATATGATATTTCATGTTTATAGTTATTTTCATTATATTATAAAATTTATAAAATTTTATTATTTCATGGGTTTTATGATTCAAAGTTACTAAAGTGGTAAGAGTTAATTGCTTCAATCTCATCACTTATCAGGGTTGTTTATGATTATTCTTCTATTCATGAAATCTTATAATCTGTCTCTTAAGAATTCTCAGGAATTTTCTTATCGAATTTTTATTCGTGTTATATCCATGAAATTGTATAAATTTTCAACTCTTTTTAACTTAATATAATTAATACAATTTTTTCATTAAAATATTACTTTATTTCTCTTCAATTGGAAATCAGTGTTTTTTCAAAAAACTTTGTTTCCTAGAAAAATCAAAGTGGTTTTTAAATAAGATATTTATGTAATTTTAAATTAAAATGATTCTTAAAATTTTTTATGTTTAAAAAAATTATTCAAAATGTTTCCAAGCTACCTTTATAGGTTTTCAATGTTATCTCAATGAAAATATTTTCAAAGAAATTTCAAGTTTCCTTTATAAGTTTCCAAAGTTGTTTTCAAAGAAAAGGTTTCCAAAATGTTCTTATGATTCCTTTATAATTTTTTGAATATATTTTCAAAGTAATGTTTTTTACAAATTCTTTATATCATAATTTATAAATTTTCAAAGTTTTTTTCATTGAAAAAGGTTTTCAAAAGTTTTTCAATAATTATTTATAAGATTTCAAATTACTTTCAAAGAAATAGTTTTTCAAAAAAATCATGATTTTTTATAACTTTTAAAATATATTTTAAAAGAAAAATGTTTTTAAAATGCTTTATTTAAATCAATTTTACAAGTGGAAAATATATTTTTATTAAGAAAAATTTAAAACGAAATTGGAAATAATTCTTTATAAGAAAAGGATTTTTTAAATGATTTTATGAAATTGATTTTTAAATAAATGGTATTTTACTTAATAAATTTTACAAGTGATCTTTCAAAATCCTTCTCCATATAAGATTACATATTTTGAAATAGTTTATTACTTATTGGGGATATGATCCAAGGACACCATTATTGCTCTTTCTTTTAATGGTTTATATTTAAGATGCATGTTGTTTATGAAAAATATTTCTCTTCCATGGGTTATATATGATAAAAAAATTATGAAACCTACTTCCTTTCATGGGTTATTCTATGGTGAAATGTTTATAATACCTATCTATTTACCATAGGTTATGATATGATGAAAGAATTATGATAACCATTTTTTTAATTGGTTATGATATTATGTTCATGAAATCCATCTATTTTTATGGTTTAAGATATGATTATTGTTTTACTATCTTGTGGCACGCGTATGTATGTTTTCATTGTGTGACGGGTGGGACATATATCTCCCTTTAATGCATTGGGTAAATATTTATATCTCATGAAATATAAATGGATGGAATAGGGATTGAACTTAGTTTAGTAATGGAATTTTATGCTAAATGGTCTAGGAAGTGAACCTTATCTACTGAGATGGTCTTGGGAGTGAACCTTGACTACTAAGATAGTTTGGGGAGTGAACCCATTCCACTACAAGGAAAGGGATTTGACTGGGGATGGTTGTGTGTTCCACCCAATAAGTGTATCCCCCATGAAGTTCCTTGATAGGTTTTGGTAATAATCCTTGACTTATAAGGAATGATTTTATATGCTTATGTGTATGCCAAAAATTATACGTCTTATTCCTATGTTATGATCTAATGGATTATGCTCTTTATTCCCTTATGATTCAAGTATTATGAACTGCCAATATTTATCTTATGACTCATTTATATGTTCCTTGATATATAGGGTATGATATTAATATGCTATTCTCATGTTCTCATACCCTTATGGTCATGATTATGCTTACATATATTCTTTTTTACCCTAACTGAGCAACTGAGGTCAGCCATTACTTATGTTTTTAGTAGGAGTAATAAAGGGGAAGATCTTTAAGGGAGATGTTGAATATCTTTAACCAAATTATAAGAATGGGTTCTAAGTTTCCAAAGATACTAAACTATTATGGTCCTCAGGCATGTATTTTGTAATGTGTTGAATATTCATCTGAAATGATGTAATATCCATGTATTTTAAGTTGGAGTCACTATATCAACGATAAATTAAGTATTACCTAAGTATAAGGGTATGAGAACATGAACATAACATTAAAAAACCATACCTAGTATATCATATATCATAATATTGAACCATGGAATAAATCCTGGATGTTTATATGACATTAATCATAATGTGATCAAATAATATGTTCCGTGAGAGAATAACATTTTCATAAGACATAACTTTTTGGAATACATGTAAGCATAGAAAATCATTTCAAAATGAAGGCTCGCTACCGAGACTATAATAGTGGATTAGGTTAACTCCTAATTAAATCATATCCTTAGTCAAATTTCACTCTCAATACTATCATAATGGACAAATTCCCTTAATGGATAGAGTTCATTACACATTACAGTCTTTATTCTCTCATGAGATATCCATATTTACCCAATGCTTTGGAGGGCTATATATTTTTGGTTCCACCCATCTCTTAATGAAAACCATATATATGTGTTACCCAATATCATAAAAAATCACCATATCATAACTTATTGAAATGAAATAGGTTTCATAACCATTTAATAATTTTATCAAATCATAACCCATGGAAAATAAATAGGTTTCATAAAGTATTTATCATAACATAACTAACAAATGGGAAAGAAGCAGGTTTCATATAATCATCCTTAAATCAATATCATAATAATACATATAAAGAATGAAATTGTATATTGTCAGTTTATTATATCACTGTTAAATTATAATTAACATCATCTGACGTTATTATAAGTGAAAAGATACTTTAAAATTTCACTGGGACATTTCATGATGAAAATTACTCTTTTCACATTGAAATCAATTATTTAAAATATAAAAATTTCTAAAATATTAAGGAAAATATTTTCCTTGAAATGAACCTTAGAAACCTAAAAACAAATATTCAAATCACTTATTGGTCATGATAGTGAGAAATTTTATTCATGATTTGTTCGTTAAAACAAATATTCCTTTCACTTTTTCGATAAAAAGTCAAAATTACATCATTCAGAAAAAAAATAAGATTCCTTTTAAACTATTTTCGTAAAAACAAATCATGTGTAAAAATGACATTAAAACTCTTATAAAAATATTAAAAACATTCTTGAAAAAATAATTATAAAATTTAGATATTGAAGAGAAGGATTTTTGGTCGAAGAGATAAATAAAGTTATTTTCCATAAAAAAATTATTTCGGTCTCTTGAGTACTTAAAGTGATAAAAATGAAAGGAAAACATTTATTCTATAAGAATTAATATAATATAACAAATTTACCATTATTATTGAGTGATATTTTATAAAATTTCATCATCTTAAACCTAATCATAAACATTCTTAATAAACAATGTCATTTTAACATAAATCCATAACATCAATTTCAACATGCTTAAAAATAACTCTAAACTCATATATAATAAATTTTAATTTATTATAATTATATTATGTAATAATTTAAATACTTATAATATCTTAAATTATGATCTTATAACTCTTTAATATCTATCTATTAATTATTTCTTATCAAAATCTTTGTTTTCGAGTGTTAATTGTTTCATTTTTCATGAGAATTTCAGTTTGGTACTTGAGATCCTCGTACGTTAATCATTGATATATAAACTCCATAATTATATTATTAATATAAATATTATATATAATCATTATATATATATAATATAGGAATAGACTAATGAATTACACCGTTCATAGAAATGGTAAGTCGTAATTAAGAATGAACATTGTTCTCACTTTTTGACTGATGTAATGAAATAATGGTAAATAATAATTCACATTTATTGAATCATTATTATATAATATATATCATATATATATATATATATATATTCATTAAATCACACCTAATTAACATCCATGTAGAGAATAAATGAAAAACAAATCACATCGCAATGTGGTGGTGGTAGACCACAAGTATGCACGAGTAACATTATCATTTTTCAAAATATGTGAAATATAATAAGGTAGATATGATATTATAATTAAAAAATACTAAATATATCACTAATATAATTTATAAACATTAAATACATCATAATACTCATCCATGAAATTTGGTGATGGGAGATGAACTGTATCACTATGTGGAGGCGGTAGTCCACACACACGCAGGAGAAATACTTCCACTTCCCATTTGATTTTAAGAAGGGTGAATAATTATGGTTAATTAATCATAATAAAATTTTATTATATTTATTATACATAATTTATAACTTTATTATGAATACCAAAAATTTATAGGGGTGGAAGAAGAAATAAATTGAAAGTGGTAGGCTAACATGATTTCTACTCCTTCAGTTGGCCTATTTAGATCCTTCCTTAAAAGACCCATAGAATGATATTTTAAGAATAATAACATATAACTCAGGGAAAGTGAAGTTGGGAATATAATTTTGTAGGTTTTGGACAATATAGATAGCTCAAAGTGGTGATGATAAAAGAAAGGTTGTGTGTCTTTTTATAAGGGGGGAGAGGACACACTTGGAATTTCATATAACATTAGAATATAAAAAATGAATACTCAAGAAAAATGATTCCAAATAGAAATATATTTCAAATTTATATAATGGGAGGTCCAATTATGGCCATAAAATGTTATTTATTCAAGATTTATTGGAATATATACCCTTATCTCTTGAATTACCCCTCAGTAAACCTATTTTAACCTTAACCATGGTGACACATTTTTACAATTATTACTATTAATTAACACCAAAAATAAAATATTCCTTCTTAAAAAATTGGTAAATTTGATTCCAAATATTGAATAAATTTTATCAAATTAAATTCAGAAAATTTTGAGAATTTAATCAAAAAATAAACTCTCAGAATAAGATGGAAAACATTTTTCCAAAAAAATATTTTCCCAAGTATAAAAGTTTTTTATAGAGAAATATAATATATAATTAATTATAATGACAAAAATAGAATTATTAAAAATATAAATGAACTAATATTAATTTTAAAGCCATTTTCAAACAAAATGGAAATTTTGAAATTATTTAACCAAAAAACATTCAATAAAAAAACAATATTTTTTAGTATTCATTGAAAAAAAAAACCATTTCAAAAAATACTCTAAAATTTACTCTAAGATATTTTTTGAAATTTTTACTTAAAAAAAATTAATTTTGTGTAATTTATTTTATAAAATTTTGAATAACTAATTATATTATTTTTTCTTCAAAATAAGTAAAACCATTTTTGAGGAAAAGGGAATTTTTAAATCATATGATAACTTTACTAAAAAATTGAGTACTTATTTGTTAATATATTTTATTTATCTAAAAAATTTATTAATAATTTTCAAATTTTTGTTATTCTTATTCATATATAAAATTTCATGGAAATTTTATAATGATATATTATGTTATAGTTCATTTGTACTTAGTTTTATGTGTATTTTAAGCTATCGAAAACATTTACTTGAAGAGAAATATATTATAAAATTACAGGGTGTTACATTTTACCCCCCACTCCATTAAAATTAAATTCACACTGTTAATTATTCCAATCTAATAAAAATAAATGAGAATATATCTATTTCATAACATCCACTAGTTCTAGAGAATCTTTTTTGAATTTCTGATTCTTCCATAGAACATTAATATTGATTGTTGTCTTGTTCTGTAGCACATTATCTCTAAAATCCAATATTTTTGTTGGTTCTTATTTATAATAAAGATCATTCTCATGTGTTATAACATCTAATTTTAGTACATGTTAATTATTAGGTATATACTTCCTTGGGATACATACATAGAACACATCATGAACATGAGAGAAGTTCGTTGGGAGTGCCAAGAGATAAGCTACCAACCCCACTTGATCGAAAATCATGAAGTGTGCAATTTACCTAGGGCTCATATTTCCACTTTTTATTAATAAAATATCCTTCATCCATGGATAAATTCAAATAAATACCTTCTCACAAACTTTGAATTATATATTTCATCAATGATTGTTTGAATAATTGTTCTATTAACTCTGATATATCAGGATGTTCTACTGAATTGATATAAATTTATATAACATTTCTTTATCTAGATTAGGTACCGATATATTTATTTCTCCAAATTAATCCCAAAATTTTTGATTTATACACTCATTTGCATATAGGTCTTCATAAGGATCCATCTGAATTCTATAGTGAAAGATATTATTGTAATAAAACATGACAAAAGGTTGATGTTGATCTCATCCACCATTCAAATCTATAAAATAATAATTCAATAAAACCTATAGGGTTTTAATAGTTCTCTTAGTCTGACCATCTATATAAAGATGATAATAAATAATGAAACAAAACTTTGAATTTGAAACATGCTGAAGACTTTTCCAAAATGTATAAGTAAACCTCATATACTGATCAAATACAACAGAATGCGGTACTCCATGCAACATTACCACTTAATGTATTTTCTAGAAATATGATCAAGGGAGAAATATTTTCTAGTAAAAATGTAGTGTTTTTAATTCATAAGGAAATATATTATAACCCTAATAGTATTATGTCATTTAGACAATTTGAGGTGTCTGATGATAAAATCCGTGGCGATGTTTCCCATTTTCATTCTATTTTTGGTAATGCTTATAAAATTCCCTTAGACTTCTATATATTAGACTTAACATGCTGACATACAAATAATTGACATACATACTCTGTAATATCTCTCATCATGCTCTACCATCATTTATACTCTTTCAAATCTCTATACATCTTCACACTTCTAGGGTTAGTAGATAATGATAAACTATGAGCTTCTTCCAAAAAAACATTCTTTAAATCTGGTATATATGGGACGCAAACAAAGTTCCTAAAAATTATTATTCCATTAACATCAGGGTTAAACTTATGAACATTTATCACCTTCTTTTATATCTCCTTATCTTCCTTATGTGCCACTTTTATCATCACATGGAAGGATGGTTGAACGCTTATTTTATCATGATAATATTTCCCTTCTTCCCTCCGTATTTATAGATCTATTCCTTAAAAATCTAGAAATATTGAATCTTTTTTATACTCATCATATATAATATTGAATGATCTTTTTAACTCAAATAATCTTCCACATTTTTCACTTTCACATCATGGTAATGTATTAAGTAGTCATAATATTTAATCAACTCCAATCATCTTCCAAAATTCTTATTTAACTATTTTTTGTGTGAATATTTACATTAAAATTTTATGATCAATATATATTTCACACTTTGTATTGTAAATATAATTCCTTCATATATTTAATGATAAAATTACTATTTCTAACTCCAAATCATGAGTTGGGTAATTTTTCTCATGAAACTTTAATTTTCTTGAGGAATAAGCTATCACTATATTATTATTCATGATGAAGCATCAAATTTCCTTCTTTGATGAATCACTATATATCAAAAACCCTTATCCACTATAGGTTACTGTAATTATAGGTGAACTTACTAAGTTTCTCATCAGTTCCTTGAAATTTTCCTCACATTCATCTATCCAAAGGAACTTGGCTCCCTTATAAGTTATCATGGTGAGTTGATTATATGTCCATGAGAAATTATTTAATTTTTTTTGATAATATCTATCTAAACTATTAAAATTATGAATCTCAATCATAGTGTTTGGTCTAGGAAAATGTTTAATAACTTCTCTCTTTAATAGATCGATCGATATACCCTCACCTGAGATTATATAACCCAAATAAATTTTTGTATCTAAAATTCAGAATTCATAAATATTTAATATCGATTATCCTTCCTTAGGTACTTTAGTACAATCCTAAAATGATATTTATTCTCATTATTACTCTTGGAATATGAAATAATATCATCTATAAAGACTATAACAAACTGATCAAGGTAATCTTTGAAGACTATATTCATTAAATCCATGAATATAATGGGGGGAATAAATAATACCAAATAACATCACTATAATTTATAGTCTTCATACGTCATATGAAAGGATTTGTTAGGTATTTATTCCCTTTCGACCCTCAAATACTAGTATCCATATTGAATATCAATCTTGGAAAAATATTAAACACTTTGTAATTGATCAAAGAAATCATCAATATGGGGCAGAGGATACTTATTCTTGATTGTTTTATTTTTAATTTCTTGATAATAAATGTATATTTGAATTGATCAAAAATTCTTCTTAATAAAAAGAATAGGTTAACTCCATGGTAATTAACTTGGATGAATAAATCCCATATCAATATTATCCTATAGTTTCTTCTTCAGTTCTTATAACCTAATAGGGGCCATCCGGTATAGGGACTTTGTAATAGGTGTAACAGTAGATATGAGTTCTATTAAAAACATAACTTTATGATTTGGAGGAAGTCTAGGAACATATATTGGTGAAACATAAAAAAAATCCACTACACTAAGAATATATTAGATGTTGACTTTTAACCCCAAATATTTAAGATAAGAACCCATTTTGAAGAGGAATAAAGACCCATATAATAGATACAATTTCCAATGGATGTTTATATTTATCATCGCACCAATAGAAGATTATAGGTTCATTTTGAATAAAAAATGTGACTTCTGTTCCTTAGAAATTGATGTGGTATTTATGTAAATAAAGCTAATAAATTCTTAAGATATCATAAAATTCAACTAAAGGGAGAGTAATGAGATTTAAATGAAACAAATTCCCTAAAAATATAATCGAATAAGAGTCATAGGCTTGAGATGTGATCATTGTACAATTCATATTTTTCACTACTAATTTAGTATCTAATCACTGAGGATGTGAATTAATATATTTTTTTGATAACTTCTATGATATATAAGAACTTGTATAACTAATATTAAATAGGGTACATTAATATTTTAGCATTCATATACCCACCTAAACTTTTTCATTATATCTTTTATAACTTATTAAAACAGAAATTCATAATTTAGAAAACCATAATAACAGTGAAAAACCATATAATCATGAAAATTAATTTATATGTTGTATAAATAATTCCACCTGATTTTTAATCTATGAAACTATAATATTAAACTAGTACATCCATTATCATCATCCCTTCTAATACTTCATAATGGTTCATGAGGAAAATATAAATTAACTCAAGAATATCACCTGAGAATGTCAAACTTGGTTCATAGTAAGGGAAAACTCCCCATAAACCATTATGATAACTAAGATATACTCCACCAACCCTTTTGGGGTTATTAAACCTAGATTTAACTTTTTAAAACCCACATCTAATTTTATTATCCAAATATGGATGTATTTCTTGGAAAACCACATAATCCCTTCTTTATAATAGTTATAAGATCTTATCATATACATGGACTTATACCTAGGATTTTCAATAAAGTTATATAATTGTAATATCTATATATTAACAAAAGCCTACTCTGATACCAACTATAAAAACCCATATATATTTCATAAATAGATATTATATCTTATTATATGAATATTCATTACATAACATTGTGATCTATTCTATAACCATAAAGATTAAGTGTCATTAAATACGTAAATACATAAAAATACTTATTCATAAGAGATATACATCATATCCTAATAAGTTCTTCAAAATTAGAACCATTATTCAATATATCATACATAAAACATTTATTCATAACCTGAGTAAAGAAAATATAAGAAATGGAATGATCATATGCTCAGTAAAGGTAAATAAGGGATATGTAAATGAACACTTAAAAATAACTTGAGTTTAATGGTATGAGAACATGATATTAACATTTCAAAACCATAGCCATAATATAATATATCATAATATTGAGTCATGTAATAAATAATGGATGTTTATAAGACATGAATCATAAAATAATCAAATATGATGATCCCAGAGAGCATAATATTTTCAAAAAACAAAAGTTTGTGGAATACACATTAGCATATAAAATCATTTACTTAATAAAGGATCACTGCTGAGAATATAATAGTGGATTTGGTTAACTACCCATTCCATCATATCTTTAGTCAAGGTTTTCTCCCAATACTATTATAGTGGAAATAGTCCCTTTTTTAACTAGATTAAATCCCTATTGCAATCCTTATTATCTCAAGAGATATCAATATTTACCTACACAATGATATAATTCTTGGCCCACCTATCACATAATGAAAAGAAAATATATGTGTCCCATAAGATTATAAAACATTCATTATATCATAATCCTTAGAAGGGAAATAGGCTTCCGAAACATTTCATCATTACATCATAGCTTAGCCCATGTAAAATAAATGGGTTTCAAAAAGGTTTCCTTATAACTTAATCAACAGATGGGAGAGAAGTAGGTTTCACAGAATAATCCTTAAATCATCATAATTATAAGTCATCCAAAGAATAAAATTGGATGGTATCATTGGATCATATATCTAGTAAAGTGTAAATGATATCAAAGGATGTTATTATAGTTGAAAATTCCTTTAAAATATCACTCAAATATATATTAAGGAAAATATAGTTTTTGATTTTAAATCACTTATTTGAAACATAAAAATTTCCCAAATATTAAGGAAAACATTTTCCTTTAAAAGAAAATTGGAAACCTGTAATTAAAACCTTCAATGTAATGATTAGTAATTATGATTGAAAATTATGTGCATGTTGTGTAAATTAAAACAAATATTCATTTCAAAGTTTTGGTAAAAATTCAAAACTATCTCATTAAAAAAATGAAAAGAATATTAATTTTAAAGAATTTGGTAAAAAGTAAACCATGGATAAAATTTACATTAAATAATAATAGGATAATATTTAAATTATTATTGAAATAATTTTTAGAAAGAATGGATATATATGAAAATAATTTTCGATAGAAGAGGGAAATAAAGTTAATTTTCCATAAAAATATTCTTTTGATCTATTGAGTTATTAAAGAGAGGAAAATGAAAGTAAAACTTTTAATCTCTAGAAATAAATATTGGAGAATAAAATTCATGGTATTAATGTGCGATATCTCTTAAAATTTCATCATCATAATCATAATAATAAACAATCATGATAAACAATGATATTGTAACATAAATCTCATACCACAAGTTTGACTTGATTTGAAAGTTCTCTAACCACCTATATAATGAATTTAAATTTATTATAATTATATAATATAATCATTTAAATACTTATAATATCATATATGATCGAATTATAACATTTCAACACCATTTTATTAAAAATTTATTTTTAAAATATTTATTTTCATGTGTTAATAGTATCAGTTTTCATGATAATTTCGGTATGATAGTTCCAATAATTGTACCTTGATCATGGGTTCATCATCTATAAAATTTTATTCATGATAGAAATATCATATATATTAAATGTATATAAATATTTATATTCATACATAAAATTTAGAGATAGGGAAATGAATTACATTATTAATGGAGATGGTAGGTCGTACGTATGCATGAACCCAACTTTCTTTTTTCAAAGAAAGGAAAGAATGATTATTATATTATAAATAAACTTTAAATAATAATTATTATATCTTATATATCATTTAATGTTATTAAATATATCCTTATTACCATCCATGTAAATAAAAATTGAAAAATGAATCACATTACTTCATTGAGGTGGTAGTCCATACGTACGCACAATCAATGTTGTCATTTTCTGATGGATGGGAAGGTAAAAAGGTAGACATGGTATTATAATTTCAAAAGAATAATTATATCATAAATATAATATTTAAACATTAAACCCATAATAATAACCATCCATTAAATATGGTTATGTAAAATAAATTTTATGCTATGTGGAGTGAGTAGTCCACGGGTAGGCATAAGTGAAACTTTCACTTTATATTTGATAGAAAATATGGTGAATAATGTATATTTTATAATAATAATAATATAATTTTATTAAATTTGGGATACAGATGTAATTATTTTATGATTAATTCCATATATTTAGAGGATGTATAAGAAGAAATAAATTGAAAGAGGCCAGGTAAGATGATTATCTCTCCTTCAGTTGGCCTCCATTAGATCCTTTCTTAAGGACCCTTGGAATGGTATTTTAAAATTAAAACCACCTATAATTTATGGATAATTAATTTTAGAATATAATGTTTCATGTTTTTTTCAAGATATATGGATCAAATTATTGTAAAAAATAAATATGAGGGGTGTCCTTTAATAAGTGGGGGAGAGGATACACTTGAAATTTCTTAAAAGATTAAAATATAAAAATTTCATACTCAAGTAAAATGATTATAAGTGGATATATATTTGAATTTTTGATCGGATGAGGTTAAAATATGTCCAAAAAATAATATTTAGGAAAGTTTAATTATATATATTACGTTTATATCTTAGTTTAACCTTCCCTTGGTAAACTCAATTTAACCTTAACCGCAGTGATAATTTTTCACCGTTTACTATTCATTATGAAAAAAATAAACGTATAATTCTTAAAAAAAATTACATGATGATTAAAAATGTGTAATCCATTTTATCAAATTCAATTCATAGAATTTTTATAATTTAATTTTTAGTTAAGCCTATAAAACACAATGAGAAATACTTTCCCACATAAAATGGTTTCTTAAGTATAAAATGATTTTATACCAAAATCTAACATAAATTTAATTATGATGAATTTAATAGAATTATAATAATATAAATGGAATTGTGTTACTTTTAAAACCATTTAAAACAAAATATAAAATTTTAAATTCCTTAAAAAAAGCCACTTTTCAATAGAAACATTATTTTCACTATTCACCAAAATATCAATATTCTCATTAAATTGTTAGTAATTAACTCTATGATAATTTTTAAATTCTGGTATTAAAAATAAATTTCATTTTTTAAAATAAATCTTCTAAAAGATTTAAAAATTAATTATATTATTTTCTCAGAAAAAAAAAATAAAAACATTTTTTTGAGGAAAATTCATTTTTAAAGCATATAATGAGCCAACGAGCTCGTACCCAAGTGTTAAGGGCTCCTGCTTGGCATCCAAGAGACCCAGGATAAAAAACCGGGTGGAGGAAAATTTCTGTGGTACTGTAGCAATACTGTAGCATCCACTGTAGCAGTACTGTAGCAGTTACTATTCGGTACGGTAGCAGCTAGAACTATTCACCCGATTTGGGCCTTTGGGCCACCGATTTGGGCCTATGGGTCTCCAGGGCCTTCGGGTCATCAAAGGCCTTTGGGCCATAGGACCTTCGGGTCATGTAGACCATGGTGTATCCCAGTTCACACTGAACAGGCCTTAGAAGAGGATCAGAGAAACAGGAGTGGCAGCCACCAGATGCAGAGCTATCCGGATTGGAAGAATGAGAGGGTATGACAGCCACCATCGGGACCAGGAACCATGCAACTTTCTACGGGACAATTCTAGCCGATATGAAATTCATGGTGGGGAGCTAGGAGATCAATGACTCAGAAATCTGGGGTGGGTAAGTTCAAGTGGGCTGGGCCTACGGGTCATGTATTGGGTATGGTATGCCTCTAGGCCTTCAGGTCATGTATTGCGGGTTTGTTGGGCCTTATGCCTTGGGCTTACGGGTCATGTATGGGTTCCCCTTCCACCCTTAAAAGAGGGATTATCCATAATAAAAATAAAAAAGAAGGCCTTCAGGCCATTCGGGCTAAGCATATAATGACTTTTCTAAAACTTTAATTATTTTTTTATCAATATAATTTTTTAACTAAAAATTTAATGCATAATTTTAAAAAATTTACTCCTATTAAGATAATCAATTTAATGGTTATGTTATAACTATATACTATATTATGGTTCATCTAGACTCGATATTTCATGTATTAAAATATCTCAGAGAAATTTTATTTAAGATAAATATATCATAAAATATTAGGGTGTTATAGACCAGACACGTAAATATGAAATAATTGTAGTGTTTGGTTATATTTCAATACATTAATAGGTACTAATGATAATTTTCATTCTTTCCCTTTCATTCAAGCATCACAAACATGAAACTTCTCATTCTTCAGGTTTGGTAATTTTATTACTTTTTCACTATGAGAATGTTTATAAAATAGTATAAAATTAACATAACCGAGTATCTAATTCCCAATTACACTATTAGTATTCATATCATTTAAACACTTTACATGTTGAACTATTATATCATAAAGGTAAATAAAATTGATATTTTTATTATATTTAGTATAAAATAATAAATAATTATCCTTCAAAACAAAAAATTTATAATTTTTAATTTTAACATTCATACCATAATCAAATAATTGTGATATAGTAATTTAGTGATGTTGTAATCCAACAATTTATAAAAATTTAAAAATAATAATATACTTATAAATACCAATTTCACTAAAACATTTTAATTTTTCTTTGGTATTATCACTAAAGGACACAGTACCTCCATCACATTTATTGTATGAAATAATTTATGATGGGTCTCTAATAATATACCAATACAATCAATTTTCCATGTTACATATAATATTTGAAGACTTTTAATATATTTTTCTTCATTTATAGATTCTATAATACATGAATTAGTTTATTATTTTTCGTTTATAGATTCTTTACTAAAATAAGATTTTTTAGTTTTACTCTAGCATGTATTAATGATTTTTTATCTTTATTTTTGAACTTTTTATCCTACTCTTAATTATTAAATCTTGGGAATTATGTCTTTTATATTCCCTTACTTTTTATATTTCAAACATGTCACATTTATAATAATCAATGTTACTATTAACTTTCTTTTCTCCGTTGAGATTATCATTCTAAAATTTCTTTCCGGATTGGTTTCTGAAACCATTATTTTTCATTATTTTATAAATACAAGTCATAATAAAATCCATTTATTATTTTATACTTCCTTTAAATTAGAAAAATTATAATATTATTATAAGATAACATTAATATATTTGAAAGCTAATTTTTTTTATTTTTTTAGTTTCTTTGTCTACTATATTCATCAGTTCAATCACATGGTGAAGTAGGGGTCTGATAAGCTCATGAAGACTGTACTCCTTAAAGTAATCTCCCTGATCAATGAAGACTTTATTTTCATGTGATTTTTTTTAAATATCTTAAAACTCTTTCAATAAGTATAGTGTTATCTAATTCCTCCCCAAGATCATTTATGTTTATCTTAAGTGTTTCATCTATTGTAAAAGTCTGTCAATATGTATTTAGTGAGTTTGGATGAAGTTGTGATTCTTGTAGAATTGTTATGGATGTAGTATTGATTTTTGGATAAATATTATGGATCCATATAATGGAATTGGATTTCATTCTTGGGAAATTTTTCTTGTGGAATTGGATTCCACTCTTGGAAAAATTTTCTTGGTATAATTGTGATGATATTTTTAACCTATATTAACTAGAAAAAATATGTTTTATGAAGTTTACACTATGTTTTCAACAACATTGGATAAATAAATGAAGACCATTCAAAACAATTCATGATTATTAGAGAAGAAATAGATTGAGAAGTTTGCATGATAATCATTTATTTCTTGTATTTATTAAACACTTAAAAAATTAATGAAATATTACTTAATTAAACAATAGAGCCAACCCACAGCCCCCTAGGCTATACCTAAACCATAATTCAGGGTAAAGGGGCCAACCCTCATGGGAGATCCTACAAGGGAGGCCATATTGAGTATAAGGTATGAGTGGGACATGTATAGGCTCACTTGATTTTCCCCATGTATGTGGGGCTCTGGATATGCCTATGAGCCCATAAATAGGGACCACAGAGTGCATTCCTAGAGGTTTGTAGAGGTTAGGCTAGTATCCCATAGAATTAAGCACATGTGGTGTGTGGAATGAATTTTGGTGCATATCCACAAAATCTAGCTCAAATAGTGTAGTGGAAGAAGTTTATTGATATACTATAGGAAATTCACTTTAGAGATCCAATGTGGTACGTGCACTTTGCATCTTACTGTTACTCTACTAAAAACATAAGTTTAAACCAACACCCATCTGATCTGATTTATCATTTGAATTTGAATAGTCTAATCAATGCGGGAGATATTCTTCTGACTCCTACATATGATTCCTCCATAAATTAGGGTTTTTACAATTGATCAACTGAAAACTATATATCTCTCCATGTAACATCAACTCGAATCAATAATAGTGTGAAAAATGGATACAGATGATTTTATGATAAGAATAAAAATGATTTGAGATGATGAGTTTGTGGGGAAGAGTGTTATGTGAAGATGACTTTGTGGACATTCATACAGTTCATGTTGAAGATCCTATACAATCCCACATAGAAAATGGAATGATATGAATACTGTTGAGTTTTTTAACTCAGTACAAATCATCGATGATCCATATTTTTTGTGTGGTAGATTTTTCAGTGCATGAAAGAATACCATATGACTAAGTGTGAGCTCAAATGCTATATGGAAATTTGTTGAGTATTTACAGGGAATATTCAAGGTGAATCCTCATAGAAAATTAAATTTGATGAGGTAATAAAAGTTTTAAAATATGAAGTGTTTGTGGATTATATTCTATATAGACATGAATTAAAAATACTACATGGATATAATTAAAAATGAAATGGATAAAATTCATAGGGATACCATTGAACTTCTTTAAATTTTAACCCACATTTTTAGAATTATCGTGAATTAACTATTTCTATAATTAGTGAATTGTTTTTAAAAAATACTGGGATGATTCTTTGATTAAATTAAATATAGATAAAATTTTATTTTTAAAGTAAAAGTATATTTTTTGAAAAAATATGTTGTCACTCTAGTGCAGATATCAGTTTGTGAAGAAGTAAAAGTTTTTGTGTAGTCAATATGTGGAATTGATAAAAAATAATTATTTCACACACATAATGATCATTTTTTATACTCTATGAATAATAGATATTTTAGAATTCAAAATTCTTATATTAAGGAAGCACAAATTCATACATGTTCTTCAGAAAGTGATCATATGCAATTTTATTTATCTTGAAGGATTAAAAGAAAATATCCTAGTGAATTATTTAAAAAGTATCCAACATTTAGAATTGATTATTCTTGTGTTGTTTTTAATCATTTTTTTTAAATTATTGGGTGAAACCATTATTCTGGTGGGACTCTGGAAAGCATAGTGGGACTCTATGCTAGTGAAGCAATGTATGTTGTAATCACTTATGATTATAGTTGATAATTGTTTATTGGGGAAACTAACCAATCACAACAAGGATTAGGCTTCTAGTGAGACTAAACCTTGTAAAAATATTGTTTTCCAATGCTATTTATTTTTACTATATTTGGGAGAGGATGAGATATTTTAAGAGTTAATCGGATCCTTACATGTCAACAATGGTAAATTTTAAAATAAAGAAAAATTATAAAAAATCACCCCTGATTCAACCCCCCTTACTAGGGGTGTAACTCCTACCTAGGAAATTTAATTAGTATTAGATAAAAGTTCCCTATATTATTGTCCATTAACTATTTAAGATAGATAATCTAAATTCTGTCAATATTTTGTGTCTTCCTAACTTTAAGGGAATGAACTATCATAATTGTAAGAATATGATGCTTTCCTGTATTCAATATATTGGTTTGGAAATTAAAGATTTAGTTACTATTTTATTCCCACCTATCACTGAATATTCTCTTACGACTTTTACTGATATTAAAAATGTTGATGTGGATGGAAAATATCAAAATTATTTTTTGATGTATCTTTTATAAAAAATTTACTACAATTTTATGGGACTCAGAAATTCCAAAGAAATTTTGGATAAATTGGAATGAAGTTATGAAGGAAATATGTAAGTTAAGGAGAGAAATTTTAAAATCAGGAGAATAAAATTTCAAGATATCAATATGGGTGAAGAATAAAATTTTGATAACTACTTCACAAGAGTTAATGATATTTTCAGTAATATTCAAGGCTTTAGTGAAAAATTGGATGATTCAACTGTTGTCAAAAAAATATTGAGAAACTTTCATAACATGTTTGATCCTAAATTATCAGCTTTGGAAGATAGAGATTATCTTACTCTTTATAAATTACATAACATACTCATTGATTATGAAATTTGAAAGATACTAGTCTTTAAGAAGAATATCATATATGAGATGAATTTTTATTCCATGAGGTATCACAAAATCTAAGATAGTGAAATGTTCGAATCAAGTGAATATGATTATGAAAATAAAGATGAATATTTCAAAAAAATCATTTATCATGTATAAAAAATATTCAATAATGGAATTTTTATGGGTAAAAGTAAATTACAACTAAGGTGCTATAAATGTAATGACATTTCACATTTTTCTATAAATATTCCTAAAACGAATAATATAGAACTCGATATAGTTGATGATAAACCATATAAAAAGAAATAGGGGAAGAGATCAAAAGGCACAAAAAAATTTGATGGAAGAAAGAAGAAATTATTTAAAAGTAAGATAACTCCACCTCTAGAGGCCAAATAGAAGATGAAACTATCTTCATAGATCATGCTGAAAAAAGGATTTGATGCCTCTGGAAGTGAAGATGATGAAAATTAATGAACTGAGCTTGAACACATGTTGAAAAATTAATTATATTCATGTCCAGTTCAAAACAAATCTAAAGAATGCAAATATATTGTTATTGAAAAAAATAGATTGTAATTGAGGAAAAGGAATAATTTAAAATTAAATAGATTATTTTCATTAAAGAAATTAGAAGACACAAATGAATGTGGATGAAATGGGATAGATGGTAAAGGACTTTGCACAAAAAAAATATTCTATCAAAGAATAAGCATAGTCCAAAACTTAGCCTAAATGTATTGTAGCACATCATTTCATGAGAAATATTAGATGATATTTTATCAAGGATTTTGATGTCAAGTAAGAATCAATTGAAATTGCTCAAAATATGGGTTCAAAGAAGCAAGGTAATTTAGTACTCTATGAATCTCAAAATAAATCTGTTATCTATAACAATATAGGTCTAAAAAGATTTCTGGAAAAGTATGGAGCATGAAGACTAGTGAGAAATCATATTCTAATTCAAATGAAGAAATAAAGTCTGCAAGAATATTTTTTCCTTTGTATTAGATACAATCTCAGTATATAGAAAAAAATAATAATTTTTAAGATATGGAAATTATCAGTTAAGAAGACTATGGTTCAGAGGTCGTTATTAGAGTTGTGTAGTGTTTGGGAACAAATCATATTTATGATAGTATAATATGTCCCCACTAGAGGTGATACTGAACAAAGGGGGATTTATTCTAAGAAAAGAAGAGAAAATTTTCATAGTTAGAAAGCAGTTATCATGATTTCATCCTAAATGCCTACAAAGAAAGGAATTTGACAATTTAGATGAAATATGTGGCTTATGTGATCTTTAAGGACTTATTTTTTAAAATATCATGAGTATCCTTTCGAAACAAACATCTAATATTTAGACAATAAATGTATTTCAAAGAATTAATGGATAAAAATCATGTTTTCCTGAAGTTTCATTCAAAGCCACTAGAAAAACCAAATCATGGATTCTTGATAGTGGATTTTCATCACACATGATTGCCGAAAGAAAAATTTTGAGTAGTACTGGGAATATTGAAAGAGTATTATTAAAATTTTGAAATGATTGTTACCTAAAAATTAAGAGAATTGTTAAATTATTTATTGAAGTCCAAAATCTAAAATCTACTAATTTGTTAATTTTTTTATGGGATGAAGCACAATTTTCTTAGTGTCAGCCAACTTTTTGATGATAAACATGATGTATTGTTCAAAAAAGATTAATGTGTCATAAAATTCACAAATGATGGAAGAGTTATCACACAAGGAAAAAGAACCAATGGTAACTTATTTCAAATTGGTGATTCTATCAATTCCATTTACATGAGTGCGAAATATGAAAAAAATATGGCATCGAAGTCTTGACCACCTTGGTCAAAGGAGTATAAGTAAAATATTGAAGCATGATATTGTGAAATATTTTACCAAGATAAATATAGAAAGGGATGAAATCTTTGAAACTTATAAAAAAGGAACATTATCTCAAAGTTCACACAAATGGGAAGATATTCTATCTTCTAAACCACTTGAACTTATTCATACTGACTTATGTATCCCAATTAGAAAAAAGTATTCTAAATTTGATCTATATTTCATTACATTTATTTATTATTGTACTCGGTTAAATAATGTCATGTTTATAAAAAACAATTCATTGTCCATTAAAATGTTCAAAAAAATTAAAAGTAAAGATGATAAGGATATGGGTCTCTATATCAAGAAACTGATTTTGTATAATTGTATGTATTTTACTTGTAATTATTTTGAATGTTTTGTTTTAAAACATGTAATAAAACATCATTAAAACACTCCATATACTGAATATAAGAATTTGGTAGCTAAAAGAAAGAATAAAATCATAGTTGATATCGGTATAACTATGTTAGATGAACACAACATCTCTGAGTATTACTAGAAAAAAGATGTTTTTATTGATATCTAAATACAGAATAGAATTCTACTAAGATCAAAAAAAGGAAAACATATGAAATTTGTTAAAATTAAAATCTAGTAATTAAATAATTTAGAGTGATTAGAATCCCTTTAATTATAAAGATCAAGAATATCAATCTAGGTAAACTTGAATAAGAAGTTGAAGAATGAATTTTCATGGGTTTCCTGTCTAAAGGTAGTGGGTACAGATGTTGAAACAAAGTGGTGCAGAATATATTTAACTATAGTGTTTTCATAATTATTGAAAACAAGAAAAATTCAGATATATTAGTTGAAATAGATTCATAATATTTTTTAGAAAATTGTATAAAAATGGAATAAAATAATAATAAAGTTACTGAGAAAGAGTCAAACATTACTGGTATTGATTCTGAACATACAAGTGATAAAGAAGAAGCTTATAGAAGTAAGATAAATGATAAAAAATTGTAAAGAAACGTGTTGATACTGCAAATTTAATTGGATTTAATATGATCCTATTCAAACATGAATAAGATTAATTTAATATCAAACTACATGTCTTTTTCAAATTGAACCTCATATAGTCGTATAAGTAGTTGATCGTGAAGAATAGATACAAGCTATGAAAGATGAACTTGATCAAAATGAGATAAACTCTACCTGGGATCCAACATCAAGGCCTAAAAATAATATTTTATTGGCACCTCGTGGGTTTCTAGAAATAAGCTAAATGAGATATGTGAAGTAATAATGAACAAAGCTAGGTTTGTGTGAAAAAGATATTATCAACTGGTAGGAATTAACATTGAAGAAAATTTTCACCAATAGAAGGACTAGAAACTATAATAATTTTCATTGTAGTCTCAACATAAAAATATTATAATTTATATCAAATGGATGTGAAATCTTCCTTTCTAATTAGATATCTTGAGGAAGAAGTCTATATTGAACAACCTGAATGATTTATCTTAGAAAATGATGGAAACATGGTATATATGTTATGGAAGGATTTTATAGTTTGAAACAGTCTCTTAGAGCCTGGTATTCTAAATTGTGTGATTTTTTATGATGTTTATAAAAGTTAAAGTTGATAGTAACCTTTATGTGAGATAAATTTACAATATTACTCTCGTAGTCATTATATATGTGGATTACATCATATTTTCCAGTGACAATGAATGTACATATGAATTGTCTATAAAGAAAATGAAAATATATTTTGAGATATCCATGATTGTTTTGATGATACATTTTCTGGGATTTTGAGTTATATAGAAACTAAATTCTAAATTTCTATCAAAGTAAAAATATGATAGAAAATTCCTAAAAAATTTTGGAATGAAAATTTAAAAATAAGTTTCAATACCCATTTCATTTAGAACTAAATTATGTAAGGATGAAGCTAGAAAAGGTGTTAATCAGAAATAATTCATAAGAATAATTGGAATTCTTATTTATCTAACTATTAAAGGATAGATATAAATTATGCAGTGACCTTATGTGCCAAATTTCAAAGTGACCCTAAATATTCTCACTTTTTGGATGCAAAAAAATATGAGATATGTGAAAGGAAATTTGAACCATGGGATTCAATATGGATATAATGTGGATTTAAAACTGTAGGGATTTATAGATGTTGACTAGGTATGTGATTATAAATATAGAAGGTAATTATTTGGTGGAAAATTATTTCTAGGAGAAGTTTGTTTCAGTTGGTATAGAAAGAATAAGAATTCAGTAACACTAATCATGACTAAGGATGAATATGTTATATCTACACATGAATTTATAAAGATGATTTGAGTGAAAGTATTGTTGAAAAATTTGAAATTTGAGACTGATAAACCACTGTAAATTTCATGTGATAATCAAAGTATTATAAGATTATCTAAAAAACTAGTAAAACATTCAAGTTCCAAGAATATTTATATCATGTATCATTTTATCAAATAATATTTGGTATGTGGAGATATCAAGATAGAATACATTTCTACTAAAGATAAAGTTGTCGATATTTTCACCAAAGTAATGTAAAAAGAGATGTTTGTTAGTTAATGCTAAAAAATTATGTTCATACTTCTCCTCTCAGTTGAAGACTATCAAGAAGTACCTCATTATTCCTTATTATTTTATATGTATAATGCCACCATAGAATGGAATTTAAGGATAAGTGTTATTCATCATGGACTTCATTTAATTACATTATTATAAAAGTGGATACATTTCATGTGGTTTGATTAAACCATTCACACTTTCATATCTCATTCTATAATGTATTTTTTTAATGGGAGTGCTTTATTAATGAAATGATGAGGCAAGGGGGGAATTATTCCAGTGCACCTAAAATTTCTGATGTGTTTGATAAAGTGTGTGAGGGATTTTTTATTTCATTTGAAACATTTTATTCTTGATTTTACATGCATGGATATTAAAATACATCTTATATACCCTCGGTTATATCTCTATTGTTTTCTATATTGGGGTTTCCCATGTAGACTTAGAGGTGATTAACTAAAGTATCTATTTCAAGTATAATGTGATGTCATTTATTCTTTGAGTAAATAATAGGATTGGTTCATGAGAATAAAGATGAGATAAAAAGATCCCACTTACACTTTCCATTTGATTATCATTAACAAGGAGAAAATATGACTCACACATATTGACTTTTATGTTATGGGATATTGAAAAAAAACTAAAAAAAAGATATTATTGAACCTAAGTGTTGCATTTGTTTTTAAAGTGCGTCAATAATTGTTTGAGGACTTTGGATAAAGTGGTGATAAATAGAGAATTTTTATGGTTGTAGTGGTTACGGTTGGATAATTGTTATGGATACATTTTATGGAATTGGCTGTCATGCTTGGACAATTCTTCTTTGTATGGAATTAGATGTCACTCTTGGAAAATTATTATCGATATAATTGTGATGCTTTTTTGAACCAACATTAACTAGAAAATACATGTGTTGTGGATATTTTAATATGTTTTCAACAACATTAGAGAAATATATTAATACAATTCAAAATATTATTTTTCAAGGTGATTTAAGAAGTATATTGAGAAGTTTTTATGGAAATTACATTTGGTAGAATATTTTCTATACATAGAAAAATATATATATAAATGAGGCCTTACATAAAATATTAGGTATAACTTACATCCCATAAAGATAACCCAAAACCATACTTAGGGGACCTAAGGGGTCAAACTCCATGGTAGATCCTCTCAGGGAGGTTACATGATATCTAAGGCATGAGTGGGCCATGTTTCGGCCCATAGGAGTGCCCATGTATAAAAGAATTGAGATATGCCAATGGGACCATGTGTAGGGATCTTAGAGCACACACCTAGCGGTGTGAAAAGGTAAGTCAATTATCCCATGGAACAAATCCTAAGCGGTGTGTGTAGTGAAGTTTGGGGATGATCCCTAGATTCTAGTTAGAATGTTATAGCAGGAGCGATTGATTGATATACCATGATGACATCACTTCATAGATCTAATGTGCGGCATCCATTATGTGGGTTATTGTTACTCTACTAAAAACATACATTTAAAACACCAATTATCTAATCTGATCTATTATTTTAATTTGAACCATTTAATCAACATGGGAGATATTCTTCTTCCTCTCACATATGAGTCCCTCAAAAATGAGGGTTTTCATAATCAATCAACTGTAATGTAGATCAATCACCCTCAGAGATCAACCAATCTCATTAGGGGTATTAAAATTGGATAATTATTATTTTACGTGATTTATAAAAATTATTTGTCATAATGATATTTTTGGGAATATTTCTACATCAATATGAGTATTCAGACTATGAGAAGCCGTATATGAAATGGCATGCTATGTGGACTATTGATTTTATAGACCCATTATAGTTTTTAGATGATCTATAAATTTTTTAAGGTAGAGTTTGTAGTGTGAAAGATACTTCCATGCCATTGAGGGCGAGTTCAAATGCTATGAAGAAAATTATTGAGTGTTAATAGTGAAGCTTCTATGTGAATCCGTGTAGAAAATGAAATTCTATGTAGGAAAGGAAGGTTAATCCCATGAAGACTTTATGGATTTCATGCTATGTGAACATGAATAAAAATTATATCCATAGATTATTAAAAATTCTATGCGAAGATCCTATGTGGAGACCATTGAAATACTTTAATCTACTTACCAAGTTTGTAGAATTATTATTTGATGACTACATCAATAACCGGTGAATTATTTCCTATAAATATTAGGATGATTCCAAGATTATATAAAATATATATAAAATGTGAGCACTGAAGTACAAAGTAGATTTTTTGAGAAAATATCTTGTCTCTATTGTGGATATATCAGTTTGTGAAGAAGTAAAGGTTTTTGTGCAGACAGTATGCGGTAGTTGAAGAACCCAAATTAATTGAAGTAATATTTGTGTTGTAATTCTTGTCAAAAAATTTGTATGATAAAAATTCAATGAGAATGTTTTTAAATTATGTAGTTCTAGAATTTAATTATTCTTTATAATTATTAATAGGTTGGAAAATAATTTTTCATTTGAAGAGTTTATTTAAATAAACAAACATTTAATGTGATAATTTCATATATATTTTAATGTACAAAACATGTTTCCAATTGCATTAGGATATTACAAATTCTTTACAATATTTGAATTGATGATTTGAGAAGTTAAAAAATGGGATTTAATAGGGGTACTGAAAAATATATATTTTTCGTGGTGACTATTTTGAGTAGAGTTTGGGATGGCCTGTCTTGGCATGGTCTTTATGTTGGGCTAACACTTTATTGGATTATACTAAAATATATATATTTACTACCAACCAGCAAGTAATGTGATCCATGTGAACCACTAATTATATGGTAAATAATATCAACTTGATCATATCCATCCAAAATAGCATCCTAGGACATGTATAGCACACCCACAAGAGGCGCAAGGGGGTGGAAACCAATCATGTAGTGTGGCATGATGTTAGAGTTTGGTGATAAGGGGCGGAGCCAGCGAGATTCAAGAGTTAACCCTGGTAAATGGCTAGAAAAATATGTTCGTTGGATTATTAAATGATTCCATATCAATGTAAATTTTGATTCGGGATTGAAGGTTGTGGTGCACTGTTCATCCATTTTATAAAATATAGATAGAACTATAATCATCTGATTAAATATCTCTGAGCTATTTGATCATGTCCGGTAATCATCTTATACATTTCCTTCATAAGAGGATCTTTTATGTGTTAGGATTTCTCCATGAAACATTATCCCAAGATCAAATACAATGAATTCAATCATCATTAATTCATTTTGAGGATTCTAATATGGTTTAAACAATATGAAACGTTATTTTCTTGTTTAAAAAAAGAACCAATCAAATGAAAAAAATGAATGCATTTATTCTAGTTATACAATGATGGTGATTATAGTTGTCATATGAAGGGGTATATAGGAAAAATGGATGGTTTTCCATGTTTTTTGAAGAACTAAATCAATAGATTGTTGTCTATAAATACCCAAAACTAAGTTTATTTTCTATTAATGTATTTTACACTTTCAAGAGTCATTTTTTAAAGAGAAACAGATCCTTAGAAGTGCTCTAAATTAGCAAAGTGAGTTCCACGTACTCAAGCGATACTTGTTATATCTAACACATTTACAGGGTGTTCAAATTATGTGATCCATTGTAACATCCAAATTGAGTTATGAAAAGTATTTTAGACACTCATATAATGTATGGTTCATGAGAAAGTGGAACTTGTGAATCAACTAAAAGAATATTTAGATTCTCATGATTCATTAATGTGAAGCTGATTTATGTGATGAGAACTAGTGTTAGTTTAGCATGAACACAAATACATGAAGATAAGGATCTGATATAGGTTTATTGTGCTAAGATAAGGAAGATAGGGACATCGCATATACCATTTATATGATATATTCATTGGAAAATTTTCATGCATGAGATTGAGGGAATTTTATATGTTCTTAGTTTCTTACAAAGGAGTGTTCCACATGAAGACACAGTGTTTTTGGTGTGATAAAATTTCATGGAATAATAGTGAGTGAGTACCGCAAACCATTGCTTGTGTGTTTCGTATAATTGAAGGAGTAGTATTATGAACAGTGAGTTTAGAAAAAGTTTTATGCATGGAATAATATACATACAAAGGCTATGATAACCTATAATGTTTATTGAACTGTATGTTATGGAAGAAGTCTTATCATTTTATGATACATTTTCATGAAGGAAGTTGAATTATTTATATGTGAAATTGGAATCAACCGTGTAATTATTATCACAATAGTATTGATTGATAATTTGAAAATCAATAACATTTCACATGTAGTGTTATGCAATGAATAATAAAGTATAATTAATGCATGAGAATTCCTTGCATGAAAATATAATTTTCACCCTATATGCTTGACGAAGAAAAATAGATCTTGTGTGTAATGTATGAAAATATTGTTAGCAGTATTTTTCTTAATTGAAGAAATATTTTCAATAAAGTGAATAAGAAGACAACTTACAATGTATTGAGTAATCATTAGTTTTACATACTAATATTTAAGTGAGTTGAATTGTAAGTGATAACTTATATAATTTAGAAGAGTATACTAGGTGTACATTCATACAGTGTTGTTGATTAAATTCAATGGCAGTCGATGACTTTCAGTTGAAATTGAGAAAGTGTCGAATAAGTATATCTCAAGGTCTTGAAGAAGAAGATTTGTATTGTGTTGCAGTTGTAGGTTGAATTTCTTGTGATTGTTTCAATGTTTTAGTGCTGTTTTTTTAAAAATGGTGGGATTATAGTATAATTACCAGTGGTGGGATGCTAGTATAAATAAAACTGGTGGGATTCCAGTCTAATTTGGGAAGTGGTTCATACCTACCCTACATGGTTTTAAGGTGATACATAAACAACCCAATTGTAATTTGCAATTTATTTTTATTGTAGAATATGTGAATCAGATCATCCCAAATATAGCAATGACGTAGTCACTCACATCATGGGAAAACCATGTCAAAATTCTATGTCTTGTACTTGAATTTAATTTTTTTACTTTCATGTGTTATAATTGTGTTTGTAAATAGGGAAGATATTTTCACTCTAATAAGTTAAGATATTCAAATTATTTTTTTTAAAGAAAATGGTGCCTTGGAAAAAAATACCAAAACACAAATACTATAAAATAAAGTGGTTACATGAGTGTAAAAGACGAAATCATATTACAATACTTATCCTGAAGAGGCAGTAAATTGGCGGGGAGTTCATCGAGTTAGGTAAATTCCTAGTTTACTCACTTGTTATAAAGTCCACCATGTTTGCTTCACAATTAATATGAGCGATGATGTAGTTATTTTCTAGAAGTGAGCAAGTGAAATCAACCCATCGAGTAGTAATCAGCCACACAATATGTGTCCCACCATTCTAAAACTCTTGCACAATGGTATTCGAATCACTTTAAATCCCTAGATTATTGGAACCATAGTGATTTTCGAATGAAATAGCATGTATCGTACTCATCATTTTGGCTTAAAAAGAGGATCCAATTCCATTGCTGCCAAAAAAAGCATCTGAGGATCTGACCAAGGTGATTTCAAAAGATAGTGCCACTACCTGTGGGACATGTATTGCCTTTGAAGGAACCATCCACATTTAATTTAATCCAACCAGAAAAAAGGTGCTTTACAGAACACTTTAAAAGTGTGTATTTGTTGAAAAAAAATCAATCAATTTATAGGCATCACAGAATTCCAAAGTCACTCACTGTAACGCCCCGACCCCAGCTACCCAGAGTCGGTGCATTACTTCGTAACATTGGCATGATCACAAAAGATCAAGTCACGAAAGACCGATTAGTTTAGTAGCCTTGGAAACACTAGATACATTCATAAGTCTTTCATTACATAAAAAAGTAAACAAACTACAATAACATGGTCTTCATAGTCCACAATCATATCCCTTTCTGACTACCCATGTAGGTCATTCATAAAATACTTCTTCACATCCTGGAAAAATATTAAAACATTGAAAGGGGTGAGCTCAGATGCTCAGTAAGGATAACAATATTGCGGAAGCTTTCATAAATAAACATTAACATTTAAAGAAAATGTATAACTAAAACAAAAGCCTTTTAAAAATAAACTTCAACATAATATGGAAAAAGTAAAATGAGATAATTTCATTTACTTCTTCACATGGATATTCTACTGGTCGAATAATCACATGCAATATCAATAACCACTTTCATAATGATGGAATGCATAATGCCAGACTATCATAACCACGTAGCCAAGGCCTCGTGCCAAGACCACAAATAAGATTTTGTCAAGGCCTCGTGCCAAGACACTAGTTTGTCTCATGAGACCTGCCGATGCATCGAGGAGCTATAGCGGGCTCCACCCGTCACTTATTAAGTCCAATGCATTCCTCATATGAATAGGTTTAAACATATCATAAACCATAAAATAATCGTATCACATAAAACATGGATAAAGGAAACATACCATTTCCACATTTCAATCACAAGATATCAATAAAACTCATTGATATAATAAAAAAAAATTCAAAACCATTTTCAAAACCAAAATAAAAGAAAGTTAAAACTGTGTATTTATTTTTCATTAAAAAGTGATGGCTTGTAGAGGAAGCTGAAACTCAAATAATGGTCACGGCGGCGGAGAAGTCGTTGTCGCCGCATAAGTACAGAAATAAAAACATTCCTTTTTTGTCGTTTAGTAAAACGCTTCGTATAAAAAAGATTCCTTTTGAATAAATGTAAAAGTCAAAGGGGTTTATACACCGTATAAAAGAAAGTTTTGTATAAAACCAAATATGCCTCAATGAAAGGGGATTGAGACGAAGTACTTAAAAAGATAATTTTTTAAATAAAGTACATCTATAATGTGTATTCACTATAAGTACACATAAATAATGTACAAATACAATATAGGACATAATAATATCCTGACATAATTTGAAAGTAGGAGATTAACCCAAAGAATAGAAATTGGGTTAAGAATTCCCCTTACCTTGTGTCCGACTTGACTCAACCGTTCTTTAACCTCCTGAATAATAAACTAGAGTTAATATCTACCTTATTAAGAACCATTTTCAATTTCATTATCCTTTTTATATCACTTATTACAATGTTATGAATATTATGTAATTATTCAAGTTAATAACGATCGTTTTGTCGATCTTTGGTAACTTGGGTCAACAATAAACTTCTTATAATTACAAGTTGTTCATGTGGTAGAATATCCATTATATTCAGAATTATATTCATGATTTAGATGTCATATATATCTTATATATCCAGTATATAAATTCATTTATAATATTACGTAACATTTAGACGTAAGAAATGAAATGCACCATTCATGGAGACGGTAATCCGTACGTACGCATGAACGCTACTTTCATTTAAATTTCATATTTAATGGAACTAAATCTTAATGATATAAATGTATAATATAATTCCAGTATAATATAGTGTATAATACCATTTACTCCATCCTTTATACATCCCACATATGGCATTAACGATTGAAATCACTTTGAGGGGGCGGTAGTCCGCACTTCCTAAAATGAAATTATCGCGTTTTACCCATAATGGAAATCATAAAGTATGCCATAAATGAAAAATACAGAAGCATAAGTAAAACATAAACATATTATATATCATATATAAAAATAGTGACATCTTAATGGCCACCTTTGAAGGTGTTATATGAGTGTTGAACAATCATCATTTCGTGAGGCAGAAATTCGCCATCCACAGAAACCGTATGTTCTTTAACCATTAGATGTAGGTGTGTGTAAGTGTAGCTCGAATACTTCTTATAAAAACATCCAAGTATATTGAGGATACTTTTTTTGTTACAAAAGAAATGAATAAAAAGAGTTTAGGGGGTTGGATAAGAAAAATAAAACAAAACAACATTAGAGAAGACATTACCTCAAAATCGGGTAACTCTTTTTGATTTGAGCCAAAGGCTTCCTTGGGAAGAGTACTGCCCAAAGTAAGGCTTCTAGTAGTAAGAGGGGGAAGTTTGGAGATTATTTGGGCAGAGTTTGGCCGAGCCAAATGGCTTGAAAGTGTAAATGAGGTGGGAGAGGTGGGGGCCTTTTATAAGTGGAGAGGAGGGGAACTTTTGGAAAGATTGAAATGTTATATTATTTCAAAATGCTTTTCGGATTCTAAAGGTCCCACACTTATATAATTAGAGGCTAAGGTGATAAGGTTTCGAAATCTCTTCATCCAATAGGCTTTGGACAAGTGTAAGCCTTGGATTTTGCATTATCTTCTCATTTTATTTAAATCATTAAATAATGAGGTCATCGCTGCACCATAATGATGTCATAAATAATTTAATTTATTTAATGTCTAAAAATTATAAAAAAAAATACTATGATGTAGGAAATCTTTTTATATTTCTAATGAATATTTATAGTCAAAATTTGGACTTGTGTAACCCCACTTAAAAACTGTTTTAGTAAAACAACTCATGTTTGTGTCAATTTAATTTTAACATTAAATAAATATATATTAATGTCATTTTCCAACTAAAGTGGCTCCATGGGGTCCCCAAGTTGACCCATGGGTTGTCTTGGTCGGACATGACTCATCCAATAGGAGTAGTACAAGTGTAAAGCTCATCTCATATTATTAAAACATTATTTTTACCTTAAACTACACTAATTACCTCTAATCGCGATTAAGAACTTAAAAGTTACTATTCACCAAAAATTATTTTAATCTCATTGAACCACATTTTAATTCTTAATGACAACCATGTATGTCGGATTTTTGAAAATCAAATCACAGAAGTGGTAATATTTCATTTAAACGAAAAATCAGTTATTTAACTACCACTTAGTGGTTTCACTATTCATAAAAAATTGAAGTTTTTCAGAATAATGCCAAAATTTCACCATAATCTATAATTGATATTCCTAATTCAAAAATGATGTCTATTTTACAAAATTACAAACATATAAGTTGTATTAATTAATTTTATAATTAATTCCCGCTGTTACAACAAATAGCGTGTTTTTAAGAAACAATTTATATCAAAAGATTGGCAATTGTTTATGTCCAATTTCAATGTTAAATTAATTCTAATGACCACCATTGGATAAAATGGTAAAAATATATTATAATTATACTTTTAAACCACTAAATAGTATAATTTATCACTATAAATTATTTTTATTAAAAAAGTTGTTTTTAAGTAATTTTTATTATTCATAAAAAATTGGAAGTTCTCAGAAAATTACAAAAAATTCAACTTTGGAAAATTTAGATATTACGAATACAAAAATGAAGTCCATTTTGAAATATAAAATTTCTATAATTTTAAAAAGTGGTTATTACTATTCATAACGGCTACTTTGATTAGTCGCGGTGTTTTAGAACTCAAAGTTGCGTACAATGCAAGCTATTGCATTATTGAATGAGAAGCGTATCGTGGAAGCTCGGGGTGTTACATTCTCCCCTCCTTCAATAAATTGCGTCCTCGCATTTTGAAATTTTTCTTTGAAAATAAAAGGATGAAAAGATAAATTACCTTTGAGGAAAACCCACATCGGAAATAAGATTAATAAAATTTAGCCTTAATAAGAGGGAAAGGGAAATGAAAAAGTCAGCACCCAATTATGATCTCGATTAGGAGAACATTGGTGGCAATTAGAGACATATAATTGGTGGAAAAACGTAAATATTTGTAGGGAGTGATTGAGGTCATCAATCACAATCAACTGTCAAATTGAGGGCCTCAAAGCCTTTAATCTATGTTGATTTAAAATATAATCAGTTCAACAAGACATAAGGTATTAGGATAACACATTTTTTTTGTTTTAATATCCCTTTACTAAAGTTTAAGAATTAATTTATTCATTGAATAAGAGATAGGTATATATATATATTTATGCTTGACAATTAGAGTTTCAACCATCAACTCGTCTTTCACTCAAAAAGATAATAGAACTCAAAAATATTATACTTATCCTAATTGTATAAGGTTCCAAATGTTAACACATACTATTTAGATTAGTAAAATTATTTTATAATAACCAGGGACTTCCTGTAGGCTAGTGGTAGGAAATGAAGGCCTTTCGCACTATGATTGTGGGTTCGATTCCTGCAGCTTTGTCCGACGCGACGGGTTATGCCCCACCCTGCAGGTTGTCCTTTTCCTAAAACTATAGTATTATAATATTCAAAAATAATCTTCATAAATTTTTAACCTTAAACAATACTATCCAAAGATCAACTTAATCCACTCTAACCTTTATAGTTATCCAAAATACCTCTGTCCAGACATTCTCTAAAAGGTCTCTTAATTCCAAAATCAATTTATCAGATTCCCCAAACAAAGTAAAGTTTCTATTATTGTCACATACTAAAAATATAAAAACCTTATTGAAATCAACAAGTACTGCAGTACAATCCTTATATATATATATATCTCATTATTCTAATAACCAGAATATAATCCATGATTCCAAAAGCACCATTACATTAGTTATTCTGCTTCAACTGTAGTAACAGCATAAGATAGTCCTTGATCCCTTGGCCTTTTCTGAGGTAAGTTTCCTTGACACTTAGGACATTCATTTGCATAATTCCCCATTTCCCTACAATTGTAGCATTCAACTTTGATAGCCTCTTTCTTTCCCTTGCAATCACGGGCCTAGTGACCCTTTTCTCCACATTTATAACAAACTCCCATTCCTTTTAGGCAAGTACCAGGGTGATTCTTCCCACAATTATCACATAATGGAAAATCCTTCTTTCCCTTTTTCCCTTTATCTGTCTCTTGTTCCACCGTTCTCTTCTTCTCTTGCTTTACTTTGTTGTCATAAGACTTAGAGAATTCCTTTTCCGTCTTGATAGCACATGAGACAATATCTTCGTATGATGAGAAGGATTGTGATACTAAAGCTCTACGGAGAAATGGTTTTAACCCATCAAAGAAACGATCAATCTTACTCCTTGGGTTACGTATATAATCGGCAGCATGTCTCGCTAACCTTGTAAAGTTAGCCTCATACTCTGCGACATTCTCATCCTCCTTCTGCCTCAGACTCAGAAATTGCCTTTCCATATCTGCTCGATGGTCACGAGGAAAGTATTTTTCTAAGAAAATCTCTTTGAACTCCCTCCATTCCATATTCGATACGTCATCATCTTCCTTTGTGTTTTTAATCAGCGACCACCACTGATCGGCATCTCCCGTGAGGCGGTAAACTGCCATGACAACCTTCTCCCTTTCACTACTCCCCAAGGCATGGAATATTTTCTCTAAGGAATTTATCCATTGCTCAGCTATTATAGGATTTGTACTTCCATTGAAGGTTGGTGGTTTTTGCCTCATGAAGCGGTCTAACATTGATCCTCCACGTTGCGGATCAGGGTACTCCATACGAGTAAGGTTATTATTAATAACCTGAGTGAGTTGTCCCAGTATGGTAATAAGTTGATCAGAACCAGTTGTATCTCCAGCTCCACAATAATTATCTTGAGAAGGAGGGAAATCCCTACACAGAGTGCGTGCATTGATACAGTTTCCATTCCTTCCACTAGGCGCCATTTCTAAACAATGGCATAAACTATATTAGTTTATAAATCAAAATACATAATTCCATACTTGTAAGATACTTAACATAAATTAAACTATTTATGGATATAATCCATAAAAATGTTTTCTTTGAGGAAGTATATACTCATAACCCTTCATAGTGGTTTATAAAGAAAATGAGAATTATTCAAAGCATATCCCCCAGGAGTGTCGTAACCAAGAGTGCAGCAAGGCCCGTTGTCATGCACCAGTTCCTGTTCAAGTCTAGCTCAAAGCGGTGTTTTCGGGTTTTACCCCTAGGTACATCTATGCCAGAGCCGCCTCTACTTTCTCGTATCCAGACAGGGATTTATTGCTCGTAAAACTCACAAAATCTCTACAATAACAAAATTCTAGGAAGTTCTTCTATACTAATCCTCAAAGTCTATCTTTGGGCTATGTGCTCTAATCAGAGTTTATCTAAATCTAGCTTCGAAGGTTAGTACTAAACTGCCTCTGATACCAACTGTAACGCCCCGACCCCAGCTACCCAGAGTCGGTGCATTACTTCGTAACATTGGCATGATCACAAAAGATCAAGTCTCGAAAGACCGATTAGTTTAGTAGCCTTGGAAACACTAGATACATTCATAAGTCTTTCATTACATCAAAAAGTAAACAAACTACAATAACATGGTCTTCATAGTCCACAATCATATCCCTTTCTGACTACCCCTGTAGGTCATTCATAAAATACTTCTTCACATCCTGGAAAAATATTAAAACATTGAAAGGGGTGAGCTCAGATGCTCAGTAAGGATAACAATAATGCGGAAGCTTTCATAAATAAACATTAACATTTAAAGAAATGTATAACTAAAACAAAAGCCTTTTAAACATGAACTTCAACATAATATGGCAAAAGTAAAATGAGATAATGCCATTTACTTCTTCACATGGATATTCTACTGGTCGAATAATCACATGCAATATCAATAACCACTTTCATAATGATGGAATGCATAATGCCAGACTATCATAACCACGTAGCCAAGGCCTCGTGCCAAGACCACAAATAAGATTTTGTCGAGGGCTCGTGCCAAGACACTAGTTTGTCTCATGAGACCTGCCGATGCATCGAGGAGCTATAGCGGGCTCCACCCGTCACTTATTAAATCCAATGCATTCCTCATATGAATAGGTTTAAACATATCATAAACCATAACATAATCGTATCACATAAAACATGCATAAAGGAAACATAACATTTCCACATTTCAATCACAAGATATCAATAAAACTCATTGATATAATAAAAACGTTTTCAAAACCATTTTCAATACCAAAATAAAAGAAAGTTAAAACTGTGTATTTATTTTTCATTAAAAAAGTGATGGCTTGTAGAGGAAGCTGAAACTCAAATAATGGTCACGGCGGCGGAGAAATCATTGTCGCCGTATAAGTACGGAAATAAAAACATTCCCTTTTTGTCGTTTAGTAAAACGCTTTTTATAAAAAAGATTCCTTTTGAATAAACGTAAAAGTCAAAGGGGTTTATACACCGTATAAAAGAAAGTTTCGTATAAAACCAAATATGCCTCAATGAAAGGGGATTGAGACGAAGTCCTTAAAAAGATCATTTTTTAAATAAAGTACATATATAATGTGTATTCACTATAGGTACACATAAATAATGTACAAATACAATATAGGACATAATAATATCCTGACATAATTTGAAAGTAGGAGATTAACCCAAAGAATAGAAATTGGGTTAAGAAATCCCCTTACCTTGTGTCCGACTTGACTCAACCGTTCTTTAACCTCCTGAATAATAAACTAGAGTTAATATCTACCTTATTAAGAACCATTTTCAATTTCATTATCCTTTTTATATCACTTATTACAATGTTATGAATATTATGTAATTATTGAAGTTAATAACGATCGTTTTGTCGATCTTTGGTAACTTGAGTCAACAATAAACTTATTATAATTACAAGTTGTTCATGTGGTAGAATATCCATTATATCCAGAATTATATTCATGATTTAGATGTCATATATATCTTATATATCCAGTATATACATTCATTTATAATATTATGTAACATTTAGAGGTAAGAAATGAAATGCACCGTTCATGGAGACGGTAAGCCGTACGTACGCATGAACGCTACTTTCATTTCAATTTCATATTTAATGGAACTAAATCATAATGATATAAATGTATAATATAATTCCAGTATAATATAGTGTATAATACCATTTACTCCATCCTTTATACATCCCACATATGGCATTAACGATTCAAATCACTTTGAGGGGGCGGTAGTCCGCACTTCCTAAAATGAAATTATCGCGTTTTATCCATAATGGAAATCATAAAGTATGCCATAAATGAGAAATACAGAAGCATAAGTAAAACATAAACATATTATATATCATATATAAAAATAGTGACATCTTAATGGCCACCTTTTAAGGTGTTATATGAGTGTTGAACAATCATCGTTTCGTGAGGCAGAAATTCGCCATCCACAGAAACCGTATGTTCTTTAACCATTAGATGTAGGTGTGTGTAAGTGTAGCTCAAATACTTCTTATAAAAACATCCTAGTATATTGAGGATACTTTTTCTGTTACAAAAGAAATTAATAAAAAGAGTTTAGGGGGTTGGAGAAGAAAAATAAAACAAAACAACATTAGAGAAGACATTACCTCAAAATCGGGTAACTCTTTTTGATTTGAGACAAAGGCTTCCTTGGAAAGCGTTCTGCCCAAAGTAAGGCTTCTAGTAGTAAGAGGGGGAAGTTGGGAGAGTATTTGGGCAGAGGTTGTCTGAGCCAAATGGCTTGAAAGTGTAAATGGGGTGGGAGAGGTGGGGGCCTTTTATAAGTGGAGAGGAGAGTCACTTTTGGAAAGATTGAAAAGTTATATTATTTCACAATGCTTTTCGGATTCTAAAGGTCCCACACTTATATAATTCGAGGCTAAGGTGATAAGGTTTCTAAATCTCCTCATCCAATAGGCTTTGGACAAGTGTAAGCCTTGTATTTTGCATTATCGTCTAATTTTATTTAAATCGTTAAATAATGAGGTCATCGCTGCATCATAATGATGTCAAAAATAATTTAATTTATTTAATGTCTAAAAATTATAAAAAAATACTATGATGTAGGAAAGCTTTTTAGCTTTCTAATTATTATTTATAGTCAAAATTTGGACTTGTTTAACCCCACTTAAAAACTGTTTTAGTAAAACAACTCATGTTTGTGTCAATTTAATTTTAACATTAAATAAATATATATTAATTTCATTTTCCAACTAAAGTGGCTCCATGGGGTCTCCAAGTTTACCCATGGGTTGTCTTGGTCGGACATGACTCATCCAATAGTAGTAGTACAAGTTTCAAGCTCATATCATATTATTAAAACATTATTTTTACCTTAAACTACACTAATTACCTCTAATCGCGATTAAGAACTTAAAAGTAACTATTCACCAAAAATTATTTTAATCTCATTGAACCACATTTTACTTCTTAATGACAACCATGTATGTCGGATTTTTGAAAATCAAATCACAGAAGTGGTAATATTTCATTTAAACGAAAAATCAGTTATTTAACTACCACTTAGTGGTTTCACTATTCATAAAAAATTGAAGTTTTTCAGAATAATGCCAAAATTTCACCCTAATCTATAATTGATATTCCTAATTCAAAAATGATGTCTATTTTAAAAAATTACAAAAATATAAGTTGTATTAATTAATTTTATAATTAATTCCCGCTGTTACAACAAATAGCGTGTTTTTAAGAAACAATTTATATCAAAAGATTGGCAATTGTTTATGTCCAATTTCAATGTTAAATTAATTCTAATGACCACCATTGGATAAAATGGTAAAAATATATTATAATTATACTTTAAAACCACTAAATAGTATAATTTATCACTATAAATTATTTTGATTAAAAAAGTTGTTTTTAAGTAATTTTTACTATTCATAAAAAATTGGAAGTTCTCAGAAAATTACAAAAAATTCAACTTTGGATAATTTCGATATTACAAATAAAAAAATGAAGTCCATTTTGAAATATAAAATTTCTATAATTTTAAAAAGTGGTTATTACTATTCATAACGGCTACTTTGATTAGTCGCGGTGTTTTAGAACTCGAAGTTGCGTACAATGCAAGCTATTGCATTATTGAATGAGAAGCATATCATGGAAGCTCGGGGTGTTACACTCACAGTGTTAATACAGTGGCCCTTTACATCGATGCAGATTCACATGTGGAAATAAGGATTCATATATGACCTGCATTATGTATGAATGATAAATTATTATGAATAATATAATTTCTATCATATGATATCACAGATGAAGTTCAGAAACAACAGTAAGGAAGTGCTTCTTAATATTTTGAGAACTTTCCATTTCTTCAATTCTCTTTACTTGAGAGCTAATAGAGTTAAGAATCAACCACATGCAGTCAAAAATGTAAAAAATATAGTTCCAAAGAGAAAAATCAGTGGAACAATAAAGAAAGAGATGATTAGTATCTTCTCTATGTTTATTAAAGAGTCTACATTTAGAGAAGAGTTGAATTCCATATAATTGAAGGAACCTGTCTATGGGAACCATGTTGTGAGCATGGCTCCAAAAAAGATTGAATATTGAAGGGCTTATCTAAGGTTTATTAAAATGTTGTATCTAACCTACTGGCCCATAGATTTTGTTGGCCGCTATCTCTAACTATAAAGGTTTTATTTATCAAAAATCATGTTAGATATTAACATATATCTTATTTTATGTTAGATCCTATATTATGACAAAAAAATTTCCTGGATATCAGATCATTTCATCCATATAAATATTTATGTGTGCTTAAGTATAAACGCTCTTTTAGTTGATTATCTATGTGTAATTATGAGGATTACCAGTTTCTAACCTTGATTAATTAAAAGACAAATAGAACATCTAAAATTTTCTATGTATGAGTCACTGACACCGATAGGAAGATGAATCACCATCAGACATATGGCTTACTGACAGACAGATCAAACATGGATATTTTATAAGTATATGAAGATGACACTGTTGGAAAAGACACACCATTAGACATGACACTGATAGAAAGTAGACTCACCATTGGAAATAACACTGACAGACAAAAGACTGGCTTCTGGACATAACACCAAGAGACAAAAGACTCACCATTGGACATGACACCGTCAGATAAAAGACTCACTATTGCACATGCAATAATCACATACAAATTATTGTTATTTCAAATGACCTACCATTTCATGATTCTACTGATGAAAGGACTCAAGGTTAGTTAAAATGAGTCATTTTTGGCTCAAATGTTTCACTGGTAGAAGGAATGAATCACCATTGATATGAGTCACCATTAGTTCATCTCTCTCACTGATGAAAGGAGACACTGACAGCTAGAGTCACCGATACTGACTGACCGATGATAATAGACCGATTCCAATGATACACCGATACTTATGACTCACCGATATTCATAAAAACTATTTTTAATTTTTTAGTTCAAATTTATTTCTAAAGATCATATTTAGACAAATTAATTTTTCAGAAATTATTTAATGTTTTTTGTAGGACATTAAGTACACAATACGAGGTACTTACACATGGGGAGATCTTCATGTCTTCTGGACCTCAAAATATAAAATTATTACAAGATGGGTCATTTGAGATACACTGAAAAGTAGAAGGAACATGATAACTACAAACTCCTGCAACTCTAAATCATTCTTTGAAATCCCAATAACTCAAATAAATAACATATATGGACATCAACAAGATGAGAAAAACCTGTTGAGATTCACTAAAAATCTTTCAAACAATAATCTAAAAATTTTACACTCCTTAAAACCAAACCACAGAGACTATGATACTCTATTTTGGAGTCAAATTTCAGAAGATGACTCAAACATCATTTTCACTACATCAAACTAGTCTAGTGCTGCACTGTATAACACACAAACTTATAATCATTATTCTATATATTTAGATTTATTGTGTTCTTTTGTTTACATTTTTTGACTAGTGTGTGCACTTGTCTGTTACACACACACTGACTCATGTACGTAATTGGAGGATACTGAATATCCTCAATCAAACTCTATATTTTACTCTTGTAAACCATGTAGAACAGTGTAAGAGGTTAAGTGTGACCTGTTTGTTATATTTTCTTGCGAATAACTATGGTAGAAGTAATATCTGACCTGGACAGCCTTGTGTGCTATTGTGAACCCTGATCTAGGGTGTGGATCGAACTATTTATTAATTTAAATTTCTTAGTGGTAGGTAATCACCAAGTGGAGAGGACTGACTCTCAACTTGAGACTAAACCTCTTGTTTATTTCTATTTTGGTTTACCCTTTAATTTTACTTTTTTTTATCACAATTTCATAAAACTAAATTGAATTTGATTGTTATTTTAGCAAGTGTTTATAACTATTTTGAACTAGTAAGTTAGTTTCAAAAGTTATATTAATCTTTAGATAAATATAGATGAGAACTAATAAATCTTTTGAGAAATTAACTAAAAATTCAAGACACTTATAAATTCACTACAAACTGACTTAGACTATATATTTATTTGGGTAATTTTAAAAGAACCAATTTTTAATAGAAATTTTTATAGATACTCAATTCACCCCCCCTGCCCTCTTGAGTAATCTACTTGGACCAACATTTGGTATAAGATCAGTTTATTCTTGTTAGGGCTCTATTTTAAAATTGTTTCTTTCAACTATAATTATAGTTGTACTTTAAATATCTATAATTTTTTTACTTCTAAATTTCTATCTCTTTAAAAGTATTCCTTTATTATGGAAAATAGACTGGAAGGTGTTGTTACCAACTGAAATCCATTCTTTAATAGAACTAATTATTATCAATGGAAAATTAAAATGAAAATGCATTTAGAAGGTATGGGTTTTGAAATTTGGTCTTCCATTCTTGATGGATATAAGATTCCCGATACTACTAAAACTACTTGGAATGATGCAACTAAGACTAATTATAAGTATAATTGGAAATCCATGAATACCTTATACTTCTCTTTAGGATATTATTAATTTAATAGAATTTCTGTATGTAAAACAACCCATGAAATTTGGGATACTTTGTCTATTTCACATGAAGGAACTTCTAGAGTTAAGGAAATGAGACTTAACATATAACTATTAAATATGAAAACTTTAATATGAAGCCTGATGAGTCTATTTCTGATATGTATCTCAGGTTTAATGAAATAGTGAACAATATGTTCTCTCTGGTAAAAGATGTTACTGATAAAGAACAAATCATGAGGATTCTCAGAGGATAACTAAAAGATGGAGAGGAACTTATGTCTCAATTATAGAATCATGTGACATCATAAAATTACCTATCAAAGAACTCATTGGAAAGCTGATGATGTATAATGGAGAGATGAAAGTCAACAAGGAAGAGGAGCATGAACCCAAAATAAAATTTGTGGCATTTAAGAATAAAACCTCTAAGAATAAGGAAAAAGATAAGGTTATAGTCTCTTTTTAAGGCTCAAATACTAATGAATCAACATCTTATAGTGATGGAGAGATGGATCAATTATCTGAATGATTCAAAAAAAATTATAGAAAGATGCTTTTTAGACATCCCAATTATTAAGGTAGGTATGATACCAAAAGAAGCTAGAAAAAGGACTACAAAAAAATGATAAATCGGAAGAGATTGTCTACTATGAATGCGAAAGGAGAGGGCATGTCAAAGATGATTGTCCAAAATTAAAATACAAAGAGAATTATGAAAATAAAGACAAAAATTATAAGAAAGATATGAAGGACACCTTGAGTTCTTTTGAGTATATCTTTAGTGAATCAACATCATCTCATGATAAGAAAGATGACATGGAAAATATGTGTTTTTTGACAAACACATATGAAGAATCCTTAGATTCACCTACACATCATTCTTATTATTATGAGAATGAAAGTAAGTCTGAGAATATGCCAAATGATGAACTATTTTAATTTTGTAACATACTGGAAGATACATGTAATAAACTATGTGGTAAGTATAAATCTTTAAAGAAACAACATGCCCTTACTGTAACTATTAAATCTGAAATTATTACTCAAAAAGAAAAGAATGATCAACTAAATAAAGAGAAAAATGAATTAAAAATGTATAATGAGTAATTGAAGAAAGATTTAGAAAATTTTACCAATGGGAAAGACACTCTTAATCAAATTATTGGTAAACAAATAACTCCTAAGTACACTTCTGGTATTGGATATCAACCTATATAGAGAAACTTATCTAAAACACATTTTATAACTAAATCTAGAAAATCTATTATTTTACCTGAAAATCGTACATCTATTAATAGTACAAGTTCTAAAAAATATTTTATTGCCTCTAGTTTTCCTAGACCAAATAGAGTTCATTTTTCAAATATGTCTCATAATGAGTATAGGAAACTGATAAGGAAAATTTGGGTACCTAAAGCACTGTTTACTAATGTAACTAGACCTAAACAAGTCTGGGTTTGAAAATATTTTTTTGTTTGATTATTCTCTAGAAAAAATATCTAAAGAGCTCTTAAAAGAGTCAATAGTACTTAGAAAATGGATGTACAAGACACATGACTGGGGATTACTCAAGCTTCAACAGTCCCATCAAAATTAATGGTGGATGTGTCACTTTTGGTGACAATGCTAAAGGAAAAATAATTGGCCTAGGCCATATTAGTAACTCAAACTCATTTTTAATTTCTAAATTACTTTTTGATGATGGAGTATAGTACAATATTCTTAGTATTTCTCAATTATGTGATGATAGATTTCATGTTAAGTTTTAAAATGATTCTTGCAATGTTTTTAACTCTAAAGATGAATTATTGTTTTTTTTTCTTTTAGAAATGAAAATGTATATTTTGTTAATTTAGATTCAATAGCCTCTCAAAATGTTTCTTGTTTAGGTGCCTTTTATAAAGAGTCTTGGTATTGGAATAATTGATTAAGACATTGTAATGTACACTCTCTTATAAATATTTATAGAAATGGCCTAGTCAAGGATCTACCCAAACTTGAGTTTCCAAATGACGAAGTCTTTAATACTTTTCAAAAGATAAAACAACACAAGATATCTTTCAAATCAAAGAAAGAAGTTTCAACTTCTCAACCTTTAGAGTTTGTTCACATGGATTTGTGTGGACCTTCTCATGTTTCTAGTTTAAATGGGACGCACTATGTCTATGTTCTTGTGGATGACTATTCTAGGTGTACATGGACTTCTTTCTTAGCTCACAAATGTGAAGCATGTAAATACTTCACCAAGTATGATAAAACTATAGAAAATATTAGTGGACTTAAAATTAAATCTCTAAGAAGTGATCATGCCCGTGTGTTTGAAAATCAAGACTTTGAATCATTTTTCTCACACAATTTTTATAGTCATAACTTCTCCTCCCCTAGGACACCTCAATAAAATGGATTTGTAGAAAGACGAAATTGGACCTTGTAAGAAATTTCTAGAACACGGCTTAATGGATATGATTTACCTGTTTACTTCTAGGTTAAGACTATGAATACAGCTTATTACATAATTAATAGTGTATTAATTAGAACTATCCTCATAAAGACTCCTTATGAGTTTTGGAACAATAGAAAACCCAAAGTTAGTTATTTCAATTTTTGGGTTTCAAAGTATATATTCTTAATAAAAAAGATAATATTGACAAATTCACATCCAAGAGTGATGAAGGAATCTTCCTAGGTTACTCAACCTCTCAGAAATCTGATAGAGTCTTTAATAAAAGAACCAAGTGTGTGGATGAATCTGTGTATAACAAATTTGATGAAACAAATCCACACAGTACTAAGACATCAATAGAAAAACATGAAGGTGATATATCAAATCTAGACATAAATAAAAAATAATCCAATCCTTATGTAAAGCAATCTATGAAATCAAAAAATTCATGGAATTCTTCAAAATCTGAACACAGTGAACCTGAACCTATAGATGAACCTGAAATAACTATATCTACCTTTTCTAGACCAACTAGAACTCTCAATAACCATCATCTAGATGTTGTTGTTGGAGACTTAGATAAAAGAACTCAAACTAGAGCATCTCTTAGAAAATGAGTTAAACATCAAGCCTCTTTGTCCCAACTTGAATCTAAAAGCATAAATTATGCAATTAAAGATGAATTTTGGGTGATGTATATGAAAGAATAACATAATCATTTTTAAATAAATAAATTTTGGAAACTTTTGGATATACCCAAAGACACCTTAAACATAGGAACTAAGTGGGTGTTTAAAAATAAAGTAGATGAATCTAGTAATATTTTTAGAAACAAAGCTAGATTATTTTCACAAGTTTATAGTCAAGAGGAAGGCGTTGACTATGAAAAAACATTTTCACATGTTTCTAGACTTAAATCCATCACAATCTTTCTTTCTTATGATTCCAATATTAATTTCAAACTATATCAAATGGATGTTAAAAGTGGATTCCTAAATAGCTATATATTTGAGGATTTTTTTGTTGAACAACCCCTGGTTTTACAAACCCTCATTTTCAAAATCATGTTTTCAAATTTACTAAAGATTTTTACAGTTTAAAACAAGCTCCAAGATCTTGGTATGATAGATTAAGTAATTTTATTATTTCAAAAGGTTTTACAAATGAATTCTTGATCCTAAAAATTTTATTAATAAAATTTCTAAATATGTTTTAGTAGTCCAAATCTGTGTTGATGATATTATTTTTGGATCCTCACAAATTCTTTTTTTATTTATTTTTCTAAAATGATGAAAAATGAATTTTAAATGTGTTGAATGGGTGAAATCAAGTTTTTTCTTGGAATTCCAATTTTTTTAAATAAAGAAGGTATCAATTTAAATCAAAGTTAGTATAAAAGAGATATTTTAAACTGATTTTGATTTGATAGCATTAAAATTAGTGACACACCGATGAGTACTACTTGTAAATAGGATATTGATAAAGATGGTAAATCTGTTGATCAAACCACTTACATAGGAATGATTGGAAAGTTTCTCTACTTGACTACTAGTTGGCCATATATAATGTTTAGTATGTGTATGTGTTCCCCTTTTCAAGCTAATCCTAAAGAATCACATTTTAATGTTGTTAAAATAATTTTCAAATACCTCCAACATACTATAAATTTAGGCTTATTTTACCCCAAAGGATAATCATTTGATATAGTGGATTATTCTGATGCTGACTTTAGTGGATGCAAGTTAGATATAAAGAGAACCTCTAGGACATGCCGCTTTTTGGGAAAATATTTGGTTTCATGGTGTTGTAAGAAACAAAATTCTGTTGTATTATCTACTACCAAAGATGAATACATAGCTGCTGGTAGCATTTGTGCAAAAATTTTGTGGATAAAGCACACTTTTTATTACAATGGTTATCAATTTATAAATGTATCTTTGAAATGTGACAACACAAGTTCTATTAACATTTCTAAAAACCCAGTTTCTCACTCTACACCAAAACATATTGATGTAAGACATCACTTTTTGAGAGATCATTATCAAAAGGGTGATATTACTCTAGAATTTATTAGCACTAAACATTATCTTTATGATATATTCACTATGCCATTGAACTCTAAAAGAATAAATTACATCATTCATGAGTTTAGAATGATCAACCAGTAAGACCATGTGTTTTTCATTCCTTTAATCCTTTTTTTTGGGAAGTTGTCATGCAGACACAGTTGTCATGCCGACACCATTGTCATGCCGACACCATTTTCATGATAACACTATTTTCATGTTGACATTATTGTCAGGCTGACACTCTTATCATACCGAAACCATTGTTATGCTGACATCGTTAGTGTTTTACAAATTCTTTTTTACTGACGCTGATAACTTGTCATTTTTATACGTTCTATGTTTTTATCAAAACAACACTATTTCCTTAATTCCAGTAAACCCTGTTCCTGATTTTGTGATTGTTAAATCTTAAAATCCTTAAATGAGATAAATTTTAATTGGTCCACTCTACTCACTTTATAGCTACTCTCTCCCTCTCTCTACCACCTTTCTCTTTATCAACTCCCGAACTTTCACCTTTTGATCTCCAGACTGAACTAATCGAAATGACACAAGTAAAGAAATCTCTAGAAGAGGGTGATTCTTGTGTGTCCAAGAAACAAAAAGGGTAATCAATCAAATCATTACGTCTTACGAATACTACTCTAGAAAACTGTGTTGTAAATTTGGAGAAGTAAGTTTTGGTGGAATTACTCTTGGAGAGAAAATCTTTTTTGTTGAAGGTGCTAAAAATCATGTATGGAATGAATGGTTCACAAATAATGATAGAGTCTTTTATCCAAAGCTGCTTTATGAGTTTTAAATGAATATGGAACTTTTTCTGTAAGGAAGTGATGTTGAATGGATGAAATTGATTGTGAAAGGGAAGAGAATCTCATTCTCTTCAAGGCATTGGGCTGAATGACATAAGGTACCTCATGAAGGACGGTTTGATGATTACCATGGTAATTCTCCTCTTTAAAGAGAATACTTCTATTATGAGACCACCCTAAAAAACTAAATGGAAATGAAGATCACAGGAAACCCATTTCCTCAGAATTGAATAGTGAATGCAGAATTATTTTCAAGTTTATTCATCGTCAGATTTCTCCTAGGAAAGGGTACTTTTCTACTCCCAATTATCAAGATGTATACTTGGTTTATTTTATTCAGAACGGTGTTAAATGGAATCTATGTAGATATCTTATGGTGCACATCAATGAGATGATAGAACTTGGGTGTAAGTCAAATTATCTCTACTATTCAAGAATGATTTCAACTATGATGAAGGAGATAGGGTGTGTAAATGAAGATGAGGATATTGTAGTTAGTGAATGTAGTTGAATTTGATTAAGCTCTGGCATCTATAAAAGATTGAAAAGAAATTATAACCCTTGTAGGAATGAATGGGTTGGTGATGAAGACAGATTGAATTAGAAGTTTCAATCCCATAGACCATCCAGTTGGACTAAGGGATCTAGTGGATCCTGGTCTCGATCCAAATGAACAAGTAACATATTCTTCAGATGAGGAAGAGAAGTATGCTACCCCTATTAGAGATTTGGGATCACCAGTTGATTATTGAAGTGACCCAAACACTACTGGACCATCAAAAAGTGTCTCTATTGGACCTGTAAGTCCACCTATGAATTTACCCTCTCGTGAATCTATTCTAAAATTTTCTGGTAGTGAAGAAACTGAAGTTGAAGGTAGTGTAGAGTATATTAGTGAATCCAATAAATAAGAAAATGAAGAAAGAGATGAATAAGATGATGAAGTGAAAAAATATGTGATAAAACTAATATTTTCACTATTTTTCATGTTTAATTAATTGATTTAAACCTCACTAATTTACCAATTTTATCTTATTTGTAACAATTTTTCATTTAGAGTGTGTTTTGGGAAAAAAGTTTAAATTGCATAATTCTGGATGTTTAACACATTTTTATCATAGGGGTATTTTGTTCATTTATCATAAAATATACTTCCAAGTATTTTGATTATAATTTATGTTGAGTCCTTATTTTATTTCCTTAAAATTTTTATTTTGTACTAGGGGATGATTGGAGGATATAGTGTCCTAAAAAATCAATGAAGTTGATGATTTTTCTAGGCAGACTGTGTGGACCCCACCTTCATAATAGAAACACAATTCATCCTACAGACCTCCAAATGATGTTATTCCACTTCTAAATCAAAGATGAATCCAAGGATAGTTCACAAATTTAATTTTATGTCATTTGGAATCCATTATTGTGGCCATTGAATGACATGCTTTTTGAAGGAAGCTTCTTGGAACCTACATCGAGAAGAATAAATAGCCAATGAAAACATCACAAATCCAATATACATTGACCAATTAGTCTGAAATTTGGAGGGTGAACGGTCAACACATTTATGAACAACATTAATCAAGGGGTCTATATGCGAATTGTCCAATTAATGGGTTCAACACATTTCAGCATTTTTTGGATGAAATCTACCTATAAATGGAGAGGAGCTCCTACCTCTCAAATAATTCCATTCATCACCACACCATCCATCACAAAGGGAGTTGGATTGATTGAGAAAATTGGAATGAGGATATTAAAATCCAAAATAATATTAAATTCTTTGAGGATTCAATAGAGACGATGAAGGCATCTCAAGTGATGCAAGGCTAAGTGGCAAGTTGTTGTGGACGACGAAACCCGATAGACACTCTCTTTTGAGTTTCGATCTTAATGTGTAATATCTTTTTGAATTTATATTGAAACTATATTTTTTAATGAATTTGGTTTTTTTTTTATTAAATATATTTTCAACAAAAATGTTTGAATTGTTATTCATTCTATAAAGTAGATCAATTGATTTTTTTATTTAAAATTCTTCGATTAGGCCTTGACATTGAGCATACCGAATTCAATTATGTTAAATTACTTGGGGGTCTTCAAGTAATTGATTTTTTTAAATAGGTGGGACCATAATCATATTGAATTCTTAATAAGAATATTATTCAAATTTGAGTGTACACCTGGGGGTCCTTGGGGTACATTTAGGAATTTAAATTAACAGATATTTTTATATATACAAGGAAGAGGGGAGTGTCCGAGAGGGTAAAGTTTGTCCACAACTACTATTTTAAATCTGGTTTTTTTCAAACCAATTTTATTCTATCAATTTTATTCCTTGTTTTTCAATTTTTTATACACTTTAGTATTTAATTGAAATTCTATTTTCAAACTATTAATGAAATCTCCATTTTCATTTCTTCAAAAATAACAAAAGTGATAGTTTTGTAACTCGGTCTGCAACCTTCTTGAGAGACAACCTTGTGGTCGCAACTATGTTGCATTATAAGGGGAAAATATTGATTGAGTTTTTCATGACACAAAAACACTCACATCAATTGGCGTCATTGTCAGGGAGGTCTCTAGAGTTCTTTTTTTATTGCATGACCCGAACTTGTTACCTTTGGATCCTGAAATCAATAGAACTTTTCACACTAGGGTTATAACTACTAATCCCCTAGTTCCAAGTTGTGAATCATCCACCAACACACCTAGGAGGGACTTAGTTTAAACTGAAATCCAAATGGCTGAAAATAGAACTTGAAAAGAACTAGCTTCGTCCTATGTCAAGAATCAAGAAAATCCTATAGAATACCCTGATGCCCCTGCTATATTTGAAATCAAGTCCAGTTTTATCCACCATCTTCCCAAATTCAATGGGTTTCCTGGTGAAGACCCACATAAAAACCTACAAGAATTCAGTTACCGATGTGTCAAAATGAAACATCATGGAGTTTATGCCAATCAAATAAAGCTAAGATCGTTTCATTTTTCTCTAGAAGTAGTTGCTAAAAAATGGTTTTTCTATTATCACACAACCTTGATTAGAAATTGGAATGAATGAAAACAATATTTTCCTTCAAAAAATATACCTATGTTAAGAACTACCCCCATTCGAAAGAAGATTTGTGGAATTAGGAAGACACAATGAGAAACACTGCATGAATGCTTGGAATGGTTTAAACATTTTTGTTTTAGTTTCCCCCATCATAAAATCAATGACCATCTTCTCATTACATACTTTTATGAAGGATTATGTCTCGCTGATAGAAGTATGATCGATGCTGCTATGGGAGGAGAATTAGTTGATAATACAACAGCTGTCGCTAGGATTTTAATCCCAAACATGGCCCATAATGCCCAAAAATTTGGAACAAGAGGCCATCATCATGTAAAAGATGCACAAGAATTCCCTACTACTAGTCCTGATAATTACATAATTTCAAGTCAACTATCTAACCTTTCCACCATGGTAAGGTCAATGATGTTTTATAACACACCACCAACCCAACCCAAAGCTGAAGCAGCATTCCAACTACAAGTCCAATGTGGGATTTTTTCCTCAAATGAAAATATTAGTGACCAATGCCCGCAAATGCATGATCCACCTAATAAATGCAATGCAGTTTTTTCTAGAAGACCATTTCAATCAAACCAAAAAAAGGACATCTCAAAAAAATTCAATCAGGGATGGAAGAACAACACAAATGAAAGATTTCATCATCCTGAATAACCAAGAGGCTTATTTTAAGTAAAATCAAGTAACTCTCAACCAATATATTTAAATGAGCAAGACAATGATCATTCTGGAAGCAACATTCACCCTACCCCTCCCACTAAAAACATTGATAGTAACCTTGAAGAAGCAATGAGGAAAAAATAAGAGGAAATGGGGGAACTAAAAGAATTCTTAAAACAAAAAGAGAACAAAATGAAAACCTTTATGACTCAAGTGGGTCAACCTACCTCTAGTATTAGTTGCATAACAATCCAATGTGTGGTTGTTTACCCTCACATCCACAAGTAAATCTGGGATATAATGGGAAGGAAAATGTGAGTGAAAATGAACATAGGAGTGGCACAAAATTGAACAACCCTCAAATTGAGAATATCAATCCTGTTTCCGACACTGTTGAATAAAATCATACCCTTGATAAAAATACTAAAAACTATGAAGTTAATAGAATCACAAATTCAAGAGAGAAAATCCCATTAAAAAGAACAAATAATGATTGAAAAATTATTTCTGGTCCTTATGTTTCTCCAAAACCATACTCAGAATACCCCAGAAACATTCAAACCTCCACTGCCTTATCTAAGGTGTGTACCACCATTGATGGCAAGTGCTGAAAACGATCTGGAAAAGAAGGTTTTTGAAGTATTCAATAAATTCCTAGTCAATATTATTTTTCTCGAATTTGTGAAAAAAATTCCATGGTATGATAAGTTTTTGAAATACATATGTACCAATAAGAGGAAGTTCAAAGGAGGTAAAAAAGTAAACTTAGGAAGGAATGTTTCATCCATGATTCAACATGCACTGACTGCCAAGTATAAAGACCTGTGAACATTTAACATTTCATGTAATATGGGGAAATGTGAATTCAAATATGTGATTCTTGATCTAGGGGACTCCATCAATGTCATTCCACATTCTATCTACTCATCTCTTCAGGTTGAAGACTTGAAACCCTATGGAATTATCATTCAACATGCCAACCAAAGTACAATCAAACCTGCTGAAGTTATATAAGATGTTCTCATTCAAGTGAGAGACATATGTTTTACAATTGAATTCTATGTTTTGGATATGGAAGATGATCGGTTCAGCCCGCATTCTCCACACATCTTGGGGAAACCATTTTTTAAAACAAAATAAGAAACCATAAATGTTCACAAAGGGACACTTTCACTGGGATTTGGAAGCGATATTTTTCATTTCAATATTTTTCATTCAATGAAATACCCTGTTGAGGATCGTTCATCCCCCTAAGTGAACATGATTTATTGGTTTTCCTCTGACATGCTACATGATTTTTCCTATGATGAAATACCAAATGATGTGGAAAAAGATAGAAATTTGTCTGATACTAAATTAGATCAACAAGAGGTTGAAATTGAAGATTGTGAAGAGTCTTGGGATGTTGAGATTGAATCTCTGAGCATTAATGAAGATGAATTTATAGAAACCACTAAACCTATTAGTGGTATCCCTAAATCGGTTTCTAATATTTCACATGAAACAAATCTTGAGATAATGGAAGGAGATCACCATGATGAAAATGGAGTTTCACTGAACAATATAACATCTGAGAAGTTCCTTGTGACCAATGAAACCACTCAACCTAAGATAGAATTGAAACCCCTTTTGTAGAACCACAATTATTCCTTCTTAGGTCATATTGAACAATTCCCTATAATCATCTCAAAAGATTTGTCAAAATTCCAAGAGACATTTTTTTTTGGAAGTCCTCAAGTCCCAGAAGGAAGCCATAGGATGGACTCTCTTTGATCTAATAGGAATTAATCCTCATTTTTCATGCATAGAATTTTACTAGAGGATATCAGAAATGATGCATACAAAAGATCCAGGTTATACAAAGAGATAACCAAAGCCTTTCATGATGGGAGGATTCTCAACAAAAACTTCAAGGATGGAGACAAAGTTATGTTCTTCAATTCCATATTGAAACTCTTCCCAGGTAAATTTTGTTCCAAATGGTCTGGCCCATTCATCGTTACTCACGTCTTTCCTTTTGTTGTAATACAAATAAAATAACTAGAAAAATGAACCCCATTCACAGTCAATGGGAATAGGCTGAAGTTGTTTAGAGAGAATTTTCAAGATCCTCTAGGGGAGGAGATTAAACTTCATGATACAGAATAAAATTAATGCCAGGTTTTGTCTTTCCTTCCAATTTATTTTTTTCATTTATTTAATTTCTTCAATTTCATTCTCAAATAAATTTGCTACACAATGAGTACATTTTATAGAATAAGTATGGGGGGAGGAAAAATGCTGGGTAGATTAGGTTTTTATAAGTTTTCATTTGATATTTTTTGTTTTCAAATATTCATTCCATTTTTTGGGTGTTTATTTTTCAAATTTTATGCGTTTTATTTTAAAATTTATTCTTGTTAAAAAAAGAGTTTTATAATTTCTTGATTTTTTTTGAAACTCAATGCAAGGAGTGAACTAATTGATCCTTTGAAACTGAACATAAATGAATGCTAAAAATGGCATTGTTTCAAGTTCAAAAATTTATAAAATTATTGAAAATACCAGTGATTTTTAAATCCCATGGCACATATCACTGACTTTGTAATTGAAATTCTCATTCATGTGAAGCATCTGGACCCATTTTTACATCTTCTACACATTCACCAATTTTTTGAGAGAACCGATTTGTGGTTGTTTAAACCAGAACATGATTTATTAATATCAAAACTTGAGGGATGATATACTTGTGATTAAAATGATTGAGGCATTTTTTTAGATATTAGATTCCTCTTTTCATGATTATCCTTTTTATTTAGGCCTTCCTTGAACATTTTATACTTCTTGAGCCCTTACTATCCATGTAAATCCTATTAGGTTAGCCACATTACCGACCTAATTTCTCTTTCCAACCTGCTCTGAAAGTATAAATAGATGATCTAGTTAAGCTTAAGTGTGGGGGAGAAGATGACTCGTGATGTGATACCTCATTTGGAGTTGCTTTGGAAGGACATTCAAACATTGAAGACATATTTTTTATTCTAGAATATATATTTTTGTGAGTTTTGCCTATCTGGATCTCTTAAATGAAATGGAGTTGTGCCTGTCTAGAGCTCTAAATTGAATGAATCAGTTCCCTATCTAGAGATTTCAAAAAAAATGTCATATTTGCTGTCGAAATTTTGATTGAATGGGATGGAAAAGAGATGATCATTGTTGGTCGGAGTAGATTACTCAAGAGTGGAGGGGTGAATTGAGTAACTGTAAAAAATATCTGTAAAAATTATTTCTAAAAAGATTTCCCCAAAGATAAAATACAGCCCAGTTAATCAAAGTTATGATGTTATAAGAGTTTTACTTTTTAAGTAACTTCTTAGAAGATTTATTAATTCTCAGTAATCATAATTTGTGTTATTAATATTACTTTATAAGTTATTATACTAAGACAAGACAGTTATAAATTATTTCCATGACTAACCATCAAAGTGAAATTAGTGATTTCTGAATTATACTGTAAAGCAATAAAACAGATATGACTAATTTAAGTAGCACAGTGGATATGAAACAAGTGGTTTAGTCTCAAGCCAAGACCTAATCCACTCCACTTGGTGATCACCTTTCACCAAGCAATTTTTATAAATAAACATTGATCCACACACTGGGTCGAGGTTAAAAACAATACAGAGATTGTCTATGTCACAAAGGGACATCTTCCACAGTTTTTATGGGTATAAAAAATCAGGTCACACCGGGACCTCTTCCACAGTTTTCGTGGGTATATATAACCTGGCCACATAGGGACCTCTTCCACATTTTTCAGTGGGTATACAAAAATAAATAGAGGTTTGAGTAAGGATATTGTATATCCTTTAGTTTAATGCAGGAGATAGAGTGTGTTGTTCTATAGGTACACACTCTACTTGAATGGTAATAAACAGATACACAACAGAGCAGAAATATGGATATGGGTTTAGAAGTGCTCTGAGTGTTAGTATTTGTTTCTCTGGACTTCTTGAGATGAAGTAGATGTAGATCTCAAGTCCTCGTTAGTAAAACAGAGTGTTGCGATTCAGCTTGTATTCTTCATGAGGTTTTACAATGCGAAGATGTTCTCTGGATTCCAGTGTACTTTGTATGTTCTTGAGCAGAGTCGGGTTGCATGCATGTGACAATCCTTCCTTTTGAAATTCTCTCAGTGTTCTTTGTTATCGTTCTCACAGTCTTGTTTTTCTTTCAGTATGTCGCACTCCTTGATTTTTCGCTACACTTCGCTTTTATGTTGGAATTCATGTGTTGGAGTCGATAGGTTGCATGGATACCTCATACTATCAGATGATATTTCTAAAAAGAAACATTAATTATTTCAGTGCATTTAAAACCCATAAATATGGTTTTTAGAGATTAAATTGAAAAACAACAAAATATTTTAAGAAACAGTGTCACAATATGTCATGGAAATGGTGTCTCCTTCACACAATGTATGGATTGATCACAGTGTCTTGTGGTCACGGTGTCTCACGGTCATGGTGTCTGCTTCACGGTGTCTCATAGTCACAGTGTCTAGCAGTCACGGTGTCTCATGGTCACGATGTCACAATGTTTACGGTGTCTGATTCTTCATGCTGTCTACTTCACGGTGCCTACTTCACGGTGTCTGCTTTACAGTGTTAGAAAGATATAACCAGTGGTAGACTCACTTTGTATTATACTTTTCAAGATAACTGTATTGAGACTTAAGTGATGATGATCATAGAATGTATTAGACTTAAGCATTTTTCAAAGAAGGTATTATGAGAGTAGATCAAATATAGTATAAAATAAGTAAACTGAATGTAGAGAAATTAAAATATTGAATGGATCTTCTTAAAGCATGAGACTACTTAAACAATAATACACATGAATACACCTGATTTTGATATACTTTATAGGAGTTAAATAGGCTAAATAGGATTTTTTATCATTAAAACATGATTAATACATGAGGAGTCCAACAATCTCCCCCTTTTTAATGATCACAAATCATGTATAGTTAAAGTGTATATTGGATTCAACTATAGAGATAAATGGATAACTTATAGAACATTCTCCCCATTTTCGGATTATAAAATATATGGAATAAGAGAATTCAAAATTTCACATTCCATTAATAGAAAATAAGGTCCAGTACAAATTTAAAAGAGCAAAACAAAAGAAATATCATTCCTATCAAAAAGAAGTAATCATTGTTCTTATTCAGGGGTTGGCCTTCTCATTTCCTTTAGCAGTAGTGGTAGAAGAGGAAGCCAAAGGGGCAAAGGTAGAGGTATAATAAGGGAGTGAGGTGGTTGATAAAGAGGGTAAAGGAAGGCATTCAAATCTGATGGAGCCAAAGTAGAAGCAGTAGAAGATCTAGGCAGTTGTTGATCGAGAATCAGAGGCTTGATATGACTCAATGCTTGGCCGACAGACATAGTGGTGGAGGCTAGGGAAGAGGTGAAGGTAGGCAGCCCAGGTCTTAGAGGTGCAGCCGCTGAACCAACAATGGTTGTACTTTGAACATGAAGATAGGACCTCATGAGTTTGATAAAATCTGTAATGATCTCTCCACCACACTGCGTGGCTTTCTCAAAATCATCCTTGTTCTCCATAAACTTGTCCAATAATCGAGTAAACTCTGTGAGCTTTTGGACTTGGGTCTTGAAAGCTTGAGCCACAAGAGGAATCTGCAGATTTTTTACAAGATACTTGAAATGATTTTTCATATCGGTCTTGGAGAAGATTCTGTTGAAGTAGAAATACACTTTCCTGGAAATCTCTTGCTGAGCATCATTAGAAATTTTTGAGTGGATTTGGTCTAGGTCAAGAACTCTATCACTGTTCTTGACAGCATCAGATAGAGAAGTCGTATTGAAACCACTGAGTACATTATAAATATCTTCTTTGACTACAGTTCTAAGCAGATCACTGTCTAAGGAGGGTTTAGAGGATTGAATAGATTCTTTAGAGGCATTTACAGTTGTGGTTAGAGATTTTATTTTATTAACACCTTTTGAAGACACCCAATATACTCATCAGTGAGTTTTTTAAGATTGAAAACAAGCTCTATCATTTCCTTCACAATCTATTTGTTCCTTTCAGTGACTTTTTCATCTAAGGAAGCTAGATAAGGTTGAATCTGAGACAAAAAAACCTATGGGATTTGAGTAACAGCAGGTTCTACTAGAGTAACAACAAGCTCAGATCTCGAATGCAGCTCTCTCTGCATGTCTTCAACCATACTTCTTAGGGTCTTCACTTAATTACTGAGCAGATTTTTTTCAACTCTTACATCCCGAATCTCATGAATAATTTTAGGTTGTATTTTCCAAATAACTTTCACCAATAATAGTGAGTAATCTCTCTCACTTAAATTGGTTACAGTAAGAGGTTGGGCATTGATGATTTTCTCAACTATATACAAGATGGTAGCACCAAATTCCTTCAGATCATCCTTACTCACAAAAGATGGTTGTTCAGATAAAGTTTCCGGAATAAGGACTAGTACAAGCTCAGGTTCCTTCTCAGGTGTGATACTAGAGACTGATTTAAATTGGAATATAGCAGAATTATCAAGACTGCTTGATGAAACCTGTTGAGAGTCATCCACATCATAGAAACTGGGGAACATATATTGAGTGTCTATAGGACTGGACTCAGTTGGATGTGAAGCTTCAATAGACTCGAAATTTGGGATTTTATCCCCCTCAATAGGTGCCTCCTTCTCAGGACTGAGAATCTTAGGATCTTGGTCTAATCCCACAGACTCTATTCTATGTTCTTCACTCATTTCCTATCTAGCCAGCTGAAAAGCTAGCTCCATCTATTCTTCAGCTGAAGGGATGATTTCAGAGAAAAATTGTTCCATAGGGAGTTCCTCAACATTGGATTCTTACATAACAGGTAGCTCTTCTACTATAGGTTATTTCATGTCATGCTTTTTAGATTCTTTGGAAACTAATTTTATTTCAGCCTTGGGATGAGTTTCCAAATTAACATCTTATTTAAGAGTAGGTACTTTTTCTTCAAGAACATCATGTGGAACAGTAGTCCTGTCTTCCTCAACAAAAATAGCTTCCCTAGGTGGCACTTCATCCTCTTCTTCCTCTTCTTCAGGAAACTCAACAATATCATCTCGTTCCAAACCAGGATCAAAAATATTTCTTGGTCTTGAGGGATGTTCCAATGGATTTAATTTCTCATAAATTCTATTATTTTCTTCAACCCATTCCTTTTTTCTAAGGATTCCAGTTTATTTTTATCCTCTTGATAGTGTATTTTGAGAGGAATAATTCAAAATCCTTAATCACTTCCTCATTAGGTCCAACCATACCTTTGGAAAGAATCATGTTTGAGATTAACCGAGAGTAAAACAGGTAAGTTGACTTGGATGTGACTTTGATCAGCTCACACGTATGGTGTATAATATACTTGTATAGGTTGATCTTATTCCCATTTTTTATAAGGTGGATCAGAAACACATCCTAATATTTAAAAATAGAAAAATCACATTTTCTGGGACTAAACAAATTCTGTATAAACTTGAACAAAATCCTAGATTCTCCAATGAGTTCAGAAGCAATGGCTCTCCTCTGGGTTCCATTTCCAGTTAAGGATTTCAAAGTATCATCCATATCAAAGAATTCTATAGAAGTTGGAGGTCCTCTCTGATAATCCTCATACATTCCTCTATGAGTTATCCTAAGGCATGAAGCCCATATCCTCGAAGAGAATGAGCATCTCTGACCGTTGACCCAGCTTCTTACAACATAACTATCTCCAGAATAAAAAGAGAACTATACCTACTAGTAAAACTGAGCCACTAACTTAGGGTAGATGGGTCTATCTTCCTTCTATAACCACTCTAACCTGCCTTCCTATTCTAAAACTTTCAATACCATAGACTTACTAGACAGAAGTCATTTGGGGAAAATCTATTTTTTAGGTACGACAACTTGGTTTACCAGATTTGGATTTAAAGGTCCTTCGGGTGTTCGTTTAGGTGAAATATTCTTCTTCTTCTTTGAGTTGTTCTTCTTAGGTGTCGATGATGAAGGATGTTTCATTCTTGGCATTCACTGAAGGTTCAAGAGAGAGAAGGGTTGCAGGGATGAAGAAGGGTTCGAAATTAGTAAGTAGAAGAAACCTCGAGTGAAGAATCCATTGATACTTTATTTATTTTATCATTTAGGAATACCAAATGTCACAAAATTAAAAGTGTGGGAAAACAAAAAGGTGAAAAGGATAATTACCGTGATATAGGTTTTTAAAAAAAATTATAAAGATTTTTATGGTGAGATCGTGTCTGGTCATTACGGTGAGACAGTAAACACATGTTACGGTGAGACAGTGAACAAACTTCACGATGAGATAGTAAACATGAATTGTACGGTGAGAAAGTAAACGAGATTCATGGTGAGACCGTGAACGAACTTCTCAGTGTACATTATGGTGTGATAGTAAACTTCAGACAATAATTACAAAATACTTACTGTGAGACCGTAAACATGAAACAGTAAAGTATAAAATAGTAAGATATCGAACAATAAGACCTGAAACAGTAAGATATCTATTTGAGGTTTATGATTCCTAGATCATGTATGATATAGTCTATTATTTCAGAAGGTAATGGTTTGGTGAATATATCAGCAAGATAATATTCAGTACTAGTGAATTCCAAAGTGATATCAACTTTTGGATAATGATCTCTCAAAAAGTGATGTCTTATATAAATATGCTTTGTCCTAGAATATAAAACATGATTTTTTGAGATGTTAATAGCACTTGTGTTGTCACAATTTATATGTACATGTCTGAATTGATATCAATAATCTAGAAATGTGTGTTTCATCCACAAAATTTGTGCACAACAACTGCCAGTAGCTATGTATTCAGCTTCTGTAGTTGATAATGAAACATAATTTTTTTTCTTAATACACCATGATAATAGTGACTTTCCTAAAAGGTGACATGTTCTAGAGATGATTTTTCTATCAAACATACAGCCGCCGAAGTCATCATCATAATAACTAACTAATTCCAATTATTTTCCTTTAGGATAAAATGGTCCTAGATTGTGTATATGCTTGAGATATTTTAAAATTCTCTTAACAACATTTAAATGAGATTCCTTAGGATTTTCTTGAAAATGAGCACACATACACACACTAAACAAAATTTCTGGATGACTAACAGTTAATTAGAGTAAACTTTCAATCATTCCTCTATAAGTGGTTTGATCAACAGATTTTCCATCTTCATCAAGATCCAATTTACAAGTGGTACTCAAGGGAGTGTCACTAATTTTAGTTCTATCCAATACAAAACGTTTTATAAGATCTCTAGTATATTTACATTGAGTTAAAACAATTCCATCATTATTTTGAAAGATTTTAAATCCAAGAAATAATTTTAGTTCACCCATTAGACTTATTTCAAATTCATTTTTCATCATTTTAGAAAAATCAAAACATAAATAATTTTTCAAAGATCCAAAAATAATGTCATCTACCTATATTTGAACAACTAAAACATCATTAGAAATTCCTTTTATAAAAAGTTTAGAATCATTTATTCCTTTTGTAAAACCATTGTAAATAAGAAAAGTACTCAATCTATCGTACCAAGATCTTGGTTCTTACTTTAAACCATATAAATCTTTTGATAGTTTAAAAATATGATTTGGAAAATGGGAGTTTGTAAATCCAGGGGGTTGTTAAACCAAAACATCCTCAGCTATATACCCGTTTAGGAATGCACTCTTAACATCCATTTGATATAGTTTGAAATTCAGATGTGCAGTATAGGTAAGTAGGATTATGATGGTTTTAAGTTTGGATAATGGTGCAAAGGTCTTCTCATAGTCAATTTCTACTTCATGACTATATCCTTGTGAAACTAATATAACCTTGTTTCTAACTATGTTACCAACTTCATCTACCTTATTTTTAAACACCCATTTAGTTCCTATGGTGAATGTTTCCTTAGTTCTTTCAACAAGTTTCCAAACTTTGTTCCTTTCAAGATGATTAAGTTCTTCTTGCATATCCATCACCCAAAATTCATCATTGATAGAATCATTAATGTTTTTACGTTCATGTTGTGACAAGAAGACGTGATGTTCAACCTGATTTATAAGATAATATCTAGTTTGAGTTTCGTTGTCTATGTTTCCTACAACAACATCTAATGGATGGTTCTTAAGGGTTCTAACAGTTCTAGAAAAAGAGGGACGAGTGATTTCAGGTTCATCAACAGACTCAGGTTCATTGTGACATGATTCTATGGAATTTCTAGAGTTGGAAGTTTGCACTGATTCTTTTATAGAAGAATTTGAGGATTTCGAATTGATGTTCAGATTTGATAAAACATCCTCTAGATTCTCTAGAATGTTTTTAGGCTCATGTGGATCTTTTTCATCAAATTTGACATGAATAGATTATTCCACACATTTAGTTCTTTTATTGAACACTCTATAGGCTTTATTAGACATGGAATATCGTAAAAAGATACCTTCATCACTTTAGGATGAAAATTTTTCATGATTTTTTTTGGTATTAAGAATATAGAGTTTGCAACCAAAACATAGAAGTAGATATCCTTGGGTTTTCTATTGTTCCATAATTCGTAAGGATTCTTCTTAAGAATAAGTCTGATCAACACTCTATTGATTATATAGAACGTTGTCTTAACAGCTTCCGCCCAAAAATAAATAAGTAGATCATGTTTACAAAGCATTGTTCTAGAAATCTCTTGCAAGGTTATATTTCTTCTCTCTACAACTCCATTATGCTGAGGTGTTCTAGGGTAGAGAAATTGTGACTATAACCATTTTGTGAGAAAAAGGATTCAAACTCTTGATTATCAAATTCACGGCCATGGTCACTTCTTAATGATTTATTTCTAAGTCCACTAAGATTTTCTATAGACATGGAATATTTGGTAAAATAAGAGAAGGCTTCACTTTTGTGAGACATAAATAAGGTCCAAGTATATCTAAAAATTTCATCTACAAGAACATAAACATAGTGCTTCCCATTTAAACTAGAAACTCTAGATGGTCCAAACAAATCCATGTGAACCAGTTGGAGAGGTTTAGAAGTTGACACTTCTTTCTTCGGTTTGAAGGAAACATTGTGTTGTTTTCACTTTTGATAGGTATTACACACGTTGTCATTTGGAAACTCAAGTTTGGGTAAGTGTGTCCCTAGTATTTTTCTAGTTAGTTTTCTAAGGGTGTGAACATTACAGTGACCTAGTCTCATGTGCCAGAGCCAAGATTCATTATGAAATACACTTAAGCATGACGAATTTTGAGAATCTAATGAATCTAAATTAAAGGAATATATATTTTCATTTCTTAATGCAGAAAATACTAATTCATCTTTAGAATTAAAGACATTACAAGAATCATTTTCAAATCTAACATGAAATCCATAATCACATTATTGTGAGATACTAAGCAGATTATATTTTAATCCATTAACAAAAAATACTTTGGAAATCAAAACTGAATTAGAGTTACTGATTTGGCTGAGTCCAATAATGTTTCCCTTGACATTTTCACCAAATGTGGCATGCCCTGCATCTAATTTTATCTAGTTCTTGAAGCATGAATAGTCTCCTATTATGTGCCTTGAACATCCACTATCCAAGTACCATAGACTTTTTTAGGAGCTCTTTATGATGATTTTTTTCCAAAACATTAAGAAAAAATATATTTTGGTACCCATACATGTTTGGGTTCAGTAATATTAGTAATAAGTGCTTTAAGAACCCATATTTGCCTCATAGGTTTACTATAAGCATTGTGTAAAGAATTTTAAAAATAAATTGTATTTGGTCTACAAAAACATGAAACAGTAGTATATTTATCGTGGATTTAATTAGTTGATTTGAGTCCAGAACTGGGAGTAAAACTATATATCCTAGATTTTGAAACAAAATTTGTTCTTCTAAGGTTTCTTTTACCACGTTGATAACCAATGTCAGTGTTGTATATAGGGGAAATTTATTTTCCTAGAATTTGGGTAAGGGTATTTTTCTCATTAGTAAACTTTTCTAAGTCACTATTTAATTTCTCATTAGACATTATTAATTCATTTTTTTCTTTGAGAAGTTGAGAATTTTTCTCCTTTTCAGTTGTGAGTTCAGATTTAATAGTTACGGTAAGAGAATGTTGTTTCTTTAATGATTTATATTTGTCTTTTAGTTCATTTCATGTTTCCTAAAGCATGTTATAGTATCCAAACATTTCTTCATTAGTCATATTTTCAGAGTCACTTTCATCTCCAGAATAATATGAATAATGTAAAGAAGAGTCCAGTGTTACCTCAGATGCGTTTTTCATAAAAACATATTGTATTTGTTTTCATGTTCATGATGTGATGTCTTTCAGTCACCTGAGCTATCCTCAGAAGAACGCGAGGTTTCTTTGATAGCCTTTTTGTACTTATTATCCATGTCCTCATATTTATTTTTTTACTTGAGCTTTGGACTGTCAGCCTTTATATGTCCTTTTCTCTTACATTCATAGCTAACAATTTCATTAGTTTTGTCACCTCTTTTCCAGTCCTTCTTCCAATTTCCTTTTTGGTCATATTTTCCCTTGAAGTTAGGATTTTTGAAAAAGTTCTTCTTTTTGTAAAATTGTTTGAATCTTATGGCTAGTTCATCCATATCCTCATCACTGTCAGGTGATGATTGTTCACTGGTGGAGCTTTCTACAGAAGCTTCCAGTTTCCCTTTTTCATTGTACTTAGAGGTGGTGGTCTTGAATGGAACAGATTTCCCCTTTGGTTTATCCTCATCTTCCTTGTTGACTTTCATCACTTATTCATACATCATCAATTTCCCAATGAGTTCTTTTACAGGTATCTTGCTGATGTCGCATGATTCTCTAATAGCGATAAAGGTTCCCCTCCATCTGTCGGGTAGACATCTAAGGATTCTCATGATCTGTTGCTTGATAGTGACTTCTCTTCCAAGAGAAATCATTGTGTTGACAATCTAATTAAACCTAAGATACATGTCAGATATAGGTTCATCATATTTCATCTTAAAATTATCATATTTGATAGTATAAGTATTAAGTCTCATTTATTTTACACTATTTGTTCCTTCATGTGAGACAGACAGGGTATCCCAAATTTCATGGGCAGTTTTTCAAGCTGAAATTCTATTGAATTCCTAATCTCCTAATGAGCAGTATAAAGCATTCAAAGATTTTCAGTTGTTATTGTAGGTTTTTCAGTCAGTTCATCCCATGTGATTCTATCAATAGTAGGAATTTTTTATTCATCTATAATGGATGACCAAATTTCAAAACTCATACTCTCTAAATGCATTTTCATTTCAATTTTACATTGAGCATAATTGGTTCTATTAAATAATGGTGGTCTGTTGGTTGCAGCACCTTCCAATATATTATCCATAATAAATTATTACATTAAAAGAGATAGAGATTTAGAATTAACAAAAATTTATAGATCTTTAAAGTACAACTATAATCACTGTTGAATAATATTAAATAGAGTCCTAATAAACAAACTTTGATACCAAATGTTGGTCGGAGTGGAGTACTCAAGAGTTGAGGGGTGAATTGAGTGACTATAAAAAATTTCTATGAAAAGTATTTCTAAATAGGTTTCCCCAAAGATTAAATACATCCCAGTTAATCAAGGTTATAATATTATAAGAGTTTGACTATTTAAGTAACTTCTTATAAGATTGATTAATTCTCAGTAATCATAAATTGTGTTATTAATATTACTTTTGAAGTTATTCTACTAAGACAAGAGAGTTATAACTTCTTTCCAAGACTAACTATCAAAGTGAAATTAGAGATTTATGAATTATACAGTAAAGAAATAAAACAGAGAAGACTAATTTAAGTAGCACAACAGATATGAAACAAGTGGTTCAGTCTCAAGCCGAGGCTGAATCCACTCCACTTGGTGATCACCTGTGACCAAGCAGTTTATATAAATAAAATTTGATCTACACCCTGGATCAGGGTTAAAAACAGTACACAGACTGTCCAGGTCACACATGGACCTCTTCAATATTTTTAATGGGTATAAATTACCAGGCCACACAGGGACCTCTTCCACAGTTTTTGTGGGTATGTATAATCAGGCCACACATGGACCTCTTACATAATTTTCAGTGGGTATACAAGAGTAAATAGAGGATTGAGTAAGGATATCTTATATCATTAAGTTTAATGTAGGAGACAGAGTGTGTTGTTCTACAGGTACAGACTCTGCTCGAAAGTTAATAAACAGATTCACAATAGAGAATAAATATGGAGATTGTTTTAGAAGTGCTCTAAGAGTTAGTCTTTGTTGCTTTGGAATTCTTGAGATGAATAAGATTTAGATCTCAATTCCTCATTAGTAAAATAGATTGTCTTGATTCAGCTTGTGTTCTTCGTGAGTTTTGACAATGTGAAGATGTTCTCTAGATTTCAGTGTACGTCATATGTTCTTCAACAGAGTCGGGTTGCATGAATGTGACAATCCTTACTTTTGAAATTCTCTCAGTGTTCTTCGTTATCATGACCACATCCTTGTTTTTCATTTAGTATGTCACGCTCCTTGATTCCTAGCTACACTTCACTTTTATGTTGGAATGTATGTGTTGGATCTGAAAGGTTGCATGGATACCACACCTCGTACCTCGTACTGTCAGATGATATATCTATAAAGAAACATTAATTATGTCAGTGCATTTAAAACCTTCAAATATGACTGTAAGAGATTAAATTGAAAAAAGAAACTATATTTTAAGAAACAGTGTCACAGTATGTCATGGAATGGTTTCTCCTTCACACAGTGTCTGGATTGATCACAGTGTCTTGTGGTCATGGTGTCTCGCAGTCATGGGGTCTCGCGGTCACGGTGTCTGCTTCACAGTGTCTCATGGTCACGGTATCTCAATGTTTATAGAGCCTGATTTTTCATGGTGTCTGATTCATAGAGTCTACTTCACGGTGTCTGCTACATGGTGTCAGAAAGACATAACTAGTGGCAGACTCACGGTTTCTTATACTTTTCAAGATAACTGTATTCATACTTAAGCGATGATGATCATAGAATGGATTAGACTTAATCATTTTTCAAAGAAGGTATTATGAGAGTAGATCAAAGATAGTATAAAGTAAGCATACTGAATGTAGAGCAGTTAAAATCTTCAATGACTCTTCTTAAATAATGATACTACTTAAACAATAATATATATGAATACACATGATTATGATATAATTTATAGGAGTTAACTGCATTGAATAGTATTTGTGATCATTAAAACATGATTAATACCTGAGGAGTCCAACAATCAGAGAATATTTTTTTCAGAGGATAATACATAAGAGACCATACTTGAGTGAAAATTAGAACCATGCATTCAAAAAGATCCAAACCCTCCTTATTCAGCCATATAATTTTACACTTTTGAATCCTACCAACCCCAAGCCATAGAAAACCCGAGTAAATTTCTCATTATAATCACATGTTTTTAGAGCACATCTAGTGGAGATGTATAAATATATCAATCCTATGGTAATTATTTCATGAGTTGGATTATAAAAGCCTTGTTGTAAATCTATATTGTGTGCCGAGAGAAAATAAATATGAGATAAGTGTGTTGTGTGAATGGGAAGAGAAAATAAGTGAAAATGGATTGAATGATCTAAATTGAGAATTTTAAATATTTTTTTAATGAGGCATGATATCTTTTTTATTCATTGTGGTAAATTGGTAAACTCCATTGGTATGTGTTTTGAATTTTCCTTGATTCCATGCTCACCTGTGCAGGAGTCCAAGTGCCAAGTGTGTGGGAATTGACAGAGATAATATTCTCACTATTTTTCATGTCTATATAAATTATTTAAACCTCACCAATTTACCAATTTGATATTATTTGTAACAATTTTTGATTTAGAGTTTGTTTTGGGATAAAAATTTTAAATTTCATAATTTAGTGTTTTTAACAGATTTTTATCACAAGATTATTTGGGTCATTTATCAAATAATATGTTTCCAAATTTTGTGATTATAATTTTTTTGGTGTCCTTTTATTTACTTAAACATGGTCCTCTAGACCAAGGTCTGATTGGAGCATCTAATGGACTAAAAAAATAATGAAGTTAAAGATTGTTCTAGGCGGACTGCTTGGACCCCACCTTTGTAACGGAAACACAATTCGGCCTACACACTTCCAAATGAGGTGATTCCACTTGGAGATGGAAGAGGAATCGAAGGTTCATTCAAAAATGTAATTTCATGGAATTTGGAATCCATTATGGAGGCCATTGAAGGAAATCTTTTTGAAGGAATCTTCTTTGAACCTGCACTCAGAAGAAGAAACTGCTAATGGAAAATTCATAACTCCAATATAAAGTGACCAATTAATCTGAAATTTGGAGGGTAAACGGAAAAAAAATTTATGAACAACATTAATGAAGGGTTCTACATGTGAATTAGGCAATTAATGGGTCAAACACACAAAAACATTTTGAGGATGAAATCTACCTATAAAAGGAGAGGAGCTCTTACCACTCACATCATTCCATTAATCATCACACCATCCATCACAAAATGAGGTGGATTGAGAGAGAAAAGTGTAAGGAGAAGATTTAAATCATAAAAAGATGAAATTATTTGGGTATTCAATAGATATGAAGAAGTCTTCTCATGTGATGTAAGGCTAACCTACAAGTGGTTGCGGATGGTGACACCTGATGGAAACTCTCTTCCGAGTTTTGATCTTAATGTGTAATATATTTTTGAATTTCACTTAAAACTATATTTTTGAATAAATCTAGTTTCTTTATTAAATATATTTTCAACAAACTTTTTTGTATTGTTTTTCCATCTATAAAGTGGATCAATTGATTTCTCTATTTAAAATTTTTCGGTTAGGACTTGCCATTGAGCATATAAAATTCAGTTACATTAAATTACATGGAGGTATTTAAGTAATTGAGTAACTTATATAGGAGGGACCACAATCATATTTAATTCTTAATGTGATTCATATTCAAATTTGATTGTACACCTAGGGGTCCTTGGGGGTACTTTTAGGAATTTAAATTAAGGGATATTTTTATATATACAAGGAAAATGGGAGTGTCCGAGAGGGTAAGGTTTGTATGCAACTACTATTTTTAATCAGATTTTTTTCAAACCCATTTTATTATATAATTTTTTTCATTGTTCTTAAATTTTTCATAAACATTATAATTTAAGACAAATTCGATTTTTAAACTTTGAATCAAATCCCAATTTTTATTTTTTTGAAAAATAACAAAAGTGACAATTTTACAACTCGATCTACAACCTTCACGAGAGACAACCCTATGGTCCCCATTGTGCTACATTATATGTGGAAAATATTGATTGAGTTTTTCATGACACAAAAATTCTCCCAAAAATATGGTATTGGTTAAAAATGTTTAGAATCAGGAAGGGAAGAAGATGATGATCAAGTAAAATATGAGATAAATGATGATGGTAATAATGAAGAATGTAGTGAAATTGAAAGTGACTGTGACTCTGGTCACCTTGATGAAAATCAATATTTTGTGAGCATGGAAATTCTAGAAGTTAATACTCATGTCTTTATTGAGGGTGTTTTTCAAGAACAAAATTTTTCTTCAGATGAACATGTTTCTCAAGTTGTTTATTCGAGGAAAATAACTCTACTTGAAGAAAAGAAACCTATCCAGGAAACCTTGACTAAGGAGGAGAAATCTGCTGAAAGAGTTGATACTAAGGGGGAGCCTGAAGGATCAGTTGCTCAAGATGATAAATAGAATAAAATAGGAAGAGTAAGGATTAATACTATTTCTCCTTTGTATTCTTATATTCTTTCAAAATGGATAAGGAATCCTGGTTATGTATCCTTGGTATTAGATTATAAAGATTATGATGATGAAACTGTTTCCCTTACAGCAAAGGATTTAGTGTATGAGACCACTTCTAGTGACTATGTCACTAAATTTGATTTTGAACAATTAAAGGAAGAGATCTGTGCCTCCATAAGACACTCAGTGCTATCTCAAATGAGGTATGATATTGACGATGCTAGGAGACAGAATACAGAGCTGACTGAGAATTTGAATGCAATCGTATATGTGGTTGATGGTGTAAATCACACTAGTACTTCTATTAATTCTTCTACCTCAACTAGTCTATCTCAAGCTAATGCTGCTTCTGTTTCAAATATGGTGATAAAAGATATTCATCCAAATCTAGACACAACTATAGAGACAATTGTGATAAGAAATACCAAGCTCAGAAATGATATGAATAATTTGACAACTGGGATCAATGCCTTGACTACATAGTATAGGAATACAATGGAATCTATCATGAAAGGTCTTGAGAACCTTGTTTCTCATTTTAAAACTCAAGAGTTTTCCAAACCGAGAAAAGAAATTCATGATCTCATGTACTCTATTCTAGATCAAAGTTCTCCTCCAGCTGCTCAGTCCCCACATTCTGCAGATCTTTCTACTGTTAGTTCAGTTTTGAAAGAGGAGCTATAAGTTTTGACTCCAAGTATAGCCAAATATTAGGATACTTCATATAAATGACAAGATTATGTGAATTATTATAAAATGTGTGATTCACAAACTCATGAAGAGTTGACCATGATTGTTAAACAGTTTTTCTCCAAAATCATCACAAAGGACCAAATGAAATGTCTATTTAAGTATTTGGCCATAACTATTACTCTTCCTCAAATGATGAAGGAATGTAAGGATCAAATTCAGAAACTTAGAGAATTTACTCCTTTATTGGATAATTTTATAGAAAAAAAAGAATGATTTTAAAAAATATATGAAACTTGGTGCAGAGATCATTGATGAATTAATCAAGATGTTGAAAATGTATCTTCATTTCCAAAGTGAAGCCATTGCGGTACCTCCTGGTGAAACACTTGGCTCTACTGGTTCTATGCCTTCTCAACATCAAATGTTAGTTTATCAGGCCTTATCTCACATCAGACTAGTCATTATAAAAAAATGTTCAATCTCTGGTTCTTTCTTAACACAGACCTACCCTTGCTTCTTTAGTTCCTAAAAGAGTGTCTTTGCCTCCTCTGAAAATCAGTTCAGACCCTCCTTCTACTCATCCTAACCCTCCTGATAAACCTTCTATTGATACTTCTGATAAGGGGAAGAATCCCATTGATCCTACTACTTTATCGTATCATGTAGTGTAGACTGATTTTAATTTGATCGGGTTGAGTCATTGTATGTCTACTTTTTCAGTGTAATAAAATCGTGAATGTTATTTCATTTTTTCTACTTTATTTTTTTTCTTATTCATTTCTCCTGTCACTTTTTTCAAATCCCAAAATGGGGAGAAATTTTATTAATCATTTTTAATAGTGATTGACCTATATGAGATTCAAATAATGTTAAGATTTTTTATTATCAAAAGGGGGTGATTGTTGGCCCACAGATGTTATTAGCCACTATCTCTAACAATAAAAGTTTTAATTATCACAAATGATGTCATATATTAAAATATATCTTATTTTATGGTAGTTCCTATATTATGACAAAAATTATCTTGAGTATCATATCATTTCACTCATATAACTATTTATGTGTGCTTAAGTCTAGAAAATATTTTAGTTGATTATATATGTGTAATTATGAGGATTACCAGTTTCTAAAATTGTTGAATTATAAGATAGGTAGAACATCTAAAATTGTATAAGTATGAATCACTGACACCAATAAATAGATTAATTTCCATCATACATATGTCTTACTAACTAATAGATCATACAAGAATATTTTCTAAGTTTATGATGGTGATACCATTGGAAGACTCTCATTATTGGACATGACACCGACAAACAAAAGACTCACCATTGGACATGTCACTGACAAAAAAAAGACTTACTGTTGGACATGACACCGACAAACAAAAGACTCGCTATTTTACATGACCCCAACAAACAAAAGACTTACCATTGCACATGTTACCATTGTAGACAAATTATCATTAGTTCAAGTAACCTACCATTGTGTGATGCTACCGATGAAAGGACTCACAATCAGTTAAAATGAGTCATTGTTGTCTCAACTATCTCACCAACATAAGGAATGACTCACCATTGATATGAGTCACTGTTAGTTCATATGTCCCACCAATGAAAGGAGACACTAACACCCAGAGTCACTGATGCTGACTGATCGATGTTGATAGAATGATGTAAATGAGACGCTGATACTTATGACTCACTGATAGTCATAAAACCTATTTTTAATTTTTTAATTCAAATTTATTTCTAATGGTCATATTTAGAAAAATTAATGTTTTTGATATTATTTAATGTTTTCTGTAGGACATTTAATAGATATTAGGAGGTACATGCATGTGGGGAGATCTTTGTGTCTGCTGGACCTCAAAGTTCAAAGGAATTACAAGCTAGATCATCTGAGATACGCAGAAATATAGAAGGAACATGAGAACTGTAAGCTACAACAAATCTTAAGCATTCTTGAAAATCCAAAGAACTCAAATAAAGAACATAATGGGACAATAAAAAGATGAGAAAAACTTACTGATCTGCACCGAACAACTTTCAAACAAGGAGTCGAACATTTCACAGTCATGGAAACCAGATAATAGAGACCGTGATAATCTGTTTTAGAGATAACTTTCTGAAGTGGACTCAAAATTAATTTCCACTACATCAAACGAGTCTTTAGTTTCACTGCATAACATATGGAGACTTCTAAACCTTATTCTACATCGTTATCTCTATTGTGTTCTTTTGTCTACATTTTTTAGCAGTGTGTTTATTTATCTGTTACACACACAATAACTCATGTAAAACACTACATAATACTTGATACCCTCAAACTCACTCCCTATTTTACTCTTGTATCCCATATAGAATAGTGGAAGAATTCAAGTGTGACATGTTTGTTGTTTTTTCCCACGAATAACTATGGTAGAGGTCATGTGTGACATGGACAGCCTTGTGTGTAGTTGTGAACCCTGATCTAGGGTGTGGATCAAATTGTTTATTAATTTAAACTACTTTGTGGTAGGTGATCACTATGTGGAGAGGAATAACTCTCATCTTGAGACTGAACCAATTGTTTATTTCCACTATGTTTAACTCTTTAATTTTAATCTATTTTATCACAATTTAATAAAACTAAATTTGAATTTGATTGTTAGATTAGAAAGTATTTATAATTTCTTTTAACTATTAGGTTTGGTTCAAAAGTTATATTAATATGTAGATAAATATAGCTGAGAACTAATCAGTCTTTTAAGAAATTAACTAAACATTCATGACTCTTATAAATTCACTAAAAACTGACTTAGTCTATATATTTAATTGGATAATTTTAAAAGAACCAAATTTTAAAAGAAATTTTTATAGATACTCAATTCACTCCGTTCTTGAGTAATCTACTCCAACCAGCATTTGGTATCAGAGCAGTTTATTCTTGTTAAGGCCCTATTTTAAAAAAAATTCTATCAACTATGATTTTAGTTGTACCTTAAAGATCTGTAAATTTCTGTTAGTTCTAAATTTCTATCTCTTTAAAATTATTCCTTTATTATGTAAAATAGACTGGAAGGTGTTGTTACCAACAGGCCTCCATTCTTTAATGGAACTAATTATTCCCAGTGGAAAATTAAAATGAAAATTCATCTAGAAAGTATGGGCTTTGAAATTTGGTCTTCCTTTGTCGATGAGTATAAGATTATCAAGTCTTCTAAAACTACTAGGGATGATCCAACTAAGACTGATTATAACAATAATTGCAGTTCCATGAATGCTTTATACTGCACTTTAGGAGATGTGGAATTTAATAGAATTTCTGAATGTAAAATAACCCATGAAATTTGGGATACTTTGTATGTTTCACATTAAGGAACTTCCAGTGTTAAGGAAAAGAGACTTAACACATATACTATTAAATATGATAACATTAAGATGAAATATGATGAGCCTATTTCTGATATGTATCTGAGGTTCAATGAAAAAGTGAACACTATGATCTCTCTGGGAAAAGATGTTTCTACTAAAGAAAAAATCATGAGGACTTTCATATGCTTACCTAATAGATGGAGAGGAACGTCTGTCTCAATTAGGGAATCATGTGACATCAGTAAATTAACTGTCAAAGAACTCATTGGAAATTTGATGATGTATGAAGAAGACCTGAAATAAAATAAGGAAGTGGAGTATGAACCCAAAATAAAGTATCTATAATTTAAGACTACTACCTCTAAGATTAAGGGAAAAAAGAAGGTTCTAGTCTCTTTTGAAAGATCCAGTACTGATGAATCAACATCTGATAGTGATGGAGAGATGGCTCAGTTGTCCAGATGATTCAAGAAATTTTATAAAAATAAGAAGTTTTTCAGAAAGCCCACTTATACAGGAAGGTATGATAACAAGGGAAGCTATATGAAGGACTAGAAAAGAAATAATAAATCAAAAGAGATTTTCTGCTATGAATAAAAGAGGATAGGTCATGTCAAATCTAACTATCCAAAATTAAAATACAAAAATAAGTATGAAAATAAAGACCGGAAGTATAATAAAGATGTGAAGGCCACCTGGAGTGCTTTTGAGTATAGCTCCAGTGAATCAGCATCATCTAATGATGAGAAATATGACATGTAAAACATGTGTTTTATGACAAACACATCTGAGGTAACCTTAGATTCAACTGTACATAATTCTTATTATTCTGAGAATGAAAGTTATTCTAAGAATATGTCAAATGATGAAGTATTTGAATATTGTAACATGTTGGAAAAGACCTTTAATAAAATAAAGGATAAGTGAAAATATTTAAGGAAACAGCATGCTCTTACTATAACTATTAAATATGAACTTATTACTAAAACAGAAAATATTTCTCAACTTCTTAATAAAAAAATGAATTAAAAAAGTTTGATGATCTACTTAAGAAAATTTTATAAAATTTTACCAATGGGAATGACACTCTTACACAAATTATTGGTAAACAAATAGCTCTTAAGTAAACTTCTGGTATTGGATATCAACATGGATAGAGAAACTTATCTAAAACACATTTTATAAATAAATCTATAAAAAAAATTCTTTTACAAAAAAATCAAAGCTCTATTACTAGTACCAGTTCAGAAAAATATTTTTTTGCCTCTTGTTTTCCTGGACTAAATATAGTTTATTTTCCAAATATGTTGCATAATTCTTGTAGATAACCCATAATACAAATGTGGTTACCTAAATCATTGATTACTAATTTCACTAGACTCAAACAAATCTAGGTATCGAAATCGGTTTTTGTTTGATTATTCTAAAGTAAAGTTGTTTGAAGAGCTCTTATAAGATTCAATGCCACTTTGATAGTGGATGTTGAAGACACATGACAGGGGATTACTCAAGCTTTAGGATTCTCATAAAAATTGATGGTTGATATGTCACATTTTGTGACAATGCTGAAGGAAAAATAATTAGTCAAGTCCAGTTTGGTAACTCTAACTCAGTTTTAATTTCTATAGTACTATTTGTTAATGGATTAAAGTAAAATATGTTTTGTATTTCACAATTATGTGATGATTTATTTCATGTTAGGTTTTAAAATGATGCTTGAAATTTTTTTAACTCTAAAGTTGAATTAGTATTTTTTTTCTTCGGAAATGAAAATGTAGATTATGTTAATTTAGATTCATTAGCCTATCAAAATGTTTCTTGTTTAAGTTCCTTTCCTAAAGAGTCTTGTCTTTGGAATAGGGTATTTGGATACTGTAATGTACACTCTCCTAGAAAGATTTCTAGAAAAGACCTAGTCAAGGATCTACCCAAACATGAGTTTCCAAATGAAAAAGTCTGTAATACTTGTCAAAACGGCAAATAGCACAAGATATATTTCAAATCAAAGAAATAAGACTCAACTTCTCAACCATTAGAGTTGGTTCACATGGATTTGTTTGGACCATCTCAAGTTTCTAGTTTAAATGGGAAGCATTATGTCCATGTTCTTGTGTATGACTATTCTAGGTATACTTGGACTAATTTCTTATCTCACAAAAGTGAAGCATGTACATACTTCACAAAGTATGCTAAAACTATAGAAAATCTTAGTGGACTTATAATTAAATCTCTAAGAAGTAATCATTGACTTGAGTATGAAAATCAAGACATTTCTCACACAATGGCTATAGTCATAACTTCTCTGCCCCTAGGACACCTCAATAAAATGGAGTTGTAGAAAGAAGAAATAGGACCTTGCAAGAAATTACTAGAACAATCTTAATAGATATGATTCACCTATTTACTTTTTGGATGAGGCTATGAATATATCTTGTTAAATAATTAATAGATTCTTAATTAGACCAGTCCTCAAGAAGATTCCTTTTGAGCCATGGAATAATAGAAAATCCAATGTTATTTATTTCAATATTTTTGGTTTCAATGTATATATTTTTAATACAAAGGATAATCTTAAAAAAATCACATCCAAGAGTGATGAAGAAATCTTCCTTGGTTACTCAACCTCTATTAAACCCTATAGAGTCTTTAATATGTGTCAAAGAATCTATACATATCAAATTTGATGAAACATATCCACATGAACCTAAGACCACTCTAGAAAAACTTGAATATTATATATCAAATCTAGACATTAATTCAAAATCATCTAATCCTTACGTCAATAAATCTGGAAAATCAAAAAATTATGGAAATTCTTCAGAATCCGAACATGATGAACCTGAACCTATAGATGAACCTGAAATACCTAGACTAACCTTTTATAGACCAACTAGAACTCTCAAGAATTGTCCTCTAGATGCTGTTTTTTGAGACTTAAATAAATGAACACAAACTATAGCTTCTCTTAGAAATCAAGTTGAATATCAATCCTTCTTTTCACAACTTGAACCAAAAAGCATCACTGATTCAATTAAAGATGAATTTTGGGTGATGGATATTCAATAAGAACTAAATCAATTTGAAAGAAAAAGTTTGGAAACTTATGGATAGACCCAAAGGCACCTTAACCATAGGAACTAAGTGGGTGTTTAAAAATAATGTAGATGAAGCTGGTAATATTGTTAGAAACATAGCTAGATTAGTTGCACAAGATTACAGTCAAGAGGAAGGCACTGACTATGAAGAAACTTCTTCACCTATTTCTAGAATAGAATCCATCAGAATCCTACTTTCTTATATTTCCCATCATAATTTCAAACTTTATCAAATGGATGTTCAATGTTCAGTCTTAAATGGTTATATAGATGTGTTGTGTTTTTGTTGAACAACCCCCTAGTTTTACGAACCCTCATTTTCAAAATCATTTTTTCGAATTGAAAAAAGATTTATATGGTTTAAAATAAGCTCCAAGATCTTGTTATGATACATTAAGTAATTTTATTATTTCAAAAGGTTTTACAAAAGTAATTTCTGATCCTAATATTTTTATAAAGAGAATGAATAAGGATGATTTAGTAGTCCAAATCTATGTTGATGATATAATTTTTGGATCTTCAAGAAATTCATTATGTATTGAATTTTCTAAAATAATGAAAAATTAATTTTAAATGAGTTTAATGGGTGAACTCAAATTATTTATTGGATTAAAAATTTTTCAAAATAAAGAGGGTATCACTTTAAATCAAAATAAGTATACTAGAGATCTTTTAAAATGATTTGGCTTTGATAGCATTAAAAGTAGTGAACATTCCCATGAGTACAACTTGTAAGTTGGATCTTGATGAAGATGGTAAACCTGTTGATCAAACCACGTATAAGGGAATGGTTGGAATCTTGCTCTACTTAACTACTTGTAGGTCAAATATAATGTTCAATGTGTGTATGTGTGCCCATTTTCAAGCTAATCTCAAATAATATCACTTTAATTCTGTTAAAAGAATTTTCAAATACCTCAAACATACTATCAATTTAGGATTTTTTTACCCCAAAGGATAATCATTTGATATTGTGAGTTATTATGATGCTGAATTTAGAGGATTCAAGTTAGATAGAAATATAACCTCAGGGACATGCCACTTTTTTGGGAAAATATTTGGTCTCATGGTGTAGTAAGAAACAATTGTTTTTTTCATTAGCTGCTACCAAATCTAAATACATGGTTTATGGTAGCTATTGTGTACAAATTTGGTGCATAAAACACACTCTTCTAGATATTGGATATCAATTTAGACATGTGCCTATAAAATGTTATAATAAAAGTGCTATTAACATTTCTATGAACCAAGTTTCTAACTCTAAACCCAAACATATTGATATAAGACAACAATTTTTTAGAGATCATTATCAAAAGGGTGATATTACTCTATAATTTATTGGCACTGAACATCATGTTGTTGATATATTCACTAAGACAGTGAACTATTAAAGAATAAATTACATCAGACATGAGTTAGGAATGATGAAAGAGTAAGACCTTGTGTTTTCCTTTCATTTAATCTTTTTTCTATTAAGTTGTCTTACTGGCATAGTTATCATGCTAACACCATTGTCATGCCGACACCGTTTTCATGATAACACTATTTTCATGGAGACACTTTTTTCATGCCGACATCATTTTCTTGCCGAAAAAGTTGTCATGATGACACCATTGTCATGTCGACACCATTAGTGTTTTACAAAGTATGTTATGCCGACACTGATGACTCATCACTTTGATACGTTTTATTTTTTTATCAAAATGACACTGTTTCATTAATTTTAGTGAACCCAGTTCACGATTTCGGGATTGCAAAATCTTAAAATCCCTAAATGATATAAATTTTAATCGATCCACTATACTCTCTTTATCATTACTATTTCTCTCTATGGCCTTTCTCTTTCTTTACTCCTAACCTTTCACCTTCTAACCTCTGAACTGAACTGATTGTAATGGTGTGAGTAAATAGAGATCTGGAAGAGGGTGAGTCTTGTACATCCAATAAACAAAAAAGGGAATTAGGAAAATTGGCAGGTCCTGTGAATCCATGTCATGTAATCTGTGTTGTAACTTCATAGAAGGAAGTTTTGGTGGAATGTCTCTTGGAGAGAAAATATTTTTTTGTTGAAAGTGATGAAAGATCAATGATGGATTTAATGGTTCCCAAATAATGAAATATTATTTTAACCGAAGTTGTTTTATGAGTTTTACATGAATATGGAACTTTTTCTGGAAGGAAGTGATGTTTCATGGATGAAATTGGTTATGAAAGGGAATAGAATCTTATTCTCTTAAAGGAATTGGGCTGAATGTATTAAGGTACCTTGTGAAGGAAGGTTTCATGACTACCAAGGTACTTCTCCTCCTGAAAGTTAATTCTTCTCCTATGAGACTACCCTAAAATAGATAGCTGGAAATGAAGAGTAGATGAGACCTATCACCTCAGAATTGAATGGTGAATGCAGAATTATTTCCGAGTTTATTCAGTGTCAGTTTTTTCCCAAGAAACTAGAATTTTCTAATCTCAAATATCAAGATGTATACATGGTTTATTTGGTTCAGAAAAGTGTTAAATAAAATCTATGTAGATATCTGATGGTCCACATCAATGAGATGATAAAACCTAGGTGTATGTAAAATTCTTTCTTCTATTCAAGAATGATTTAATCTGTGATGAAGGAGAAATAGTGTGTAAATGAAGTTGAGGATGTGGTAGTTAGTGAATGCAGTGGAATCCTCTTAATCTCTAACACTTTTAAAAGAATGAAAATAAATAGGAACTCGTAGAGGAAAGAATGGGTCGATGATGAAGACTGATTTAATGAGAATTTCAATCCCATAGACCATTCAGTTAGACCATGGGATCTAGTGGATCCTAGTCTCGGTCCAAATGAACAAGTAACCTATTCTTCAGATGAGGAAGAGGAGCCTGCTACCCCTATTAAAGATGTGGGATCACCATTTGATGATCGAAGTGACCCAAACACTACAAGGCCATCAAAAAGAGTCCCTATTGGACATGAAATTCCACCTCTGGATTTACCCTCTCATGAACCTATTCTCAAATATTTGGGTAGTAATGAAACTGAAGTTGGAGGAAGTGTAGAGTATGTTAGTGAATCCAATGAAGAAGAAAATGAAGAAGTATATGAACAAGAATATGAAGAGGAAGAAGCTGGTAGTGTTTAAAATGGTTGAGAATCAAGAAGGGAAGAAGATGATGATCAAGTTGAATATGAGAAGAATGAAGATGGTAATAATGAAGAAGTAGTGAAAGTAAAAGTGACAGTGACTCTGGTCACCCTGATGAAAATCTAGATGTTGTGAGTATGGAAGTTACTGAAGCTAATACTGGTGTCTCTGTTGAGTGTGTTGTTCAATAAGAAAATGTTTCTCCAGATGAACTTGTATCTAAAGTTGTTTATGCTAGGAAAATAAATCTACTTAAGGAAAAGAAACCTATCCAGGAAACCTTGACTGGGGGGATAAATCTTTTAAAAGAGATGATACTGAGGGGGCCTCAAGGATTAGTTTTTCAAGCTGAAAAAGAGAATGGAACATGATGAGTAAGGATTGATACTATTTCTCCTTTGGATTCTGATATTCTTGCTGAATGGATAAGGAATCCTGGTTATGTATCCTTGGGATTAGATTATGAATATTCTGATGATGAAATTGTTTCCCTTGCTGCAAAAGAACCATTGGATGAGACCACTTCTAGTGATTATGTCCCTAAATCTGATTTTGAAAAATTCAAGGAAGAGATGTGTTCCTCTTTAAGACACTAAGTGCAATCTCAAATGAGGTATGAGGTTGATGAAGCCAAGAGACATAATATTGAGCTGACTGAAAATTTGAAAGCAACCAGGTCATTATTTGATGGTGTAAAGTATGATGGTACTTCTAGTTCTTCTCCTGTCTCAACAAGTCTATCTCAAGATGATGCTACTTCTATTTCAAAGATGGTGATAAAAGAGATTCAGCCAAATCTAATCCCAACTATAGAGACAATTATGATAATAAATACCAATATCGGAAAAGATATGAAGAAGATGACAACTGGGATCAATTACTTGACCACATAGTGTAGGAATACAATGGAAACTATCATGAAAGGTCTTAAGAACCATGTTTATCATTTTAAAACTCTTGAGTTTTCCAAGCTAAGAAAATAAGTTCAAGATCACACCTCTTCTACTCTAGCTTCAATCTCTGATCCACCTGCTTAGTTCTCACATTCTGCAGATCTTACTACTTTTCATTCAGTGTTGATGGATGGGCTACAAGTTTTGAATGCATGTATAGCCAAAGTTTAGGATACATCATATAAAGTTAATGATCATGTGATGTATTGTACAAGGAGTGCTTTACAGACTTAGGAATATTTTACCAAGATGATTAATGAGTTTTTCTCCAAACTCATCACAAAGCACCAAATAAAGAATCCATTTAAATATTTGTCAACAAATCTTACTCTTCCTCTAGTGAAAGAATCCTTTAAGGGTCAGATTCATAAACTCATAGAATTTAATCCATTGTTGGATAAGATTATAAAAAATAGGGATGATTTTAAAAAATCAATGAAACATGTTGCAGAGATCATTGAAGAATTCATCAAGCTGTTAAAACTATATCTTCATGTCCAAAGTGAATCCATTGTGGTACCTCCTGCTGCAACACTTGGCCCTACTGGTTTTTTTCCTTCTCAACCTAAAATTTCTATTTCACAGGCCTTATCTCACTTCAGACTAGTCAACACAGAAACTTTTCAATCTCTAGTTCTTTCTCAACACAAATATACCCTTGATTCTTCAGTTCCTAAAGGATTGCCTCTACCTCCTCTCAAAATCAGTTCAGACCCTCCTGCTCCTCATCCTAACCCTCCTGATAAAGCTTATATTGATCCTTCTGATTATAGGAATAATCCCCTTGATCCTACTACTTGATCATATCTTGTAGCGTGGGCTGATTTTAATTTGAAAGGGTTGATTCATTGTATATATACTTTTTTCGATGTAGTCATTTTATGAATGATATTTAATTGTTTCTAATTTAATGTTTTTCCTGTTCTTTTCTCCAATCACTTTTTTCTAATCCCAAAAGGGGGAGAAAATTTATTAAGCCTTATTAATAGTGAGATACCTTTATGAGATTCATTAATTCAATGATTTTTTATTATCAAAAGGGAGAGATTGTTGGCCCATAGATGTTGTTGGCAACTATCACTAACTATTAAGGTTGTTATTATAACAAATCATTTCATATATTAACATATATCTTATTTTATGTCAAATCCTATATTATGACAAAACATTATCTTTAATATCATATCATTTAATTCATATAACTATTTATGTGTGCTTAAGTCTAAAGAATCTTTTAGTTGATTACCTATGTGTAATTATGAGGATTACCAGTTTCTAACATTGTTGAATTACAATATAGATAAAACATCTAAAATTTTATAAGTATGATCCACTGACATTGAAAAGATTATGACTCACCATTATACATATGTTTTAATACTAGACAGATCAAACAAGAATATTTGTTTAGTATATGGAGCTGACACCATTGGAAAAGAATCACTGTCGGACATGACTCTGATAGACTAAAGACTCATTGTTGTACATGACATAGATATACAAAAGACTCACCGTTGGACATGACACTGACAAACAAAAGTCTCACTATTGCATATGATAATGTCATAGAAGATAAACTATTATTTCAAGTGACCTGTTGTTGCATGATTCTACCGATGAAAGGACTCGTCGTTAGTTAAAATGATTCATCGTTGGCTCAATTGTCTCAATGAAAGAAGGAAGGACTCACTGTTGATATGAGTCACTATTATTTCATCAATCTCATCGATGAAAGGAGACATTGACAGCTAGAGTCACTGATGCTGACTTAAAAATGCTGAAAGACCGATTCTAATGAGACACTAATACTTATGACTCGTCGATAGTCATAAGAACTATTTTTAATTTATTAATTCAAATTTATTTATAAAGGTCATATTTAAACAACGTAATGTTTCTAATATTATTTAATGTACTCTATAAGAAATTCTGTAGATATTATGAGTTATATTCACATGGGGAGATATCTATGTCTACTGGACCTTGAATTATAAAATAATTACAAGCTAGATCATTCGAGATATGATGAAAAGTAGAAGGAATAGGAGAACTTCAAACTCCTTCAAGTTTAGAGCTTTCATCAAAATCCCAAGAACTCAAATAAATAACATATGAGGGCATAAAAAATATGAAAAAAAACCTATTAAACTGCACTAAACATCTTTCAAAAAAGTTGATAAACATTTCAAACTCTTAGAAACTAGACCACAGAGACTGTGATACTCTGTTTTGGAGTCAACTTTTCGAAGTGGACTCAAAATTAATTTTCACTACATCAAATGAGTCTATAGTGGAACTTCATAAAAAAAGGATTCTAAACCTTATTCTATATCTTTAGCTCTATTGTGTTTTTTTTTTACATTTTTGAGTAGCGTGTGTATCTTTCTGTTACACACACACTGACTCCTGTACACAACCAAATGATACTTGATATCCTCAAACTCACTCTATATTTTACTCTTGTATCCCATGTAGAATAGTGGAAGAGGTCAAGTGTGACCTATTTTTTTCTATGATAAACGGTGGTAGATGTAAATTGTGACCTCGAAATCCTTGTGTGTTTTTGTGAACCCCAATACATGGTGTGGATCAAACTGTTTATTAATTTAAACTTCTTGGTGGTCGGTGATCACCAAGTGTACAAGACTAAGTCTCATCTTGAGACTGAAACACTTGTTTATTTTTGTTGTGTTTTAATCTTTTTTTTACTCTATTTTATCACAATTTCATAAAATTAAATTGAACATATATAGTTAGTTTAGAAAGTGTTTAAAAATGTTTTGAACTAGTAGCTTAGTTTAAAAAGTTATATTATTCTTTAGATTAATATTGTTGAGAACTAATCAGTCTTTTGAGAAATTAACTAAACATTCAAGAATCTTATAAATTCAATACAAACTAAGATAGTATTTTTAATTGGGTAATTTTCAAAGAACCAATTTTTAACAGAATTTTTTTAGATACTCAATTTACCCCCCCCCCCCATCTTGAGTAATCTACTATGACCAACACAACCAAACTAAATTTTAGAATTACAAAAATAATCATTTTTTTAATTAACCATACCATTGTGAGAAGGCTCCCAAATTAATAATTAATATTTTTTGATAAGGGGTAGTAGTCAATGACATGAATAATGGTATCAAGGAGATGATCATTTTGTGAATTTAGCATTTATCTAATTGAATAATTGGTACTCTTAGGGGTTTGATTTGGAGGAATAATATATATTGAGGGCATTCTAGTCCGGTTATCTAACCATAAATTCGTGGAGGAATCCATAGAAACCATCCATATGGAATTATTAATAATGATAGAAAAATATTTCTTAATGGATGGCTAGATAGAAGAGTTGAGGAAATTGATATCGCCTTTCTTAAGTTTTTTGAGAAATATATTTTTCATAAAAGATATATTATCATATTTGTAACAGCCCAAGATTTTATAAAAAAATATTCTTTTTAATTTTATTAATGTCTTGTGTTGTACGCTACACCAAAAGGAGCTTGCACAACACGCATCCTTGACTTTCCTTGCATTACACGCAATCGCGACCTTCCTCGATAGCGTGTGTAATACGCAATACTGAGTTTCACTAAACAACGATATGCTATTAAAATATTATTAAAACTAGCCGTTATAAATAGTAATAACCACTTTTTAAAATTCTGTAAATCTTATTTTTCAAAATGAACTTCATTCTTGGATTCGGAGTATCGAATTTATCCTAAGGTGAAATTTTGGTACTTTTCGGATAACTTTCATATTCTGATGAATAGTGAAAATTACTAAATTATAATTAAAAAAAACTTTTTTTAATAAAAATAATTAATAGTGATAAATCATTAATTTGAGTGGTTTTAAAGTATATTTAGAATATATTTTTACAATTTAATACAATGTTGGTCATTGGATGTAATTTCACTTTTAAACCAGACATAAACAAGTGTCAATCTTTTGATAGATATTGTTTCTTAAAAACACTCTATTTGTTTTAACAGCGGGATTTAATTATAAAATTAATTAATGAAACTTATATGTTATGAATTTGGTAAAATAGACTTCATTTTTGAATTCGGAATATGAAATATAGCTTAGGATGAAATTTTGGCATTGTTCTGAAAAACATCAATTTTTGATGAATAGTGAAACTACTAAGTGGTAGGTTAAAAACTGAATTTTGCATAAAACTTAATTTTACCACTTCTGTGAATGGAATTTCAAAAATCCGACAGACACGGTTGATATCAGTAAGTAAAATGTGGTTCAATGAGATAAAAATAATTTTTTGGTGAATAGTTACTTTTTACTTTTTTTACCGCGGTTAATAGTAAATAGGGTAACTAAGGGTAAATATGATATTAATATTACCCTAACACATGTCCTAATTCTATTGGACAAGTGTAATTCGACCAAAAACAAGCTTAGGAATAAAATATGACCATTTAGGCCCACTTGGATTAGATTAGGACATTTATTATTAATTTATTTAAAGAAGGGTTAAAATAGTTAAAATCAAAGTTTAATAAGTAAACCATTTTTAATATGGGGTTATACATAATATAAATTCGACTATAAATATTCATTAGAAAGCTAAAACGATTTCCTACATAATTATATTTTATTTATAATTTTTATACTTTAAATAAATTAATTTATTTATGACACAACGATGATGCAGTAATTACCCTTTTAAGGAAATATTAACATAATTGATGTTATAAATGCTCAAATGAATGTAATTTGAGACTTTTTATGAATTCCACTAATTTTATAGGTTAATATGATATATTAGTGTTGATTTAATCAACTTTTTTCGAACATATAATTCTGTTATGACTTTCACAAAAATCATATATCAAATAGTGTCAAAATTGACACAAAATAGTTTTTAAATAAAATATTATATTATTAATTGTTATTTTATTCCTAATAAAATCTAAGGTTCGGCCAAATGACCTAGATAAGGATATATATATTATTAATAAACAATTTGGGTTTCTTTTGGCATGTTATAGTAAGTGTATTAACCATATAGTGAAAGAAAACAACAAGACACGGTAAAAGTTAAATTATTTAACTTAGAGTTAAATCTAATTGATAAGGTTAAACTAATACCCTAAACTTGTCTAAATCCTATTGGTTGATAGGATTTCGACCCATCCCCACATTAGCTTAGAAATAAGACCCTTTGGAACCATTATAAACCGATTTTGACGTTAATATAAAATAATATTTTGAGATATTCCTAAGGTGCCCCTCTCCTCCCTTATGAAAGGACACCTCCTCCCCCTCCTCCTCACACCAATTTGAGCACTCAAGCTCGGCCAACCCCTGCCAAAATCTCTTCTCCACTTACCTAGAAACATACTAGAGGTTCTGGTCTTCCTCAAAGACCAATTTTAGTGCCCTAAGAGGAGGTCTCAAAGAGGCACTTTAAAGAAGAGGTAATTACCGTTACCAATTCTTTCATCTTTATTTCTTCTTCCACTTCTTCTTATTAGGTTGTTTCATTATGAAGTAATAACATCCGTATCACTCATATACTGATATGTTATTATAAGTATGAAACAACCCTAATTCACCTTTTATCCATCCTACGGAAAAATGAAATCACCGCGCGTGCGTACGTATGGAATACCGTCTCCACGCCGTGGTGTAATCTATTTTCCGCCACCACCTTAATAGGATGGGTATAATGGTGTAATGAGTAACTATATATGATTATTATAAAGTGATATTGATACTGAAATAATATGCATACACTTTAACACAATTCCACGACCATGGGAACGATATCATCGCTCGTGCGTACGTACGGACTACCGTCTCCACGACGCGATGAAATTCATTCTCCACATTAACCATTCATGAATGATTATAAAGCATATATAACAAGTAATAATTAAATATATGACATAATAATGATACTGGATTTATGTATATTTATATGTATGTCATCTACTTAATTCCATTCAATTCAATAAGGAAACGAAAACAGCGTTCATGCGTACGTACGGACTACCGTCTCCATGAACGGTGTATTTCATTCCATTATCAATATATAATATATATATTTGTATATTCTGAATATATATTATATATAAATCATGTTTTACATTCTGGATATAAATAATCATGATCCAAGTAATCATATTAATAATTACAAGTTAAAAACACGAACGACAAATAAGACGATTTTACCCAAAATGCTACTTTAACATGAATTTACAAAAGACCGGGTAATATAAAGCCATTAGAGAACCATATATGATATCATAACAATGAATATGATTCTGTAATAAGTCAATAACATTATTTAAATCATTATACAGGAGGTTCGGACACGTACAAAGCAAGTCGGACCTAAGGTAAGGGAAAATATCACAATCTCATTTTTATCCGAGATTGTTTTTACTTTGGCATTTACTGGGGTGTATTTTATCATCCACATCCATGTTTCCTCAATATGTAATATTATTTCCATCCACCTACAATTGTTTAAATCCAATTTTACCCTTCTATGAATTTTAGTAAAAGATAAGAAAGGAATCTTTTGTCGTTTTTCGTACGAGGTACTTTTTGACTTTTCCGACAAAAGTACAAAGAATGTTTTTTTTAACTTATACGGCATGAATGAATTATTTCAAAGAAGATTCCTTTACAAGTTTTCAATTTTATCAACTTCTTTTAGTTTAAAGATTTATGACATGTCAAGAAAGGAAAAATGTTTTTGAAGAAGAATGGATATTTTCCTCAAGAATGGAGTTCAAGTGTTTTATCAAAATTATTTTCCATCTAAGATAATAAAGGGTTATGTTTTTATCCCTATTATTACATTGATTTGATCATGTTGTAATGGAATTATTTTTATGAATTCCTTTATCTTATATGAATTGATTTATGATGTCATGATGTTTCAAGAATCCCATTTTTGTTACATGTGTTATGCGATGATGTATGTTTTATGATTATGTGGCACACATAAGAAAGGATTCATTATAAGATGGGTGGGACCTATATCTCCCTCCAAAGCATTGGGTAAAGATTTTATATCTCATGAGATAGACAGGGCTGGAACGGTAGGTTATACCGGTTCAGTGAAACAGGACTGAAACGAGGGTTACTCGATTCAGAAAGGGACTTTGTCCACTAAGATAGTCTTGGCAATGAGTCTTGACTAACAAGAAATGATTCTCTATGATTATGTGTGTATGCCACAAAGTTTCATGTTTTAAGTTATGATTATTGGGATTTCATTTCACTACTATGATTTATCCCATGTTATGAAATTATGCTCTCTTTTGCAGGTTAAGATTTCCAAAAGTTATGTTCTTAGGAATATGATGTGATTGATTTTTCTTTTGTTTACCCTTACTGAGCATTTGAGCTCACCCTTTTATGTTTTCTTTTCCCCAGGATATAAAGAAAGGTTTTAGGTAAAAAAAAAGGGAAGATCTTAATGGGAGATATTGAAGATCTTTCACCACGATTAGAAGAATACGTTCCGAGTTTCCAAAGACACTAAACTATTACGATCCTTGTGTGTGTGTTTTTGTTATGTACTAAGTATTCCGAAAAAGTAATGTAATTTCCATGTAAGTCAAGATATGGGTCTCTACAGTTGGTATCAGAGGAAAGGTTTAGTCAACCTTTGGAAACTAGGATGCGAAAACGTTAGTGAGATCCCTAGAGTTATTACTAAGGTATGTCTAGGGATGTCCCTAAGGTTAAGTATACGTATAGGTTATAGTACTAGAACTACGCTAACGATCATAGAATTAAACCTAAGATGTTAGATATTGAAGGTACTCCCCCTTTATTATGTTGTTTTCCCTAGCATGATTTTTTCCTCTCACACTATTCTTTTTGGGTTTTAGAAAATGGCTGGAAACAAGATGATTCACAATAATGGAGGATATGATGGACAATGGAATGATATTCTTCATAATGAAATTGGATTTGGAAGTCCAAACATCATTATTATGCTGAATCAGCAATCTCATAATATGATCAATAAAGTAAAATTTGGTAAGTTTCCTAACTCGGCTAATAAGAGAAAGATGGAGTTTCATGATGATCATAGAGGAAAGAAAGTCCAATTTCCCCTATGTAAATCATGTGGGAAGAGGCATCAAGGAGAATGTTTCAAAGGAACTGGAAGATGCTTTGGGTGTGGAAAAGAAGGACACAAAGCAAGTAAGTGAAAAGGAAAAGGTTCGGTTAACACCATGGATGAGGATAATGGTATTGCTACGACATCAACAATGGTTAAATGCTTTAAATGTGGAATTTACGGGCATTATGCAAACCAATGACCTAAGGGAAAGTCTCGTGAAGAGAATCAGTATGGTCGTATGGGAAGTATTTATGTTGATGATGATGAAGAGACCACAAATGATATGTGAGATGAAAGAATTGTTGAAGCTCAGTCAATGGTTTTGGAATGTAGTGGAATGATTACATGTTTATCATGTGTAATGTTGTATAAGTAATCTCATGGAATAAAGAGACATCTAAGGATTGTTACACTGTTGTCTTTCCTTAAGTTTTGAAATTGTATGATGAATGGTACCAGTAACCATGAAAGGTTATTCAGATACTTTTGGAAAGTAGATGATATGTGCATAATGAAAGGATAAGAAGATAACGTGATGTTTGATTGTATTCATGAGCTCATGATTGATATAAGGACTAAGTGATATCATGGTTTGAGTATATAGAATTTTGAGGATTTTGGTATGTGGAAAGTGTTAAATTTTAACTGCATTCAAGTTTTCACTAAGGTTCAATGGGTATTCAAGAGTATACATCATTAAAGACTTTGAATGTTTGGAATGTGACCAACAAAACATATCTTATGATATATGGGGTTCAACGATGGTATTAAATCTCTGGTAATCATTTTCACTATGTTATGAGAGTAGACTACAGTATTATGGATAAGCCTAAAGATTGAAATGGATTATATTGTACATAAGTGAGTATTGTTTAAGGATATAAGTTTTTTTCGATATTATTGATGGGATGTTATAGTAATGTAGTTTTAGAAAAAGGACAACCTGCAGGACGGGCGACAGCCCATCGCTTCGGACAAGGCTGTGGGAATCGAACCCACAACCGAAGTGCGACCGACCTTTATCGCCTACCACTGGCCTACAGGAAGTCCCTGTTTAGTAGAAACTAGTTTTATTATATTAAGCAGTATGATATATGAAGTATAAGTCCATTTTAGGAACCATATATGATTAATCTCACTATAGATCGACTTATGCATATAATTTTTGCTAACCTTTTGTTTGAGACAGATGGAATGACCCGTCATTCTATCACATGATCTGCTAACACTTCACGAATAACAAATTCAACTACATTTATTTAAGAGATGAAGTGGAAATTGTTCAAGGCATGAACAACAGTGAGATTGTACCAAAATAAAGAAAGTATTTATTCTAATTCAAATTTTCAACTTTAGGGAAATGATCTTGAAAACCAAAAATGTTGTCCTAGTGATCTTATACCTGATGAATCAGATGGTACCTTAGATTGTCACAAATTTATGGATTTGTGATCACTGGATTTTCCATAGCCATGTTCTCTACCACTCTCCATCAGAACATGATGGTTAGATTTCTCTTCCATATCCATATTTTCACCTATGTGGAAACCCAATGATTAGTTTATTTGGGTAACCATTACGTTTCATACTATTGTTTTTAAAGATTGGTTTTGATATTCCTTTTTACGATGTGGGTTTCTATTAAAGAAACTTTCGAATAGTAAGCCATTTATAACCCCGACGAATTTCGAGGGCGAAATTCATTTTAAGGGGGGTAGAATGTAACAGCCCAAGATTTTATAAAAAAATATTCTTTTTAATTTTATTAATGTCTTGTGTTGTACGCTACACCAAAAGGAGCTTGCACAACACGCATCCTTGACTTGCCTTGCATTACACGCAATCGCGACCTTCCTCGATAGCGTGTGTAATACGCAATACTGAGTTTCACTAAACAACGATATGCTATTAAAATATTATTAAAACTAGCTGTTATGAATAGTAATAACCACTTTTTAAAATTCTGTAAATCTTATTTTTCAAAATGAACTTCATTCTTGGATTCGGAGTATCGAATTTAGCCTAAGGTGAAATTTTGGTACTTTTCGGATAACTTTCATATTCTGATGAATAGTGAAAATTACTAAATTATAATTAAAAACAACTTTTTTTAATAAAAATAATTAATAGTGATAAATCATTAATTTGAGTGGTTTTAAAGTATATTTAGAATATATTTTTACAATTTAATACAATGTTGGTCATTGGATGTAATTTCACTTTTAAACCAGACATAAACAAGTGTCAATCTTTTGATAGATATTGTTTCTTAAAAACACTCTATTTGTTTTAACAGCGGGATTTAATTATAAAATTAATTAATGAAACTTATATGTTATGAATTTGGTAAAATAGACTTCATTTTTGAATTCGTAATATGAAATATAGCTTAGGATGAAATTTTGGCATTGTTCTGAAAAACATCAATTTTTGATGAATAGTGAAACTACTAAGTGGTAGGTTAAAAACTGAATTTTGCATAAAACTTAATTTTACCGCTTCTGTGAATGGAATTTAAAAAATCCGACAGACACGGTTGATATCAGTATGTAAAATGTGGTTCAATGAGATAAAAATATTTTTTTGGTGAATAGTTACTTTTTACTTTTTTTACCGCGGTTAATAGTAAATAGGGTAACTAAGGGTAAATATGATATTAATATTACCCTAACACATGTCCTAATTCTATTGGAAAAGTTTAATTCGACCAAAAACAAACTTAGGAATAAAATATGACCATTTAGGCCCACTTGGATTAGATTAGGACATTTATTATTAATTTATTTAAAGAAGGGTTAAAATAGTTAAAATCAAAGTTTAATAAGTAAACCATTTTTAATATGGGGTTATACATAATATAAATTCTACTATAAATATTCATTAGAAAGCTAAAACGATTTCCTACATAATGATATTTTATTTATAATTTTTAGACTTTAAATAAATTAATTTATTTATGACACAACGATGATGCAGTAATTACCCTTTTAAGGAAATATTAACACAATTGATGTTATAAATGCTCAAATGAATGTAATTTGAGACGTTTTATGAATTCCACTATTTTTCTAGGTTAATATGATATATTAGTGTTGGTTTAATCAACTTGGTTTGAACATATAATTCTGTTATGACTTTAACAAAAATCATATATCAAATAGTGTCAAAATTGACACAAAATAGTTTTTAAATAAAATATTATATTATTAATTGTTATTTGATTCCTAAAAAAATATAAGGTTCGGCCAAATGACTTAGATAAGGATATATATATTATTAATAAACAATTTGGGGTTCTTTTGGCATGTTATAGTAAGTGTATTAACCATATAGTGAAAGAAAACAAAAAGACACGGTAAAAGTTAAATTATTTAACTTAGAGTTAAATCTAATTGATAAGGTTAAAATAATACCCTAAACTTGTCTAAATCCTATTGGTTGATAGGATTTCGACCCATCCCCACATTAGCTTCGAAATAAGACCCTTGTTAACCATTATAAACCGATTTTGACTTTAATATAAAATAATATTTTGAGATATTCCTAAGGTGCCCCTCTCCTCCCTTATAAAAGGACACCTCCTCCCCCTCCTCCTCACACCAATTTGAGCACTCAAGCTCGTCCAAACCCTGCCAAAATTTCTTATCCACTTCCCTAGAAACATCCTAGAGGTTCTGGTCTTCCTCAAAGACCAATTTTAGTGCCCTAAGAGGAGGTCTCAAAGAGGCGCTTCAAAGAAGAGATAATTACCGTTACCAATTCTTTCATCTTTATTTCTTCTTCCACTTCTTCTTATTAGGTTGTTTCATTATGAAATAATAACATCAGTATCACTCATATACTGATATGTTATTATAAGTATGAAACAACCCTAATTCACCTTCTATCCATCCTACGGAAAAATGAAATCACCGCGCGTGCGTACGTACGGAATACCGTCTCCACGCCGTGGTGTAATCTATTTTCCGCCACCACCTTAATTGGATGGGTATAATGGTGTAATGAGTAACTATATATGATTATTATAAAGTGATATTGATACTGAAATAATATTCATACACTTTAACACAATTCCACAACCATGGGAACGATATCATCGCTCGTGCGTACGTACGGACTACCGTCTCCACGACGCGATGAGATTCATTCTCCACATTAACCATTCATGAATGATTATAAAGCATATATAACAAGTAATAATGAAATATATGACATAATAATGATACTGGATTTATGTATATTTATATGTATGTCATCTACTTAATTCCATTCAATTCAATAAGGAAACGAAAACAGCGTTCATGCGTACGTACGGACTACCGTCTCCATGAACGGTGTATTTCATTCCATTATCAATATATAATATATATATGTATATTCTGAATATATATTATATATAAATCATGTTTTACATTCTGGATATAAGTAATCATGATCCATGTAATCATATTAATAATTACAAGTTAAAAACACGAACGACAAATAAGACGATTTTACCCAAAATGCTACTTTAACATGAATTTACAAAAGACCGGGTAATATAAAGCCATAAGAGAACCATATATGATATCATAACAATGAATATGATTCTGTAATAATTCAATAACATTATGTAAATCATTATACAGGAGGTTCGGACACGTACAAAGCAAGTCGGACCTAAGGTAAGGGAAAATATCACAATCTCATTTTTATCTGAGATTGTTTTTACTTTGGCATTTACTGGGGTGTATTTTATCATCCACATCCATGTTTCCTCAATATGTAATATTATTTCCATCCACCTACAATTGTTTAAATCCAATTTTACCCTTCGATGAATTTTAGTAAAAGATAAGAAAGGAATCTTTTGTCGTTTTTCATACGAGGTACTTTTTGACTTTTCCGACAAAAGTACAAAGAATGTTTTTTTTAACTTATACGGCATGAATGAATTATTTCAAAGAAGCTTCCTTTACAAGTTTTCAAGTTTATCAACTTCTTTTAGTTTAAATATTTATGACATGTCAAGAAAGGAAAAATGTTTTTGAAGAAGAAAGGATATTTTCCTCAAGAATGGAGTTCAAGTGTTTTATCAAAATTATTTTCCATCTAAGATAATAAAGGGTTATGTTTTTATCCCTATTATTACATTGATTTGATCATGTTGTAATGGAATTATTTTTATGAATTCCTTTATCTTATATGAATTGATTTATGATGTCATGATGTTTCAAGAATCCCATTTTTGTTACATGTGTTATGCGATGATGTATGTTTTATGGTTATGTGGCACACATAAGAAAGGATTCATTATAAGATGGGTGGGACCTATATCTCCCTCCAAAGCATTGGGTAAAGATTTTATATCTCATGAGATAGACAGGGCTGGAACGGTAGGTTATACTGGTTCAGTGAAACAGGACTGAAACGAGGGTTACTCGATTCAGAAAGGGACTTTATCCACTAAGATAGTCTTGGCAATGAGTCTTGACTAACAAGAAATGATTCTCTATGATTATGTGTGTATGCCACAAAGTTTCATGTTTTAAGTTATGATTATTGGGATTTCATTTCACTACTATGATTTATCCCATGTTATGAAATTATGCTCTCTTTTGCAGGTTAAGATTTCCAAAAGTTATGTTCTTATGAATATGATGTGGTTGATTTTTCTTTTGTTTACCCTTACTAAGCATTTGAGCTCACCCTTTTATGTTTTCTTTTCCCCAGGATATAAAGAAAGGTTTTAGGTAAAAAAAAGGGAAGATCTTAATGGGAGATATTGAAGATCTTTCACCACGATTAGAAGATTACGTTCCGAGTTTCCAAAGACACTAAACTATTACGATCCTTGTGTGTGTGTTTTTGTTATGTACTAAGTATTCCGCAAAAGTAATGTTATGTCCATGTAAGTAAAGATACGGGTCTCTACAATATTTATTGTATAGAAGGTTCTAATTGAGTGTGGCTTCAAGGGCATCATTAAATTACATAATATTTGTTATACCAATACCACCATTATCAATAGGTTTGTAGCACATTGTCCAAGAGATGGTCACAAGTTTTCTTTCCAGAGTGATGCATGTCTAAATAAATTTTTTGATTGAGGTATTAATTTTTTTGATAAGACCATTGAGCCATTTATATACAATCATAGAATAAACCATTTTAGAAAAAATAGTTTATTTGACAAGTCAGATTCTATCTTCTATAGATAGATATTCACCTTTCCAAGAAGATATCTGATTAAGATCTTGGTCAGCTATTATAGAAAAGTAAAAGGACTTGGGTATGCCCCAAAAAATGGAAAAAATCAGATAATTGAAAGGAAAATAACCTTCTTTTATGATAAATTCACTGATGATATTACATTTCTTGTTAGGAGGAAATTTTTTCCCATAGAATATAGAATATTTTTTCCAACTAATAGATTGACCAAAAACCTCTTCATAGTGAGAGAGGGACCTTTTGAGGTTTTAAATATTGATTTTATTACCTTGTCGGAATGTTATGATATCATCATATTATAATAGGTGTGTGGGAGAAGTCAAATTCCTAGAAACATTAATGGGATTTAGTTTGGTGTGGTCCACAAGACGAGTGAGCAGGTGACTAAGATAGTATTTTGTAATAGAGAAAAGGTTGGAAGAGTGTGGGTTGCCTTGCCTAACACCTTTGGTGAATTTGAAATATTCCCTGGGAGATGCATTAACCAAAATGGAAATAGAGTTATAATTAAACAGGGTTTGGATTATAGTGATAAAGGAATCATTAAAACCAAAACATTGAAGTGACTTAAAGATAAATATCAAGTCCATGGTATAAAAATCTTTCTTAATGTCTGTATTCATGGCAATATTACCTCTTTTGTTGTCTTTGTTTAAAGTGTCAATGCACTCAGAGTTAAGAAAAATTCAATCTTGTATGTATATACCCTTAATAAACCAAAAATTTTTCTAGGAGACAATTTTTTCCATGATAGTTGAAATTCTATTAGCAATGATTTTAGAGATGATTTTATATAGGGTTTTAATGAGAGAAATGAGCCTAAAAAATAAATCTCATAAGAATTATCCGCATTTGGAATCAAAGAAATAATTTGTAAATTTAGACCATGAGAAAGGACACCATTGGATAAGAGAGATTTGAAAATCATGCAAACATCAAATTGAATAATGTTCCAATAATGTTGAAAGAAACCATCATTGATGCCATAAAGTCCCAGATCACTATCAAGATTTAAACTAAAGACAGTGTCTTTAATTTCACGATTAATAGGAATTAATAGAAGAAAATTGTTATCCTCATCATTGAACACAATCAGAATGACATCAGCTAAGAGGTCTTTATTGTTTTTAGGTTCATTAAATATATATTCTGAGTAAGAGATAATGTGATTAGAAATATCATCTTTATTGTCTAAAAGGTTGTCCAGTATTTTAAAAAGGTTAGTAGTTTTTATGATTTCTTTACTCTTTAAAGAGAGTTATAGAACATAGTATTCCTATCACCATATGATAACCATTTTAATTTAAATTCATGTTTCCTCTTTTTTATTTTAATGATGAGAAAAGAGTTGATCTTAACCGAAATTTTGACTTCTTGATTCAGATCAGTGTTGAAATAATATCTAGTGTTATTATTTTGAAGTTGATTAAGCTCATTCTCAAGAAGAAGGATGTCATTGCCAATTTTTTTTGTCTCTAGAAATATACCATACTTTGAGAATTTGTTTAAGGTATTTTAACTAAGCAGAGCAAGAAAAGGCATCATTTAAGTGTGTCATAGAAGACCAGTGAATTTTTATGATACCAAAGCATTTAGGGTTATAAAACAAAACATTGTTGAACCCGAATGGTAGAGAGGGTTTCATATTTTTCGTGGAGAAATTGATCAGAATGGGATGGTGGTCAGAGTGTATCATGTGAAGGGTGGTTCTAGAGATGGTGTCCCATTTATCTCATGCAAGGACATTCATGTAGAATCTATCCATCTTGTTGGCGACCACCCTATTATAATGCCTTCTGTACTAAGTATATTTCTCACCAGTAAGATTTATTTCAACAAGTTTTTTTTCTTCAATAGAAGTTTTAAATTCTCTCATGGAAATAGTAGAGTGAGGCGGACCAATTTTCTCAATTGAGTTAAGAATATCATTAAATTTCCCATTCACAAACCAAGGTGTATTAATATTAGTACCAAAATAGGTAAGTTCATTCCAAATATGACTCATGTCTTGGTATATATTCTTAGAATAAACAAAAGAGAACTGTCACGACCCGTCCTCAGGGCCCGTGTCGTGACTACCCCAAGCTCGCCTTCCATAGGCCAGGGGCTGGCGACTAGCACCAAGGCGTAAAACCCGGTAAAAGGGAAGGCATTGCCTTTGTAAAGTAAACAAGTACCACAGAGTAAGCAAGCAGAAAAAGTAAACACTATGTAAAAGCTGGTACAAGAGTGAAGTGCGGAAAAGTAAGTGGGCCAGTATACAAACCCAAACAAAAAGTAAAGTACAACTCGAAAGGGAAAACAGCAACAGAAAAGTAAAGTTGCAACACCGAGCTGCCCACTGGAAATCCCACCTGAAGGGTTGGTACAGATAGCTCCACTGCTCCTCGGGTCCCGCCGTCCGCTCCGAGTATGTTCCGCCCAGTGGTCCACCTCCAGATACCGTCCTGCTCTGTAAGCCTCATCCACGATCAACGCTGTCCGTCGTCTACAACCAACACAACGTAGTGCGGGCATAGCCCGTGCAGGAGTGAGTATAAGCTACTCAGTAGGGACCCCGAGACCCCCGAAGGTCTCCCAAAATCCACAAAGGATAAACCACAAAGGAAAGATACAATCACGAAGAAACAACCGACACTGCTTAGGTATATGCCCATACATATACCTAAGTCATCAATTCCAATATGCTCCAACCTCCGAGCTCAAGTACAACCCAGTCCACATAGGAAAACATACGTATTCCACACAGGAAAGCAAAACGTAATCCCCACAGGATAGAACAACACAATCCACACAGGAAAGATAACAGGATTCATATCACACAAGTATACTTCTTCGAAGACAATAGAGATGATCAATGATCCATCTAAGTCGTCGGACCCACAAAGCATCGATAGGTATTAACCCCCGCAAAGACCCACACACGATCGGACCCACACAGGATCTGTAGGCGTTGGCTCACACAGAACCGCTGAGCGCTGACCCACACAGGATCAGTAGCACTGATCCACATAGGATTGCTGAGTGTTGTATTCGTCGTCGTCGAATCCAGTGAGGATCTCTGTACAGTCGTCGTCGTCACAGTAGTAGTCACAGCCAGCACTAGGGTTCCCGCACACAACAAGCTCATTCGGGAGGGTCCGCTCCACGAGCCGAGAGGCTGATACATCAACTGACACATAGTCCAGAGTTGATGTATCCAAAAGTTCCGTATCGTCAACAGGAACTCAACGTCGCAGACGGCGCGTCAATCGGACGCCCGGTCCAAGAGTTATTGGCTTTTTCGTCCCAGGGGCCCGGTTGGTTTTTAAGGAAAAACCAACCTGACCGTACTCCACCTACATCCAAACCTCGGGCGGAGTATTCCAAAAGATCCGTCTCACTAAGAGGAACTCAACAAAGTCGATGGCACGTCAATCGGACGTCCGAAGATCAAGATATGAGCGTTTCCGCTCCGAGGGCCCGGTTGGTTTCGTGTACGAACCAACCCTGTCGTACCCAAAGTATTCTGAAACTTTGAGTGCGATATACCGAAACGACCGTCTCGTTCCAAGGGTCGTGTCGCCGCTGACGGCGTGTTCATCGGAGGTTCGTAGCCCGAGTTATGGGAAATTGAGCCCAAACGGTCCGAAAATGGGGGTTTCGGGCCCAGACCGACCCGGCCCGAGACCCCCCGGTTGGCCCGAAACGGGTCGACCCGCCCTAGGTCCGGGTCGTCCCGGTGCGGCGCGGTGCGGACCGACCTGGAGGTCCGGCCAGGCGGCCGGCCCGGCTGGGCTTAGCACGCCCAGCGCGCTGCCAGCTCGGCTGAAGGCCGAGCCGTTGGCAGGGGGGGCGCCTGCCCCCCTGTGTATCCGCGACCCCCCATTTATGGGGGCCGTTTGATGTCCAGCCGGAGGAATTAATTCCCCCGGCTCCTCCCCTTCCGGCCGGTTCCTGCTCAACGGGACAGGCGATGGCCGGTCCCCTTCCAGCTCCAATGTCGGTGGCCCGGTCCGGCCGCCGGTCACCCTGGTCCGCCGCGGCCCGGAACCGGCCACGGCCCTAGTCGTTCGGCGCGGCGCGACGGCGCCGCGCCCCTCCGCCGCGGCCCTGGTACCGGCTGCGGTATTTTCGGGTTTTCCTTCGATGACGTCGCGTCCTTGATCTTCTTTCCACGGCGCGGCGCGACGGTACCGCACATTTCCTTTCGCATGATTCCGCGTGGTGCGACGACACCACGCCATCCCGTACCAAATCACAAAGGAACCAACATGAAATAAGGAGGGGGTCAGCCGTGTTTGTGCAGTCCTGCCCCCTCGTGTTATTCGATAACTATTGGTTTAAATCCACGAAGATCGTCAAGTTGGTATTCACGAACAAAATAAATAAATAAAACCCCTACCTCGGTTTCAAGAACGGTGCACATCAACGAGCTACGGAAAATGAGTGCCGTGGAGGTCGGGCGTCGCGGAAAATGAACGTCGACATCGTGAAGCGAGGATTCGAAGACGTTGACGGAGATTTCGTCACGGAAAACCATCGCGGAAGAGACGACACGGAAGAAGAACGTCGTGGAAGAAGACGTCGCGTCACGGGTCGGTGTCGCGGAAGACGGTCTCCGAGGTCTCGGCGCTCCACGTCGGAGATCGTTCGTTCTTCGCGTTCTTCATCAAGAGAATGAATAACTCAAGACTTCCTTAGCTTTTTCTCCAATGGCTCTCAAACAACTAAACACCAACCCAATAAAATAAGTTCTTGACTTATTTTATTAACACATCAAGGCTTTTGAAATTCAAGTGTTTGAATTCCACATTAACTCACCTCATTAATTCCATAATTTAATAAACTTAAGTTATCAACATTTAATGGGAGTTGAGAGGTGTTAGAGGATATGAAGGGGTGGGGTTCGTGTGGGCCCCACCACCCTCATAACCTCCCAAGGGAGGTTGGGTGGTTACCCAACTTCCATCAAGAACTAAACACTTAGAATAAAGATTTTAGAATAATAATAAATTAACTTCCACAATTTTTATCTTCCACACCCGTGATAACACAACTCCGGAACAGGAGTTCCTAAGCAATTATCGGCGTTGCAGTTCCATCGGTGCCCTCGGAATTCGATTCCGGGCACCGGTTCAAATGTTAGAAAACCCCGCTCGTTCATTCATTGAACGTACCCGAGCTAAACTTCGGATAGAAATTCCGAGCACTCCGGGCCCCGGAATCAAGTGCCGTCGGAAACCGCGTTCTTATAAAATTCCAAAGAAAATTAAAAAAAAAATTCCCATGAATTTTACGAGTCTTTACATTACTCCAAACTTAGGGCTTTACATCCCCGTAAAGATACATTGGAAACTAGGGAAACAAATGTGGGTACTGAGCACACATCTGAGCCTCCCGCTCCCAAGTGCTCTCTTGGAGGTTCTCGTGCTGTCATATGATGCACACTAGAGGAATCGACTATCCACATAGGACCCACTCCTGTCGATCCTCAATCTCCACTGGGACCTCTGCAAAAGTCGCCCCATCATCAATGTCGAGCTCCCCATGGTCAATGATATGTGACAGGTCGTGCACGTATCTCCTCAGCTGAGATACGTGGAAGACGTCGTGCACACGGTGCAACTGAGGTGGTAGAGCCAGGCGATAATCCACCTCGCCAATCCTGTTGAGGACCTAGAATGGTCCAATGAAGCGTGGGAACAACTTGCTGCCTCGGCCAAATCTTCGTAATCCACGTCGAGGTGAGACACATAAAATGATGTGGTCACCATCCTCGAACTCTAGTGGCCTCCGCCTCCTGTCAGAATAAGACTTCTGCCGGCTCTGTGTTGTCCTCATCTGCTCCTAGATGACCTGGACCTTCTCTGTCGTGGCCTGAACCATCTCTGGTCCCACAAGTGCTGACTCCCCATGGTCTGTCTAGCATAAAGTAGATCTACAAGGTCGGCCATACAATGCCTCATATGGTGCTATCCCGATGGTGGAGTGGTAGCTGTTGTTTTACGCGAACTCCACAAAGGGTAGGTGGTCCTCCCAGCTGCGACCAAAGTTGAGGACGCATGCGTGGAGCATGTCCTCGAGAGTCTGAATGGTCCTCTCCGTCTGAACATCCGTCTGAGGGTGAAAGGCTGTGCTCAGACGTAGTTGTGTCCCAAACTCCTCCTGTAATCCCTTCCATAGCTGGGAAGTAAATCGAGCATCTCAATCAGATACAATAGATGATGGCACTCCATGAAGCCTTACAATCTCTTGAACGTAAAGTCGTCCCAAGATCTCCACTGAGCCATGCTCTCTGATGGGTAGAAAGTGCGCCGACTTGGTGAGTCGGTCGACAATCACCCAGATGGAGTCGTGACCTCTAGAAGTGTGTGGAAGTCCAGTCACGAAGTCCATAGATATCTTATCCCACTTCCACTCCGGGACCTCCAAGGGCTGTACCAAGCCTACTGGTACCTGGTTCTCAGCCTTCACCTGCTGGCAGGTGAGGCATCGAGAAATGAACTCTGCCACAGCCTTCTTCATGCCTGACCACCAGTGCTATCGTCTGAGATCCTGGTACATCTTCACCACTCCAGGATGTACCGCCAAAGGAGAAGTGTGAAACTCTCTCAGCACCTCCTCCCGTAAAGCGACTGGTACCAAGGTACGTCCTCTGAAAAGGACATCGTTCTCTACTCCAAAGGAGAAACCATCAGGTGCCTATCCTGAGGATATCTGTGCACGCCGCGTCTCACAGTCAGCGTCCCCACGCTGTGCCTTTCTAACCCGATGCAGTAGTGGAGGGGTGACTGTGAGAGACTGAAGGAAGGATGATCCATCTCTATCCACGAAGGATATCTACAAAGAGGCTAGCTGCTCTGTCGCCTCCACAAGTAGCTGAATGCCCATCCTCTTATTGAGAGCATCGGCTACCACGTTCCCCTTCCCAGGAGTATAGACTATCTCAAAGTCATAGTCCTGGAGGAACTCGAGCCATCGCCATTGTCTCAGATTCAGATCCTTCTGAGAGAAGATGTATCTGAGACTCTTATGGTTAGAAAATACTGTAAAACGCTCACCCATCAGGTAGTGTCGCCATGTCTTCAGAGCGAAGACCACTACTGCTAACTCCAGGTCATGGGTAGCGTAGTTCTGCTCATGCGGCCTCAACTGACGTGATCCATAGGCGATCACTGCCCAATCCTGCATCAGGACACATCCAAGTCCGGTCCCTGATGCATCACAGTAGACTACGTACCCAACTCCTTCCTCAAGCAACATCAAGATAAGTGTGCTGGTCGATCTCTATCTCAGCTCCTGGAATCTCTGCTGACAACTGTCTGACCATACAAAGGGTTTCCCCTTCTTCGTCAAAGATGAGAGTGGTACCGCAACACTGGATAAGTCTAGCACAAATCTCTGATAGTATCCAGCTAGTCCCAAGAAACTCCGCACCTCCGTCACGCTCCTGGGTGGCTCCCAAGCTAGCACTGCCTCGATCTTCGCAGGATCCACTACAACTCCCACCTCAGAGATGACATGTCCCAAGAAGTGGACCTCGCATATCCATAACTGACACTTCGAGAGCTTACCATAATGTTGGTGCTCTCGGAGTGTGTCGAGTACAACCCGTAAGTGGTAGGTGTGTTCCTCCTCAGTCGTCGAGTAAATCCAAATGTCGTCGATGAAAACTACGACAAATCGATCGAGTTATGGCTGAAAGATCCTGTTCATGAGGGACATGAACACTGCTGGAGCATTGGTTACGCTGAATGGCATAACCATGAACTCATAGTGGCCATACTGACATCTGAAGGTCGTCTTCTGCACATCCTCGTCTCGAACTCTGAGCTGATGATAGCCTGACCTGAGGTCTATCTTCGAGAACCACCGTGCTCCCTTGAGCTGATCAGAGAGGTCATCAATCCTCGGTAGTGGATACTTGTTCCTCACTATCACCTGGTTCAGGCGACGATAGTCGACAAAATGTCGCAAGCTCCCGTCCGCCTTCTTGGCGAACAAAATCGGGGAAGCCCAGGGTGAAACACTGGGTCGGATGAACCCCTTGCCCTGCAAGTCCTCCAACTGTACCCGTAGCTCTCGAAGCTTGGCGGGGGACATCCGATATGCTGGAGTCGATATCGGGGCTGTCCTGGGGTACATGTCAATATAAAATTCTACCTCTCTACGAGGAGGTAGCCCTGGAACGTCATCGGGGAAAACGTCCGCAAACTGATCCACCACTACAGGAAAACTAGGACTTCGCACGTCAACAGCTCCTAGGATGAGGCTATCCAACTGATGAGTGATGGGCTATCCTCTCCTCCGCGGAAGTCCATCCTGTGCTTCAAAGGTTCCCTTCTCGCTGGTGAAGGTGAACCTGCTCCCTTCGGTGCGTACACATCACACCTTGCGCCTAATACAGTCAATCTATGCATGGAAGTAGACAGCCAATCCATGCCCAAGATGACATCGTAAGGCCTTGATGCTGCTACAAGAAGATCCCAACCGAATCTCTCGCCTCCTAGAGTAAGCTCACACTGCCGGCACCAGTGCGTAATCGTCGAGTCTTCTCCCGTAGGAGTCTCTAGCCGTAAGGATCGAGCCAACGGCTCTGTCAGAATCTCCGAGCTCCGAACAAGGGCAGTGGCTATGAAAGAGTGACTCTCTCCTGTGTCTATAAGTACTGCAGCAAGGGTGGAATAGACACAGATAGTACCTCGAATCATCTCGGGTGCGCCGTGGTCGTAGGCCTCCGCTGCCTGGAGCTGTGCATGTCTCTGCCCGCCAACTCCCTGTGGTCGGGGTGGACCTCCTGGGGGTGGTGGTGGTAGAGCCTCAAAGCCTCGCCCACCACCTACTGCTCGGCCAGCTCCTCTGCCTCGTTTGCCTCCTCCCTGCAGACCGCCACGGTCGACCCTCTTCCTCTGCCTCGGTGGTCCCTCAACCGTCTGCTGCTCCTCGGCACGGCGGGTCAGGAAATCACGAGCCATGTGACCCTGCCCACCGCACGAGAAGCACTGTCTGCCTCTCGAAAGACCGGCTCCGCGCTGTGTGCCCCGCACTGCTGAGCCAGTTTTCTGAGGTCGTTTTCCTGAGGGTCTGGTCTGCCTGGACCCAAGAGTCATCCGTCGACTACCTACTGCAGAAGACTCTACTATGTGCCGCCCTGCGGTGGGTCTCGGCGCTGGAACTCATGCAGTGCACTGAGGCGACATGCATCATCAGCGGCTAGTGCTGGGAGCATCGGTGGCTCGGCGGGTAGAGCTACCGTCGGTGCCACTGCTGACAAAGGGCCCTGCACCGAGGCCTCGTCGCTCGGTGGGATGTCGTCACGCTCGACTCTCAGAACCCTAGCTGGCTGCCGTCGTGGGGCCATCCTGAAAAGGAAATAGGTGTGCCACGGTCAGAACAGTATACTTGGTGAGCTGATATAAAGTAATCACAAAGAAATCTTGAAACACACACGCATTCAATGTTTTCGTGCATTAAGTCAGAAATCAGAAGTCAGGGTCCTGGTGTACGGATACGTCGGCCACCGCACCAACACTAGATTCCCTGGACTGATAACCACACCCAATACGCTAAACGCTATTGCTTCACATAGAAAAAGATCAGAGTCCCAAGTTCTGCGGTAGAACCTAACTCCTCTGATACCAATTTGACACGACCCGTCCTTGGGGCCCGTGCCGTGACTACCCCAAGCCCGCCTTCCATAGGCCAGGGGCTGGCGACTAGCACCAAGGCGTAAAACCCGGTAAAAGGGAAGGAATTGCCTTTGTAAAGTAAACAAGTACCACATAGTAAGAAAGCAGAAAAAGTAAACACTAAGTAAAAGATGGTACAAGAGTGAAGTGCGGAAAAGTAAGTGGGCCAGTATACAAACCCAAACTAAATGTAAAGTACAACTCGAAAGGGAAAACAGCAACAGAAAAGTAAATCCGCAACTACGAGCTACCCACTGGAAATCCCACCTGAAGGGTGGGTACAGATAGCTCCACTCCTCCTCGGGTCCCGCCGTCCGCTCCGAGTATGTTCCGCCCAGTGGTCCACCTCCAGATACTGTCCTGCACTGCAAGCCTCAACCACGATCAACGTTGTCCGTCGTCTGCAACCAACACAACGTAGTGCGGGCATAGCCCATGCAGGGGTGAGTATAAGCTACTCAGTAGGGACCCCGAGACCCCCGATGGTCTCCCAAAATCCACAAAGGATAAACAACAAAGGAAAGATACAATCATGAAGTAACAACTGACACTGCTTAGGTATATGCCCATACATATACCTAAGTCATCAATTTCAATATGCTCCAACCTCCGAGCTCAAGTACAACCAAGTCCACACAGGAAAACATACGTATTCCACACAGGAAAGCAAAACGTAATCCACACAGGATAGCACAACACAATCCACACAGGAAAGCAAACATGATTCATCTCACACAATTATACTTCTTCGAAGACGATAGAGATGATCACTGATCCATATAAGTTATCGGACCCATAAAGGATCGATAGGTACTAACCCCCGCAAAGACCCACACATGATCGGTAGGAAACTAACCCCCGCAAAGACCCACACAGGATCGGACCCACACAGGATTTGTAGGCGCTGGCTCACACAGAACCACTGAGCACTGACCCACACAGGTTCAGACCCACACAGGATTAGTAGCACTGATCCACATAGGATCGCTGAGTGTTGTAGTCGTCACCGTCGAATCCACTGAGGATCTCTGTGCAGTCGTCGTCGTCACAGTAGCAGTCGCAGCCAGCACTAGGGTTCCCGCACACAGCAAGCTCGTTCGGGAGGGTCCGCTCCACGAGCCGAGAGGCTGATACATCAACTGACACATAGTCTAGAGTTGATGTATCCAAAAGATCTGTATCGTCAACAGGAACTCAACATCGCAGAGAGCGCGTCAATCGGACGCCCGGTCTGAGAGTTATTGGCTTTTTCGTCCCATGGGCCCGATTGGTTTTTAAGGAAAAACCAGCCCGACCGTACTCCACCTACATCCAAACCTAGGGCGGAGTATGCCAAAATATCTTTCTCACTAAGAGAAACTCAACAAAGTCGACGGCACGTCAATCAGACGTCCGAAGCTCAAGATATGAGTGTTTCCGCTCCGAGGGCCCGGTTGGTTTCGTGTACGAACCAACCCGGCCGTAGCCAAAGTATTCCGAAACCTTGAGTGCGATATACCAAAATGACCATCTCGTTCCAAGGATCGTGTCGCCGTTAACGTCACGTCGATCGGTGGTCTGTATCCCGAGTTATGGGCAATTGAACACAAACGGTCTGAAAACGGGGGTTTTAGGCCTGGACCGACCCGGACCGAGACACCCCGGTTGGCCCGAACCAGGTCGACCCGCCCTGGGTCTGGGTCGGCCCGGCCCGGCCCGGCTGGGCACAGCGCGCCCAACGTGCTGCCAGCTCGGCCGAAGGCCGAGCCATTGGCAAGGGGGGGCACCTGCCCCCCTGTGTATCCGCGACCCCCCATTTATGGGGGCCGTTTGAAGTCTGGCCGGGGTAATTAATTCCCCCGGCTCCTCCCCTTCCGGCCGGCCCGACCTGCACGGTCGGTTCCTGCTCAACGAGACCGGTGATGGCCGGTCCCCTTCCAGCTCCGACGCCGGCGGCCCAGTCCGTCCGCCGGTCACCTTGCTCCGCCGCGCCCCTCCACCGCGGGCCCGGTACCGGCCGTGGTATTTTCGGGTTTTCCTTCGATGCGGCGATACAGCGTCATGTCCTTGATCTTCTTTCCACAGTGCGGCGCGACGGTGCCGCGCATTTCCTTTCGCATGATTCCGCGTTGTGCGACGACACCACGCCTTCCCGTACCAAATCACAAAGGAACCAACATGAAATAAGGAGGGGGTTCGGCCGTGTTTTTGCGGTCCGTCCCCTCGCGTTATTCGATAACTATTGGTTTTAATCAACAAAGATCGTCATGTTGGTATTCACGAACAAAATAAATAATTAAAACCCCTACATTGGTTTCAAGAATGGTGCACGTCAACGAGCTGCAGAAAACGAGCGTCGCGGAGGTCGGGCGTCGCGGAAAATGAACGTCGACGTCGCGAAGCGATGATTCGAAGATGTTGACGAAGATTTTGTCGCGAAAAAATGTCGCGGAAGAGATGACGCGGAAGAAGAACGTCGTGGAATAAGACATCGCGTCGCGGGTCGGTGTCGCGGAAGACGGTCTCCGAGGGCTCGGCGCTCCATGTCGGAGATCGTTCGTTCTTCGCATTCTTCATGAAGAGAATGAAGAACTCAAGACTTCCTTAGCTTTTTCTCCAAAGGCTCTCAAACAACTAAACACAAACCCAATAAAATAAGTTCTTGATTTATTTTATTAACCCATAAAGGCTTTTGAAATTCATGTGTCTGAGTTCCATATTAACTCACCTCATTAATTCCATAAATTAATAAACTTAAGTTATCAACATTTTATGGGAGTTCAGAGGGGTTAGAGGATATGAAGGGGTGGGGTTCGTGTGGGCCCCACCACCCTCATAACCTCCCAAGGGAGGTTGGGTGGTTACCCAACTTCCATCAAGAACTAAACACTTCGAATAAAAATTGTAGAATAATAATAAATTAACTTCCACAATTTTTATCTTCCACACCCGTGATAACGCAACTCCGGAACAGGAGTTCCTAAGCAATTACCAGTGCTGCGGTTCCATCGTTGCCCTCAGAATTCGATTCCGGGCAATGGTTCAAAAGTTTGAAAATCCCAATCGTTCATTCACTGAACGTACCTGAGCTAAACTTTGGATAGAAATTCCGGGCACTCTGGGCCTCGGAATCAAGTGCCGTCTGAAACCACGTTCTTGTAAAATTCCAAAGAAAATTAAGAAAAAATTTCCCTTGAATTTTACGGGTCTTTACAAGAAGAATAAAAGAGTGCAATCAATAATAATGTCAAATTTAAAAGACTTTCTCAGAAACATTAAAAACATTACCATTTTGTAAAGAGGAGTGCGAGAAGATCTCGAGGCATTCAACATAGGATGAGTTTTTGGTTGAAACTGTAAAAAAATAATTATACAGGAAAAAATTGGAGTACATAGATGAAAAGATAATTTTGGGATCAACAATAGAATAAAACATTGGATGATGAGTGTTAATCATTCTTCTTAAAATAGAAAATTTGTCAGAGATAGAAATACCTAGACAATTCCAAAAAAACAATCTCCATTTAAACCCAAATTTGGAGTTAGAACTCCCTTTTTTTGGTTCCCTGTGCCCTTTTTCCTAGAAGAACTTCTCACCTTTATTAGTATTGTTTGGGATAGTATTCTACTCATGCATACTTTTAGAAGTAGTAGGGGGTTGTTTGGGTTAACTTCCTTAGAATTATCCTTGGGAGGGTTATGTGAAGAAGCATTCATAGGTGAGTCCACATAATTATTATTAATAATGTACATATGATCAAACTTTTGAGTAATAATCAGATTATTAGAGGTATCAGAAATGAAATTATTATCAATAGCTTGTGAACCACCTACAAAATGGATAAAAAATGTAGGGGTGGGTGTACTCAAGTCATTTATAGCTGGTTTGTCTTGTTGTAAGATATTACTCATACCGGAAATACTTGGTCCAATTGACTTCCCAGAAATATCTGTGAGTGGATTTGGTATGTCTTTTAAACCCAATAGATCTTGAGTAGTCATGGAAGGATTTCCCTACTTCATGATAGATCCCATTGCCGAAGGTGTGTTGTCATTTTCATCCTCCACACCCAATGTAATAGGATCATTCATATTGAAATTTTTCTATTTAGAGACATTATCTAGCACTAAAATTGTGAAGAAATTCTCACCTATTGTTTTTACTGTGGGGATCACAGGGCTTTCTGCCTTCAAACCTGGTTTAGTGAATTTGATGATATCATAACATGACAACTACTCAGAAGGTTTCATATTATTATTGTAGGTACCAACTTCCATAACCTCACGGTCTTGATGGGATTGCTTAAGAGTATCCACGACCAGATTTTTTATTTGATCTAAGATATAGTGTTCTAAAGTGAAAATATATTCTTCTTCATCTAAATCTACCCAGGATTTACACAAATTTTCCTCTAAGGGGGGAAATATATTTACATTTATAATCCATATTTAAGTCTACTTCTTAGTGGTTTCAGGCATATCAACAATGGGGCCTTATATTTCTTATTTTTTCTCATTTCCTTCCATTAATTCTCAATTGGATGATTGACTTGTTTTCTAACCACCCTATAGTTTGAGATTGAGTTCCCAATATTCTTACAAAGCTCACACAAGGGGGGTTTTCTCTCATAGTCAATTCACATTTCAGTTTTATAATCATTAGAATTGAATATTATTACATTGGGAGGATTTGAATCCAAATTGACTTCAACCATCACTCTCACATATAGACTCAATTCATCATTTAAAGTTCTTTGGTCAATTTTTAGTGGAGATCCAATGTAAGAAGCCATGTCATTCAAGATTTTGTTAAGCCAAAAATACCAATTGAAACCATGAATTTTAAGCCATATTTTTTCCATGGTGTTCCTATACATATATGGGTTAAAGTAATAATCCCAATTAGATAATCTAAGGAAACCCAGCTTCAAATTAATATTTCCAGTCTTCCACGCCTTATCAAGGTTTTCTTGTGATTTTAAAAATATATGAAAAAAGCCTCTTCCTATTGGTATTAGTTTCCAATCTGAAAAACCCCAACAATGTGAAATATGATTTTTTAATTAAAGAAAATGGAAATGATGGTACCCTTTTTGATAGGATATATTCCCCATGATAGAGAATTTAAACATTTGTGCATATTGTTGTAGGGTGTCGAGATCAACCTCCCCCAGGAATCCTCAATAATTAATTTTCTTGAAGGGGGGGGGGTGTTCAGTGTGGTTGATTTCTATAGATCTATGCCTTTAGGAGAATCACGCAATGAAATCCTTCTAGATCTATCCACAAGAGAACGGTTAGGGTTCTCCTCCATAGTAGCTTCATCTCTATAAACTTTTCTTTCTTTTTTGGGGATGTATCACTCCCATTCCAAGTCAAATTCTTCCATTTTCACAGGTATATTTTCAAGGGAAATTGAAGATAATGCCACGAGTCAATGTTTAGGGTTCTTAGGATGTGTGTTCAGCACTGTGACTGAAGAGTCGCTCTCCATCCTCTCATGAAGAGATTAAAATTTTAAATAGATTTAAAATTAAATAATTTAAAATCAGTAAAAGTAGTGTACAATGATTCAGTCACCCTCTTAGTAAACCTACATAATTCAATATTCACTTCAGTAGTGAATGCAATATTTATATTATACACATAATAATAATTTTTTATACCCTATGAGAATCAGATATTTGATAATTAAAAAGATCAATGTTTTTGAACAATCATTTCATTCATATTCTTCAAAAAGTGGGAATAAGGTATTTTATTTATCTTTAAGACTCAAAATAAAATATATTTGTCAGTTGATGAAAAATAATCAAACATTTAGAAGTGATCTTTCTTATTTTGTTTGTAATAATTTTTTAACTGATAGTGTAAAAATACTATTCTAGTGGGACTCTAGAAAGCATAGTTTTACTCTACGGTAGTGAAGAAATGTATATTGTAACTTCTTATGATTATAGTATAGAATCTTTGATTGGAGATTGTAACCAATCATTGCAACTAGTAGGATCATATTGGGATAGAACCTTGTAAAAATATTGGGTTCATAAGCTATTTATTTTTACTGCATTCGAGATAGGTTGAGTTATCATAAGAGTGGATTAGATCCTAATAGTTCAATTGAGGATAATTTAAAAATAAATTAAAAATGTAAAAACCACCAATGATTCACCCCCCCCAGTGGTGGAACTCCCCCCAAATAATTTAAATTCATTCCATTTATAATTAATGTAAACATATAGAACATCTGTTTGAAAGTTTCATCATATCCCATCTATAAATATTGAAATTCATCCCCAAGAATTCTATGCTTTGTTCTTATCAACTTATTTTATTCAGGTTGAATAACTTGAAAAATTATTCAGATTTATGGAGTAGTTTTACAAGTATAAACCTGACTTTAAACTTATATCTATACCATAATAAATAATATTTATAAATTTATAATTTGATATATATTTAGTTGAATCACTTATTTTAAATGAATTGGCGTTGAAATCTAGAAATTTATAAGTTTTTTCAATAGTTTTCCAATGATCAATAATAATTTACATAAGATAGGCTTCTATTTGAGTCTTATAATATCCATAATTTGTACCATAAAAGTAATAATTTTTTTATATAATCCATTAATCATTTGAACAGGTTCATTCCATATTAAAGATCTTAACCTTAGACAATCAATTATATGAAAAAAATAGTAATAAGAAATAAATCTACTAGAGATGATGTTCTGATATAAATTATAGAGGTTTCAAGATAAATATTAATGAATTATAACTTCTAAAAAGATATTATTTGATACCAATTATTAGTTCCCAACCAATATATTCAATGGTTTGGATAGGGAGTCAATAGAAAAGTCTAAATATTTAAAGAAATTAATTCAATGTAGACATGAAAATGCACAATAGTAGAATAAATAAAATATTAACATAATGATTTTTATAGTAGATTAGATCAAAGTGATCCTACACATACTCTTAACATCCTTATACTTTAAAAAATAAATGGTTTACACTAAAATGCCAAAATTTTGAAGGATATTTTTAACCATTTTAGAATATACATTTTCTAGTAGAGGAACACCCACATAACAACCCTAATTTTAAAGCGGAGTCATAACCTATTATAACACTAAATTTTGAACGGGATTCATAACCCAAACATTTCTTTTGAAAGGTAGTATAACCCTATAAGAAATATTATTTTTCAAAGATAGAATAATAAACCAAAATAAAATATAATCATAGATGAAAGATATAAATAATTAAGAACACAAACGCAAGAACTAGTCGATGAAGGGGATGAAGAACAATAGGTAGTATTTTGAATAGCTTGTGATCATTCTTTTAAACATGGTAGTGGTGATCATAAATTATTTTCTTCTTTATAGTTAACACATTGAAAATTATTCAAATAGGACCAATTTTAAGTTCATTTCTTCATAGTTGTATCGAGTGTGAGTTTTTTCAGAGGGGTGTATTCATTGTAGTTATTGTTATCATTATTCATTGTATGTATCCTTAGATTAAATTAAATTAGAGTCTTTAAATAGTTACACATATTCAAAAAAATTTGGAACAATTAAAAATATTAATAAAATCAATACTCAGAATATATTTTATAATAATCCCTCAATAAATATCCATAAATACATATTCAATTCTTTCCAAATACAATCCTTGAAATAATGAAATAATTCAAAAGTTTTCAATCCTTATAAATTAGTTCACCATAAAAATATTTTTTTATTAATAATAAAAAAAATGAATAATTCAATAAAATTTACTATAGATTTTCATTTTACAATATTTGAATTTTATATAAACATTATCAAAACATGTAGTTCAACAATAAACAAACAATATTAATATAAAATAAATAGAAAATATATTTCCATAAAATAAAAAAATGTATAAAGTTTTATTATTTTTTTAACAAACAAATTTCCAAAAGATAGGATTTTCTTAAGATATACTAAATGTGTATGAAGTGAAAAATACATAATATATGAAAATATATAAGTTATAAATATATACAAGGGATATGAAGGATTTTGAAAGTTATAAAATTTCATAAGATACAAAAAAATTTGTAAGATATAAAAATTTTATAATATAAATAAATTGGTAAGATATGAATTTATTAAAAAAATAATCAATCTATATAATATAAAAAATTCAAAAAATAGATAAATTCTTAAGAATAAGACTTCATAATATATATATATTTTTCATAATAAATAAAAAATTAGTATAAAACATTTATACTCTATATGTGAGAGGAAAAATCTCATATGAAGTAAATCTAGAGCACATTTGAAAGACAAATCTACATAAAAAACACTACATCTTTGTATAAAATAAAAAAAATAATATGAGAGAATTTATAAAAACAATAAGACTTCAGATATAGAATTTTTTTTGGTTAATTATTTCTCATACTAATGTGGATTTTTATCCAAAATTACTATATGATAAAAATTAAAATGTGATGAAAATTTAAATAAAGAACTAACAAAAACAACATTAACTCAACATCATTATTTTCTTCCACAAGTAGTGAATGATTCAACAAAGAAAATCCTTTATTATTTTCAAAACTCGTGATATAAGGAAAAAAATGAGAATTTTGTAAATACGTGATTTGTAAAATAAATTTAGGGATTATAATTATCAAAATAAAAAAATAGAGTGGGAAGGATCAACTCAAAAATTTACCAATTTTTGAAAATTAGAAAACCAATTAAATTAAACACTTAAAAATACTCCACTTTTTTAAAAAATAAAATAAAAATTTAAAAATAAAATTTTATACATATTAAATAAATTTATTTTATAATTATTAAGAATAATTTATAAAAATTACTTATAAAATCTTAAAAAAATTTAAACCTAATATATTACCCCCCTTTTATTTATGCATTCTCAAAATATATACCAATTTAAAATATAAAAATAGTGATGCTTCCTCTAAATTAATTCTTTAGAATAATAAAACTAGTCTATGAAAATTTTTAATTAAAACACTATAAATTATAGAAAACTCCTCCTATGAAAACTTTTAAAAGCTAAAATTTTCAAGGAAACAAGTTAATATATTTATGGAATTATATAAATATAAGTAATGATTTAGAAAGTACACAAAAAAATTAGGAATATACCTATAAAACATATAGTAAAATAGATTATCCATGATCATTGATCATAAGAGTAAAAAAATCAAATTCAAATCAAACTTCCATCACTATAAGTTCAAACATTATTTTCTTAAACTTAGTTGAATCCTAAGGTTAAGTAAATATTTCTTCCAATTGGTTATCATAATAGACATATTCTAAACATTTTTGACATTTTTCTACATTATCACTAATAAAATGAAATATAAAATATCAATATTTAGTTATAAAATGTTGTACTGGTTTCATATAAATAGAATTATTATATGAGTTATCACAATAAATAGTTATATTATTAAAATAAACATTAAAACCAAGAAAATAATTATCAATCCATTAACATTGAGTACATAAATTAGCAGTATCTATATATTCAACTTCAGTTTTTGATGAAGTAACATATAATTGTTTATTTTATCCCCTTGAAATTAAAATTTTTCTTAAAAATGATATATTCTTAATGTACTATTTATATGAATTTTTCAACCACTAAAATCAAAATCAAAATAGAAAAAAAATCAAAAATTATATTTTGAATAAAATAATCCATAATTTTAAATTTCTTTATTATATCGAATTATTCTTTATAATCAACCAGAAATATAGCACCCATGCATACACTAAACATAATATAAAGTATAGAATAAGTTTAATAAATTTAACTACCTATCATACATCTATAAACAATATTATAAATACATTTTATAGTAATATCTAAATCCAGTTTAAAATTATTACTTAGAGAAGTTTTAAATGTTTTACAATAATTAAGTCCAAATATTTTAACTAAATATTCAGCATACATAGATTGATTTAAAAATATTCAAACTTTATTTGATAAATTTTAAGTCCTAAAGAGAATTTTAATTCTTCCATGAGAGTCATATCAATTTCACTTGTAATTTAGTTATAAAACTCCTTATAAATATATTCACTAGTTGAAACAAAGACAATATCATCAATATTAAATTAAATAATTAATATTTCATTATAAATATTCTTAATAAAAAAGTATGATCTACATCACAATTATTCAAAAATAATTAATACAACCTTACATTCCATGCTCTAGGATCTTTCTTAAGCCCATGTTTTTATATTCTAAAAACATAATTATAATGTTTTTCATTCTCAAAACCTTGTGAATGATTGACATAAAATTCTTCAAAAATAAAACCATTTAAAAAATCAATTTTACAATCAATTTTATGAAATTGAAAACCATAAAAATATTAAAATAATAATTAAATTCTAGTAAACTCATTTCTAGAAATAGGTGAAAAATATTCATCCAAATATCTAAATTCTTCATAATTATAATCTTATGAAACTAATTTAACTTTATTCTTTATAATTCACATAGTCTCATTCTTTGTTTTCTAAAAATATATTTAGTTTTATTGATATGTTTATTTTTTTGGAGGTCGACTAAATTCCAAAAATTAATCTTAGAAAATTTATTATGTTCATATTTATCGAATAAATATAATTAACATATTTTAATGCTTTATTAATATCATTAGTTATAAATTCTATAAAGAAACATAATTTACACAAAAAATGAAAATAGATATTTTAGTATTTATTTTAGAATCAATATTTCCTATAACTTTAATATTTATAAGTTTTCCAGGATCTGGGATGTAGTTTTTAAGGAGTATGTACCCCCTCGTTGAATACATTATTTTGAGGTGTATCTTCTCGAAAATTAAATTTTTTGTATTCTTATTTAATTTTATCTAAATTAAAATTTTATTTCACATTATTTTAATCAATTCTAACATGAAAAATTTATTTGATATTCATATCTATTTTATTATAGACTCTAAAATAATTAAAAATATTATAATAACCAAGAAATTTCCTTTATCAAATTTAATATCAAATTTGTCTAAGTCATCCGTTGAATTTAATAAAACAACTTTACATCCATAAAAAATAACATAACAATCTCAATGATTCTTTTCTTTCCATAACTCATACGGAATTTTATATAATATAGGTCTAATAAGAATTATATTTGAAATATAAAAACAATTAAAAACAATCTCATCACAGAAATACTTAGTTAAACTATATTCACTTAACATAGTTTTACCCATTTGAATTAGAGTTTGATTCTTTCATTAAACAAATCTGTTTTGTTGTGGAGTTCGAGGTGTTGAAAAGTTATGTAAAGAAACATTATTTTTATAGATTATTTCAAATTATGAGTTCAAATAATTAACCCCCACTATCACTATGGATAGTAACAATTAAACAGCCATTCTCATTATTCACTAAATTATATAAAGAAGTAATATTATATGATGATTTAATTTTATTAGAGAGAAATAATACCCATGTGAATTTAGAATTAATTATGTTAAAGAATTTTTACCACCTTCCACTATGACTATAAATCTGAGTAGTACCAAACATGTCAACATTTACTATATATAGAGGTCCATTTGAGTTCAATATTTTAACAAGTCTGATTGATTATTTTTTATTATTTTAATTTCATGAAATCATCATAAATATGAGAAATCACTTTAATTTAGTTTGGTAATTTTAGTAATTTTTCATACATATAAATTTTATGAAATAATCTAAAATTAACATGAGAATTTCTCTTGTAACCACCCAAACATTTATAAATGAAATTTCCTTTTTAATGATTTAATTCTTCATTAATTATAGAAAACACATGAACTAATTTGGGTATTATGAACCATTTTATTGTATTTTAGATATAAAATTCCATTAATAATCCTGAACATTGATAATATATCCATTGAACAGTGATCATACAAATAATATATTAAGTTTTATGATAAATCCAATGGACATAGATACAAGAAGGTATTTCCTCAACAAGTAAGATCATACCCTATGAACTCCATTTATAATAGATTACAAGGGAAATAACATATATGGGATATTCCATGGACCAATACCAAGACCAATTTCAAAAACTAAATCATAAGTGAAACCATTTATGGGATAATTTCAAGTGCATCGAGATCACGACCCAAACCATGTTCGTCAAACCACCCCAAGAAAATCTCATTCTTGTACACCATACCCAAAGGGAATTTTCTTGTGTAATAAAGAGTTATGTATCGCAAACCTAATTAAATGAATATGTATATTTTCATTCCATAAAATTATTATTATATGTATTCCTTATTTTTTTACATTCTAAATAATTAATAAATGATTTAGATAAAATTATATTTTGTTATGATAAAAAAATTGTATTTTTGAGTAATATGAAATTTTAATTAAGTCATTCCTTTTTATGAATTCAAAAAAAAATTAACTTTTTTATATTTTAATAAAATATTATTATTAAATTTATATATTAAATATAAATGAAAATATAATTTTTTAAAGTAAAAATATATTTTTTATAAGGTTGAGAAAACTGTTCTTATCCAGAAAACTAGTATTTTTCAATAAACATGGATTTTGATTTTTAAGAAAATAATTTCACACATTTAGATAACTATTTAGATAAAATAAATATTATTTTTTTAATCCTTCTCTATAAATTATCCAATTGTTAATGTTTCATAATTTTCTGAAACAGTCAAATGTTTGAGTAAAAATTAAATACAATATAAATATACATTGTGTATGATGACATAATAATAACCCAAAAGTGATTTAATATTTACCATAAAAGGTATGAATAATAAAATATATGTTTATCATTCAATATAATGTTTCTTTTAGTTTATTTTATTAAATTTTTAAACCCTTTACAAATCCTCCAAAACCTATATTATATTTTAAGGTTTTAAAATAAATTCTTTGTAAAGATGACTCACTTCCACATTTCCAAGGGTGTTATTTTAAAGTGATAACTTCGTGGAATTATAAAATAATTAAAACCAATTTTATATGGTATAAAAATCATAAAAAACTATGGGAAGTTTATTATTTTTTATTACTTTATTAGAGAGTCCAACAACCTACGTTTTGGAAATAATAAAGAACTCGCATCTCTTTCCTTATATAAACCCACCCAATTTAAAATTTATATTCAATAAAATCCTTTTATAACAAAATTAATCTTTCCGTTACTCTCTATATACTTACCCCAGTTCCCTCAAGATCTCAATAATCTCCTCCAAAGATTTTGGAATCACCCTCTCAAGGTATGGGACCTCTCTTCCTTATCTTTCATTCAAGAACCATCTTTGTATTTGGCCTTTTTAATCTAAATTGGACAGTTTTTATCGCCTTTATAAATGTCTAATTTACTTTATTATAATGGGAGATAATTTATCCCCTCTCATGATAACCTTTACCTAATCTATTATTGTTCCAAAATTTAGTGAGGGGTCTCTCTCTCTCTCTCTTATTTTCCATTCAAGCACCTTCTTTGTATTTAGCCCTTTCAATCTAAATTGGTTGTATTTCAATTCCTCTATAAATATCCCATTACTATCCAATTGATTTTATTATAATTATATATCATTTATTATCTCTCATCGTAACCTTTACCCAGTCCATTACTATGATGAAATTTAGTAAGGTATCACTCTATCTTCTTTTCCTTTAAAGCATCTTCTTTATTTTATGCCATTTATTTCCAATTACTATTGTTGGGATATGTTTTTCAATATACCTAATACTATAATTAGTTTTTCCAAATTATTATATATCCATTTTTCTCTTATTAAACTATTTTATGATACTTTAATTAATGTCATTATACTCATGAAATCTCACTACAATTTTTCATGCCAAACGATTATGTTGCGAATTTCCACCCCCATTTTCACTCAATTGTATTAACCTAGATATAAAAATACATAATTTATTGGTTACTTAAATTATGTAATCCAAAATCCCTTATCATGGGTTTAAAATTGATTAAATTCATTATTATGTCATATTATCCATGTGGCACACTTATGATGTACACGGTATGAAAATGAACAGGTGCGTCTAGATAGAACTCCAATGTATTGGATAATATTTTTGTCTCATGATATGCCATGTATGGTGCACATAAATGTATCCTAAACACATTATGTTATGATTTCATGGTGGTTAACCTTGACTTGTGATTCTAATGACATGTTTAATATTGTTTTCACATTCCATGGTTGCCTTTATGATATCATCTTATACCATGACTCATTGTTCATGATTATGATTATCACCAATTATGTATCATTTTTATGCCTCTTAACTCACATGTATTTCCTTACTCTATGACATGTTTTTTTATTCTCTTACTTGGATTTATATCTCATCCTTTTATTATGAATTTCCTCAGGTTATCCTGTGTAGTTTTAGAAGAATAGTGAAAATTAAGATCATGTTAAGGAATCTTTCAATAATGTCCTTGTATCCCTATTTTATAATGTTATGTTATTTACCCAATCTCACAAATACACCATGACTCTTTATAATTTTTGATTTATTAAGTTAAACTTTATGAAATAAATCATGAATTAATGTGTATTAAAGATAATGGTTGTAATAGTTAGTATCAAATGAGAGTCTAGTCATTTTTGGTATTATGATTTTAAAAATCTTGTAAAAACCTTAAGAATAGGAATAAAAATATGAAAACATCACTATTTTTTTTTAATTATATATTAAGTGTTTTCCAAGAAAATACATCCCTATATAGATATTTCCAATGGATGTGGTTCTGGAACAGATGTACCTAGGGGTAAGCACCCTGAAAACACTGTGTTGAGCTAGACTTGATTAGGAACTGATGCATGACAATAGACCCTATTGAAAACCTAGTTCCAAACTTCTGATGGATATGATTTGGTAAATTAAAAAATCATTTGTAACCATTATTAAGGGAACTAAAATTCCCATAAGAGTGAACATTAAGAAATCAAACATGGATAACATAGATTAAAGTTAAAAAATTCAAAATTTATGGAATATATGTCATTTATGAGTTATTACTTTTATCTGAATGGTTTACCATTAATTTTTTCAATAGTTTAAAATTAATCATCCCAATTTTTTTTATTCTATTAAATATATAAAAATAAGAGAAACTGGACCAACAACCAATGTGAGGGGAAATGATACGATTGAACAAACAAGATACCCAACCTGATGGGAGAAGGAATCACAAACTTTGTGATGTTACTTTCTCAATTGACTATGGTTATAAATAGAAAACTAAATCACGAGGAATAGAAAAATCCTCCAAATAAAGAACATGTTTAAATTGATAACTTTATGCAACAAATTCCCATGACTTTTAGTGGATTATATGACCAATTATTCATGGAACAATGGATCAACTCAATTGAGAAACTATTCTACATCCTTCAATGCTTTGGGAACAATAAGGTTGAATGAAATGTTTATCATATCGAGGCAGAAGATGATCATTGGTATATTTTGATCGAAAATAAAAATCTTGAGGAAGATATCAAGGAAATGGATTTCAATGAATTCCAAAAAAAATAATTCAATAAATATTTTCCTCACACTCTCTGATTTAAAATGGGGAGGTATTTCTTTTCCATCAAGAAATAAAGATAACTAATCCACCAGGGAATATGATGAAAACATCTAGATACATACAAGATATTAATTCATCTTTTTTATTACCCCTAAATTCTATTTTGATCACTTCTTTGTTTGGTTGAATCTAAGTCTATGAAAATTCATGGTGATTTGGGACATTGACAGCTATGAATAAATTGTCTGATTTCCCATAAAAGTCAAAATGGAGGTCAGTGAATCTCAAGGATTCCAAGGGGATAAGAATTTAAAAGATGGATTTAATTTAGGTGGTATTATGGAGAAATCTAATGGTTGAAATAAATTACAACATCACAGTTTTTAAAATTGTGGTAAGAAGCATCTTAGAATTTTTATAAGGGGGCGGAGAAATGATTTTGGTGCAGAAAAGAAGGGCACCTAGATAGAAAATTAAAATGGGAGAAATTCACCAATGTAATTAAAGATAGGAATGATCTAGTCAACCCTCAACATATTTTCCAATGTTTCAACTATAAGGGGAAAGTAAACTATGTAAACCAATACCCTAATCTAGAGGGTTTCGAAGATAATGAATGCCAACAACCTCCAAGGCAGTGAGGGAGAGCATATTCCATCACAACCACTAAGGTGGATATTGAAATCAAAGTGGTAATAGGTACTCCAGTAATTAATTCATGAATTGTGGGTATAATTTTTTTTATTTTGGTACTACACATTCTTTTGTATCACATATGTTTAGTAGAACTATTCCAACACCACTGCAAGCACAAAGGTAGAGATTTCAATGAAAATTCTAAATAGGAAAATTATTCCATCCCAATTATATAACTCCTCCCTTGTAAAAATGTTTGTGTGGAACTTTCTAGAGAATATTTTGATACTCCCTTTAGTGGAATTTTATTCAATTATGGGTATGGATAAGCTTTCCTTAAATAGATCCAATAAAATTTCAAAGAGAATCAAATCACCCTATGTATCATTAATCATCCTCTGATTTTATATATGTGTGTGGAGGAGGATGAATACTATTTGGTACTCGAATCACTAGCATGGATATTAATACCCTACAAAAAATATTATTTAACTCAAATGATTGAGACTAAGGAAAAGATAATCCTTGAAGATATCACCACTATGAGGGAATACAGTGATGAGTTTCTTGGAGAATTGTATGGTCTTTATTCTAGTAGAGAGGTTTAATTATAAATAGAGATTATACCTAGGTAATTTTAAATATCTAAGACTTTATATATAATGTTTGTTTTGAAACTCAATGAACTAAAGAAAAAACTACTAGAGAATTGGGATAAATGGTTTATACACCCAAGTGCTTCACTGTGGGGCACACCAATCCTCTTCATGAAGATATTGGATGGGTGAATGCACCTTTGACTCAATTATTGTGATATCAACAAGATCATGATAAATAAAAAGTATCCTTTTTCAAGAATTTATTACATGTCCAATAATCTAGGTGGAGCTTAATACTTTTTTAAGATGGATCTTTGTTCAGGATATTATCAAGTAAAGGTGAAGAAAATGGATATCCATAAGACTGATGTTTCTGAATCTTTTGTTGGGGCGTGCACATCTGTCTATCGAGGACTCATAGTTGTTGCCCTGCATTCCTGCTTTCCAAAGGCGGGTAGCTTCCATTCCTTATTCGGGTACCTTTGCTCCTTGATTGAAATGGGATGATGGGATGGCAGTTCCTCCTTCCATGGATTCCTCCTCGAAACTCATTACCTATTCCAGGTCTCCCTTATAGATTTCAGTCATGGTTCGTGAATCTCATTCTCGGTGCCATATATTTATGGATGATGGTTAATTACAGTGCTTCCATTAGGACATTCCATGGAGTCTTAACATGGTATCAACCTTTGGTCAGAGTAGATGACATCATCAAGCATATTAGGGAATATCTAGATGTGTGGACATTGGGGAACATGTATTATTCCTCAGAAGAGGGCATCTCAAAGGGTGAAGAACCCGAGGAATCCCACGTCAGTTGCGAGGTATCATATTCTAGAGGCATGTCTCTGAGGTTTTCATCAGCTTCCCATGTTTAACACGGGTTATGCCATGAGTTTAAGGTATATCGGAGACGATTATTCCAAAGGCATGTATTCTAAGGTTTTATTCAATCATCTCATGTTTAACACGAGGTAGGCCATGAGTTTAACGTCTTGAAAAGACCGAATGAGGGTGATCAGTATGCCCCATAGAGATGGATCAGATTGGTATATCCTCAGGAGGGAACTCTAGGAGTGTTTACTAGGTTGATGGATCAGAACACTCAATAAGAGCAGACCCAGGATAGTGTGTCCCATAAAGGGAAGATGTCACACCGTGAAGGCTGATCTGGACACCACTAAGGGAGGATCAGGGAGTGTGCACCCCAGAATGGGGAAACACCAAGGTTTACCTTTTGGTTGGGATTGAACCTCAAGGGGGATTCCTACATACCATGTGTATACTAAAGGGATCAAAACCCATGTAGTTCTAAGGGGTGATGAATTGGGGTGTACACAATGGACAACGACCCAGAAACATGATGGGGCTTACACTTGGAAAGTGTCCTGGGTACTGCAAGGAGCAGTGATGAGGTGGGTGATATGATCCCACCGGGATGTGGTAGCCTGGGTAAGAATCAGTATGGATGATGGAGAGTTGAATGAAGTTGGTGGATAATGAGATGTAACTGATCTGAGGGTGACATTGATGTTGGTATTGAGCCTTGAAGTGACTTCCTACAAATCCCCGTGGTTGGGAATCAAAGTCTGTGTAGTTCGGTGGGATGATGGGAGACTTGAGGAGGTGGCCCGTGAGAATGGACGCATGGATGGGATCTGGAGGGAATAGAACCTCTGGGTTGGGGAATGATCTTCCCAGAACACATGGGATCAAGAGATATATCAGGATGAGTCATTAGTGATGGGATTGAACCTCAAGGGGGCTTTCTACGTATCCTCGTGTCAGAAAATCAAAGTCCACATAGTTCAGATGAAGATAGATTACCATTGATTGGGGACTTAAATGACTTACTATTGATTAGGGGACTTTTATGGGTTATCGCTGAATGGGCTTGACAACAACTTAATACTGAATGGGGTTGACAATGGATTACCGCTGAATGGGGATAAAAATGGCTTACCACTGATTGCGGCTTGAACCATAGGGCGGCTTCCTACATACCTTTCCTTGGCAAGGATCAAAGTCCACATAGTTCAGATGGTGTTGGTGAACTGACGTGAAGGGATTCAGGACCATTGGATGGTGGGATTGAACCTCAAGGAGGCTTCCTATGTACCTTGCCTTGGAAAGGATCAAAGACCTCATAGTTTATGAGGGATTGGTGAACCAATGTGAAGGGGGTCGGAACCAATAGTTGTGGGGAATGATCCTCAGGGATGCTTCCTACATACCTGCTTTTGGAAAAGATTAAATTCCACATAGTTTGGAATGGTGGGGACCAACGTGAAGGGGGTTAGAACCAATGGTTGTTGGGATTGAACCTCAGGAAGGCTTCCTACGTACCTTTCCTTGGCAAAGATCTAATTCCGCATAGTTCAGAATGGTGGGAAATGACGTGAAGGGGGTTGGAACCAATGGTTGTTGGGCTCGAACCATAGTTAGGCTTCCTATGTACCTTGCATTGGAATAGATCAATGTTCATGAAGTTCAGGATGGTGGGAACTGACGGGAAGGGGGTTAGAACCAATGGTTGTTGGGTTTGAACCTTAGGGAGGCTTCTTACGTACCTTTCCTTGGCCAAGATAAAATTCCACATAGTTCAGGATGAAGTTGGTGAGCCAACGTGAAGGTTTTCATAAGAAATGGTTGTTGGTCTTGAACCTCAAGAAGGCTTCCTACATACCTTGCCTTGGAAAGTATCAAAGTCCACGTAGTTCAGGACAGTGGGAACTGACGTGAAGGGCGGTCAGAACCAATGTTTGGTAGGGTTGAACCTCAGGGAGGCATCCTACATACCTTTACTTAGCAAGAATCAAAGTCCACATAGTTCAAGATAGTGTTTGGGGCTTACTCTCTAGGCTTCCCAGGGGAGGATGTCATGGTCGTTGTTTACTCTAATCTCACATGAGTCATGTTCGGTGTGAAAAACAAGAGGAAAAAATAAACCTGACGATCATGGCGTGAAGGTGCGTTCATAAAGGGTAGTGAATTGGGCTTATGCAAGGAACATACCTGAGTGACTCTATGTAGTGGATAAGGTGAATGGGGCTTACGCAAAGAAGCTTACTGGGTACTGCTAAGGAGTGGCAACAGTGGATGGGGATTACGCAAGGAATCTACCCGGGTGCCGCTATGGAGTGACAATTGTGAATGGGGCTTACGCAAGGAAGCTTCCCAGGTGCCGCTATGGAGTGGAAATGGTGAATGGGGCTTATGAAAAGAAATTTCCCAGGTGCTGCTATGGAGCAACAATGGTGAATGGGGCTTATGCAAGGAAGCTGCCAAAGTGCCGCTATAGAGTGGAAATGGTGAAAGGGGCTTGCGTAAGGGAGCTGACCAGGTGCCGCTATGGAGTAGCAATGGTGAATGGTGATTATGCAAGGAAGTTTCCCGAGTGCTTCTATGGAGTGACAATGGTGAATGGGGATTACACAAGGAATATTCCTAGGTGTTGCTATGGAGTGGCAATGGTAAATGGGGCTTACCCAAGGAAGCTACCTGGGTAATGCTAAGGAGTGACAACAGTGGATGGGGCTTATGCAAGGCAGATACCTAGGTGCCGCTATGGAGAGATAATGGTGAATGGGGCTTACACAAGGAAGCTGCCCGGGTGAGGCTATGGAGTGGTAATGGTGAATGAGGCTTACACAATGAAGCTTCCTCAGTGCTGCAATGGAGCAGAAATGGTGAATGGGGTTATGCAAGGAAGCTACCCGGGTGATGGTATTGAGCGGAAATAATGGATGGGGCTTGCACAAGGAATCTACCTGGGTGCCTCTATGAAGCGACAATGGTGAAAAGGACTTACAGAAGAATGTTTCTTGGGTGCCACTATGGATCAACAATTATTAATGAGGCTTACGCAAGGAAGCTGCCCGTGTGCCGCTATGGAGCGACAATGGTGAATGGGAATTACACAAGGAAGCTTCTTGGGTGCCTCTATGGAGTGTCAATGGTGAATGGGGCTTACGCAAGGAAGCTTCGTGGGTTCCCTTATGGAGCGGCAATGGTGAATGGGGCTTATGCAAAGAAGATTCTCGGGTGCCACTAAGGAGTGAAAATGGTGAATGAGGCTTATGCAAGGAAGCTTTCTAGGTACCGCTATGCAGTGACAATGGTGAATGGGTCTTAAGAAAGAAAGTTGCATGGGTGCCACTATGGAGAGGCAATGTTCAATGGGGATTATGGAAGGAAACTTCCCGGGTGCCACCATGGAGCGGCAATGGTGAATGGGGCTTATGAAAGGAAGCTGCATGGGGGATCTATGGAGAAACAATGGTGAATGTGGATTACGCAAGGAAGCTGCCTAGGTGCCACTATGGAGAGGAAATGGTGAATGGGGATTACAAAAGGAAGCTTCCCATAATGTCTTCCTCATGTATGGACATGAGGGAATTCCAACCAACTAGTGGGTTAGGGTATATAATTAGAGCCAACACCTACGCACAAGTTCACTATTGGGATAACACTAAGGGGCGTTGAATCATTCCAAACAAAGGGAGATGAAAAGTGTGAATAACATGCCCAACATTCAGAATGCAATGAGGGTGGCATAGCGATGGAGGATAACTGTTGATCGTGTTTGAAACACAACATCCATATCGCGTTATCTTGAAATGGGGACAAACAAATGAGAGTCGACTATTGACAATGTTCGAAACACAGGACCTGACTCGAAGTGTTGTCCAAAGTCTTACGGGGTGTTGGCCTAGGATGGTAGGTGAGCCGATGCGGCATGGGATATGGACATTAGGGTGTCCCTTCAGACATGAAATAGGATGAAGATTCGAATTTAGGACACACGAGGCATGAGGTGGAGTGGTGGAATGCTTGAATGGATTCTAAAACTCTTGATGTTATCCCACTGTAATCAAGTCATGAGGTATCTTATTCTTGTATCATAAGGCGTCTCTTGATTGGAGCAAGATGCATCCTTTGTTTGGAACATAGGGAATGTTGTATTTTAAAGTCCTGTAGTGAGGACTATTGGCATCTTATGCATGGATCATAAGGCGTCTCTTATTTGGAGTAAGAGGCATCATATGTTTGGAACATAAGGTGTGCTACAGTTTATAGTCATGCAGAGAGGACTACTGGAATCTTATGTTTAGCGCATAAGGAATCTCTAGTTTGGGGAAAGTGGAATCTCATATTTGTGATATAATGTGTACTATAGTTTATTATCATGCAGAGAGGACTATTAGGCATCCTATGATTGGAGCATAAGGCATCTCTTGTCTAGAGCAAGAGGCATCCTAGGTTTGGAACATAGGTAGTGTTATAGTTTACAATCATATGGAGAGGACTATTGGGCATAAGGAACCTAAAATGGTTTGTGTTGGGACTTATGCAAGAGCGGCCCTTTCTGGTGGATCCTGACGTAGGAGTCAGCTTATAGGGTTCAGATGAGTTTGTTGAGAATGTTTTGACTCAAGGTACTCAGGGCATTGATGATGAGAATCTCAACTCATGACATGAGAAACGACCCAAGAAAAATATGTCAACCCAAGGTGTTTCATCATGTGCGAAGGATTATCTCAAATAACAGTATTCCATAGGTGGAAGGTGGGTGCGTATAAGGGTGAAATGAAAAGTGTCAATGTCTCGGCCCGAAAAGTTCATGGTGTGACTCTCCATTTCTCATGGGGGTCAGTGATAGAAGGGAAGGGACCGGCCTGGAGGTTCGGGACCACAGTCCAGCACTGAACCCAAGCATGGGTGCAGGGGCGCGACCCTCTCGGTATGGACCAGTGGGCATGAAAGTAGGAGTTTTGAAAATGATGGGTCTTCACGAAGTAAATGTTCTCGCGGAGCATGGGGTCTCGCAAAGCAGCTTTGCAAAGGAAAGCTTCTCGTAGAGCATGGACTCGTAGAGCAAAGGGGCTCATGGAGAGAAGCAGCTCATGAAGCAAAGGGTATCGTGGAGAAAAGAATCTTGTGGGGAAAATTATCTCATGTAGAAAAGCATCTCACGGAGCTAAGTGTCTTACAGAGCTAAGCGGCTTGTAGAAAAAAGCTTATCGTGGAGGAAAGCCTCTCGCGGAGCCCTTTGTGAAGGGAATCACTTTGCAGTGCCCTGGAGATCCGTTAAATGGGAGATAGGCCGCCTAAGGGGTTGTGTGACCATCCTTATGAAGGGGGTGAACCAGGTATTTATATGCGAGGGAGGTCAGTGGAGAGCCTCGAAACACAAATGCGCGCTGCAAAGCACAAATGAGCGCTGTGAAGCAAATCACGCTCCGCAACTAGAGGGAGTTACCTCAAGTTTCTCATAATCATGGAGCCGAACATCATCGAGCTTCGCAGTGATCATGGAGGCTCTTGTCAAGTTCCATTAAGTTCATCATAACTTCAGAGCCAACTGTATTCGAGCTTCGCTACGCCCGTGGAAGCTCTGGTAAAGTTCCCTCAAGTTCATCGTAACCGCGGAGTCAACCATCATCGAGCTTCGCGGTGCCCGCGGAGGCTCTTGTCAAGTTACTTCACGTTCTTTGTAATTGTGGAGTTGACCATCATTGAGCTTCAGGGTTCTCTCAGAGGCTTCGGTCAAGTTTCTCGGCTCCACGACTGCATAGGGAGCTTCGCAAATGGGCTCCGCAAACCAGTTTTCCATCCCAACTTCAAATGTCCATAACTCCTAATTCGTAACTCTATTTGGGCCCTGCGACCTATGAAATTGAAGCTTGTGAAATGTGAGACAATCTTGGATAATTTATCTATGCATTTGGAATATTTTGTGGGCGTGTTTTCTGGTTCCAAAAAAATTTCTTGAACAAGGTATGGGAACTATTAGTTCACAGTGATTCCATTTGGACTCACTAATGCTCTATTAATCTTTATAGACCTAATGAATAGAGTATTCAGAGTTTACCTCATAAAAATTTGTGGTATTATTTATAGATGATATTATAATATACTCCAAAATCAAGGAGGAGCATGAGGATCATTTTAATACTATGCTACAAACTTTATGAAAGGATAAGCTTTATGAAAAGTATATAAAATGTGATTTTTCGATGAATGAATTATCATTCATTGGGAATGTTATCTAAAAAATGGGATATATGTAGACCCTTCTAATATAGAGGCAATTAATGGATGGATGAGACTGACCTATTTGATGGATATCCACTAGTTTCCTTGGACAATCTAGATATTATCAATGATATGTGAAAAATGTATCATGATTTTTAAGCCCAAAAAACAAGATGAATTGGAATGGAGCCATTTTTTTGGAATAGTGGATGTGAAGATATATTCAAGGAGTTGAAATAGAGGTTTATAACAACACCTATACATACACTACCCACAAGTGGGGAACTCTTTTTGGTGTACAACGATTCTTAAAAGAAGGTCTTAGGATGTGTACTAATGCAGAATGAAAGAGTTATAGACTATGCCTCAATGTAGTTGATTTTTCATTATAGGAACTATCCATTGTGTGATCTACAGTAGGAATCATTGATCTTATCATGTAAAATATATAGTATTATCTCTATAATGATATGTATGTAATATATATAGATTATAAGATCCTCAAGTATATATTTACATAAAAATATATGAATATGCACCAGTGAAGATAGTTATAGGTGATTAAGGACTATAAATACACAATCTACTATCATACTAAGAACAAAAATAAAGTGGGAGATTTTCTAAGTTGAAAGCATCCTTAGACCTTTCACTAATGAGAATTTTGAAGGATCTTATCTTCTTATACTTTAAGAGGATAGACATGGGAATCATAAAGGAGGTAACATCATCAATCCTTTCACAAATGATTACTCAACCATCATTTCTCGATAAGATAAAGGATGGTCAAAGAGATGATGTAGAAATTCAGAAGAAGGTGGAAGAAATAAGAAATGGAAAATCATCAGATTTTAAAATTACTGAACAAGGATTTGTAAGATTTGGTTCACGGCTATGTGTTCCATAAATTCCCGAATTAAATAAGGATTTTCTGGATGATCCACATAACTCAACATTCTCTATCCATCCATGGAGCACAATGATGTATCTAGGTCTCTAAGAGGAATACTGTTGGGAGACTATGAATAAGTAGATCATAGAATATACATAAATGTTTCTTGTATGTCCATAGGTGAAGGATGAAAGGAAAAATCCCAAGGGGATAATGCAACCATTACCCATACCTACATGGAAATGGAAATATAGAACCATGGATTTTCTCACTGGTATTCTGAAGAAATCAAGAAGAAATAATGTTATATGTATTTTGGGGGATAATCTTACAAATACTTATCACTTAACTAAAATTATACAAGACTTATCACTCACTCAACATTCAAGGATATACATTATAGAAGTGGTAAGGCTGCATGGAACACCTCTATCGATTATATCTGGTCGATATTCAAGATTTACCCCCAAGATCTGGAAGACTCTCTATCATTTTATAAATACTGATTTAAACATTAATAAATCTTAACACCCATCAAAATGAGGGCCAATCTGAGAAGACTATTTAGACACTAAAAGATATATTGAGAGAATTCTTGATGGACTTCAAAGGAGGATGTGATCAACATCTTCCTTTGGTCAAGTTCTCATAAAATATTATTCTCTAATCAATAATTAAAATGGCTCACTATAAATACTTGTATGGGAATAGATGTATAACACCTCTATGTTGGGATGAAGTTTTTCAATGCAAAGTACTAGGTCCTGAAATGGTTGGGGAAATGGGGGAAAAGGTCAATACCATTTGGCATAACATCAAGGCTGTTTAGAGTAAAAAAAATTATATGTTGAGAATCATAGATGAGACCTAAAGTTTGAGGTTGGAGATAAGATAATCCTATTTATGTCTCTAGGTAATAAATAAATTATATTTGAGAATAAGGGTAATATATGTCTTAGGTACATTGATCTTTTACAATCGCATTGGAGTTGTGGCTTATCAAAAATCACTCCCACCAACCCTATCTCAAGTATATGATGTATTCCCAATATACCTATTAAGGAAGTACATACCAAATCCCTCACATGTTCTAAATTCAGATGTGGTACCATTGCAATATGATCTTTCATATGAGAAGCAGTCGGTGAAGATCTTGGATTATAGAGAAAAAATTCTACAAAATAAGACAATGCAGCTGGTCAAATTGTTATGGGGGAACCACAAGTTTGAGGAAGCAATATAAAAACCACAAAAGTTATAAAATAGAAATACCATCATCTATTTTAGTGTATGAAATGAAAATTTCAAGGGTGAAATTTTTGAAGTGGGAATAATGTAATGACCCAAACTTTTATAAATTAAATTCTATTTTTAATGATTTTTGACTTTATTAATTATAGAGAACACATGAATTGATATTGATATTCTGAAATTTTTTATATTATTTTAGATTTAAAATTTTATTAATAATCATAAACATTGATAATATATACATTTAAAAGAGATAATATGATTGTTATATTAGGAATTATGATAAATTCAATCGATATAGATAAAAGAAGTGATGGTCTCGAGAAATAGCACCATACCCTATAAAGCACATTTATTGAAGCTTCCAAGGAAGTTAGAATATCTATGATTTGACCTTGAAAAATATCAAGTAGATATTCAACAAAAAAACCTGAGTGAAACCATTTATAGGATAATATCAGGCTTATGAAGATCATAGCCCAAACCATGTTTGTTGAACCACGCTAAGAAAATCTAATTTTTACACACTTTACTATTATGGTATTTGATACTGCAATAATGATCTATATATATCAAACCTAAAAATATTAATATTTTTATTTTTATTTCAATAAAATAATTATTATATTTATTATTTACTTTTTTCCTTTATAAATAATTATGAAGTTACTTTGATAAAAAATAGATTTTGATACGATAAAACATAAATTATATTTTTGGGTAATATGAAATTTCAATTAAGACATTAATTTTAATCAATTCATGAAATTTTTAAAGAAATTATTTTTTTATTAAATTTTTTTATTAAATATTATTTATTAAATACAAATGATAATATAATTTTTTGTAGAGAAAATGTAATTTTTATAAGGGTCGCAAAACTATTAGTGTCAAAAAAAAGTATTTTTTAATAAATTGGGATTTTAAATTAAAACTATAGTTTATAATATTTAGATAATTTATTTGGTAAAATAAATATTATTTTTTGAATCATTAGGTAAAAATTATCCAAATTTTAATTTTTCATAATTTTCTGAGACAGTCGAATTTTTAAGTGAAAATTATTTACAATTTAAATATATTATGTCTATTATGACATCATAATGACCCAAAAGTGATGTAATGTGTGAAATTAAATTCATAAAAGATCAAATATATGTTTTACCTTTGAAATAATTTTTCTTTTTATGTTATTTTATTTTTTTATAAACCCTTTAGGAATCCTCCTAAACCTATATTATATTTTCGGGTTTTAAAATCAATTCTTTATAAACATGGATCACTTACACATCACCAGGGGTGTTATTTTAATGTTTGTAGTTCATAGAATTATAAAATGATTAAAACTACTCCTCTTTTTCAAAACCTAGGGTAAGTATTGTGGTTTTTATTAATTTATTGAATAGAGTCCAAAACCTATGTTTGGGAAATAATAAAGAACCCTCATCTCTTTTCATATATAAACCCACCCAATATCCCATTTATCTTCTCTAAAAAAACCATAGAGTACATTTTTACTCTTCATTTACATATTAATATCCATCTTAAGGTTCCCACAATCTCTCAATAATATCCTCTAAATTTTTTAGAATCACCCTATCAAGAAAAGGGGCATCTCTCTCTTCTTTTCCATTTAAGCAGCTTCATTTCATTTAACCTATTGAATATAAATTGGTTAGGTATTCATGAATTTATAAATGTAACATTACAATATAATTTATTTTATTATAATGATAAATAATTTATCCCCTCTTTATATTACCTTTACCAAAGTCGTTACTGTATTGAAATTTAGTAAGGGACCACTCTCTCTTCTTTTCCATTCAAGTACCTTCTGTATTTTATGAATTTTATTTTCAATTTTCTAATATTGGGATAATTTTTTAGACATCCTAAATACTGTAATTTTTATGTTCAAATGATTATATTCCCGTTTATCTCTAATTAAATCATTTTATAAAACTTTATGTAATTTCATTATGCTATAGAAATTTCAATGCAATTTTTCATGCCAAACTATTGTGTTGTTCATATCCCCCTTATTTACAATAAATGGTATTAGCCTTTATATATATATATAAATAATTGATTGGGGATTTCCATGTATGTTTCCCGCACTCCTTTATCATGTGGTTAAACTTTATGAAAGGTGATATAATATTATATAACCCATGTTTCACACTTATTCATGTACAGAATATGATTATGAATCGGTGTGCTCTGATAGTGCTCCAATGAATTGGGAAATGTTTTAATCTCATGAGATTCCATGTATGGTGGATGGGAGGTTATTATGATCACTTTATGTTATGATTTATTGGTTGTTAACCTTGAATTATTCTTATGATCTCTTGTTTAATTTTTTTCCCACATTTCCATGTTGCCTTTATCTGATCACATGATATCATGCCTCATTGTTCATGATTCTGATTTTCACCTCTTATGTCACATTTTTATCCATTTGGCTCACATGTATTACTTTACCCAATTCCAAAAAAAATTATTCCCTTACTATTATTTATATATCACCCCTTTCTTAGGTATACCCTAGGTTATCTCATGTAGTTTTAGAAGAATGGTGAAAATTTAAGATCCTGTTAAGGATGATTTCAATAAAATTAGTGTGTCCTTGTTTTATAATGTTATGTTATGTACCTATTATCCAAAATACATTAGGGTTCTTGATATTATGGTTTGTATTAAGTGAAACTCTATGAAATAAATCATGAATTAATGTGTATTAAAGACAAGGTTTGTCATATCTCTAATTAAAAGGTATATTATCAATCTTCACATCATTCAAAACATTACATGTTTAATAGTTAGCTCAATAAGGTCAATAGAATATATATTTTATTTTTTATTAGATAATAATAAATAATCATCCTTAAAAATAAATATTTTTAACTTTTAAATTTAACAACCATCCATTATCACTTAATTGAGATTTGTTAATTAACTGATGTTGTATGCCATCAATATATAAAAATTTAGAAATAATTGAAGAGTTTGAAATAAAAACTTCACCAAAACCTTTTACTTTGACTTTTGGAATTTTCTCTAAATTTCATAGTTCCTCCATCACATCTATTTTATGAAACAAATTTTCATGGGCCTCAAATCATTTTCCTAGAAACCCCACTATCCATTCACTATATACCACTCTTGAGACTTACAAGACATTTTTCATTATTTCTATATTCCATAAAATATATGATAGTTAATTCCTTTTCATTTTCATATTTTTCACTAGAATTATATTCTTTAGTGTAACTTTAGCTTGTATTTAAGAGTTTTTATATTTTAAAATATTATCCTTATTTTCAATCTTAAATATCGGGTGATCCTTCAACACATACCCTTTCATTATGTATTTAAAATATGAGACTTGTGCCATATAACAATTAAATTTAGCATTAGATTTATTTTCTCTATTCAGAATATCCTTCTAAAAGTTCTTCTTATATCAATTTTTGAAACCATTACTCTTTATTATTTTGGAAACACGTTTCACAATCTAATAATTTTTTTTCACTTCCTTAGAGTTTATAGTTGAAAGATTCTTAAGAAATAACATTAACATATTGGAAAGTTACAATTTTCCTTTTTATAGGGGTTTCCTTAATTAGGTTCTTTGGTTCCAAATCACATTTAAGTAATTATCGCATCATCTCATTAATAGCTTATTCCGTGAAGTTGTTTCTCTCATAAATTCTGACCTTATTTTTATATCACTTATTTGGTAAATTTATTAAAACTCTTTCAAAAAGTAAAATGTTATTAGGTTATTCATTAAGATAATTAATTCCATTTATAATGATAGTAAACATATGGAACATATGGTTGATATTTTCATTATCCCCCATATTGAAATATTAATAATCATCTAGAAACATTAGAAGTTTTTCCCTTATCAACTTATCAAATCCAAGGCTGGTAACATGATAATTTCTCCAAGTTTCATGAGCTGTTTTACAAGAAAAAACATGACTAAAACACTTCTATTTATACCAAAATAAATAATATTTATATAATTATAATTTAAAACATGTTTAGATGCATCACTTACTATAAGGGTGTAATGCCCCGACCCTAGTTACCCAGAGTCGGTGCATTATTACATATCATTGGCATGATCACAAAAGATCAAGTCTCGAAAGACTGATTAGTTTAGTAGCCTTGGAAACACTAGATACATTCATAAATGTTACATTTCATCATAAAGAGAAAACTACAACAACATCTTGTATCCACACTCATATCTCATTATACTATCCCTGCAGTTCATTCGTAAAATACTTCTTCACATCCTGGGGAAAATAAAACATAGAATGGGGTGAGCTCAAATGCCCAGTAAGGATAACAATATAGAGGAAACTTTCATAAATAAGCATAAACATTTAAGGAAATGTATAACTAAAACAAAATCATTTTAAACTTGAAATTGAGCATAATATATCTTAAGTAAAACGAAATAATTCCATTTACTTATTCACATGGATATTCTACTAGTGGAATAATCACATGAAATATTAATAACCACTTTCATAATGATGGAATTCATAATTCCAGACTACCAAAACCATGTAGCCAAGTCCTCATGCCAAGACTACAAATAAGATTTTATCGAGGCCTCATGCCAAGACACTAGTTTGTCTCATGAGACCTACCGATGCATCGAGGAGCTATAGCGGGCTCCACCGATCACATACTAAGTCCAATACATTCCTCATATGAACAGGTATAAACATAACATAAACATTCGTATTAAAACTAGAATACGAAATGTAAATACTTTATCCATAAAACATGAATGGTATAGAAATAAAAAATCCATAGTCAAACATATCACAAAACCTTAAATACAATATGTAAGTTTTTTATCATAATAAATCAACTTCAAATAAGCTTAAAATCCATCAAAGGATGTTGACATAGATGAAATCAAAACTATTTGAGAGAAATATTTATTTTTTTGAAATCATTTAAAAGTCACATAATTATAAAATAAAACATTTACTTTGAAAATATTCTTATAAGCTTTTAAGGGAAGCTTTGAAGATTTTAAAATGGTAGAAAATAGTCGTACCCGCCATATAAGTTAAAAAAATACATTCTTACCTTAATTTTATTGAAAAGGTTAAAAAGGACCTTGTTTGGAAAATGACGTCAAGATTCCTTTATAAACTTTTTATAAAAAGTCAAACAAGGGTATAAATGACTTTAACCCATACTCTGTAAAATAATAAGAATGTTTTGAAATACATTTTTAAGAAACATGTATGTGGATGATAAATAGGTCCCAGCAGATAATTACGTATAAACAACCTCGGATAATGAAGTGATTGTGAAATAAACCCTTACCTTGTAATTTTACTTAGTCGATGGTATGTTAAACTCATGTATAATTGTTAAAAAATTGTTATTAAATTATACAAGAACCATATAAATAATTATTATATCATATATTATCTTTTAACATTTCATTTTTAATAATATCTTAGTATTATCGTCGTTTCGGGTGTTAACTTACTCGTTTTCTTTAATATGTTTTGTTACATAAGCATTGTCTGTTGTGAATAGGTTGTATATTCTTCATATAAAGAATGATATCAAGTCCTTAAACATTATTTTCAATCATCAAATGAGAATTATTCTTGAATGGATATGATCGGGAATGAATCTCGTCGCGTTCGTGGAGACGGTAGTCCGTACGTACGCAAGAATGCTACTTCCATTTCATTTTTCATTTTAAAAGGAATAAAAACCAAATGATAAATAGGTATATTATTATTCCAGTATAACATAATATCTTATATGTGTTACTTAATTTCATTAACACCATCCTTTATATGTTCCATGTATGGTATGAACGAGTCAAATCACTTTGAGGGGGCGGTAGTCCGCACTTCCTCAAATGAAATTATCGTATATATATACAACATCAAAAGAATAATGGTATGCTATAAAATTTAATTACAGAAATAAATATCATAAATATCATATTTAATTATAGTTCCATCATAATGGCCACCATGAGAGGCTGTAGAAGATAATTGAACAATCATCGTTTCGTGAGGCGTTTCGTTTCCATCCAAAGAAACATTATGTTCTTCACCCATTAGATGGAGGTTTGTGTAAGTGTAGTTAGAATAATTCTCATAAAAATATCCTAGTATATTTTGGAAACAGGGTTTGTTACAAAATAAAGTAATAAGAATATTTTAGGGGTAGGAGAAGTAAAATAAAAGAAAAGAAGCTAAGAGAAATCGTTACCTTTAATTTGGGTAACTCCCTTTGGTTTGAACCCAAAAGGACCCTTAAAGTGCCTTCTACCTAAGGTAAGGCTTATAGAAGGAGGAGATGGATGTATGGAGATTAATTGGGTTGAGTTTGGACGAGTCAAAAGGTTTCAGATGTGTGAGTAATTTGTTATAAGTAGTGTCCTTTTATTAGGGGGGGGATGGGCTCTTTAGAAAAAACTTAAAGTATTATTTTATAAGAAATTAATATTCGGTTTCTAATGGCTCCAAACTAGATTATTTAAAGTATAAGGTGGTTATGGGTTTCAAAACACTCAACCAATAGGTTTTGGACAAGTTTGGGTCACTATTTTACCTTTATCTTTTAGATTTAACTCTTAGTTAAATAGTTTGACATTTACGAGGTCTCTTTGTATTTTTATATTATATGGTTAATAAACATTCTATAAACTACCAATATAATCCAAAGTTATTAATTAATGACATAACTATCATCATATAAGTCCTTTATATGAACCTTAGATTTTTATGAATATTATATCAATTAATAATATAATATGTTTTCTTAAAAACTTCTTTATGTCAATTTTGACACTATTTAATACATGATTTTTTTAAAGTCTTAATAACTTTATTAATTCTAACCAAATTCATTTAATCAATCCTAACATGTCATATTAACCAATAAAATTAGTGGAATTGATTAAAAGTATCAAATTATATTTATTTGGTTATTTATAATATCAATTATTTTAATATTTCACTAATAAGGTAATTACTGCATCATCATTGTGTCATAAAAAAATTAACTTATTTAATGTCTAAAAATTATAAATAAAATACAATTATGTAGGAAATTTTTTTATCTTTCTAATTATTATTTATAATTGAATTTATCTTATGTATAACCCTATATTAAAAATGTTTTACTTATTAAACATTGATTTTAACTCTTTTAACTCTTCTTTGAATTAAATAATAATAAATGTCCCAATCTAATCCAAATGGACCGAAGAGGTTCATATTTTATTCCCAAGGTTGTTTCTGGTATAATTATACTTATCCAATAGAATTAGGATGTGTGTTAGGGAAATAATAATATCATTTTTACCTTTAATTACTCTATTTACTTTTTACCGTGGTAAATAAAAGTAAAAAGTTACTATTCACCAAAAATTATTTTTATCTTATTGAACCATGTTTTACTACTTGATATTAACTGTGTCTCTCAGATTTTCAAAATTCCACTCACAGAAGAGGTAAAATTAAGTTTTATGTGAATTTTCAAATTCTCCTAAGAGATGGGTAAAAGACGGTGAAAAGTTTAATAAAATTTTTATATATCTAAAATTATTATAAACTGACTCCGATGAAGTAGATTGAAATTATATGGTTATTATGTATCTATTTAGACATAAAATTAATTTAAATAAAATAAAAAATTATTTAAATAAAAAATCGGTTTTAAACTACAACTCAGTGTTTTTCACTATTCATCAAAAATTAAAAGTATTTAGAAAAATACCAAACATTTACCCTAAGCTAGTTTTGATATTTATAATTCAATAATGAAGTATATTTTACCAAATTAGAAACATATAAGTTGTATTTATTAATTTAAAATTAATTTCCACTGTCAAAAGCAAAAGGCGTATTTTTAAGAAATAATAACTACCAAAATCTTGACACTTGTTTATGTCCAATTTCAATGTAAAATTAAATACAATGACCATAATTGGTTTAAATGGTAAAAATATAATCTATTTATACTTCCAAACCATTAAAATTTATAATTAAACAATATAAATTATTTTGATTTAAAAAAGTTGTTTTCAGTTAAAATATAGTATTTTTCACTATTCACCCAAATATGAAAGTTATAAAATAAAGACCAAAACTTTATTGAAACTAAATTCTTATGTCCCGATTCTAAAGAAGAATTTTTTTTGTCAAATTGAATATATAAAAGTTTCAAATGTTGGATTTAAAATGGTTTCGCCATTAAAAGGTGGTAAAATTGCATTTTTTTTAAAATACCCCTTTTTTCTAAAAATGTATTTGTTCTTACATTATGTCTAAGAAACTCATTATATGGATTCTAAAATTATAAGTATTATATAATGTTCAAAATTTTATTAATACTATTCATAACCTCTTTTGAATGGCTTTTTTGGTAAGTCATGGTGTGCTAGAACTCGGTGTTGCGTGTAGTACAAGTTATTGAATTACTTTGAAGAAATAACGTACTATGAAATATTGGGGTGTTACATTATTCCCTCCTTCAATAAATTACTTCCTCTCAATTTGAAATTATTTTTCGAAAATAAAAGGTTGAAAATATAAAACACCTTTGGGAAAACCCACATTAGAAGTTAGGTTAATAAAATTTAGTCTTAATAAGAGGAAAAGGGAAATGAAAGGGTCACCACAAAATTATGATCTCGATTAGGAAAACATTGGTGGAAATTAGAGACATATAATTGGAGGAAAAATGTAAATATTTATAGGTAGTGATTGAGATCATCAAGAACAAACAAGTGTAAAATTGGGGGGCACAAGAGCCTCAACCCAGTTGGTGAGGACTCATTGGGTGCATCCAAGAGACCCGAGATCAAATCCGGGTGGATGCATATTTCTGGGGTATTGTAGCAATAATGTAGAAGTACTGTAGCAGGTACTGTTCGGTACTATAGCAACTAAAACTATTCATCTATCTGGGCCTTCGAGCCACCGGTTTGGTCATCGGGTCCTACAAGGCTTTCGGGCCACCCAAGGCCTTCAGGCCAGTTGATTATCAAGGCCTTCAGGCCACCTTAAGGCCTTAGGGCCACCCCAAGGCCTTCGGGCCACATGAATGCAAGCCCCATACACACTACACAAAAGGAGAAACCCCAAAAGAGGATTCAGATCAGGTGCACTCACCATAGCAGAGCCAAATGGATTGTCAGAATGAGAGTGTATGATTATGCCATAGGTACCAGCCTGTGCTTGCACGGAAAGCCTAGCCAAATGGTCATGCAGAGGTGAAAAGCCACTATCAGGATGCAGATGTTGGGGATGGTCATTTCCTTGTAGATAGTCTGGTTGAATTCCCTAAGACCTTTAGGCCATGTAATCTCTGAGCCTACGAGCCTTATAAGGGTTCCCCCTCATCCCTTGAAAGGGGGGATTATCAAAAATCAATAAAAATGAAGGCCTTCGGGCCATTCGGGCAAGTGTAAAATTGAGGGCCTTAAATTCATCAATCTATGATGATTTAAAATACCATCGGTTCAATAAAACATATGGTATTAGGATAATACATTTTTTTTAAGATCCCTTCACTAAAGTATAATAATTAATTTCTTCATAGAATAAGAGAAGAAGAAAAATATATACTTGAAAATTAGAGTCCCGTCATCTAACTAATTTCTACCAAAAACTCATCTTTCACTCTAAAAGATAATAGAACGTAAAAATAATATTATATTTATCCTATTCGTATAGGGTTCAAAAAAATGAATTTATAATTCATCTCCAAGATTTTTTTTAAAGACTACATTATTCAATCCAGGACATCACATGGGCCAGTGGTAAGTGATACACCCTTGTCACACTTCGGTTCTGGGTTCAAGTCTCAAGGCCTTACCGGACGTGACCGGTTGCCGCCCGACCTCCGGGTTGTCCTTTTATGGAAATTCAAAAATAATCTCAAACTAGAATTATCCAAAATAATTTTGTCCAGACTCACAGTCCAAAATTTATAAGGAAGGTAAACACAATGAAGATCTTTTTTCCCCATAATAGCATGTGAATACCTTCATCGTGTATTCTTTTAAAACACTGAAACATCCTAAATTACCATAACTCCTTATTGATTACATTCATGCTCTCTCATTCCTTATAGAATACTGTATATACATCATCTATCCAAAAATGTCATAAACTCTCAAAATGATGGAATATACAAATCTTTAATCAGTTTCAGGTCAGTCAATAATATCCAATATAATTTACCAAATCAACCATATCTTATTCCAAAATTAGTACCTCAATATTTGGACCATATTAAGGTTTATCTTTCCTTCAACCATGTAATTTCCAAAAAGTTTAACTTGCTGTAGAGTCACTTTTCTTAGTACCATAAAATCTCAAATCCTCAATAAAATAGTACTACAGTACAATCCTTATTTATTTCCAGTACATCATTGATACAACACTTCAATGAAATAATTCCAAAATAACAACATAAGAACACTAGTCATTCCTATTCATAATTGGTAGTATCATAACATGATTATTATCCAATATCATTATTTGCGGCATAGTCTGATGACTGGGAAATTGGTTCCCGTAGTGTCCAAACTCCTTGCAAATGAAGAATTGTACATTTGAAACTTTTTTCTTACACTTTCATTCATTTACGTGGTTTCCTTTTTCTCCACACTTATAAAATAATCTCATTCTCTTCTATAATTTTCCAAGGTGATTCTTTCCACAATTATCAAATATGGGAATATCCTTCTTTACCTTCTTCCCTTTATCTGTCCTTCTCTATACCATCCTTTCCTTCTCTGGATTCCCTTCAAAGCCATAGGACTCCAAGAATTCTTTACTTATCTTATCAACATATGATACTATTTCTTCATATGATGATAATACATGGGAGACTATTTCCCTCCAAAATTATGGATTATAACCATGAAAGATAAGATCCTTCTTACTCTTTGGATCATGCATATTACCGGTGTTCTCATTCCTTTTACTTGGTTCCATTTCTAAACAATGGCATACACTAGATTAGTTTATGAATAGAAATAACTAATCCCAAAATTGTAAAACACTTAACATAAATTAAAAAGTTTATGGATATAATCCATACTCATAAAAATGTTTTCTTTGAGGATGTATATACTCATAAACCCTTCATAATGGTTTGTAAAGAAAGTGAGAATTATCCTAATCATATCCCCCAGGAGTGTCGTAACCAAGAGTGCAGCAAGACCCATTGTCGTGCACCAGTTCCTGTTCGATTCAAGCTCAAAGCAGTGTTTTTGGGTTTTACCCCCAGGTACATCTATTCCAGATCCGCCTCTACCTGGTCGTATCCAGACAAGGACGTATTTGCTTGGAGAACTCACAAAATTTCTACATTACCAAAATTCTAGGAATTTTTTCTATACTAATCCCCAAAGTCCATCTTAGGTCTATGTGCTCTAATCAGAGTTTATCTAAATCTATCTTCCAAGGTAGGTACTAAACTTACTATGATACCAACTGTAACACCCTGACCCCAGTTACCTAGAGTAGGTGCATTATTACATATCATTGTCATGATCACAAAAGATGAAGTCTCGAAAGACCGATTAGTGTAATAGCCTTGGAAACACTAGATACATTCATAAATGTTACATTACATCATAAAGTGAAAACTACAACAACATCTTGTCTCCACACTCATATCCCCTTATATTATCCCTTCAGGTCATTCGTAAAATACTTCTTCACATCCTAGAAAAATAAAACATAGAAAGGGGTGAGCTCAAATGACCAGTAAGGATAACAATATAGCGGAAGCTTTCATAAATAAGCATAAACATTTAAGGCAATGTATAACTGAAACAAAATCCTTTTAAACATGAAATTCAGCATAATATGGCAGAAGTAAAATGAAATAATTCCATTTAATTATTCACATGGATATTCTACTAGTTGAATAATCACATGCAATATCAATAACCACTTTCATAATGATGGAATTCATAATGTCAGACTACCATAACCACATAGCCAAGGCCTCATGCTGAGACTAAAAATAATATTTTGTCAAGGCCTCATTCCAAGACACTAGTTTGTCTCATGAGACCTATCGATGCATCTAGGAGCTATAGTGGGCTCCACCTGCCACTTACTAAGTCCAATTCATTCCTCATAAGAATAGGTTAAAACTAGCATATGAAATGTAAATACTTTCTCCATAAACCATGAATGGTATAAAAATAACACATCCACAGTCAAACATATTACCAAACCTTCAATACAATATGGAAGTTTTGTATCATAATAAATTTACTTCAAATAAGCTTAAAATCCATGAATGGATGCTGACATAGATGAAATCAAAACTATTTGAGAGAAATATCTCTTTTTTTAAATCATTTAAAAGTCACATAATTATAAAATAAAACATTTAGTTTGAAAATATTATTATAATCTTGTAAGGGAGGCCTCAAATATTTTACAACGGTGTAAAATATCCGTACCCACCGTATATGTTAAAAAAATACATTCTTACCATAATTTTGTCGAAAAGGTTAAAAAGGACCTTATTTGGATAATGACGTAAAGATTACATTATAACCATCTAATAAAAAGTCAAAAAAGGGTATAAATGAATTTAACCCATATTCTGTAAAATAGTAAGAATGTTTTGAAATACATTTTTAAGAAACATTAATGTGGATCATAAAGAGGTCCCAATAGATAATGATGTATAAACAACCTCGGATAATGAAGAGATTGTTAAATAAACCCTTACCTTGTACTTTTCCTTAGTCGATGGTATGATAACCTCCTGTATAATAGTTAAAACATTGTTATTAAATTATAAAAGAACCATATACATAATTATGATATCATATATGATCCTTTAACATTGCTTTTTTTGTAATATCTTAGTATTATCGTCGTTTCGGGTGTTAACTTACTCATTTTATTTAATATGTTTTGTTACAAAATACTAGTTTGTTGAGGATAGGTTGTGTATTATTCATATACAGAATGATATCATGTCCTTAAACATTATTTTCAATCATAAAATGATAATTATACATGAATGGATACGATGGGGAATGAATCTCATCGCGTTCGTGGAGACGGTTGTCCGTACGTACGCACGAACGCTACTTCCATTTCATTTTTCATTTTAAAAGGAATCAAAAACAAATTATAAATAGGTATATTATTATTCCAGTATTATATAATATCTTATATGTGTCACTTAATTTCATTAACACCATCCTTTATACGTTCCATGTATGGTATTAACGAGTCATATCACTTTGAGGGGGCGATAGTCCGTGCTTCCTCAAATGAAATTATCATATATATATACAACATGAAATGAATAATGGTTTTCTATAAAATGTAATTATTGAAATAAATATAATTAATATCATATTTAATAATAGTTCCATCTTAATGGACACCATGAGAGGCTATATGATATAATTGAACAATCATCGTTTCGTGAGGCCTTTGGTTGTCATCCACGGAAACATTATGTTCTTCACCCATTAGATGGAGGTGTGTGTAAGTGTAGTTCGAATAATTCTCATAAAAATATCCTAGTATATTTAGGATACTGGTTTTTTTACAAAAGAAAAGAATAAGACGAGTTTAGTGGATGGAGAAGTAAAATAAAAGAAAAGAAGCTAAGAGAAATCGTTACCTTTAATTAGGGTAACGCCCTTTTGTTTGAACCAAAAATGACTCTTGAAGTGACTTATGCCTAAGGTAAGGCTTCTAGGAGGAGTACATGGATGTAGGGAACTTAATTGGGCAGAGTTTGAACCAACCAAAAGGCTTGAGAGGTGTGAGGAATTGGTTATAAGTTTTGTCCTTTTATAAGGGGGAGGAGTGTCTCTTTAGGAAAAACTTAATGTATTATTTTATAATAAATTCATATTCCGTTTTTAATGGATTCAAATCGGATTATTTAAAGTCTGAGGTGGGGATGGGTCTAAAACCAGTCAAAATAGGTTTTAGACAAGTTTGGGTCACTATTTTACCCTTATCTTTTAGATTTAACTCTTAGTTAAATAGTTTGACATTTACCATGTCTCTTTGTATTTTTATATTATATGGTTAATAAAATTACTATAAACTACCAAGAGAACCCAAAGGAGTTCATTAATGACATACCTATCATCATATAAGTCCTTTGGCAGAACCTTATATTTTCAGAAATATTATATCAATTAACAATATAATATTTGTTTTAAAAACTCCTTTATGTCAATTTTGACACTATTTAATAATTGATTTTTGTTAAAGTCTTAATAACTTTATTAATTCGAACCAAATTCATTTAATCAATACTAACATGTCTTATTGACCAATAAAATTCGTTTAATTGATTAAAATTCTCAAATTATATTTATTTGGGTATTTATAATATCAATTATTTTAATATTTCACTAATAAGGTAATTACTGCATCATCAATGTGTCATAAATAAATAAAATTATTTAATGTCTAAAATTTATAAATAAATTACCATTAGTTAGGAAATATTTTTAGATTTCTAATGAATATTTATAATCTAATTTATCTTATGTATAACCTTATATTAAAAATGTTTTAGTTATTAAACTTTGATTTTAACTCTTTTAACTCTTATTTTAATTAAATAATAATAAATGTCCTAATCTAATCAAAGTGGAACAAAGAGGTTCATATTTTATTTCAAAGGTTGTTTTTGGTCTGATTATACTTAGCCAATAGAATTAGGATATGTGTTAGGGTAATAATAATATCATTTTTACCCTTAATTACTCTATTTACAAAGTAAAAAAGTTACTATTCACAAAAAAAATTATTTTTATCTTATTGAACCACATTTTAGTCCTTGATATTAACCGTGTCTCTTTGATTTTCAAAATTCCACTCACAGAAGCGGTAAAATTAAGTTTTATGTGAATTTGCAGATTCTCCTAAGAGGTGGGTAAAAGACGGTGAAAAGTTCAATAAAATTTTTATATATCTATAATCATTATAAACTGACAGCAATGAATTAAATTGAACTTATATAGGTATTATGTATCTATTTGGACATAAAATAAATTTAAATAAATAATTATTATTATTTGAATAAAAATTCGGTTTTAAACTATAACTGAGTGTTTTTCACTATTCATCAAAAATTAAAAGTTTTCAGAAAAATACCAAAAATTTACCATAATCTAATTTTGATATTCTGAATTCAATAATGAAGTATATTTTACAAAATTAAAAACATAAAAGTTGTATTTATTAATTTAAAATTTATTTCCACTGTCAAAACCAAAAGGCGTATTTTTAAGAAATAATAACTACCAAAAGTCTGACACTTGTTTATGTCCAATTTCAAAGTGAAATTACTTAAAATGACCATAATTGGATTAAATGGTAAAAATATAATCTATTTATACTTCCAAACCATTAAAATATATAATTTAACAATGTAAATTATTTTCATTTAAAAAGTTGTTTTCAGTTAAAATATAGTATTTTTCACTACTCACCCAAATATGAATGTTATCAGAAAAACACCAAAACTTTGTTGAAACTAAATTATTATGTCCCGATTCTAAAGAAGAAGTTTATTTTTTCAAATTGAATATATAAAAGTTTCAAATATTGGATTTAAAAAGGCTTCGCCATTAAAAGGCGGTAAAATTTCATTTTTTGAAAAATACTTCTTTTATCTGAAAAAATGTATTTGTTCTTACATTATGTCTAAGAAACTCATGATATGGATTCCAAAATTATATTGATTATATAAAGTTCAACATTTAGTTAATACTATTCATAACCTCTTTTGAACGGCTTGTTTGGTAATTCATGGTGCTCTAGAACTCAGTGTTGTGTGTAGTGCAAGTTATTGAATTACTTTGAAGAAATAACGTACTATGAAATCATTGGGTGTTACAAAGAGAATATGAGATAGAATCTAGTAATTTATAAGTCTTACTATAGTAATCTGATATTCAATGTTGAGTTTCTTAGGATAGGCTTCCGTTCAATTCTTCCAATATCTATTCCTGTAATATCAAAGTGATGTGATTTATATAGAATTCATTCATCATTTGTATTTATTAATATTATCTTAAATATCATTCACGTCATGATCTATCCCACTAGGCCCCTTCAGGCTGGTAACAGGTTTTTCCACAACTACCCCAACCTCGCCTCCATAGGCCAAGGGCTGGGGACAAGAATCAAAAGGTATAACTAAAATGGTAGGACTTTTCTAAATACACCTATATGCATTAACTAAACCATATCCATGAATAATTATATAGGAATAATAATAAAATACAGAAACATCTAGATTAAAATTCATGAATTTAATAACCTCTAGGAAATAAAAAAATAGTATGATCGTGTAATATTAAAAGTAAATGGGAAAATACACTTACAACTAGAAAGAGGACCCAACATGAAAATAAATAGAAATAAAAAGATGAGAGATCCTAGATCCAAACCTCCAAAAATGACCAACATGCACAGTATATATACCTGGCTACCCCTATGCTCCTTTGAAATAACCTCCAACATGTATGTCGTCTGCATAAGACACCACACATGTGGGAAAATCCCATGCATTAGTGCGTATATACATACCTAGTAGGATGTCCCCAAAATTAAAGATGGAATGATAAAAAACATGATACAAGTATTCATCTCATCCCAATGGAGGTATTTAATTTATTATATAAGAAAACAACCATAACAAAAAACCAAATATTCTCAATAACAATACCAAAAAATATAAAAAGGGGATCTCAATCTCCAAAACCCAACTATGATATATTATTCTACCAAAAATTCAAAGAGTCCATCATCGATTCTAAGCATCTCACTTGTCTATGTGAAGAAGTATTCTTGTGGAGCCACACCTTTCAATTTTTCCACACAGTCGAGGGGTACACTATCTAGGTAGAGGACCCATTCCCTGATGCGATAAAAGGGTTCCACTCTAATATTCAACAGAGGACCCATTCCCTGGCTCCTTTGGATGGTGCTACTATGATGTTCGAGGACCCCTTCCCTACCCAGCAAGAGGGTGAAACTCTAATAGCAGATAGAGTACCATGATCTATCCTGATAAAAGGGTTCCACTCAAATAGTTTAGTAATTATGCCCTTCCCAGCAGGAGGGTTCCACTCTAATAGTAGATAGGGACCCATGCCCTTCCCAGAAGGAGGGTACCACTCTATTGGTCAAGGACCCATGTCATTCCTAGTAGGAGGGTTCCACTCTAATTGTAGATAGAGGATTCATTCCCTGGCCCACAAGAATGGTGCCGCCCAATTGGTCTAGGATCCATGTCATGCTCAGAATGAGATTACCACTCTAATTATAGATATTAGACATGCACCCTATTGTGTCATGGGGTACTACTCAATAGGTAGAGGACATGATCCCTAGTGTGGGGGTATAGTCTCTATCTGAATAATAAGTATTGATGACCCATTCCCTGGTATGACATGGGTATCATCTATGGGGATATATACCCCAAGACCTGGTGCGACATGGGGGTACTATCTCTATTTGTACTATATGATGATCCTTCCTGATCACCGTCATTGTCAAGTGCCACCAAAAGAAGTGTTAGGGTCATAATATCTCTCGTCAAATCTCAAAATCCACTACAAAGGAAACCATCACATTCTACACAAGAAAACACTCAGTATAGGCTACTTGCCTGTAGAAATATAAGTCAAAATGAAGTATATATGATAAAAATAAGTTATGAAGGGAAATGCTCATTGTTTATGGGGGTTCCACATGGCATGTGACCCCACCTCAAGCCCTGAAATACCTAGGTATTGGTCCATGCTCATGTACCCCTAGGAGTACCTGTTTACTCCTAGATTAAAAAATAATTCCTGGATGGAATCTTGACAAACACATGAGGCTCTTCATTGGTTAGAATTGAAAAAATGTAAAACCTCTAATAAGTTATTACCAATGACCATGAATATCCAAATGGATCACATCATTGTGATACTCACAGAAAATAATCGAGATAGCATATTCACTTTCCCCAATTGGACACCCATTGAAAAAACAAATTTCATTGCATCATGCTCGAACTACATTTTGTGGGCCTGAGCCAAAAGTTTGAATTAAGCACTCTATAATCTTCTAAAAACATCTACCTGAATACAAAGGTCATAATATTATAGAAGGTTTGTCAATCTAACAACCTATAAAGAAGATATGTATAAAAATATGTTTTTTAATAATAATAATAATATAATAATAATTATTATTATTATTATTATTATTATTATTATTGTTATTATTATTATTACTATTGGGTGCTCAATGGACCCAAGCCATGAGCCTGAAAAAGGTATCCAATATTGGTCTTGAAATTACTATCTCAATGTCAAGGTCACAATACCACTAATGGTTCATCAATCTAATATTGTACCAAGAATTTATGTCCAAATCAAGGTTTCCATAACAAAAAAAATTATTATATTTTATATTTTTATTATTATTATTTTATTATATATTTTTTACCTCATTCAAATGAGACATGCCTCCCCCACAATTTACTACACGTGCACCCCCACCCCATTATCATCATCATTTTTCCCACTTAAGATTACTAATAATAATTTAATAATAATTATTATTATGTATATATTATTATTATAATATTTCATGACAGATAAACTATTGGGGAATATAAGTCATCTGCAATGTGGTTCCTCCTTAAGGTAGTACCCCATTCATCATGCAATTTCATTTATTATTTTCCTTTTATTATATTATTATTAACAATGTTATTAAATAAAAGGCAAGTTATTATTATTAAAAACAATACTAACTATTATATGTTGTTATTATTAAAAAAATAACACAAACTGCCCATCCATGGATGGGAAACTTCCACCACGAGACTTCACGCATGAGATCCACTCAGACTCAATATCGTCACATCGCACATCATTATCACACATCAACCAAGAATATAGGGATCCTCGATCCAAACTGAACCACATCCGTTCAACTGATTCCCTCATCACACCTCGATTATGAACTCACACCCAATGTATGGATCTAATCTCTGTACAAAACACCATCCCACTCATTGTTCAAAAAACTCTCATGATTCCTTAGGTTTGATCATGCTTATACCCACCCACGAAATTTTGAACCATGACCTCATGGGACAGTAAAAAAGAATGAGAAGAACGACGGGGAAGAGACATAAGAAAAAAGGTGAAAACATTAATGACCAGAAATTCTTGGACAAAAATCATAGATGAAGATTATTCATGGTGAAAACATTACACAAACAAGAATAAAACGAATTATATAAATTTAATTTTACTATGGGGCTCTAGTAGAAGAACGTACAATCACAGAATCAAAATCAGATAATAATCCATGCTTCAAAGATTTAGGAAAATGGGGCAGAATCCACAATTTATGAGTCCTAACTCGGTTATTGATCGATTTTTATGACCAACTCATTCTTTAGATATGAAGATTATGATCCCACTACGTTCATCATTAATCTCATGATTATCCTAGATCTAATTGTCTATCATTCTCTGATCTAGATCTTTCAATGAAGATCAGAAGTTCTCGACTCATAATTCTCTTATTTATGGGACTAACATCAGTGAAATTTCATAACAACATATTTATAGATGATATTTAGGTTAGTATATTTAGTAAAATAATTAAATAAATATTTAAATTTATTTAATTATTTATCCCACATTGGTTCTCAAGCCAAACACCTGACATCAACTAATATTAAGTCATTCCTAGGGTAAAACCCGCATTCCACAATCAACATTAGTCTCAGATTTTCCATCCAATTCTTCTTTTGAGAGTTATTTGGATTATTATTATTAAATAAATTAATTTAATTAAACAATTTATCCAATGAATCTATTATTGGATACCTTATATTAATGTTCTACACTGACCAACTTTAGATTGTGTCTAAGATAAAACCCACACTCTGCCTTCAATTGTGATCTCAGATTTCTGATTTGAGACTCTTTTAAGAATATATTCCACTTTTTTCTAGAAAACTGTTTGTGTGTGATATAAAATATTTTTAATATTTTTATAAAATTAATTTCTAGTTCAATGGGTCTCAAAATGAAGCATCTTCTTAGCATCAATCTTTGAAAATATTCTTAGGAATAATCCAGAGTATTCCATGACAAAACTAGAGTCTCCACATTATTCCCTTATTCAATGATTTTTGTCCCCGAAAAGAATAAAGTAATGGAAAATTTGGGGATACTGACCTCTCATCTGACTCTCCCTCTCCCACAACCTCCCCTGATGGTATCTTATTCTTCCAGCAAACATGCACATAAGAAAACAACTTACCCAAAAAGGTATTTCTCTATCGGTTCTCAATGCCACCGGTTCCTTGAAAAAGGAAACTCTGCTCTCATGGTCCATATTACCTAGTTTGATATTGTACAATGTATCATGTACATACCTTTTTAGCTAGAGTATGTCGAGAACACTAATCAACCAATCTAACTGTAACGAGGACACCTTTTCTGTCATCTTTCTTAATAATAATAGACAAAAAACCTCACTTTGATCATCTACTTTCATGGTCATGCCCTATGTGGCCATCAAACTCACATATACTCAAATCTATAATTGGATCCCTGAGAGATACCATACAACTATCACTCCCATTTAATGTATGGAACCATCCTAATGTGTCTCTCATGCTATAACTTTGACAACGACGACATGAGGATACCATCGTAGAAGACCGTAACAAACTAATCCAATAAAGGTTAAGGATCTAGATCATAAGTCGTGTGAACTCTTCTTTGGAGTTTAACACACCAAATGGTATCACCAAGAACTAAAATAAACTGCAGTGTCTCTAGAAATCCTCACTCGGTAAATCAACCTCTCAAACATAGAGTTTGTGATAAACCATCATGAGTTAAAAATCTGAGAACCAATTTAAATCTTCCCACCTGGTGAAGAGTACATTGATTATCAAGAGTGGATACTCCTCCCAGATAGTCATCTAGCTTGGGTGACACCAATCCACACAAGAAATAAAGCTCTCATAGCTACATTGGGTTTTCAGATATGCTATCACAAACATCAGGCCATCCCTAGTGCAAGTTTATACAGAGGTCCATCTCACGGGGGAGAGGTAAACCCGGCACATCCTTAGGAAATACGTCATCAACCCCCACCATTATAGGGAACTAAAATATCATGGAATACATTTATCCAAGGTTAATACTATATAACTAATACAGAATTATTTTTAACCTCTTGTGAATGAGCTCATCATACCATTCTCTATAATCACTCCTTATCAAAAAGTGAAAATTCCATAAAAAAACAAAATAAATGTTACAATCACTAATATAAATCATCTGATCATGTATGGTAAATGGCTAGCCCATACTGAGTAAAAAATCATAGGGTCCCACTACCTATACAGTAAGATTTCATATGAGTCTCTATCTTTCTCTCTCTATCTTCAAATAGAGTCAAGTCACACAGTCAGCAAAAATGGGTAATCAATAATCCTCTCTATAAAATCCTCCATCATAATGGTTGAGAAAAAAAGGCCCTCAAAGGTATCACTAGGTCATATAGAGGGAATACATCCAGGGAAATTTGTCTTATGAATCTATGATATAACTATTGTTGGAGAAGTGGAGACACATGTCTTACCCTGAACCATACTCAAAGTCCTTGAGCCACAAGCTCCTACCACCTGAAGCTATCAATTACCTTGACCACATGTTCACATTAAGAAGGGACCAATGTAACACCTTATCACATCAGAATACCATAAAAAAATATAAAATAAACGCACACACCACACCTCGATATTATCCACTTTGGGATGGAATTGCCTTTCCCACATTATTTTAGATCGCATCATAAGAACATGTCTCGATGGGGGAAGTATCCCTCTTACCTTCATGTTTGAATCCACAATGAAATTTACCAACATAGGGCTCTATCGATTCCCTATGTCACCCTGGATAATTATCATAGCTATGAGCACCATTAGAGGGGTTCCTATCCAAGTGGGACATTCTCACCATTGTATTTTCTCATACTTCTACCAAATGATAAGGGATAACATTTCTCACCAAGAAACATGGGTGATTTCTATCTCCGAACCATATAACTCATAATAAACATAGGTGTTTTATATTTCGGTACCTCTGGAGCCTAGGTTTTCTCCATGAAGAAGACTTGTCACCAACACAACCATCTGATTGGTTAGGGTCTGTACAAGCTAGAAAACCTAGACAATTACATTGATTCAAACCTATACCACCTAAGGGTCTTTATCTTCTCATAAAATTAGTGGTATTTATTGATAGAACTTACATATTGTACTAATACTGCACATACCATAATATTATCCTACTAGAGTTATTGACTACTCATCATGATGATGATTATCTTCTAGATCCATATAAGTATCCATTCACTGCTCACCAGGTGGAAGCACTTTTTGATGCCTTCTTGGAGAAATCACATAGAGGGTGGTTCTCTAAACTAAGGCCTCATTTCTCAAATAGTCATCATAATGACACTAACTCAAAATTATAATTGGATGTCATCACAAAATCATCACGAAAGGTATAAAGATGTAACATGAACAAAGATAATATTTGGGGAACTTACTCAAGAAGTAAAGTCAAAGGACTCAACCTTATATGATGCATCTACCATTGATCACTGCAACTGATGTCTCGGTATGCCAAGTCAAAATGAACGTAGTCAATGTCAGGGTGTATCGCTACATCCGATATTTCACCAACAGTAGGTTCCCTGGCTTAAAAATTACACTCGAGAAACTTTGACACTGTATCCCTATATTCCCAACCAAATCCTTATCATGGGTCTAACTCCAAACACCAACTCAAGGGAAAACATTGACATTGAACCCATATGGGGTTTAGAAATTCAGACCGGGCATTCCCTCTAATACCAATCTTTCATGACCCAAACCATCAGGGCCCACCTGGCTGACAGATGATCATGATGCTACTTCCCGGATCCTACCTCTATAATCCATGGGCTTATGAAAAGAATCAAAATACATAAATAAAATGGGAGGCCTTTTCCTAATGAACATATATGAACGAACTCAACCATATCCTTGAAGAAGTGTATAAGATTAATAATAAAAGATAGTAACATCTAGAGTAAAATTCATGCATGTAATAACCTCTATAAAATACAATAGAGTGTGACAGCATAATATGAAAAGTAAAGGAGAAAACTACATGCCCAACTAGAAAACATATCCCAACATGATAATATCTAGAATAGTAAATGCTTAGAGATCCCAACTCCAAATATCAAACCCCAATGACCGTATGTAGTATATACACTTGTATATCCCTATACTCCTCTAAAATCACCTCTGGCCTATCTTTGGTCTTCATAAGACATGACACATGAAGGAAAAGCCTATGCATGGGTAAGAATATACATACCGAGTGGAAAACCCTAAAAACTAAAGAGAGAGAAATAGAATACACGATAAGTATTCATCTCATCACAATTAAGGTATGTCAATTAGTATATGAGATAAAAAACCACAATGAAAAAACAAGATATTATTAATAAGAACCCCAAATGAGGGAGAAATGAGATCTCCATATCCACATCCCAACTAAGAACAATGATCATTTTAACAATTATAAGATTCCATCATCGATTCCCAACATCTCCAGTGTCTTTATAAATAAGTATCCATGTGGAGACACACCTATTCATTATGTCTAACAGCCCATGGGAATTATATCTTGGTAGAGGACCCATTCCCTGAAGCAACAGGAGGGTGAAACTGTGATAGTAAAGGACACATGTCCTGACTCTGCAGAAGGGTTCCACTTTGATGGTCGAGGACCCATGGACTTCCCAATAGGAGGTTTCCACTCTAATGACCAATATAGGACCCATGACCTATCCCGGTAGAAGGTTTCCACTCTAATGGTTGAGGACCCATTCCCTAACAAGTAGGATGTTGCCACTCTGATAGTATATAGAGTACCCATTCCCTTCCCTGTATGAGGGTTCCACTCTATTGGTTAAGGACCCATTCCCTTCCTAGAAAATGGGTGCCACTCTAATTGTGTATAGATGACCCATTCCCCAACCAACAAGAGGGTTCCACTATGATATTCGATAGAGGACCAATTCCCTATTGTATTAGGAGGGTGCCACTTAGTAGGTAGATGACCTGCACCCTAGTGCAACAGGGATACCATCTCTATCTGGATAAGAAGTGTGGAGGAAGAATGACATGGTACGATGGGGGAAATTATAATATCCCAATTGTTTCATAAATAGATATCACATCTTTCTAGATGAATAAAATTATAATCCATAAAAAAGGTAAAGGTTTAGAGTATTTTTTAGATTAGATATACAATATTCTTATTTTATAAAAGATCTTAAACATCTCCCATAGAGATCTTCCCACTTAGTAATCTTTATATTAATACCTAGTAAAACCTTTATTCATATCTTGGGGAAAGGAAACAGAAGAAAATGTTGATCTCATATGCTTAATAAGGGTAAAAAAGTTATATATCAATCAAAAAATGAGCATAAGATTATAAAAACATGGACATAGCTTTTCAAAATCCTACCATGTATAACATATATCATAATATTAAGTCATGAAATCTTGGCAGTTCATAAGACATAAATCATAAAGTAACATGAGACATGAGAAAATAACATTTTCATAGAATATGGAAATGTGTAAACACATAAACATAGAAAATAATTTCATTAGTATTCAAGGATATTTAAGAAGTCTTTCACAGTGGAATGTGTTCACTCCCCAAACCATCATAGTATTCAAGGTTCACTCCCATGAAAATCATTGTGGAAAAAGTCCCTCACTAAAATGAGTTCACTTCCCATTCCAGTTCTTTCTATCTTGTGAGATATAAATCATTACCCAATGCATTGGAGGGAGATATAGGTCCCACAGGTCACATAATGAAAACTATAAATTTTTGTTCCACAAGAATATAAATCATTCATCATATCATAACCCATGAAAAGAAATAGGTTTCATAAACATTTAATCATAACATAACTCATGGAAAAGTAAAAAAATTCATAAATATCGTGACATTATAAATTTAAAGACATTATAGAAAGAATAATAATGGTACCTTGGCTCATATCCTAATAAAACAAAATAAATATTAATAATGTTTTCATAGATGTCAAAATTATTTTGAAATATCACTTGAAATAATTCTTAAATAAAATATCTTTTCTAATTTGAAAACATTTTTTTAAAGTCATGAAATTACAAAAGAAAACATTTTCATTGAAATGAAACTTTAACCATGTAATATAAATCCCAATAAATTAAGGATTCATGATATTCTGGAAATAATTTTATGTTTTATAAGTAAGAAAACATTCATTCCATATATGTTTTTTGGAAAAGTCATAAACTACATTGTTTAGAAAATGAAAAAAATTAAAATTAGGTACATCCATGAAAGCAGAACATGATTAAGTAATGAAAATAAAGGTAAATCATAGCCCCAAGGACTTGAGCCCTCCACCACCCCCCCCCCGACCCTTACCACCCCAATTGAGCATGAAAAACAATATTATTTTCAAACCATTGTTTAAAAAAAACATGGTTAAAATGAGTTTAAAAATTAATTAGAGAATATTAAAAACCTTTATGATTTTTTTTAATCATGTACAATAAATAAGAATATTCCTTGGTGGATACTTAAATAGAAACAATCCTGAATAATGATGAGATTGTGAAATAAACCCTTACAACTTTGTAATTAGTCGAATCGTATGCCCCTTGAAAGAAAGAAAATTGTATGGATATATAAATACCATAATATTCAGGATAATACTCTTAAAATAAATTCACGATTAATATATAAACCTCACAAAAGAAACAAGTAGTGTATAAGGAATGTGTCCAACAAAAATAAAAGTGAGCCAAAAATAATTCCTTACCATAAGTCTTGAATTTATTTATTCATGTTGAAACTTATTTTATAATAAATATGATTTTTTATATATTTATTCAATAACCATATATCTATAATATCATGTATGATTCTTTTTATATCATTTTATGACCTGTTTATTAATAATTGTTTATTAAAATCATTTTTATGGGTGATAACAGCTTCATTTTCCAAGAATGTTTAGGTTTGGTACTCCCTGTCCTTATAATTTGATCATGGTACCATAATTTACAGAATATTAATCATGGTTTAAACATAATATGTATTCAATATATATATATATATATATAATCAATCATAAAAAATTAGAAAAATAAAAATTAATTACTCCTTTTATGAAGATGATATGTAGTACGTATGCTTGAACACTATTTTAATTTTTTTATTTAAGGAATGATGGAAAGGTAAATAATAATTTAATCATTAAAAAATTCTTATTATGTTATATATATCATGTATATTCATTAAATTTATCCTCATTACCATCCATATTAAATATAAATGAAAAAAATAACATCGCATCGTGGAGATGGTATCCCATACTTACTCACGAGTGACGTTATTATTTCTCAAAAGATTGGATGATAATAAGGTGGGTATAATATTAACATTTTAGAAGTATAATTATGAAATTAATATTATATATAAATATTATACCTAACATATACATATCTATAAAATATGAGGATGAAAAATGAATTTCTTTGCTACGTGGAGACGGTAAGTCGTACGTACGCACGAGCGATACTTTCACTTCTTATTTGATGAGAAAGTGGGTGTATAGTGGTTTTTTCATAATAATAATAAAATTTAAACATATTTAGGATAAGTTATTTATTATTTTATGATAAAATTACTAGATTTAGAAAATTTAAGGAAATTTGTAACAAGAAAGTGATATGTCAAAGAGATTACGCTTTCTTTGAAACGTCTACTTTGGATCGCCTCTAAAGGGATCTAGGGTTGGTATTATTAGAAAACCAGATCCTATATAGTGTATATAGATAATTGGATAGTTTAAATTTTAACATTATGGTCGATATAAAATTCTCAATGTGATGTGAAAAATTAAGAGGGTAGGTTCCCTTTTATAATTTAGGTGAGGGGTGCTTTTGGAATTTCTGAAAATATTAATTTATAATAAATTCAATATCCATCAAAATACTTTCTCAAGAGGTGCTATCCAGGAATCTCCATAGTTTTATATAGGAATTAAGAATCCTCCCTTTCCTCAACCGGAGGATAAGTGTGATGGTTTCTCATCTAATGTTTACTGATGACATCTTGATTTACTTGAATGGAAGGAAAAGTTCGCTGAGAGGTTTCTTGGAGGTCATGTCCACATATGGAGGATTGAGTGGTAAATAAATTTTTCCAAGGATGATTCATGTCTTCATATCAAATAAGTGCTCTAGAAGGCACTATAGGTAAATACAAAACATGCTTGGTATCAAATAGGGGTAGTTTTCTATGAGATATCTTGGAACCTCGATCTCCTTTGGCCGCGTAAAGAAGATATTTTTTAGGATATTATCAATAGGATGCTGGAAAGTATACTCAACTAGATGAATAAATTATTGTCTTTTGGCTGACGTGTGGAATGTATTAACAGTGTATTAACATCCATACCCATGAATATTCTATTTACTATTGCACCGCCAAAAGGTTCGATTGATAGGACGGAGAAGGTTATGAACACATTCCTGTGGGATGTGAATCTCTTTGGGAGTTTCCACTGGGCATCCTGGAAGAGCTTGTCTAAACTGGTGGAAGACAGTGGTTTGGGTTTACGTGACATTTCAGAAACCATGCAAGGCCTCCAAGCTCGTCTAGCTTGGGATATTATTCAGGGTGGTTCATTATGGGTGTCCTTTTTCAGAGATAGGTGCGGGAATCATTGAGAGGGTGGAGAGACTCATAAAAGTCGTCTTTCTCACTTGGAAAGGTACTTATTTCCCATACTATAAGAGTTGTAGATCACCTCCGTGGATTTTGGGTAAAGGAGAGATCAACTTCTAGTCAACGAACTTGGTAGGGGAGAAGTTGTCTTAGCCTAGTATTCTGGCTCCATGCAGTTCTTTTAGGGAAGCTAGTAGGTACCCAAACCTAGAAAGGCTACTGCTCTCTCAGGATCAGTGGGAGGTGTTCAATAACATTTCCTTAAATGATGAGGTGGATATGTGTTGTTTCACTGGGTCTAGTTCAGGGTCCTTTTCAAAGAGCGACTACATGAAGCTCATCTATGTAGGGGAACTGGACATGGGGGTGGGAATGCTGTGGTGTAGGGAATTTTTAACTAAGTTGAATTTACTAGTTTGGAGTGTTATAAACTAAGGAATTCTGAATAAGGATAATTTTTAAAGGAGGGGCATTCAGTTGTCCTCTCATTGTTTTTGTTATTCTCATCCTGACAATGAATCTTCATGGCATCTTTTCTTCCAAAGTGAGTGGGCGTCTTTCTTATGGTCCTCCATCAGGTAACAAATATCATTAATGTAGGGCCATATTCCCATGAAAACTTACATTGCTACTTGGTTACATGGTGTGGATCAGAACAGCATGAAGCTCAAGCGACGAAGTATAACTTTAACAGCCATATGTTAGACCATTTGGGAAGCTTGAAATAATCCTTGTTTGGGTCACAGGCTCTCCCTTAACTTCATCCAGTTGAGGATGTGGTCACTATTGGTGGAACTAGGTTCTCTCCTACAAGGGAATCATGTATTATTCCCTGAATCTATGTTGCTGAACAGACCGTGCATGGAAGATAGGTCTAATGGATGATGGATAAAATGGACACCCCTGGTGAATGTCCAGAAGCTTAATGTTTACAGTTCTTTCGTGAATGGAAAAATGTGAGGTGGGGGATACTTGGAGACTCTGTGGGATCTTTTCAGTTCAATATTGGCACCTTTTATGTCTCGGGCAGTTCGTTGGGGGTTTAAATCAGGTTATGTAAATTTTTTGGCCTTCAGGTGACAGAGATCAATCCAGACTCTGAAGTTTTAGTCAGGATATTTAGGGGAAATGTGGGGCTCCTTGGGAGTTAGCGTACCTATCTAGAAGTTTTTCAATGGACACTAATGGCAGCTAGTGGGTAATGCATAGTTGGAGAGTAGCTAAACATTCATCTGATGGTCTTGCACATATAGGGAACCAAATGACTCGCTCATCATCTTTGATAGTTTGGGGTCTTTTCCTGTAGAATGTAGACATTTTGTCCTAGGGGATTCCCTATTCCTCCACCATTTCTTCCCTCCTTTAGGATCTCTTGGTTTTTCATTGGGTCTTTCACCCCCCTTTGAATAAAAAATTAACTTTCAATCAGTCAATTTTGACATTATTCATTACTTTGACTTTAATAAAATAAACAAAATAGTATAACCTTGAACCAAATGATTTAATACATGAAACATATGTCATAATCATCAATAAAACTTTTAAACCACATTAATTAAGTTAAATTATATTTATTTTTATGTTTTTAATATCATTTATTTTATTTTATTCAATAATTGAATAATTACTACATCATTATTGTGTAATTATTAAATATTCATATTTATTCACTAAATATTATAAATAAAATAAAATGATGTAGATAAATATTTTATATATCAAAATAATATTTATAGTCAAATATAAGTTCTACATAACACCATATTAAAAATGATATAGGTATTAATAACATAAATGTGACATCATTGACTTTTCATTAAATAAAATATTACAAACATTATAATCTCATCAATGTGGACCCAAAATTCATAAATAAATATAAAGCATGAAAATAAGTTTATTATGATAAAAATATATGCATATATTCATATATAACCTATTTTTTTACCATGGGTACACACAATTAATATTTAAGACAAAGAATGTGATATTTTGTAACTTTCTTTCATTTAAATAATATATAAGTCATTTTCACGTACAAGTGTCCATTAAATATATCAATTTATAAATTCAGGTGTTATCGGTCTAAATTAATTAATCCAATAAGAAATTGGATGAAATGGACTTATCACTTATTATTAATCCAGATTAACAAGTTTTACCCTTTACTAAGGTAATAAGTTTTACGACAATTGTTATTCATATTAAAAAAATAAAATTTAACTATTTAATAATTTGTTACCCACTTATTACAAATTTTTTAGCCATTTTTAAAAAATAAAAACACAATAAATTCAATATTTAATTTAAAATAAAATCAGAAAAACACCATGAAAAATACTTCTTCGGAAAAAATGCCCTTTTAAAAAAATATGTTTTTATAATAAATTCATGTATAAAATACTTTTGAAAAACCACAATTGGGTTATTTTAAAACATATTTAACTAAATAAAATTTAAAAATAATCCAAAACATAATTTTACTTGGTAAATACATTAAAATAAAATACATTTTTCAATAAAATCTATATTTTCATTATTCCTTGATAAATAAATGTTTTTAGAAAATTATCAAAAAATGATTTTATGATAATTTTGACATTATGAATTAAAAAATTATTATTATGTTAAAATAAATTATTTAAAACTTAAGAAACTAATATTCAGTCCTAAAAAAGATGTAAAACTCATTTTTTTAAGAAAACATATTTTGGAATAATAAGGTAACTTACTAAAAATTATTTCATCATTTTTATAATAACTTACGAGTACATTCATATTGAGTTTCACATTTAAATTTATTTCATAATTTATTTTTTCATATTTATTCCTTCTAGTTTAATATTTAGGTTCTAATGGACCAATAAGATTTTTCAGTTCAACTAATCTTATTATTTCATGTAACACAAGATATCAAAGAAATGAAATTATTTAAAAATATATTTCATAAAAATATCAGGGTGTTACATTATACCCTCCTTAAAAATAATTTCACCATTGAAATTCATCTCATTTATCAAATGTTTAATATTTAATAATTCATTCTAGAAACCCATATCATAAAAATGAATAATAAAACTTCCCTTAAAAATGAAATGTTGGAAACATAATGTTTACCTAATTTAACACATAAAAAGATTTCCACATAGGGAAAAAAGGTTGAAAATTAAAAGATGGATTTGGAAGGGCGAACTAGTCCCTAATAACTAATAGAATGTGATATAGAACAAGGTCAAGATAATATTAATGACCACAAAACCATAAACAAAAAAGGTCTAAAAAAGGACATTGATATAATGAAAAATGATGATAATAGGATAAACATTTTTTAAAAAATCATTTGAGAAGATATAGTTACCTAATTTCATTTCATAAGAACAATATCACTCTTTGTTTTTAACTTGATAAAATTCCCCTTTATCTCTTACACCATGAAATGAAGCTAAAATTGTAATGCCTAAAGAACTAGTGGTTCATAATATCCACAATGGGATGATAAGTAATTCCTTCTGTATCTAGTTTTCATTATTGAAAAATTATTAGTATATGTTACCCAACATGAATAAATCTCAATATGGTGAATTAATACATTAACCTCTAAAACCTCATCTAAAATTTATCTTAAACAATTATATAAATGGTTACCCTTAAGAACCTTACAAAATATTAATAATATAAATCTTTCAAAATAAGGTAACTAAATTTCCAAAATAAACTTATCATTTATCCCACTAAACATCTTGATGTAGCTCTTAATTCTCAAACACCATACATGTGAAGGCCATTATCATATAATCTCTTAAAACATAGAAATAACCTGAATTACTATAAAAACTTAATAAAAACATTCATTCTATCTAAAATTAACTCTTTCCTCAAACCATAAATACAAAAAAAAATCTATAAACTCAATCCACGATATCATAAATCACCTTGTCATCATATTACAAATCAGTTCCAAAGTCATAAATATTGACCCACTTATTTTATCACAATCAAACATCTCTTTATATTATTATCCCAACATCATGTATATATTAAGTGTTATCCATCCCTTAATCATGTGTTCTCAAAAAACACTACCTTAATCACTTTTCATGGTTACCAGTACCATTAAACATATACTTTCAAATCCTTAAGGAAAAACTATAGTGGATTAATCCATAGATGTTTCATTATTCCATAATACCATAAAATTAATTATAATATATTATTATTGAATTTTAATACATAAATACTCAATAATTTCACCACTTTATTATTGTACTCCACATATCCAATAGATAACACATGAGATTTCACTTTTTCTTTGGCTTTAAGTGGTAGATGACATTGATCATCATTGTTAAACCATGTATTTGGGAACTTATTATCATAATTCCCATTTTCCTTTCACTTGATGAATTTATATATGGGGGTGAATTCATTAAATACTTCTCTCTATTCATGTCATTAGATAAATTTTTCCAATCACATTAACATTTATTTCCTAGATGATCTACCTTTCCACACTTGAAAAATTTACCAGTCCCCTTAAGAAAGTTTCCACTATGCTTATTCAAACACATTGAACATAAAGGAAACCCCATCTTCTTTTCTCCATGGATTTTATATTTTCATTTAAACTCTATCTTTACATTTTTGTCAAAACCATGATATTGATATGTAACTACAACCTTAATTTCCACATTGATGGAACATCAGATGAGTTTTTCATAGCTATTAAATTCCCTTATAGATAATTACCTTTAGAGACTTGGTTTTAAACCACTGAATAATCAATCAACCTTACTTTCAGGTTTGATGATAATGCCATGATTTTTCCTCACATGTCTTGTAACATTTTCTTGATAGGTTCCAATAGATTCATTATTCTTTAAATTTAACTCATGTAATTCCTTCTTTATTTTCGTACAAAGAATGCGAGGAATGTACTTTTTCGAAAACAAGTTCTTGAACTCTTCCCATTCCATGGAGTCAATTTTATCTCGTGGCCTTATATTCTCTATAATATTCCACCATTGATTTTCTTCTCCTTAAAAACCTTATAAATCCAAAATGTATTTCACATGTTCTGAACATTGGAGATCCTGAAATGTCTTTTTAGTGTTACAAATATATTTCTTATCCACTAGTGGATCATAAGACTCACTGAAAGAAGGTTTAATTTACCTCATGAAGGACTCAACAAAATTTTGTTCCCCCCTTCATTCTTTTTAAATTTTAGTAGAATTCATATCTTGAGAAAGTTGTTTGAGTGTAGAAAAAATATTTGTCATTCCCTCTCTGATAATATTATGTTGTTCGGGAGGAAAAGTTTTACATTTCCCATCACATTCAGTACTAACATGGTTCTTTTTGGTTCCATCCATTGACTAAAACTAAAAATTGTTGTGTAAACAACACTAATTATAGTGGTTATACCACATAATAATGAAATATGATGTCTAAATCATGACACCTTATTTTTAATAAATGATTCATTAGGTTTAACCCTGGTCATTCATGATCATTATCAAGACTTTAGGATTTTATCTTATAATTAGTCTTACCCTAAATGTTTTCATAATAAGAATTAACCCTAATCTCCAAATATTTTCTAAATGATTCTCTAATAATAACCATAACAGACAAAGCTTTTTATACATAGATCATACATATTTTTAGATGAATAAATATATAATACATTCTAAACCCTTTGAATATTAGATATAAAATCTTCTTATTTTTTGAAATATATTCAACATTCCCCATAAAAATATTCCCATATGGTACTCTTCATAAGAATACATACTAAAATATTTTTCATATCATAGGGAAAAGAAATATATGAAAAGGGTGAGATCAGATTCTTAGTAAGGATAAAAATGGAGATATCAAGAAAAACATGAGTATAAGGATATAAAACATGAACATAACGTTTGAAATTCATACCCTGTATAACATATATCATAATATTTAGTCATGGAACGAATCTGTGAAGTTCATAAGACATAAATCTAAAAGGAACATGATCCCTAATAAAATAACATTAGCATAGAATTTGTAAATATAGAAAACACATAAACATAGAATATCATTTCATTAGTATTAGAGTATATTTTCCATGAAAATCATAGTGGAATAGGTTCAATCCCCAAACCATTTTAGTTTTCAAGGTTCACTACCAAGACTATCATGGTGTACCAAGTCTCTCACTAAACCGTGTTCACTCCCTATTCTAGTTCTGTAAATCTCATGAGATATAAATCATTAGCTAATGCATTACAGGGAGATATAGTTACCACCCATCACATAATGAAAACCATACGCATGTGTTCCAAAATAAGGTATATCATTCATCATATAATTACCCCTAAAAACTAATGGGTTTCATAAACATTTAATCATAACATAACTCATTGAAGAGAAACAAAATTCATAAATATCATGAAATAATAAACATAAACCATTCAGAAAAAAAATAATTGTATCATTTGATCATACCCACCCAAAAAATTAAGTAACATCAAATAATCTTGTCTTATATGGAAAATATATTTTGAAATATCACTTGAAATAACTCTTGAATAAAATATCCTTTCCATTTTGAAAACATTTTTTTATGCCAGACAATTAAAACGGAAAACATTTTCTCTAAAAATTACATTCTATGATTTTTAAGAAATCTCCAAGACATTAATCCATCATGAAATAAGAAAAATTTTCTTTAAGTTTTATAATTAAAAAAATATTCCTTCATTATATTTTTTTTCATAAAAGTCACAAAGAGCCCGGTTTAGAACTTGGAAAAAGTATTCTTTTGAAACTATTTTTTAAAAAATAGAACGTTATTAAAATGACTTTAAAAATTAATAAGATAATATTTGAACCATTTAAATTTTATTTTAAAAAACATGGTCGTAGAATAGAAATATTTCCCAATGGAGACTTAAACATAAATAATCTCAAATAAGGATGAGATTGTGAAATAAACACTTAACACTTTGTAATCATTCAAATTGTATTCCCCTTGAAAGAAAGAAAATTATATTGATTTTTAAATACCATAATCTTCATGATAATACACTTAAAATTAATTATTTTTCATTCTATACACCACAAAAAAGGAACAAGTAGTGTGTAAGGCATGTGTCCCACAAAAATAAAAGTGAGACAAAATTAATCCCTTACCTCAAGTTATGAATTTATTTGTTCACATTAAAAACTCCAGTAGAATAAATTTGAATTTATTATTAATTTATTACATAAACATATATTTATAATATCATTTATGAATTTTTTATATCATCTTATCACCCTTTTATTAATAATTCTTTATTAAAATCATTGTTCTGGGTGATAACTGCTTCATTTTCCAAGTATGCTTTCGTTTGGTAGTCTCGATCCTTATACTTTGATCATAGGCCCATAATTTCTAGAATATTAATTAATTTTTAAACATAATTTATACAAATTATATACATATTTATAACAATTCATAAAAATTAGGGATATAAAAATCAATTAAACCATTCATGTAGACGGTAGGTCGTGCATACCCATGAAGGCTGTTTTCATTTTTTGATTTATAGAATGAAAGAAATGTAAATAATAATTTAACCTTTAAAAAATTATTATTATGTCATATATTTAATATATATTCATAAAATTAATCATTATTACCATCCATATGAAATATAAATGAAAAATTAATCAAGTCACATCATGGATATGATAGTACATACGTGCGCACAAACGACATTATCGTTTCTCAAAAAATTATATGATAATAAGGTAGAAATAATATTGACATTAAAAAGATAAAGTTATAAAATAAATATAATATATAAATATTAAACACATCATTATACACATCCATAAAAAATGGTGATGAAAAATGAATTGTATCTTTACATGGAGGTAGTAAGTCATACGTACGCACTAGTGAAACTTTCACTGCTTATTTGATGGGAAAGAGGGTTTATAAATATTTTTTCATAATTATAATAAATTTAATAATATTTAGGATACTGAAGTTATTACTAAATGATAAAACTCACAGATTTATAGGTGTTAAGGAATATTAGAAAAATAAGGAGATCGGTTAGAGTAATTACCTCTTCTTTGAAACATCTCCTTTGGATTTCCCTTAAAGGGCTCTACGGTTGGTCTTTTGAAGATACCAGCACCTCTAAATTTTATATAAGGAAGTGGATAATATAATTTGGTAGATTATGTTCAATATTTAAGTCTCAATGTGATTTGATGAAGTTAGGGTGGAGGTTTCATTTTATAATTGAAGTGAGGGGAACTTTTGGGATTTCTCAAAATATTTTTTTATAATAAATTTAATATCAATCCAAATATATCAAAAATAAAATGCATTATAATATATATTAATATATGGTTTAAATCTCATAATATAATAGGTTTTAGACAGGTTTTGCTCCTATTTTAAAATTTATCATTTTGATTAACCCTTATTTAACCTATTTTAATTTTAATTGCGGCAACAAATTTTTCAATATTAAATTGTTGTAATTTTTAATTATAAAGAGTCAATTGGAACATAAATATGGACAATTTCTGTAATTCTTTACCATATAATAATCAATTTTTATTTTTTATTACTTTTTATTATTTTTAAATAACTTAATAAAACATTATTTTGATACAATATCCTTAGTGTCAATTTTGACCCTATTCATCACTTTAGCATTAAGAAAATAGAAACAATAAGATAAAATCAAAAAATGATTTAACACACCCTCAATATTTCATAAGAATATAAGAAATTTTTGGATAACCTTAATTAAGTAAAATTAAATTTATTTTTATATTTTTATTATCATTTATTTTTTTTTCATTAATTGATTAATTACTGCATCATCATTGTGTAATTATTTTAGGTACTTATTTCTTCACTAAATATTAAAAATAAAATAAATTTATTTTTATAATTATTTTATATTTGAAAATAATATTTAAAATTGAAAATATATTCAAGAAAACACCATATTAAAAACTATATAGTTATTAATAAAAAGAATGTGACATCTTTGACATTTAATTAAATAAATATTTTAAGCATCATAATCTCATCCAAGTGGCCTTAAAATTAATAAATAAATTTATATCATGAAAATAACTTTATTAATTTAAAAATGGATACTTAGATTCGTTCATATCCTATTTTTCCATATGTGTACAAATAATATATATTTAAGAAAAGTGTCCAATAAATAAAAATATTATATCATTGGGTGTTAAGTATTTTATTATTTTCATAAAATAAGAAATATTATGAAAAATTATGGCCTTATCACTTATTTTTAATCCAAATAAACTTGTTTTACTCTTTAATGAGGTAATATGTTTTACCAAAGTTACTATTCATATTGATTAAAAATAAAAGTGATATATTTATTAAAGTTATACCCATAGATTCCAAATATGATTTCCATTTTTCAAAATTAAAAACATAGTAGTTGAGGAATTAAATTTAAAATAAAACTGAAAAAAAAACACCAGGAAAAACAATTTTTGGGAAACATTTTCCTTTTCAAACATAAAATATTTTTATAATAAATTAATGCATAAAATCATTTAAAAAAACCATAATTAGATTATTTAAAATAAAAATTAACTAATTAATATTTAAAAAAAAATCCAAAACATAATTTTACATTATAAATACTTTAAAATAAAATATAGTTTTCAACAAAAATTAGTATTATACATATTCCTTGAAAAATAAAAATTTTTAGAAAAGTATCAAAAAAATATTTTAAGATAATTTTAAAATTATGAACTATAAAATGAAATTAATTTTTTCAAATACATTTTCTATAAATTCTATAAATTAATATTCACTTATAAAAAGAAGAAAAACTCATTTTTTGAGGAAAACATATTTTTAAGAAAAAACTGACTTTCTAAAAATTATGTGATCATTTTTATAAGAACATACCAAAACATTAATATTGATTTGGAAATTTATATTTATTTTAGAATTTATTTATTCATATTTATTTCGTCTAATTTAATAGTTCGGCTATAATGGACATATAATTTTTCGGGGTTCGTGTAGACATACTATTGCGTGTAACACAAGCTATCAAAGAAATAAAAATATTTAAAAATATTTTCATAAAAATATTGGGGTCCTATAGGTTTCAGTCCAATTGATAGAGGACCTGCACCCTGGTGTAATTGGGGTTACATCATTATCTGAGCTATCTGATGATCCTTCCTGATCACTACTATCATCAAGCACCTCCTAAGGAGGAGTCACACTTAGAAAATATCACATCATATCTCAAAAGACATTATGAAGGTCTCCATAATATTTTACATGGAAAAAACTCAGGATAGGCTACTCATGGGCTGAAATCTGAGCTGAAATGATGTAGATATGAGAGAAAGAAGTTCGGAAGGGAAATACTCAGTGTTTATGGGGGTTCTACATGGTGTGTGACCCCACATTATACATGGTTGTGCCTGTGTAACAGGAAATGCCTGTGTGCCCCTAGGAATTCTTGTGCACTCTCAAAGAACGAGGGATACCTGAACAAAATCCTGATAAACATACAAGGCTTTTTGTTGGTTGAAAAGAAAAATGTTAAACCTAATGTATATCATTGCAAATATCCTCGAATAGAAAAAATATATCACACTTCTTTTATCCTTATGGAAAAAAATTGAGATAGGCTATTCCCTTGACCAAATCAGACACCAGAGGAAAAAATAAAATTTCAATACATCAAGCTCAAATGGTGTTTTGTGGGCCTCATCCATGAGTTCGAATTAAACACATGATATTTTTCTCAAAAAATTCCACCTCAATATCAGGGTCATAATTCCACAGACAGTTCATAAATCTGACACTGTATGAAGAATATATGTTAGAAAATAGATTTTGTAATATTATTATTATTATTATTATTATTATTATTATTATTATTATTATTATTATTGGGTGTTCTGTGGACCAGAGGAATGAGTCTGAAAAACTTGTCTAACATTAGTCTTGAAATAGTTGTGTTGACATCAGTGTCATGAGGCCACTAACAGTTCATCAATCCAATATCGCACAGAGAAGTAATTACCATGTGAAGGTTTCCATAATAAAAATAAAAAATAATAATAATTTATTTTATTATTATTATTTTATATTTGTTTACCTCATTCAAAGAAGACTCTCACATCCCCCCTCATTATATTATGCATGCCCCCCACCCTTCCTACCAATATACAACCCACTTATGATTAATAATAATGGCTTAATTATTATTATTGTTATGTATATATTATTATTATTATATTCCATAATAGATAAACTGTCTAGGGGAAAAATAATTCATGTGCAAGGCAGGGGGTCTCTAGCCGGTTCTCCATTCATCAACCGTTTACATTTATTATTTTCATTTTATTATATTATTATTAACAATAATATTGATTAAAACACAAGTTATTTTTATAAAAAATTATAAATATCCTTTATTATTATTATTAAAAAAAATAATAACATTCACTACCCATCCACCACCATAAATCCTCTTTCATGAGACTCTTTACATACCGTCCACTCAGGAGTAATCTTGTCTCACCACATATCATCATCGTGCATGAACATCAAAAATAAGGATCCTTGGTATGACCAAATCCAAATTTGATCAAATGATGTCCTCATCACATGTCAATCACAAACCTGCGACCATGATAATGATCAGATCTGTACAAAAAATTCCTTTATCTATTTTTTCATACATCTGTCAGGATTATGTTGGTTTTATCATTCTCTAACCCTCCCCAAAAATGTCAAACTATGAACCTTTTGGCCAATGGTGAAGAACACAAAACTGTTGGGGGACAAACACACTAACAAAGGTACAAAAATTTATGACCAAGTATTCTTGGAAAATGATCATGGATCAGAAATATCTATGGTGAAAAGATGGAACAAAGAAGAATAAAATGAATTAAATAAATTTAATTCATCTAAAGGGATCATGAGAAAAACATAAAATCACAGGATCAAAAGCATAAAATAATAAATGATTCAACGATTTAATCAAAATGTTAACAAACCACATTTTGAAGAGTCCTGCCTCAATTATGGACTGATCATTGTTGATGAATTTATCCCCTAGAAATGAAGTTGATGATCTCAATGAGTTCATCATTTGTCTCATGATTATTCTTGATCTAATCATCTATATTTCTCTAATCCTGATCCACCAACCGATATTGGTAGATCTCCACTCCAAATCACTATAGTGTTATGCGATTAAACCAGGTGAAATGTATTAATAAAACATTTATATAGGATATTTAGGTAAGGATCTTTAATAAAATAATTGAATTAATATTTCAATTTATTTAATTATTTCTCCCATATTGGTTCTCAAACTAAACACCTAATACCGACCAAGGTTAAGTCATTCCAATGATAAAACCCAAGTTATGGACTCAAAGGTGGTTGTGTATTTCCCATATAAGTCCCCATTTTGGAGTTATTTTGGTTATTTTTATTAAATAGATTAATTAATTTATCCAATACACCCCCCAACAGTTGTATCATATTAACGTATCATGCTAACCAATGTTAGGTCACTTTTAAAGTAAATCATATACTATAGATTTAACTACGGTATCAGATTTTGGATCTAAGAATTTTTTCAAGAGATATTCCAATATTTCTAGAAAACTTCTTGCATGTGAAATAAAGTATATTTAATATTTTTATAAAATTAATCTTGTGCTCATCGAACTTCAAAAATCATGCGTCATCTCAAAACCTGACTCCAAAAATATTCTTAGGAATATTCCAAGGTCTTACATGGAAAAATTGGAGTCTCTAAAATTACCTTAAAATATTAAGTCTATGAAAAGGTTAGTAACAAGAAATATATCTACTGGATACATTGTACCGATATAAATTTTATAGGTATGAGGGTAAATATTAATGAATTAAAACTTTTGAATGGATAAGATTTTATGCCAAATTTAAGGTCATAATCAAGATGGTAAATGGTCTAAAGGGGGTGAATAGATCACTTTAAAAAATTGAAAAATTTATTCATAGAAAACATGAACATAAATGAGCATAGGAATAAATAAAATATGAAAATAATAATAATTTTCATAGTAATTCATATCTATGTGATCCAATGCCTACACTTCACTTCTCTCTACTCAGTGATAGAAATGGTATGCACTAATAGACCTCACTTTTGTAGTGGATTTAGAACCCGATTACAATATACCATTTCTAGTGGAGGCACAACCACGCAACAACCTGAAAATTTAAAGGGGGGTCATAACCCATTACAACACTAAATTTTTACCTATAGTCAAAACCTAAAAGAATATTTTGATAAGAAGTATAACCCAACAAAAAACCTTCCTTTAGAAGGGAAAAAATAAACTAGAATACAATTAAAGTAAAAAATGAAATACTTATAGAATTAAGAATACAAATATAGGGACCAGATGGGGAAGGTGATGAACAATGGTTAGTAGCAGTTCGGCCATCCTATGATCAATCCTTCATGAAAGGTCGTAGTGATCATGAACTCATTGCTTCATTTTGAGTTTTCACGTTGAAAATTATTCACATAGGATCACTTGTATTTTTATATTTTCACAATTGTATTGAGTATGAGTTTTTTTACAGGGAAGTAATCATTATTTTTTGTTATCATTATTCATTGTTTTTATATACATCTTCCATTATATAATAGTTTTAAAACAACTACACATACTCTATAATTGTTAGAACAATTCCAAATAATAATAAAATTGATACCATAATATATTGCATCATTATCCTCCAATAAACATACTTGAGTACATACTCAAAGCGTTCCAAAATATAAACCATTAAATAATGAACTGCATTAGGGTTATTCAATCTTTTTAAATCAACTATCCTTGAAAATCAACTTTGAATACACATTCAAAAAAAATTAATATTCCCAAACATTTTGAAATACATTTTCCTTTCGAAATATTTTTAATTTTAAAAAAACATTCCTCAAACATCCAGTGAAATATTATGAAAATAGTAATATATAAAAATACACAAAAAATATATTGTCATTAAATAAAATAAATAAATTTTACAGTTTCAATATTTTTAGAAGAAACAAATTTTCATAAAAAATTGTTTTTTATATTGAACATGTAAGAAGTGAAAAACACGTATGTTATAAAAATATATAAGATAAAAAAAATTGTTGGATATGAGAATCTACATAAGTTATATATTTCTTTAATATACAATGAACATTATAAGATAACAAAATTTCATAAGCTAATAAAATTTGTAAGTATGATATTTCATATGATATATCTAGTTTTCATAAGATTCAAAAATTTCATATGAAACATTTACAATCAGCATGTTAGAGGTTAAATATTATTTTAAAGAAATAAATATTTTATATGAAATAAAAACCAACATACAAAACACTATAACTTTATATGAATAAAGACATTTTGTACGAAAGGCATTCTAAAAATCTTAAGACTTTAGAATTTTAAAAAAATTAGTCAATCCATTCTCATATTGATGTCAATTTTTATCCAAAACTAGTTCATAAGAACTATGAAAAATATGAATAGAATTTAAATAAATAATAAAAAATCAACTTTAATTCAATATTATTTTTTTCTTTCATGATTAGTGAATGATTTGACTAAAAAATAATTTTTTATTTTCAAAAAACATTATAAAAGGAATAAAATTAGATTTTTTTAAAAAAATTAATTTGTAAAATGATTTTAAGTATTATAATTAGGGATTGAAATTATCACAAAAAATAAATAGATTCGGAATGAACCACTTAGAAACTTGTTCTCCCACAAAATTTCCATCATTATATCTAAATACATTCCATAATCCACCTCAAATACAAAATATATCAAAATATCATTCACAAAACACTGTGAAAAATTATTCAAGGTTCTAATGGGAAGTATAATTTTTCTATAACATAATAAAAATATGAGTGTTAATATACCCAAATGAAATCACTATAAACTCATAATTCATATGCCTACTCTATAAATATGTCTTTAGAATATTTTTCTCCTTAACCCTCATATAGTGAAATCTCGATCATCAATATATCATCAAAAACCATATGGATCCATTAATATGATCAAATAGGTCATCAATAGGAAGAATAATATATTTATTACTCATAATTAGTTAATTTTAATTTCATTTTTCAATTAAAAATCTACCATAATCCTTTTTATTGAATAGAATCAGTGATACACAAAATTAAATAATTGGTCAAATAAATACCTTCCTCTCTAAAGACTCTAACTAAATATTCATCTTTCATAGCTCTATAGGTACCATATAATATTAAGGCAATGTGATCACTCTCTTCCTAGGTATGAATTTAATATTGAACACTTTATCTCTCTCTTTTGGTAATCGAGAGAAATCTTCATGGAACGTATCTAAGAAATATTTCACCAATTCTAGAAACTAGATTAATTCCCAAATTCCATTGATCCTAAAAATAAACCAGCTAAATAACTTTTCAAATCCATTACATCTTTAACAACCAGTCATATCCAACTAGTAAGAATGTCTCACTCCCCTTAAAAAATGTTACCATTTGTTTAGGTGATGTAAAGGAAATGTTTCGTTCATAATAGTTAATATGGATCTTAAACTTCACCATCTAATCCATTATAGATATAAAATTTTATGATTTTATCTCCCATACCAAAAAATATTTTATTATTTCTACTTCACTAGTCCTAATGGAATAAAATAGACACATAAACACTCACTCTTCAATTTCTTCTTAACTCCTTACACCTACAGATTCACTTTACTATTGAAGACAACCTCACTTTATCCTAGTCCCAACCCCCATGTCTCACTGATAGGTCATGATTCTCATTATTCAAATGAACCTATGACTTGTATATACACAAGGACTCCTCAACCATGTTAATATAGGTAAACTTTTCATAAATATCACTCCCCTTACAAAAATTTTTCATCCTTTTAATGATCAAAAGCCTAATAAGTTGTTTATTTTACTTTGATAATTGGTCCAAATCCATGGTCCATACCATTGCTTTAGAAATTTTTAATGAATTTGATGTGTCTAAACCCCCAGTAGATGTTGTATGGATTAAAGTTAGAGTGGAATTTTGAATCCATCAAGAGGTGTGGATTGAATCATAGAGAGACCATTGCTTGAATTGATATTGAATAGGGAAACTACAATAGTCTTTTTCGTAAATGAAATCATATTGAGAAGGTACTTCCAATTACCCCCCCCCTATATCTGACGTTTCCATCACTAAAATTGGTTTGGTTGGGTTTTTTTGGAAAACCTTATATGAATCCTTCAGCAAAAATAGCTAACTCGTTAGTTCAATAGAGTCTCAGAGTAGATCATTCACATAAGAAACCCCTAAACATCTCTTCTCCTTGATATTGATTAAAACTGATTCTCTTGGTACCTCTATTTCATCCATATTAATGAAAAGATCACATCCCTCTCTTGAAGGTAGTATAAGTGTTGGATGAGAAGATCCTACCTCCGATCCTATACAATAGATATCTACAAAACCAATTATATGTAGTTTTAGTAGGTTTAACAGTGGCCTCTCAAATAATTCTGGAAACCCTGAGTTTGAGTATAGATAAGAAGGATAATTTTGTAGGAGTAAGGGTGTAGAACAGTTGTTCAATTCTTAATATTGAGTCTTCAGACTTTGTAAATGATCAAAAAGACCCTACCTATTCATAGTATGAATCTCATGAGCCTGAATAAATTCAATTAGAAACATCATAGAGTTACCCAAAGAGACATGCCTTGGAATTTTTTATAGTGTACTATAAGAATAGAAAGAAGGAAAATTTTGTGTTGGGGGGGGGTATCTAATCAACAAGGGCAATATAAGTAACCCTAGGAAAGACTACACCAAGATTCCAAAACTAATGGTCATGAAGTCATCAAATAAAATCCCCATTAAAAATGAGGTAAGGAGGGTGGAATGGAGATAAAAGAGAAGAACACTACCAGTGGAGGAGTTGCTATCACGCCTAATCCTATTTTTTAAGTTTTCATGAAAAAGGTGACTCCCCCCCCACGGTACCTGAATTTAAATTAGTAGGTGATTAAATTGAAACAAAAGAGGAAGGGGTTAGAGAGAAGAGGTGGGAAGGGATATACGAATTAGAAAAAATATATGGGACTATTTATCCACTCTAAAGGGGAAATGGAGTATCGGTCTATGCCCATCTGCAGAACAAAGGAGGAATTTGGGAGAATATAAAAATGATAGATACAAGTATAATATAATGAGGATCATGCAAAATGTGACAACTATACAAACTGAATTCTAATTCATGCTTTTAATAAGAGGAAGATTATCATGGATGAGTTCATACTATCCTGGGGAAAAATGCTAGAATACTTTGAATCCCTCATTAAAGAAGATCATAATACCATGTAAATGTATATGGAATGGAGTTTAAACAAGGTGATTGGTTCTATCACTTAAACTTATTCTATAATGAACTATTCATGTATTATAAGGACAAACCCTCTGTGGCTCTTTGTGAGGTACACACTCAACCATAAAAGTGCATTCCTTTAAATTAAAATTTTCAATTTTCATACTATAATTGGTGATTAACTCTTTTGAAAAGTAAACCAACTCCTTAAAATGAGATAAATATTCTTGTACTATAATGATCACATGATTTATTTCAATATATAATCAATATTTACTTAACTTTAGCACATTTGGGTTTAACTATTGACTAAACATCTTCTAAAATATGACACATTTCTGATCCTCACATCCATCTCATACAACTTATGAACTTATCCATAAAGCATCTAAGTAGTGATCTCTATATTATCTATATTTAGTGTGTAATTAAACTAAAAGATATAATTTATTAATTAAAACAAAAAATAGGCTTTTTTCACTACTATATTATACATAAAGATAGGATAATTCTAATTCTAAAACTCTAAATCACAATCCAATTCTCTAGGTAAATCTTGATTTGAACCCTTCCTTAGTGATTGGATCACTTAGGACAATGTGTTAAAGAGTAAAATAATATTTTCCTTCCTCCTAACACACTCCCTCAAATAATCTCACTCTACATTTATAGCCCTTTCCTCAAAAATAATCTCTCTAGGAAGAGGCATCTCTTCAACATCCTAATCCAAAATAGAAATTCACACATGTAACCACAAATAAATTCAACCATTCTAAATTATAAAGACATAAACATAGGATCTAAATTATATGTATAGGTGGCCCTATTAATCTTATAGTTATTCATTCCACCAAATATCAGTTTTAAAAAAGTAATTTTAAATAAACTCAATAAAAAAATTTATTAAACCAAAATGTTTCAAAACCAGAACACATTTCATTTAACGACCCATACTATTATAAAAAATATTTCCCTTGTGATTTAATTAAAGGTCTTATTATGTTATAGGGTTATAGAAAACACATGAAATTACTATATTTTATTCTATTATATCAGATTTGAAATACCATTAAACATCATTACCATTGATAATATAGTGAACAAATGATTACTATAAATATAGGGTTTTAAAAAATCCAATTCACATAGAAAAAGGAAGTGATGGCCTCAACCAGTAGGATCGTACCCAAAAAAGCCCATTTATTGGAGATTACAAGGGAGATAGAATCTATGGGATTTTACCTTGACAAAGACCAATCTTAGATAAAACAAATTAATTATGAGTAAAAACATTAATGGGAGAAGTTCAAGATCATAAATATCATGGCCCATACTATGTATGTTGAACCACCCCATGAAAGACTCGTCATCGTGGACCTTACACTTAGGGTTTTTCCCGGTGTACTAAAGAGATATATATCAAGACCCTAGAAATATGAGTATGTACATTATTTTATATTGAATAATGGATATATTTTCATCCTATTATTGTTACTTTATTAATGATTTATTTTTTGGATACAAAAAAAAAATAGTATTTTTTGGGTAATATTCAAATTCAATTACAGAACTTATTTTTTTGAATTAATTTTTTTTTGAAACAAATATAATTGTAAAAAATATTATTATTAAATAATTTTTATTAAATATAAATGATCATATAATTTTTATAAAGTCAAATTTAGTTTTTATAAGGGTTTAAAACTGTTATTGTCAAAAAAACATCATTTCTAAATAAATGTCAATATTATTTTAAAAGTGAAATTAACATATTTATAAAAATATGTAGAAAAAATAAATATTATTTTTGTAATTAAAATTTATAAATTATCCAATGTTTAATTTTTCATAACTTTATGAGACATCCAAATTTTTAAGTAAAAATTAAATATCGTATAAATATACTTTTGTATTATGACATCATAACGACCCAAAAGTGATGTAATAAATACTATAAAATATATCCAAGGAAAAATATATGATTTATGTTTAAAATAATAATATTTTTAGTTTATTTGATTAATTTTATAAATCCATTGTAAATCCTTCAAACCCATTAATATATTTTAAGATTTTAAAATAATTTCTTTAAGAGTATGACTCGCCTCAACATAAGAAAGGCCATTTTATTATTAAGTTAGACCCTTGGACTTATAAAATAATTAAAACATATCCTGTTTGGAAGAAAAAATGTTCCCAAACAATGGGAAGGTTTGTCGTTTGAGTTATTTTATTATATAGATTCCCAAACCTAAGTTTGAGAAATAATAAAGAAATACATATTAATTTCCTATATAAACCAACCCAAGATCCCATTTCTCTTCACTAAAACTCATTATACCACATCCTTACTCATCCCTACCCTCTCTATAGTCCTCACAAGGTTCCCCCAATCTCTCAAGAAGCTCCTTACAAGCATTTGGAATCACACACTCAAGTAAAGGATCCTCACCTTCACTTCATTATTCAAGTTTATTTATTATCTTATTTCATCTATTCCCAATCCCTAATGTTGGGATATGTATTTACATATCTATATTACTACCCATTTCATGTAGAAATTATGAGATACCCATTTCTTTCTCCTAGAACATTTTTTTATGATTTTTTTAGTGGCACGATTATGCTGTCGAAATTTCACTGTGATTTTCCAGGCCAAAACAGTTATGTAGTGAATACCATAGCTATTTTATATAAATGGTTTTCACCTTAATACACTTATAATTATTTTAATTGGGACTTACATATATTTATTATACAATACTTGATCATGTACTAAAATATTATTATAAACGAATCCATGTTGTATGATTTATGTGGCACACTTAAGCATGAGAATGAAATGAAAGTGACAGGTGAACTCAGAATTATATAGCACTCTAATGAATTGGGTATCTTTTAGTCTCATGGTACATCATGTTAGGATATAGAGTGAATTTAAGTATTTTAAGGGAATTTTTCTATAATAATTTATTGGTAGTTATCTTTGACCTATGTTTATAAAGCAGTGTTTTAAGTTGCTGCCACATTTCACGAGTTATGATTATCATGTTATATCATTCCTTATTATTCATGTTCCTTTTATGCCCCATTTTTATAAATACTATCTAAAATATAGTATTTTATTCATGTTATACCATTTTTATTCTCTTATAGTATTTTATAGCTCTCCCCTTTCTTATGTATGTACCTAGGTTATCCTGTTCAATTTTAAGGACAAAGGAATATTATGAACATTTTAAGAAGGTTTTAAATAAAGAAGATGGATTACCTATTTTAATTTGTTATTTAATGTACCTAATTACCAAAGAAACTGTACCTGTTGATCATTTAGGTTTTATTATGTGTAAAATTATGTATTAAAGCTTTTATTAATGTGTAATAAAGAGCAGAGTTGTTATAGTTGGTATCAAAGTAAAAGTTTAGTTATTTTTGGGATTAGGATTAGAAGACTCTAGTGAAATCCTTAGATAAAATACTATTTATAAGTAAACATCCCTAAATATTTTTAAGTATCAATTAAGTGGTTTATAAATAAAAATATATACCTTTCTATATACTATAAGTGGACATGGTTTTGATATAGATGTACCTAGGGGTAAAAACTCCGGTAAGGCTCATCGAGATTGACTTGGTGTAACCTATTACACTATAACCGGGCTCACTATACACCTGGTTTGAAAATCCTAAGCGATATTCTTTGGTAAATTCATAATCTCATTATGAACTATTATTAAGGGAATCAAAAAGTCCCATATGAATATAAGTTATAAAATAGATCAGGGATAACAAATACTGAAGCCTACAAATTCATAAGTTAAGGAAATAAAGGTAATTTATAATTTATCCATTCAATTTCATTGGATTACCCTTTAAGTGTTTAATATTATAAAAATATACATCCCTAATTTTCCTTTTATTCTATCCAATGGCTAAATATATGAGGAATTAGGTAAACAATCAATGTTATGGGCAATGTGATGACTACCCCAATGAGATACCCAACCTTATGGGATTAGGAATCACAAACTTTAGGATAATACTCTCTTGGATAACTCTAGTTCTGGATAGAAACCTAGATCCACAGAAGTTCCCAATTCCACCTAATAACGAAAATTCTATAATTGAGTCTTTTATTTGAAAACGACCTTGGAATTTTGATGGATCATTTAATCCCTTAATTGAGGAACAATATATAAACTCAATTGAGAAGATGTTATCAATACTTAAATGTTCCAAACAAGAAAAGGTTCTATTAGTTTCTTATCATATAGAGGGAGAATATAATCAGTGGTGGGCATTAATCAATAATATGAAGTATGAAGAAGATATTAATGTGATGGGGTGGAAGGAATTCTAGAAAAAAAAATTGATAAATATTTTCCACACAACATTTGACTTAAAATGGAAAGGGATTTCCTTTCCCTCAAGAAAAAAGATAACTAATATGTCAGGGAATATAAAGAAAACATCAGAATACTTTCACGATAAACCTTAATATTATCATTTCCCTTGAATTCAAGGTTGACCACATCTTTGGTGGAATAAAACCTATTCTACAAAAGTCCTGGTGATTTATGACTTTAATGGATATGAGGAAATTTTTTGATGTTCCCTTAAAGTTGAAATGGAGATCAGAGAATCTCAAGGGTATCACAAGGATAATAAGTGGAATGTGTAGTTCAATTCTAGTGGTCCTATGGAAAAATATAATATTACTAATAAATTTCAACATCCCACTTGTCAAATATGTGGAAGGAAGAACACTAAAAATTTCATAAGGGGGGATTCAAATACTTAAGGTGCGGGAAGGAAGGAAACCTAGCTAATGATTGTCGATACGAGAAACCCAATGATGATATGGAGGAAAAGAATGCTCTGGTTAAGCATCAATTCATTTTTCATTGCTTAAATTGTAAGTAACCATGTCACTTTGAAAACTAATGCACTAAGACAAGGGTTTTCAAAGACAACCTACAACTTCCAAGGTAGCAAGGGAGAGATTTTTCCATCATAGATGCATAGGTGGATCCTAAAAATAAAGTGTTGGTAGATACACTAGTTATTCATTCAAGATTATAAAATATGCCTTTTTATTCTAGTTATACACATTCCTTCATATTAGAAAAGATTTGTATGTCTATTAAAACACACCTACAAATCCTAAAAGTAGAGATTTTGGTGAAAATGGAAAATGGGTTAATTATTGTATCCCAAGTATATAACTCCTCCCCTATCAAAATTTGTGGGTTCAAATTCCCATCAAACCTTTTCATAATAACTTTGGTGGAATTTGATAAAATATTTGGTATGGATTGGCTTTCCCTATATAGAGCCATCATAAATTTCCATAAGAAGGAAATCACTCTCTATATTGTGAATCGACCCCCAATTATATACAACTACAAGGAGAATGATGAATCTTTTTTATCACCAACATCATAAGAATAGATATTATTACCTTATGAGAAAGTGTATATAGATCAAATGATTATGTCTAAGGAAAATATCATCCTTGAATACATTCTCATTGTGAGGGAATATATTGTTGTGTTTCTCGAGGAATTTCCCGGTCTTCCTCCTATCCGAGAGGATGAATTTTCAATAAATATTATACATGGGTCATAACCATTATCCAAAACTCCATACAGAATGGATGTTATGGAACTTGAGGAGATGAAGAAACAACTATAGGAGAATCTGGATAAAGGGTTCATATTCCCATGTTCTTCGTCTTGGGGTGCACTAATCCTCTTCATCAAGAAGGATAGGTCAATGCACCTTTTCATTGATTATCATTAGCTCAATAAGATCACGTTGAATAACAAGTATCATCTTCCATGTATTTATGAATTTTTCAACCAACTACATATAGAACAATACTTCTCCAAGGTGGATCTTCATTCAATATATTACCATTTTAGGGTGAAGAAGGAGGATATCCCCAAGACAACTTTTTATGCAAAGAACAGACACTATTTGTTTGTAGTAATGCCATTTAGAATCCATAATTCTCCAACAATATTCATAGACTTGTTAAAAAGAGTCTTTAGATATTACCTCAACAAATTTTTGGTAGTCTTTATAGATGATTTTCTAATATACTCTAAAAGAAATGAGGATCATGAGGATAAACTGAGCAATATGATAAAGAACTTACTAAAGCGTAATCTTTAAGAAAAGTTTAGAAAATGTGATTTTTGGTTGAAGGAAGTCTCAATACTGGGTAATATCATCATAGGAAAAGGGATACATGTAGAGCCTTTAAATTTAGAAGCAATTGAAAGGTGGATAATCCCAACATCTATGACAGATGTCCATAGTTTCCTTGGGATAGCTGGGTATTATCATAGATTTTTTAAAAATTTCTTATGATTGTGCAACACTCTTACTATGATAAATTATAAGGGAGTCATGTTTTCTTGGAATGATGAGTGTAAATAGAGATTAATGGAGTTGAAAAGGAGGTTTATCATTACACCTATTCTGACACTACCCATAATTAAATATTTTTGGTCGGAGTGGATACTCAAGAGGGGGGTGAATTGAGTTCCAATTAAAATTTCTATTAAAATATTGTCTATTTAAAATCCCCCAATTTATAAAACAAGTTAAACTATAGTGAATTTATACAGATTATAAATGTTCACTTAGCTTCTCAAAGATTGATTAGGTCTTAGTTAATTCAATCACAAGATTAAACTGACTTTTGAAACTAACCTACTGATTTAGAATATCTGTAAACACTTTCTAATTTAACTATCAAAGTAACTTTAAAATGGTTTTTTATTTCAAAGTAACAGCACCAGAATATTAAAGATATGTGTAGTATAATTTAAACCTAAACTAAAGGTGCACAGAAGATTCAACAAGAGGTTTAGTCTCAAGCCGAGACTTAGTCCTCTCAAATTTATATAAGTTTTATCCACACCCTGGATCGGGGTTAACAACAGTTTAAAAAATATCCAGGCCACGCAGGGACCTCTACCACTGTTCTTCGAGGGAAACAAAATAAAGATCAGGCCACACAAGGACCTCTTCCATAGTTGACGTGGGTAAATAGGAGTTAAGATTTTTGGAGTGAGGATTTTGATATCCTCCAGTTCAGTGCAGGAGAGAGTGTGTGTGTGAGAGAGATATATAGAGTACACCACACTACTCAAAATTAAATAAACAAATAACTTAAAGAGAACATATAAGAGTTTAGAAAGCTCTAGTGATTAGCGATGTAGCTTCTGATTCGTTGGATTCATCAGAACTGCTTCTGAGTCCTTCTCGGGTTTTTCTGTTGAAAAATAGAGTGTCATGGTTCATCTTGTATTCCACTAGAGAGAATGATCTCTTGATTCGTCATGTGTTCTTCAGTGGTCTTGGATTTCACTTATGAGAGTTCTTTGAATGTCTTGAAATCTCCTTCTTGCTCAGGATTGTTCTTCTAGTTCAGTACAGTGCACTCGGGCGTATGTCAGTTATTCTTGTTGTAACGTCACACTTGTGTATGTGTACCACATCTCAATATTCCTTATATTCCACCAGTTTTGTATGTAAGAGAGATTCCCTTTTCATAGGTATGAGATACAGTTTCCTGACATGCCAACAACTATCATTAAATAACATTAATTGCATTAAAAACATCAAATATGACCGTTAGCATTATTTAAATAATATTGACAAAATGTTAAGAAACAGTGTCACAGTGATTATGTAAACGATGTCTTCTTCACGATATATGTTCCACGGTATGTGATTCACTATGTCTCCATGTCACGATGTCTAGCTTATGGTGTCTCGGTCATGGTGTGTCCTTCACGGTGTTTGGGTCACGGTATGTCCTTCACCGTGTCTGGGTCACAGTTTTTCCTTCACGGTGTCTGGGTCATGGTTTGTCCTTCACAGTGTCTGGGTCACAGTTTTTCCTTCATGGTGTCTCGGTCACGGTTTTTCCATCATGGTGTCTGGGTCACAGTTTGTCCTTCACGATGTCTGGTCACGGTTTGTCCTTCACGGTGTCTGTCTGACTGTGGCAGTGTCTTGTACACAGTTTGTCTTACTGTGTCTCTATACTTAGAAAAATATCTTTATTTAGACATAGACAGTAATATGCAGAATATGTATTAAGCTTAAATAGTAGAGAGTAAGAGAACTTGAATCATAAATGTAAAGGCTTGATAATATAGGTGAGATTGGTGATCATGCATAAGACTTATAAATAATAAAGCGAGTAAATAACATCAATAATACTTGCTATCATTAAAACATGATGTGTAGTTATTATTGATATTGGAGAACATTAACACGATGGCCAATTAAGATTGATATTAATTAACAGTAATAGGATTTGTGATCATTAAAACATGATTAATATATGAGGAGTCCAACAATCTCCCCCTTTTTTATGATCATAAATCATGTATAGGTACAAATATAAATGAAATGCAATATTAAAGAAAATAACAGACTCGACAATTAGAATACTAAAACATGTACTTGTTTCCCCCCCTTTTGGGATTATCAAAAAGCAGATAGAATGAAGTGAAATACTGAATTTTTCATTAAAAAGGTTCAGAATAAAACATACAGGAGAAATATAAACAGTAAACAACTAATGACTTCCCATAAAAAAAGAAAACAGTCCCTGGACTCTTCAGGGAGCCGCCTTTTCCTTTCCTTTATCAGCATCATGAGCTGGTTCTTTTGTAGAGGAAGGCACAGATGTGGAATACAAGGAGGGTAATGGTAGACCTTCAAAATGGATGGATCCAAAGTAGGAGTAGTATAAGATCTAGGTTGCGGTTGGTCAATAATGACTGGCCGGATCTGAGAAAGAGCTTGGCTGGCTGTCATGGCAGTGGAGGCATGGGTAAGGAGACCAGGTCTAAGGGGTGCAACAGTTGGAGAAACTATAGCAGTACTCTGCACATGAAGATACGACTTCAAAAGATTTATGAAATCAGTAATGATCTCACCACCATATTGCATAGCCTTTTCAAAATCATCCTTATTCTCCATAAATTTTTCCAACAATCTAGTGGACTTTGTAAGCTTTTGAACTTGATCATTAAAATCTTGAGTTATAGGAGGGATTCTCAAATTCTCTACAAGATATCTAAAGTGCTATGTCAAATCACATTTAGAGAAAATACGGTTGAGATACACATCAATCTTATTGGAGATATCTTGTTGAGAATCACAGGCAATCTTTGAATGAATCCTGACCAAGTCCAATGCTCGATCACTGTTCTTAACTACTTCTGACAAAGAAGACATATCCAAGCCACTGAAGGAATTCTGAAGTTCTTCTTTGATTATGGATCTCAGCAGAGAATCATCCAAAGGAGGAAAAGAAGGTTGACCAGAAGTAGGAGAAGCCTTGACAGCTTCAGTTAGAACATTGAGCTGTTTCAGAACTTTTTGCAGGCATCCAATATATTCATCTGTGAGCTTATTCAGATTTTCTACAAGATCCCTCATGTGTTCCGGCATTTTTGTGTGTCTTTTTCCAATATTATCATCAAAAGACAGTAGATATGGATGCACCTGAGACGCAATCTCTCTAGAAAGGGTGGAATAATTTGGATTAGGAGAAGCAGCAACAAGTGTAGGGGAAGAAATAGGAGCATGCTATGATCTTAAAGACAGCTCATTCTGCAAGTTTTCTACCATATTTTTCAGATTTTCAACATCAACACTCAGCAGCATATTTTCTACTCTAACTTCTTTAATTTCTAGGATTATCCTTGGTTGAATATGCAATATAATATTTTCCAAGAGAATTGATTCATCTTCTTGACTCAGTTGAGTTACTGGACGAGGTTAAGTGGATAAGATCTTCTCAACTCCAGCTAAAAGAGTCTCTCCAAAGACTTTCAAATCATCTTTAGTTACAATGGAGTGTTGCTCAGGTAAGATTGCAGGTAAAGGTATTGGATCAGGCTCTGGTTGCGGTTCAGAGTCATCTTCAGACTCAGATTCTGATTCAGATAGAGGATGGGGCTCTGGTTCTGGTTCTAAATGAGCTACAGACTTTAGTTGAAACATAGAAGAGAGATCCATTCCTATTGTAGTAACTTTTTGTGACTCATTCACATAATAAAATCTTGGGAAAACATATCGAGTGTACACATAGTATGAATCATCACCAGGTTCAGATTCAGATTCAACAGACTTGGCTGGACTAGTCTCACGGTTTTGAGGTTCCTCCCCCTCAAATTGTGCTTGCATTTCAGAGACTATAGGATCAGCAACATGGTCAAGATCCACAGGATCATCTATAATCTATTCATAAAAATATTTCCTTGCTAGTTGAAAGTCAATTTCCATCCTCTCTTCAGTAGAGGGAATTATCTCAGGAACCAATTGTTCCACAGACAGTGCTTCCAGATTGGCTTGCTTTTCAACTGGGAGTTATTCTACACCAGCTGACTCTTCCATGGATTTTTTCTCTGATTCTGTTACTACAGAATCTCTTACATCCTCAGATTAGATATATATATTTACAACTTCTCTAGAAGCAGGAGCTTCTTCCTCACTAAGAACAATTGAAGGATCTACAATCCCTTCCTTTTCAACAACAACTTCCTCTCCTTGAGGTATTTCAGTAGGAACAACAGCAGGGAAAATAGTCCTTTCTTTTTCAACAGGAGCTGCATCCATTGGAGGTATTTTAGCCTCTTCTCTAGGTGGTACTTTAGCTGCCACTTCCTCTTCTTCTTCAGCATCTGAGTATTTAGCAGCTTCATGTGGTTCCAGACTAGGATCAGCTATGTTCTTTGGCCTTTTTGGATAATCAACAGGATTAAACTTCTTATACAATTGATCATTATCCTCAACCCATTTCTTCTTCCTGGGGTTCTAACTAATCTTCATCCTTCTGATGATAGGCTTGGATAAGAAGAAATCAAAGTCCTCTGACTTTTCTTCATTCGGTCTAACCATTCCTTTGGCAACTAGCATGGATGAAATCATCCTTGAGTAAAACAAGGAGGTGGATTTGGAAGTGACTTTAATCATCTCACAGATATGGTTAATAATATACTTGAATAGGTTGATCTTATGGCCATTCATCAGCAGGTGAATTAGGAACACATCCTGATACTTCATTACAGAAAAATCCCCTTTTCTTAGACTGATCAAATTCTGAACAAATTTGAATAGCAGTCTAGTTTCTCCATCTAGCTCTGTAACTATAGCCCTTTGCTTGGTGCCATTACCAGTTAAGGTTCCCAAATAATTTTTCAGATCAAATATGTCAGATGAAGGAGGAGGGTCTCTCTAGTAGTCTTCAAAAACTCCATCATGTGGAATCCTTAGGCATGCAGCCCACAACCTCAAAGAGAATGAACACTTTTGTCCATTTATTCATCTTGTCACCATAAAGCTTTCTCCAAAATAAAAGGAAAACTTCACGTATTGGTAGAATTGAGATACCAATCTTGGGTAAATCGGTCTATCTTGTCTAGAGAACCATTCAAACCAACCTTGTTCTCTCAATATTTTCAGGACCAATGATCTGTTAGACAGTAGCCATTCAGGGAAAATTTCTTTTTCAGGAACTACGGTACGGTTTACCAGGTTTGGGATTAGAGGTCCTTCGGGAGCTATCCTCAGTATCCTATTCTGTTTCTTAGAGCGGTGCTTCTCAGGGGTAGATGAAGACAGACACTTCATCCTTGGCATCTACTGAAGGTCCGGGTGAGAAAGAAGAAGAGGTTCGCAAGGTAAAGAGGGTTTGAGATAGAGATCAGGAGAGAGTTCAGGTGAGAGATTGAGTGAAACCTTTATGTTTTATCATTTGGGAATGTCAATCGTCATGAAAACAAAAATGCGGGAAATCAAATAGTGGTGAAATAAAAATTACCATGATACTGGTTAAAATAATAGTAAAAATAATCTTCATGGTGACACTGTGAGTAGGCATTACGGTGTGAAAAAAACAGTCATCACAATGAGATAGTTGATGATCGCTACGGTGAGACAGTTACCATCCTATGCAGTCACTGTGAGACAGTGAGTTGATAGACCATGAGTACAAGGTCTTAACGGTGAGACCGTAAGCATGAAACGGTAACTGTAAAATAGTGAGCATGAAACCGTAAAGTAAAATACAGTAAAGTATTAAACATTAATATCATTAAGATATCAATTTATGATTAATCATTACAAGATCATGTATGATGTATTCTAATCTCTAAGAATTTAATGGTTTAGTGAATATATCAGCAAGTTGATATTCAGTACCAATGAATTCCAAAGTGATATCACCTTTTTGATAATGATCCCTCAAAAAGTGATGTCTTACATCGATATGTTTTGTCCTAGAATGAGAAACAGGATTCTTAGAAATATTAAAAGCACTTGTGTTATCACAATTTATTGGGACATGTCTGAATTGATATCCATAGTCTATTAATGTGTGTTTCATCCACAAAATTTGTGCACAACAACTTCCAGCAGCTATGTACTAAGCTTCTATAGTAGATAATGCAACATAATTTTGTTTCATACTACACCATGATACTAGTAACCTGCCTAAAAGGTGACATGTTCCAGAGGTGCTTTTTCTATCTAACTTTCATCCCGAAAAATCAACATCAGAATAACTAACTAATTCAAATGATTGTCCTTTGGGATAGAACAGTCCTAAATTGGGAGTATGCTTGAGGTATTTAAAAATTTCCTTACAATATTTAAATGTGACTCTTTAGGGTTTTATTGAAAACAATCACACATACACACACTAAACATAATATCAGGAAGACTAGCAGTCAGGTAGAGTAGACTTCCAATCATTCCTCTATAAGTGGTTTGATCAACAGATTTACCATCTTCATTAAGATCCAACTTACAGATGGTACTCATGGGAGTGTCACTACTTTTTGTGCTACCCAATCCAAAACGTTTTTAAAGATCTCTGGTATATTTAATTTGAGTTAAAATAATTCCATCATTATTTTGAAAGATTTGAAATCCAAGTAAAATTTTGAGTTCACCCATTAAACTCATTTCAAATTCATTTTGCATCATTTTAGAAAAAAATCAGTACATAATGTAGTTTTTTAAGATCCAAAAATAATATCATCTACATAAATTTTTACAACCAAAACATCATTAGAAATATGTTTTATAAAAAGAGTGGGATCAACTATACCTTTTGTAAAACCTTTGGAAATTAGAAAAGTACTTAACCTGTCATACCAAGCTCTTGGAACTTGCTTTAAACCATATAAAGCCTTTGATAATTTAAAAATATGGTTTGGAAAATGAGGGCTTGTAAATCCAGGTGGTTGTTCAAAAAAAACATTCTCAGTAATATATCCATTTAAGAAAGAACTCTTAACTTCCATTTGATATAGTTTGAAATTTAGATGTGCAGCATAAGCAAGTAAAATACTAATAGCTTCTAATCTGGCTACTAGAGCAAAAGTCTCCTCATAGACAATTCCTTCTTCTTGACTGTAGCCTTGTGAAACTAGCCTAGATTTGTTTCTAACTATGTTTACAGATTAATCTACTTTATTTCTAAACACCCATTTAGTGCCTATGGTGAAAGTGTCCTTAGGTCTTTCAACAATATTCCATACTTTATTTCTTTCAAATTGATTGAGTTCCTCTTGAATGGAAATCACCCAAAATTCATCATTAATAGCATCATCAATGTTTTTAGGTTCAAGCTGTGATAAGAAGGCTTGATGATCAACCTGATTTCTAAGAGAAGCTCTAGTCTGTGTCTCCCTATCCAGATTTCCTACAACAGCATCTAAAGGATGATTCTTTAGAATTCTAGTAGATCTAGTAAAGGTAGGACTAGAAATATCAGGTTCATCTATAGATTCAGGCTCATTAGGAGCATATTCTAGATTAATCCCAGAAATGGAAGTCTTTATAGAAATTTCTTTAGATTTTTCATTAAGGTCCAGAACAGATAAATCTTCTTCAAGATTTTCAAGAGAGGTTTTAGACTCATGTGGATCAGTTTCATCAAATTTGATGTGAACAGATTCTTCCACACACTTGGTTCTCTTATTGAAAACACTATTAGCTTTTCTGGTTATAGAATATCCTAAAAATATTCCTTCGTCACTATTAGAAGAAAACTTATCAAGATTATCCTTAGTATTAAGAATAAATACTTTACAGCCAAAGACTCTAAAGTAACTGACTTTAGGTTTTCTATTGTTCTAGAGTTCATAAGGAGTCTTCTTAAGAACAGGTCTAATCAAGACTCTATTGATGATATAACAAGCTGTATTTACAGCTTCAGTCCAAAAGTAAACAGGTAGGTCATATTCATTAAGCATAGTTCTTGCTATTTCTTGAAGGGTTCTATTTCTTCTTTCTACTACACCATTCTGAAGAGGTGTCCTAGGAGCATAAAAGTTATGACTATACCCATTGTGTGAGCAATAGGATTCAAATTCATTATTTTTAAACTCACGGCCATGATCACTTCTCAGGGTTTTAATCTTAAGTCCACTAAGGTTTTCTACAGACTTAGAGTATTTAACAAAGTAAGATAAAGATTCACTTTTGTGAGCTAAGAAGTATACCCAAGTATATCTAGAAAAGTCATCTACTAAGACATAGACATAGTGCTTCCGATTTAAGCTAGAAGCTCTAGATGGTCCAAACAAATCCATGTGAAACAACTCGAGAGGTTGAAAAGTTGAGACTTCTTTCTTTGATTTTAAAAAAAATTATGTTACTTTCCCTTTTGATAGGGATTACAAACTTCGTTATTTAGAAACTCAAGTTTGGGTAAGTCACTAACTACGTTTTTCCTAGTTAGTTTCCTAAGTGAGTGTATATTGCAGTTTCCTAATCTTCTATGTCATAACCAACACTCTTTATGAAAAACATTTAAACAAGTAACATTTTTCTTAGATAAAGAATTTAAATCAACAGCATAAACATTTTCATTCCTTAAAGCAGAGAATACTAAAACATTTTTAGAATTAAAAACATTACAAGAATAATTTTCAAACGTGAAATTAAAACCATCATCACACAATTGAGAGATACTTAACAGATTATATTTCAGTCTATCAACAAATAAAACATTAGAAATTAAAACTGAATTAGTGTTACCAATTTGGCCTAGGCCGATGATTTTTCCTTTAGAATTATCACCAAAGGTGAAATAGCCTCCATCAACCTTTATTAAGCTCTTGAAGCATGAGTAATCCCCAGAAATATGTCTTGAACATCCACTGTCCAAATATCATGTATTCTTGTGGGAACTCTTCAAACAGGTTTCCTACAAAATAGTTTTAGATAGAATATGATTTTGGTACCCAGATCTTCATGGGTCCAGACAGGTTAGAAATCAATGATTTTGGTACCCCAGTTTGTCTTATGGGTCTCATATAGGTTGAGTCACAAGATTTTGAAAGATAAACCCTCTTTGATCTATAACTATTTGAGTAACCAGTTGAAGAAAATGAATTTCCAGAACTTGTACTAGCAGTATTCTGTCCAGATTTAGGAATAAATATATTCTTAGTAAGCTATCTCTATCCAGGTTTGTAGCCTATTCCAGTAGTGTATTTTGGTGCCACTTACTTTCCTAGCATTTGAGTTAGTGTATCCTTTCCATTTGTGAACTTCTCTAAGGTTTTTCTAAGTTTCTCATTTGACATTTTCAATTCAGTGTTTTCCTTTAACAGTTGAGCATTTTTCTAATTTTCAATAGTAAGTTCAGTTTTAACAGTTTTAGTGAGAGCATGTTGTTTCTTCAATGATTTGTATTTATCCTTAATTTCATTGCATGTCCCTTCTAGCATATTACAATATTCAAATAATTCCTCACTAGTCATGTTTTCAGAATCCGAATCAGATTCAGTTCCAGAATAATAGAAATTTAAAGCAGGAGTATCTAAGGTTACCTCAGATGTATTTGTTATGAAACACATGTTGGCATGTCTCTTTTCAGAATCAGACATTTCAGATTCACTTGTGTTGTCTTCGGAAGCACTCCAGGCAGACTTCATTTATTTCTTGTACTTACTATCCTTGTAATCATATTTCTTCTTGAATTTTAGCTTTGGGCAGTCTACTTTAATGTGTCCTTTTCTTTTGCACTCGTAGCAAACAACTTCATCACTTTTATCTGTCTTTTTCCAGTCCTTCTTCCAATGTCCCTTATTATCATACATTCCCTTGTAATTTGATTTTATGAAGAATCTCTTCTTCCTATAAAATTTCTTAAACCTTCTGGCTATTTGAGCCATTTCAGCATCACTATCAGAGTCTGAACTTTCACTTATTGAACTGTCAGTTTGTATTTGAGATTTTTCTTTGTCCTTGCTCTTTGAAGCAGTAGTCTTAAAATCCACTGATTTCCTTTTTGGTTCATCATCTTCCTCTTTATTTACCTTGAGTTCTTCCTCATACATAATAAGCTTAACAATTAGCTCTTTGATAGGTGGAGCTCCAATGTCACATGATTCTCTGATTGAAACAGATGTGCATCTCCATCAGTCTAGTAGACACCTCAATATCCTCATAATTTGTTCATTTGATGGAACATCCTTTCCAAGTGAATTCATTGTATTGACTATCTCATTGAACCTGAGATACATATTAGAAATGGGTTCATCAGTTTTCATTTTAAAATTATCATATTTAATAGTATAAGTATTTAATCTCATTTCATTAAAATTAGTTGTTACCTCATGAGAAACACCCAAAGTTTCCCATATTTCAAAAGCAGTTTTTCAAGCAGATATTCTGTTAAACTCCTCATCTCTTAGAGCACAGTACAGGGCATTCATGGCTTTATAATTATTATTGTAAGAAGTCTTTGTAGGTTCATCCCACGTTGTTCTTTGTTTTTCTGGAATTTTATATTGAGATTCTATAGCATTCCAAATATCAAAACACATACTTTCGAAATGAATTTTCATTTTAAGCTTCCATTGGGCATAGTTTGTACCATTAAAGAAAGGTGGCATGTTACTAGCAGCACCCTCTAGTCTATTATCCATACCAAGATTTTAGAGAATAGTTGTAAAGAGATAATATTTAGAACTAACATGAATTTAAGATCTTTAAAGATGCAACTAAAGTCATAGTTTAAAAACAGTGTATTTAAAAAATTCTTTAACAAAAACAAACCTATGATACCAAATGTTGGTCGGAGTGGATACTCAAGAGGGGGGTGAATTGAGTTCCAATTAAAATTTATGTTAAAATATTGTCTATTTAGAATCCCCTGATTTATAAAACACGTTAAACTGTAGTGAATTTATACAGATTGTAAATTTTCACTTAGCTTCTCAAAGATTGATTAGGTCTTAGTTAATTTAATCACAAGATTAAACTGACTTTTGAAATTAACCTACTAATTTAAAATAATTGTAAACACTTACTAATTTAACTATCAAAGTAACTTTAGAATGGTTTTTTATTTCAAAGTAACAGCAGCGAGATATAAAAGATATATGTAGTATACTTTAAACCTAAACTAAAGGTGCACAGCAGATTCAACAAGAGGTTCAGTCTCAAGCTGAGACTTAATCCTCTAAAATTTATATAAGTTTGATCCACACCCTAGATCGGGGTTAACAACAGTTTAGAAAACTGTCCAGGCCACACAGGGACCTCTACCACTATTCTTCATGGGAAACAAAATAAATACCAGGCCACACAAGGACCTCTTCCACAGTTGATGTGGGTAAACAGGAGTTAAGAGTTTTGGAGAGGGGATTTTGATATCCTCTAGTTCAGTGTAGGAGACAGTGTGTGTGTGTGAGATATATAGAGTACACCACACTGCTAGAAAGTAAATAAACAAATCACTTAGAGATAATATATAAGATTTTAGAAATCTCTAGTGATTAGTAATGTAGCTCTGGACTCGTTGGATTCAGCATAACTTCTTCTAAGTCCTTCTCTGGTTTTTCTGTTGAAAAACGGAGTGTCCTGGTTCAGCTTGTATTCCACCAGTGAGAATGATATCTTGTTTCGTCGTGTGTTCTTCAGTGGTGTTGGATTGCACTTATAAGAGTTCTTCTAATGTCTTGCAATCTCCTTCTTTCTCAAGATTGGTCTTCCAGTTCAGCACAGTGCACTCGGGCGTATGTCAGTTCTTCTTGTTGTATCGTCACACTTGTGTACGTGTACTACATCTCAATCTTCCTTATATTCCATCAGTTCTGGAAGTAGGAATGATTCCCTTTTCATAGGTACGAGATACGGTTTCCTGGCATGCCAACAACTATCATTAGAAAACATTAATTTCATTAAAAACATCAAATATGACCGTTAGCATTATTTAAATAATATTGACAAAAAGTTAAGAAACAGTGTCACGGTGATTATGTAAACGGTGTCTTCTTCATAGTATATGATCCACGGTATTTGATTCACTATGTCTCCATGTCACGGTGCCTCGGTCATGGTGTGTCCTTCACGGTGTCTGGGTCACGGTATGTCCTTCACTGTGTTTGGGTCACTGTTTGTCCTTCATGGTGTCTGGGTTACGGTTTGTCCTTCACGGTGTCTGGGTCATGTTTTGTCCTTCACAGTGTCTGGGTCACTGATTTTCCTTCACGGTGTTTGGGTCACAATTTGTCCTTTACGGTGTCTGGGTCACGGTTTGTCCTTCACGGTGTCTGGGTCACGATTTTTCCATCACAGTGTCTGTCTGACTGTGACTGTGTTTTGTACACAGTCTATCTTACTATGTCTCTACACTTAGACAAATATCTGTAATTAGACTTAGACCGTAATATGCATAAAATGGATTAAGCTTAACCAGTAGAGAGTAAGATAACTTTAATCATAAATGTAAAGGATTGATAATATAGGTGATATTGGTGATCATGCATAAGACTTATAAATAATAAAGCGAGTAAATAACATCAATAAGACTTGTTATTATTAAAACATGATGTATAGTTATTATTTAGATTGGAGAGCTGATAGAGTAAATATTTTCAATAATTTATATTGAATATCATTGTTTTAAACCCACAAAATTGTTCCTCTAAGATAAATTGTTTCATTTTTATGATAATGGTGTTATTTTGAGCTGAATAGTAAAAATTGGTCATTTTGGATTTTTAACAGTTTTAAATTATTTCGGTATTTTGGACGTAACATTATCTAAAATGATTAAAATTAAAAAATTCTTTCTTTTACATATTATACACATCCAGGTCTTCATTTACTATTTTTTGACTAAAATATGAATCGGCCATATGGAAGCTCAAAACAAGCTCACAAGTTGGCTCAAGAAAACTGTTTTCAGTTCTGCCTAGTTTTGACGTGGGATCCATAACTCATCCACTATGGGCCCAAAGCTTGTGAAATTCGGTGGTTGAACGTGCAAGGAGTTTTGGAGAATCTGTTATGAAGGAAGAATCGAGTTAATTGGCCATTTAGGGGGTCATTAAATCACCCTAATCCGGAGGATGTCGTTTTGGAGAGTCTGACTGGACAGAATAAATTCTCATAGTAAAACGGCCATAACTCTCGGAATACATGTCCAAATACGCTGAGCGTTTGAGGGGACATGGACAAGGGAATTATGAAAAACATTCAAGAAGGGATCAATGCCTGAATATGTCATTTAATGTGGCTACAACGTGTCAAATTTCAGGGGAAACATTCTGGCTATAAAAGGAGGAGAGCTCTACCCTCTCAAATCATCCATTCTCCATCCCATTCTCCACCCCATTCCTTCTGGGACACCAAGAAGGAGAACTTTTAATATTTCTATTTTATTTATTTTCTTCTTCATAGTTTTTTAATGCCTTCTTCTTCCCCATTCAACTCGATTACCCTTACCATGGTGGGGTAAACATTTGGAGTGATTGGGGAAGGATTGGTTTTCTACATTGTAATGCTTGAGTTCTTGGACGCAATTGAATAAATTTTTTTCTTCTTCAAAGTTGTTTTCAATTTCTTATATAGGATTTTATTATCAAGTTCGATCATTCTTGAATATTAATTCCATTATTTATTTTTGCCTTGGTAAAATAATCAATATCTCCCTCCACTAATTTCTGGTTTATATACGATGGAATAAACCAGGAATTAGTGGTGAAGTACTCGACGATCGTCAGTACGTGTAAAAGGTGTACTGAATGTTCTTGATTGTTTGGGATAAACATAACCCGATCGGGTATTTCCCATTTAAATTAAGGATATTCAATACAACTATTTTACACATGGAAGGAGATTTGACCAAACCAAGATCTTGGTAAGGTTTTCTCTCACAATAATAATTTCACCAAGGAAGTGAGAGGAAACGATTGTGGAAACTCACTTTAATCAACTAAGAAGAAGAGTTTTGAATTAAATTGAACAAGGATAACATTATAATTAGGAAACCGACCCTGACCTAATCACCCTTTTAATTTTATAGTTTTTCAATCATTTGAATTTCAAATTTCCTTTCACAACATTTTTACCCCCGTTTTAAAGTGACAACCCGTTTTGTGTGCACTCCTCTTCGGGAGTCATCTTAGGTCAACCACATTACTAAATTTTAACTTATGAAATAATTGTTTTGCCACGCCCTACGACAGGCGTGCATCAAACTTGGCGTCGTTGCTGGGGAGGTAGTGCCACAATTTATTTTTAAAGATTTCACTTTTTCAAATTTAAATTCTTTTTAAAAAAATCTTTTAGCATGTTGTTTTCAAATAATTATTTTTTTAATTCATGGAACAATTACCCACAAGTGCGACAAACAGTTATTGAATCACATTGGTCTATAGAGTATAAATTTTCTTTCTTGTCTAAACTAATTCGGGGAGCTCGAATCCAAATCGTAACAGAGGATGAATTCAAGGATCTCATTGAAAACCTTAAAGAGAACCTCGAATACCCAGTGTTGGAGGGTTTTTCAAGAGAGTTAATTGAACTTCAGGAGTATTTTCTGGAATTTTATCAAGAAATGATCAATGTACAACACCAAGAAGAAGAAGTTCATACGGATATTGATGCCCAATTTGAAAGAATTATTCAAACAGTTCAAAACCTAGAGACCTCAATACAGTGTATAGAGGAACAAGTACATGCATCATAGGATCCACAACTAGAGCCAGAACAAGAACCAGAACCAGAAAAATTGATGGAAGAAGTATCCTCACAAATCCTTCAAGTTGAAGAACCCATGGAGGCCTTGATGAAATTAAAAGAAGATCCATTGAGACCATCTCAATCAATGTTGGAGAAGATTGATGAAGATAATTTAGCTATTGAAATGCATATGGGGGATCAAAAAGATTTGGATAACTTCTGGAATGAGTGTGAGGAACTTCTTGATCCAACTATTCCTGATAATGTAGATGATTCAACAACATTGAAGGAAGAAACCAACCAAGTAGTGGAATTTGAAGAGATGATAGAGGAGTCTGACTACCTACCTCTATCTACGGAAATTCAACTCCAAGAGCCACCTCCCTTTGAAGAAGAAATTGAATCCAAACAAGCTCAGGGAGTTAATCTTTTCATAAACTCATTATCTTTTGATTTTGTTGAAACTGAATTGAGTATTACCTCCCCTTGTTTTAATTTTTCAGATTCATCCAACACTTCTATTTCCTTGGAGGGAGAATATGAATCTGAAGAGTAAAATTTGGAGCTCCCCAAACCTGTTGAAAATTTAATGGAAGGACTACATGAGAAGATCAAAGTGATTTTTTTGGAGTAAAATGAGACACAAGCTACTTACTTTGAAAGGGAAGAATTTGATATTGATTCTTCATGCTTTAATTTTTTTCAAATAGAATTAAACTTTGACATTCCCTTTGATTTTTACCCAGATTTATCATACCTTTAGCAACCACTGGAAAATAAAGAAGATGTTGTTCATGCAGAACCCAAGAAGGAGGAGGCTCTGTACTTTATCCTACCCCCACCATGCACGGTGTACAACATTGTGAAGGGGGGGGATCTGGTGTACTCTATTTATGGAGTCCTCCTCAACAAGAAAAATGAAATGAAAGCTGGGAAGAGCCACATGTGGTGGTTCAAATCAAAGAAACCTCATCCACCATCATATTGGGGATAACCGATTAGAACTGCCCCTCTGGAGGCAGTCAAAACCCAGGGCCCACTTGGGGGGATTAAACCAAGCTTTATCCTTCTATTCCCATCCAATTTCTATTTCCATTTCTTTCAATATATATCTTATGTTTACTTTTGTTCTTTTATTTAGGTTTTCATAGTGAAACACATAAGAGGTTAACTCAATGTTGCACTGCGAATAAATCAGGTTGTACCTATCCTTCACACTTTCTTGATGTTGTGATTCATTTTAAAATTGGCTCGCATGTTAAATCCATTTGAATTCACTGAGGAAACTGCATCATTTAAGTGTGGCGGAGGTAACCTTGGTAGTTTAGGATTTTCATTTTGTGTTTGATTTTCAAAAAAATTAAAAAAATTAAAAAAAAATTGCGTGTTTTCAATTTTTTGTTTTTATTTTTTAGTTTTTTGGTGTGTTTTTAAAACTTTTGAGCTTAATTGATTATCAATACCATTTTTGAAACCCATTTCAATGAGTGAACCATTCTATTCCATGAAACTGAGTTTAAATGAATGCTGAAATAACTTTGTTTCAAGTTCAAATATTTTGGAATTTCCTGAAAAGTACACTTATTTTTTAACCCATTCCATATTTCATTGTCTATATCTTTGAAATCACTTTCCTATGAGGCTTCTGAACCATTTTTGTCATATTCTTTTCATTCACCTCATTTCTTGAGAGAACCAGACCATGCTTTCTTTAACCAGAATTTGATTTATTCTTTTCAAAACATGAGGGTTTGGGGTACATGTGTTTTAAATGATTGAGGCATTTATTTGGTTTGAAGCCACCTTTTCAAAATAATCCTTTTCATTATGGCCCACCTTTACATTTATCCTTCATTGTAGCCCCTAGTAGCCATGAATTTCCAGTTAGGTTAGCCACATTACAAGCTAATTTTCCCTATCCTACCTACTCTTGAAGTGAAATTGCATGATCTAGTTGAACTTAAGTGTGGGGGAAGATGTCTTGTGGTGTAATACATTATTTGTTTATACTTTTGGTGGAAAATAAATTTTGGAAGAGATGTGTGTGATGCTAAAAAATTATTCTATTGAAAGTTGTGCATTTTCTAGAGCTTTTATGACAAGAGAAGCTGTGTCTTTCTGGAGCTTCCAATGTAAAAAGAAAGATGTGTCTATCTGGAGCTTTAAAAAAATCATGTTTGATAAGATTGAAATGTTTGCTGCTGAGCTGATTGAATGATGATGGAGCCTATATTCAACAAAGGGGAAGTGAAGGATACCATATTTGAGTGAAAATTAGAATCTTGCAATTTTGCTTCAATAAGAGCCAAGCCTTCCTTTTTCGGCCTCAGAACTTTTAACATCTAAATCCTTCCAACCGGAAGCCACAGAAAAACCCTGAAAAGTACTCATGAGAAACACATGTCCTTGACTCAATCAGGTGGATAAGTAGTAATTTATCAAACCTATGGTGACTCTTGTGTGAGTTTGGATGAGAAAAGCCTTGTTTAGCCTTTACATTTGTGAGATGAGAGAAAATTCATGTGAGGTAGGTGTTTTGTGTGCATGGGATAATAAATGAAGTGGAAATATATTAAAATATTAAATGGAGAACTTGAAATAACTATTTTTTATAAGGCATGATATCTTTTTATTTCTTGGAACTGATTTGATAGATCTCACTGATATGTGTTCTGGATTTGATTTGATTTTATTTTTACTTGTCCAGGAGTCCAAGTGCTAAGTGTGGGGGAATTGATAGAGCAAATATTTTCAATTACTTTATATTTAATATCATTGTTTTGAACCCACAAAATTGTTCCTCTAAGATGAATTGTTTCATTTTTATGATAATGGTGTTATTTTGAGCTGAATAGTAAAAATTGGCCATTTTGGATTTTTAACAGTTTTAAATTATTTCGGTATTTTATCCATAACATTATCTACAATGATCCAAATTGAAAAAGTATTTATTTTCCAGATTCTACACATCCAGGGATTCATTTACTATATTTGGACTAAAATCTGAATCGGCCATATGGAAGCTCAAAAGAAGCTCAGAATTTGGCTCAAGAAAACTTTTTTCAGTTCTGCCTAGTTTTGATGTGGGATCCATAACGCATCCACTGTGGGCCCAAAGCTTGTGAAATTCGGTGGGTGGACGCGCAAGGAGTTTTGGAGAATCTTTTGTGAAGGAAGAAGCGAGTTAATTGGCCGTTTAGGGGGTCATTAAATCACCCTAATCTGGAGGATGTCGTTTTGGAGAGTCTGACTGGACAGAATAAATGCTCATAGTAAAACGGCCATAACGCTCAGAATACATGTCCAAATCCGCTGAGATTTTGAGGGGACACGGCCAAGGGAATTATGAAAAACATTCAAGAAGGGATAAACCTGTGAATATTTCATTTAATTGGGATACAACGCGTCAAACTTCAGGGTAAACATTCTGGCTATAAAAGGAGGAGAGCTCTACCCTCTCAAATCATCCATTCTCCATCCCATTCTCCACCCCATTCCTTCCGGGACACCAAGAAGGAGAAATTTTCAGCTTTCTCTTTTATTTATTTTTTTTCATAGTTTTGTAATTCTTTCTTCTTCCCCATTCAACTCGATTACCCATACCATGGTGGGGTAAACTTTTGGAGTGATTGGGGAAGGGTTGGTTTTCTACATTGTAATACTTGAGTTCTTGGACACAATTGAATAAATTTCTTTCTTCTTCAATGTTGTTTTCAATTTCTTATAGCGGATTTTATTATCAAGTTTGATCGTTCTTGAATATTAATTCCGTTATTTATTTTTTCCTTGGTAAAATAATCAATATCTCCCTCCACTAATTTCTGGTTTATATACGATGGAATAAACCAGGAATTAGTGGTGAAGTACTCGACGATCGTCAGTACGTGTAAAAGGTGTAGTGAATGTTCTTGAGTGTTTGGGATAAACAAAACCCGATCGGGTATTACCCATTTAAATTAAGGATATTCAATACAACTATTTTACACATGGAAGGATATTTGACCAAACCAAGATCATGGTAAGGTTTTCTCTCACAATAATAATTTCACCAAGGAAGTGAGAGGAAACGATTGTGGAAACTCACTTTAATCAAATAAGAAGAAGAGTTTTTAATTAAATTGAACAAGGATAGAATTATAATTAGGAAACCGACCCCGACCTAATCACCCTTTTAATTTCATAGTTTTTCAATCATTTGAATTTCAAATTTCCTTTCACAACATTTTTACCCCTGTTTTAAAGTGACAACCCATTTTGTGTGCACTCCTCTTCGGGAGACTTCTTAGGTCAACCAAATTACTAAATTTTAACTTAGGAAATAAATGTTTTGCCATGCCCTATGACAGGCGTGCGTAAAACTTGGCACCATTGTCGGGGAGGTAGTGCCACAATTTATTTTTAAAGATTTCACTTTTTCAAATTTAATTTTTTTTAAAAAAATCTTTTAGCATGTTGTTTTCAAATGATTATTTTTTTAATTCATGGAAAAATTACCCACAAGTGCGACAAACAGTTATTGAATCACCTTGGTCTATAGAGTATAAAGTTTCTTTCTTGGCTAAACAAATTCGGAGAGCTCGAATCAAAATCGTAACAGATGATGAATTCAAGTATCTCATTGAAAACCTTAAAGAGAACCTCGAATACCCAGTGTTGGAGGGTTTGGCAAGAGAATTAATTGAACTTTAGGAGTATTTTCCGGAATTTTATCAAGAAATGATCAATGTACACCACCAAGAAGAAGAATTTCATAAGGATATTGAAGCCCAATTTGAAAGAATTAGTCAAACAGTTCAAAACCTAGAGACCTCAATACAGTGGATAACGGAACAAGTACATGCATCCCAGGATCCACAACTAGAGCCAGAACAAGAACCAGAACCAGAAAAATTGATGGAAGAAGTATCCTCACAAATCCTTCAAGTTGAAGAACCCATGGAGGCCTTGATGAAATTAAAAGAAGATCCATTGATCCCATCTCAATCAATTTTGGAGAAGATTTATGAAGATAATTTAGCTATTGAAATGCATTTGGGGATCAAAAAGATTTGGATAACTTCTGGAATGAGTGTGAGGAACTTCTTGATCCAACTATTCCTGATAATGTAGATGATTCAGCAACATTGAAGGAAGAAACCAACCAAGCAGTGGAATTTGAAGAGAAGATAGAGGAGTCTGACTACCTACCTCTATCTACAGAAATTCAACTCCAAGAGCCACCTCCCTTTGAAGAATAAATTGAATCCAAACAAGCTCAGGGAGTTAATCTTTTCATAAACTCATTATATTTTGATTTTGTTGAAACTGAATTGATTATTACCTCCCCTTGTTTTAATTTTTCAGATTCATCCAACACTTGTATTTCCTTGGAGGGAGAATATGCATCTGAAGAGTAACATCTGGAGCTCCCCAAACCTGTTGAAAATTTAATGGAATGACTACATGAGAAGATCAAAGTGAATTTTTTGGAGGAAAATGAGACACAAGCTACTTACTTTGAAAGGGAAGAATTTGATATTGATTCTTCATGCTTTAATTTTTTTCCAATAGAATTAAACTCTGACATTCCCTTTGATTTTTCCCCAGATTTATCATACCTTCAGCAACCACTGGAAAATAAAGAAGATGTTGTTCATGTGGAACCCAAGAAGGATGAGGCTCTGTACTTTATCCTACCCCCACCATGCACGGTGTACAACATTGCTAAGGGGGTGGATCTGGTGTACTCTATCTATGGAGTCCTCCTCAACAAGAACAATGAAATAAAATCTGGGAAGAGCCACATGTGGTGGTTCAAATCAAAGAGACCTCATCCACCATTAGATTGGGGATAACCGATTAGAACTACCCCTATGGAGGCAGTCAAAACCCAGGGCCCACTTGGGGGATTAAACCAAGTTTTATCCTTCTATTCCCATCCGATTTCTATTTTCATTTCTTTCAATATATATCTTATGTTTACTTTTGTTCTTTTATTTAGGTTTTCAGAGTGAAACACATAAGAGGTTAACTCAATTTTGAACTGTGAATAAATCAGGTTGTACCTATCCTTCACACTTTCTTGATGTTGTGATTCATTTTAAAATTGGCTCACATGTTAAATCCATTTGAATTCACTAAGGAAATTGAATCATTTAAGTGTGGGGGAGGTAACCTTGGTAGTTTAGGATTTTCATTTTGTGTTTGATTTTCAAGAAAATTAAAAAAATTAAAAAAAAATTGCGTGTTTTCAATTTTTTGTGTTTATTTTTTAGTTTTTGGTGTGTTTTTGAAACTTTTGAGCTTAAATGATTATCAATACCATTTTTGAAACCCATTTCAATGAGTGAACCAATCTATTCCATGAAATTTAGTTTAAATGAATGTTGAAATAACTTTGTTTCAAGTTCAAATCTTTTGGAATTTCATGAAAAGTACACAGATTTTTTAACCCATGCCATATTTCACTGTCTATATCTTTGAAATCACTTTCCTATGAGGCTTCTGAAACATTTTTGTCATATTCTTTTCATTCACCTCATTTCTTGAGAGAACCAGACCATGCTTTCTTTAACCAGAATTTGATTTATTCTTTTCAAAACTTGAGGGTTTGGTGTACGTGTGTTTTAAATGATTGAGGCATTTATTTGGTTTGAAACCCCCTTTTCAAAATAATCCTTTTCATTATGGCCCACCTTTATATTTATCCTTCATTTTAGCCCCTAGTAGCCATTAATTTCCAATTAGGTTAGCCAAATTACAAGCTAATTTTCCCTATCCTACCTGCTCTTGAATTGAAATTGCATGATCTAGTTGAACTTAAGTGTGGGGGAAGATGTCTTGTGGTGTACTACCTCATTTGGTTATACTCTGGGTGGAAAATAAATTGTGGAAGAGATGTGTGTGATGCTGAAAAATTATTCTGTTGAAAGTTGTGCCTTTTCTGGAGCTTTTATGACAAGAGAAGATGTGTCTTTCTGGATCTTCCAATGTAAAAAGAAAGTTGTGCCTATCTGGAGCTTTAAAAAAAATCATGTTTGATAAGATTGAAATGTTTGATGCTGAGCTGATTTAATGATGATGGAGCCTATTTTCAACAAAGGGGAAGTGAAGGAGACCATATTTGAGTGAAAATTAGAATCTTGCAATTTTGCTTCAATAAGAGCCAAGCCTTCCTTTTTCAGCCTCAAAACATTTAACATCTAAATCCTACCAACCAAAAGCCACAGAAAAACCCTGAAAAGTCCTCATGAGAAACACATGTCCTTGACTCACATTGGGTGGAGAAGTAGGAATTTATCAAACCTATGGTGACTCTTGTGTGAGTTTGGATAAGAAAAGCCTTGTTCAGCCTTTACATTTGTGAGATGAGAGAAAATTCATGTGTGGTAGGTGTTTTGTGTGCATGGGATAATAAATGAAGTGTAAATATTTTAAAATCTTAAATGTATAACTTGAAATAACTGTTTTTGATGAGGCATGATGTCTTTTTGTTTCTGGGAATTTATTTGATAGATCTCACTGATATGTGTTTTGGATTTGATTTGATTTGATTTTTACTTGTCAAGGAGTCCAAGTTCTAAGTGTGGGGGAATTGATAGGGAAAATATTTTCAATTAATTTATATTGAATATCATTGTTTTAAACCCACAAAATTGTTCCTCTAAGATGAATTTTTTCATTTTTATGATAATGGTGTTATTTTGAGCTGAATAGTAAAAATTGGCCATTTTGGATTTTTAACAGTTTTAAATTATTTTGGTATTTTGGCCATAACATTATATAAAATGATCCAAATTGAAAACTTATTTCTTTTCCATATTTTGAACATCCAGGGATTCATTTACTATATTTGGACTAAAATCTTAATCGGCCATATGGAAGCTCAAAAGAAGCTCACAAGTTGGCTCAAGAAAACTATTTTCAGTTCGGCCTAGTTTTGATGTAGGATCCCTAACTCATTCACTATGAGCCCAAAGCTTGTGAAATTCGGTGGGTGGACGAGAAAGGAGTTTTGGAGCATCTTTTATTAAGTAAGAAGCAAGTTAATTGTCCTTTTAGGAGGTCATTAAATCACCTTAATCCGGAGGTTGTCGTTTTGGAGAGTCTGACTGGACAGAATACATTCTCATAGTAAAACGGCCATAACTCTCGGAATACATGTCCATATCCTCTGGGATTTTGAGGGGACACGGACAAGGGAATTATGAAAAACATTAAAGAAGGGATCAATGCATGAATATTTCATTTAATGGGGAAAACACGTGTCAAATTTCGGGGGAAACATTCTGGCTATAAAAGGATGAGAGCTCTACCCTCTCAAATCATCCATTCTCCATCCCATTCTCCACCCCATTCCTTCCAGGACACCAAGAAGGAGAAATTTTCAGCTTTCTCTTTTATTTATTTATTTTTCATAGTTTTGTAATGCCTTCTTCTTCCCCATTCAACTCGATTACCCTTACCATGGTGGGGTAAACTTTTGGAGTGATTGGGGAAGGGTTGGTTTTCTACATTGTAATGCTTGACATCTTGGACGCAATTGAATAAATTTCTTTCTTCTTCAAAGTTGTTTTCAATTTCTTATAGCGGATTTTATTATCAAGTTCGATCGTTCTTGAATATTAATTCCGTTATTTATTTTTTCCTTGGTAAAATAATCAATATCTCCCTCCACTAATTTCTGGTTTATATATGATGGAATAAACCAGGAATTAGTGGTGAAGTAGTCGACGATCGTTAGTACGTGTAAAAGGTGTAGTGAATGTTATTGATTTTTTGGGATAAACAAAACTCAATCGGGTATTTCCAATTTAAATTAAGGATATTCAATACAACTATTTTACAGATGGAAGGAGATTTGACCAAACCAAGATCTTGGTAAGGTTTTCTCTCACAATAATAATTGCACCAAGGAAGTGAGAGGAAAAGATTGTGTAAACTCACTTTAATCAACTAAGAAGAAGAGTTTTGAATTAAATTTAACAAGGATAGCATTATAATTAGGAAACCGACCCCGGCCTAATCACCCTTTTAATTTCATAGTTTTTCAATCATTTGAATTTCAAATTTCCTTTCACAACATTTTTACCCCCGTTTTAAAGTGACAACCCATTTTGTGTGCACTCCTCTATAGGCGACATCTTAGGTCAACCAAATTACCACATTTTAACTTAGGAAATAATTGTTTTTACACACCCTACGACAGGCATGCGTCAAGAGCATTAACATGATGGCCAATTAAGATTGAGATTAATTCACAGTAATTGGATTTGTGATCATTAAAACATGATTAATACATGAGGAGTCTAATAGATATATTTTCAAGGTATTCAGGGATGCATCAAATAAGGGATTGGGATGTGTGGTAATGTATAATGACCAAGTCACAGCCTATGCTATAAGGTATTTGAAAGTTCACAAACAAAACTACCCAAAACATGATCTGGAGTTAATTATGGTGATATTCACTATGAAAATATGGTTTCATTATCTCTTTAGGGAGAATTATGAAATATTTATGTATCATAAAAACCTCAAGTATATATTCACATAGAAAAATATGAATATGTGCCAATGAAGATGGTTAGAGCTGATCAAGGACTATGACTTATCAATACACTACCATCCTAGTAAAGAGAATAAAGTGGTGGGTTCTCTATGTAGAAATGATCTATAAATTCTATCATTGATGAGAATTGAGAGGGATTTGATCTTATTAGATTTGAAAATTATAGAAATGGTAATCATAAAGGAAGAAACATCATCAATCCTTTCACAAATTATTGATCAACCATCTCTTTTGGAGAGGTTAAAAGATGATCAAAGAGATGATGTGGAAATTTAGAAGAAATTTAAATCTATAAGGAAAGTGAAATACTCAATGTTTGATGTTATTGAAGTAGGAGTTGCATGGCTTGGGTAAAAACATTGTGTAACGTAAAATCCTTAATTAAATAAGGAGCTATTGGATGATGCACATAGCTCAACCTTCTAAATCCACTCAAAAATAAAAAAAGATGTATCAAGATCTCTCAAAACACTATTGGTGGGATGATATGAACAAGGATATAATGAAATATATATCAGGATGTCTTGTATGTCAGCAAGTGAAAGAAGAAAAGAGAAAATTCAAGGGGATGATGAAACCATTACCCATACCTATATGAAAATGGGAAAACATCAACAAATAATTTTTCACTAGTATTCCAAAGACATCAAGAGGGAATAATTCTATATGTATTGTGGTGGATAGTCTTACAATAATTGTTCACTACATTACAATTCAATAGGATTTATCACCAGATCAACTTACATAGATATACATTAGAGAAGTGGTGAGGCTGCATAGAGTACCACTATCATTTGTATTCGATTGAGATCTGAGATTCGCCTACATGTTCAGGAAAAGTCTCAAACATTATCTAAACACTAAAGTGAACTTCAAAACATGTTATCACCCCCAAACTGGTGTCCAATTTGAGTAATCTATTTAGAAACTTGAGGAAATGTTGAGAGTATTCTCAATTGACTTCAAAGAAGGGTGGGATCAACATCTTCCTCTTGTCGATTTCTCTTACAGAAACAGTTTCCACTCGAGCATCCAAATGGATCCTTATGAATCCCTTAATGGGAATAGGTGTCAAACACCTTCATGTTGGGATAAATTTAGAGAAAAAACTACTAATAGGACCATAAATGTTCAAGGAAGTGGTCCAAAATGTTTAGACTATTTAGCATCACATCCTGGATGCTCAGATCCTAGAAAAGATCTATGCTGATAATCATCGATGTGAAGTGCCCAGATCAGTGTGAATCACTAAGAGGGGGAGGGGGTGAATTAGTGATCCTTTAAAACTTTTTACTAATTGATTCTTAATCAATTAAACCTCTATGGCTGGTTAAAGCCTCGATCCACTCTTCTTGTATCTCTCAACCTTTCCCGAATGATGCAGTAATGAAAAGGCACAGGGCACAAGGATTTACAAGGTTCGGCACCAAAGGCCTACATCCTTTCCATGCTCTCCAAGCATGGATTCTCCATTATAACCAGTTAAAATTACAATGGTTGATACAGAGTCCCACTGTATCTCTCCTGAGTCCCACAGGAGGGTCTTTATACTGCGTCCCACAGTGTTACCAGAGTCCCACTGGCCTGCTCCAGAATCCCACTGAAGACTTCTTCTCCCTGAGTCCCACAGGGTCTTCTCCTGGCTCCTCGAGTCACACGAGTAGCTCTTCTTCACTTTAAGCTTCTTCAAGTATCTTCAGCAGTCTGGGATAAAGACTGCTGGCCTTGCTCTGTACCTCTGATCACTTGAGTTGATCAGGTCTTCTCGTCTTGCTCAGGCTTTATCTCCTTCTTCTAAGGATGACCTGGCTTCTCTCCAACTACTGAATACTCAGACAACTGATATCTTTAACTTCAGTCTGGTCCAGTCTCACATCAACTCTACTTCATGCACTGAGTGCATGGCAACTCTGCATCTTCATGCACTGACTGCATGGTCTTCTCAAATTCTTCAAGAACCACTGGTCTTGGATTACTCAGATGCACACAAGCAGATTCAGACTTGTTCACGTGTGCACGTGCATGCATGCATGCATGCACTCTCCTATTTCTCCTCTTGGTGCAATAAACCCTCAAAGGGTGTAGTCACTTTAAGCACACACCTTCTCACTTGAACTTCACACTTTGTTCAATGTGTTTACACACTTAAATGTGTGTTATACTTTGTGTGAATCTTCTTATTCTTCTTAGTGTGTCCACTCCACTTAGAGCACACACATAGGTTCGGCCTTTTAGTCCTTTTGCACACACAAATGCCTATGGCCTCTCACTTCTTCTTGCACACACACAAACTATTCTTTGGTCTTCAAAGTGTGCACAACCAACCCGTAGGGTCTTCCTCACTTGGCACACACACAAGGTGTGGTCTCGACCTCCTCTTCTTCTTGCACACCTAATTGGATACGGCCTCTTCACTTGTTGCACACACACAAGATATGTGGTGGCCTTCCTTCTTTACTATGCACACACAAGAGGCAAAGCCTCGGGCCTTCTTCCCCACTTTAGCACGCAAGGCACTAAGGCCTCGGCCTTCTTAATGTTCACACACGAGGCACTGCCTCGGTCTTCACCTAGCCTTCGGGCGCGCAAGGTGCATGGCACAGGGGCACGCAAGACCTCAGGTGTGCAGAGTGCAACACCTCGGGCGTGCAGGGTGTCAAGCACCTCGGCCACACAAGCTTCTCCTGCCGCGCAAGTATGCGGGCAGGGAGAGCTCTTCCTGTCGCACAAGTGATGCGCGCAGGGAACTCCTTCCCTTCACCTCTTTCGCGCAAGGGGTGCGCAAAAGGAACTCCTTCGGGCCTCGGGTGGCACCGGGACAAACTGCCGCGCAAATGGGATGCGCGGGGCTCAAATCTTCGCAAAGCACAGGGTGCTCGCGGGACACTCTTGAGTTTTTAAGCAAGCAATTCAGAGGTCTCAGCCTCTCTTTATATAGGCAGAGGGATCCTCAAAACATCCGCGGGATACAATCTTTGAATCCCCGAAGTTTTCGGGTATTTCAAGATTCTGTGAATCTTGTATTTCTCTTTATTTCACGCGGGTTCTTTCCATATTTTTCTCCTTCACGTGCATGCGACTTAGAACGCATGCACGGCCTTTGTCTCTTCTATCCCATGCACAACACGAACTCACCGAAGCCTCGGCAACTTCGTTTTGCCTCGGCTTTGTTCCGAATTCTCCTCTCATTGCATGCACGCATTTTTTAATGCATGGTTGTGTTCAGTGTGGCCAGACGATCACCATGGAGGTCTCGGTTTGCTCGGAGGTGGCCGGGAACTCAAAATAGTCATTCGGGAGGCTCTTGGTTCAGCGGCGGCTTCGCGGGTGGCTTCGGCTCGAGCTCAAGGTGGAAGACGAGCCACGGCCGTCGGATCGTGATGCGCGACGGCCAGGATTAGATCATCGCCGCGGAGATGGATCGTGCGGCGTGGATAAAGCGCGCGATGGCTCGGACGGCCGAGATTTTCTCCCGGGGAAATTTCCGCGTCCCCCATCGAATCGGCGAGAGGAATTGCCGCGCCTTATCAACTAAGCGCTCCCCCAACCGGCTCAGTTGAATTCTCTCCCTCCACGGTGCTGCCCCGCACCGTGTTCTCCCTGCGGGCACGCTCTGCGCCCACTCTTGCCTCCGCGGGCGCGCTCTAGCGCCCACTATGCACCTCGGGCGCGCACTCAGGCGCCCATGCTGCACAGGAATTGATCCCCTGCGTGGCCCGGGGCTTACACACGGCCCCTGCCTCTCGGGCTGGCCACATGGGATCCCCCCTTGGGCGTGGCGCCTTAGGCCCACATGTGCCTTGGGGGTTGAACCCTTAAGGCTGGCTTGAGATGGCTAATTTTTTGCAAGTAATAGAACAAGTCCTTTGTGTAAAAACAAAGTGACCAAGTTCAAATTCCAAATGCCACAACTCTTCTTCTAAGCCATTCTTCATCTTCTTCTTCATAAGAACTCTTCCAATCTCCTCAACATATATTCATTACTTAGGAGGGAAATTCTTGAAGGGTCTTCTTCATCAACCGAGCTCCTTAATCAAATAGAGTCTTCAATGTTCTTCATTGATCTAATCAGAGATCAAATTGGATCTTCTTCAAATTCACATGCACTAAGTGATAGTGCATGGACTTCTTTAGCTCACTTCATCCACTTAGGTCTTGTGGATGGATCTTCTTCAACACCTCATGCATTGTCACTACAATGCATGGTCTTCAATTATTGTTGTGACTTTGTATCATCAGGATACAAGTTCTTTGAACTTTAAGAGCAGCTCAACAATCGTCAGATGTACATGGAGAATGTTTCAACCACAATTTCCAATACCACTTAGTGAATCTCCTAAGTGACATGCATCTTAGTACCATGGCCATTCTCCTTCACCAACAACACCATCACAACCTTTGTCATTCACCTCTTGACATTCCTTGACTTCCATTCATTCCAAGACAACTTCATGCCTCATTGACAACAAATGCAACACAATGCACTTCAATCTCCCCCTTTGTATTTGTTGGCAATACACTAGAGCACATATGAATGGGTCAATATGTGTGCCAATACTTCTCCCCCTTATTGGCAATCAAATGCAAAGGTGTGGTGTGGTTCTCTTTCAAAAATCTATTCCTCCCTTTGAAAAGTATTTTCTTGACAAACACTGAGAGAGGGATGATGTCACATGTTCTTCTTTAGCAAAGAACCTTTAGTAGATCAACTATAAGTCTACTTGGGCTAACCCGGTGTAGAAAACAAGAGTGATGTAACCAAGGAACTCAATTCTATCCAAAATTCATTGTACATGTGAGATCATGCTTCAGGGGTTTGAAATTTTTCAGATATATCAATGAATTGCTAAATCCTGCACAACTTCACAAAACTCATTAGAAAGTTCAGGTGCAAAGATAAAGCTTCCCCATTCACCCATTTTCTTAAGATGATATTAATTTCAGAACATCATCTTCTCCATATTGGCTCCCCCTCAAGGGGTGCACTCCATTCTTTCCAAACCATCATCCAGCTGAGAATGATCATCATCTTCAATTCCCTGCAATGTTAGCACATGTAAATACAAGTGTATAAGGGAATAAGATGGAACCTCCTTGGTTCATCAATGTGAACAACAAGGTTGAGAAGATTCTCTCAACCGAGATGTCCCATTTTCACCAGTCTTCACACTTGCACATTTGATCTTCATTGATGATTGTGCTGGTGTGGTTCTCAAAACATCTTCATGTGAAACCTTCTTCTTCCCTTTTGCTTTAGCAATTGTCAGAGCTTCATCTTCAACTCTTTGTAGTTCTCTGGCAAGCTGCAACTGATGTGGCCATATGACAAGTAAATAATTTGGAAGAGTGGCCTCAGTTTTGGAAGTTCCACATGGTTCTTTTGATGCTGTTAAGCTACCTTTCTTACGCAACTTATTTTCAACCAATCCCTTCTGCTTCTTCTGGATTGATTTTCTGTTTGAGTCCAGTCTGCTTCTATTGAATTTCATGGATTCTTTACAAATATCCATGATATGTCCTTTCTTTCCACAGTAGAAGCATTTCTTGGTGGTCCTTCTGGATGCATCACCCTTCTTGGACTCAGACTCCAAGGACTTCTCTTTATTTCTCAAGCACTTCTTAGGAGCATTTTCTACTTTCTTCTTGCTTCCCAAGGAATCCTTTTGAGCCAGGTTCTGTGATCTTTTCTTCTCTTCTTCTGATACATTCGGAGATTGATATGTATCAACTCTTTGACCACTTTTGCAACCATCCCAGATGTTGTCAAGTAATCCAAATCTATTTGCAGTAAACAGATGTCTCTGGACCTGTGGATGTTGCTTATTTCCTTATGGCTTGCTCCCCCTAGGCATGGGCTTCCTCTGTGCTTTGGCATTCAGTGGATTGTACCAACAATCCTTTACACAATGCCCATACTTGTTACAACACCAGCATTGTCCCACGAATCTTGACCTCTTCAGTCCTTCTGATTTTAGGGTACTTGTCTTGAATTGTTGTGCTGCTTCAGGAGAGCTTTCTTTCTTCATTGTCTTCATCCATACTTGTTTAGAATTATTCTTCCATCCTGCACTTTTTGTGGAAACACAATTAGAAACATGAGTACAAGATGGGATGGATGGTACCTTCTTTTTAGAAGTTGTTGCCCTTTTATTATAGGATGTCTTTCTTTTAGAATCATCCTTTTCAAAGCTCACTTGAGTAGCAACATTTCTTCTTTCAGCTGACTGGGAGGCTTCAGCTTTGGGTGATTGCAGATTTTTCAATATCACCTCTAGTTCTAAGCATTTCATGTTAAGGGAGTTCTTCTCATCCTCAACAGTTCTTAGCCTTCCTTCCCAATTTTCTTTCAGCTGTTCTAACTGGTCTTCATGCACCTTCTTGATTTCAAGCAATGAGTTGTCAAGCTCCTTCACTATCTTGACTTTGTCTTCGAGTTGAGCATCTCTGACATTCATTGACACTTTGTGCCTCTTTTCCAGTGCATGGAAAACATCTTTGATTATTACTTTAAATAATTCTTTCTCAGAAAGGCTTCTCTGCAATTCTTCAGCAGTGTCTTCATATCTTTCATTGCAAAGAGATACTGTTTCATCTTTGGCATTTACCAGCTTTCTGAGAGTGTTGGTTATGCCAACCCTTTTAGCCAATTGGACTTCCAGAGAATTGGCTTCATCTTCTAGCTGTAATTTTTCTTCTTGAAGATCAAGGAGGCCTGTAGCTATACACATTGCAACTTCCTTGGGGACTCTCTTCTGAAGATATTTGATTGCATTTAGAATATCATTGTTTCTTCCATCTTCATCACAGCTAGAGCAGGCTTCATCAGAAGAATGATAAAAGGAATTGTCATCTGATGTGACTTTCACATTTCTTTCCATAGAAGGAGTTTCTCTGATTGCACCAGCCTTTTTCTTCATCTTCTTTGCCTGTTTCTTCATTCTGTTTTTCAGAGTCTTGGCAGATATCTCCATTTGAGGCTGTTCTTTAATTTCCTCAAATCTGCACTCCATATAGACTCTCTTGGATCTTTTAGAGGCAACCTCGCTCTGATACCAATTGAAGTGCCCAGATCAGTGTGAATCACTGAGAGGGGGAGGGGGTGAATCAGTGATCCTTTAAAACTTTTTACTAATTGATTCTTAATCAATTAAACCTCTATGGCTGGTTAAAGCCTCGATCCACTCTTCTTGTATCTCTCAACCTTTCCCGAATGATGCAGTAATGAAAAGGCACAGGACACAAGGATTTACAAGGTTCGGCACCAAAGGCCTACATCCTTTCCATGCTCTCCAAGCATGGATTCTCCATTATAACCTGTTAAAATTACAATGGTCGATACAGAGTCCCACTGTATCTCTCCTGAGTCCCACAAGAGGGTCTTTATACTGCGTCCCACAGTGTTACCAAAGTCCCACTGGCCTGCTCCAGAATCCCACTGAAGACTTCTTCTCCCTGAGTCCCACAGGGTCTTCTCCTGGCTCCTCGAGTCACACGAGTAGCTCTTCTTCACTTTAAGCTTCTTCAAGTGTCTTCAGCAGTCTGGGATAAAGACTGCTGGCCTTTCTCTGTACCTCTGATCACTTGAGTTGATCAGGTCTTCTCGTCTTGCTCAGGCTTTATCTCCTTCTTCTAAGGATGACCTGGCTTCTCTCCAACTACTGAATACTCAGACAACTGATATCTTTAACTTCAGTCTGGTACAGTCTCACATCAACTCTACTTCATGCACTAAGTGCATGGCAACTCTGCATCTTCATGCACTGACTGCATGGTCTTCTCAAATTCTTCAAGAACCACTGGTCTTGGATTACTCAGATGCACACAAGCAGATTCAGACTTGTTCACGTGTGCACGTGCATGCAAGCATTCATGCACTCTCCTCTTTCTCCTCTTGGTGCAATAAACCCTCAAAGGGTGTAGTCACTTTAAGCACACACCTTCTCACTTGAACTTCACACTTTGTTCAATGTGTTTACACACTTAAATGTGTGTTATAATTTGTGTGAATCATCTTATTCTTCTTAGTGTGTCCACTCCACTTAGAGCACACACATAGGTTCTTCCTTTTAGTCCTTTTGCACACACAAATGCCTATGGCCTCTCACTTCTTCTTTCACACACACAAACTATTCTTTGTTCTCCAAAGTGTGCACAACCAACCCGTAGGGTCTTCTTCACTTGGCACACACACAAGGTGTGGTCTCGGCCTCATCTTCTTCTTTCACACCTAATTGGATAAGGCCTCTTCACTTGTTGCACACACACAAGATATGTGGTGGCCTTCCTTCTTTACTATGCACACACAAGAGGCAAAGCCTCGGGTCTTCTTACCCACTTTAGCACACAAGGCACTAAGGCCTCGGCCTTCTTAATGTTCACACACGAGGCACTGCCTCGGTCTTCACCTAGCCTTCGGGCGCGCAAGGTGCACGGCACAGGGGCGCGCAAGACCTCGGGTGTGCAGAGTGCAACACCTCGGGCGCGCAGGGTGTCAAGCACCTCGGCCACACAAGCTTCTCCTGCCGCGCAAGTATGCGGGCAGGGAGAGCTCTTCCTGTCGCACAAGTGATGCGCGCAGGGAACTCCTTCCCTTCACCTCTTTCGCGCAAGGGGTGCACAAAAGGAACTCCTTCGGGCCTCGGGTGGCACCGGGACAAACTGCCGCGCAAATGGGATGCACGGGGCTCAAATCTTTGCAAAGCACAGGGTGCTCGCGGGACACTCTCGAGTTTTTCAGCAAGCAATTCAGAGGTCTCAGCCTCTCTTTATATAGGCAGAGGGATCCTCAAAACATCCGCGGGATACAATCTTTGAATCCCCGAAGTTTTCGGGTATTTCTAGATTCTGTGAATCTTGTATTTCTCTTTATTTCACGCAGGTTCTTTCCATATTTTTCTCCTTCACGTGCATGCGACTTAGAACGCATGCACGGCCTCTGTCTCTTCTATCCCATGCACAACACGAACTCACCGAAGCCTCGGCAACTTCGTTTTGCCTCGGCTTTGTTCTGAATTCTCCTCTCATTGCATGCACGCATTTTTTAATGCATGGTTGTGTTCAGTGTGGCCAGACGATCACCATGGAGGTCTCGGTTTGCTCGGAGGTGGCTGGGAACTCAAAATAGTCGTTCGGGAGGCTCCTGGTTCAGCGGCGGCTTCGCGGGTGGCTTCGGCTCGAGCTCGAGGTGGAAGACGAGCCACGGCCGTCGGATCGTGATGCGCGACGGCCAGGATTAGATCATCACCGCGGAGATGGATCGTGCGGCGTGGATAAAGCGCGCGATGGCTCGGACGGCCGAGATTTGCTCCCGGGGAAATTTCCGCGTCCCACATCGAATCGGCGAGAGGAATTGCCGCGCCTTATCAACTAAGCGCTCCCCCAACCGGCTCAGTTGAATTCTCTCCCTCCACGGTGCCGCCCCGCACCGTGTTCTCCCTGCGGGCGCGCTCTGCGCCCACTCTTGCCTCCGCGGGCGCGCTCTAGCGCCCACTATGCACCTCGGGCGCGCGCTCAGGCGCCCATGCTGCGCAGGAATTGATCCCTTGCGTGGCCCGGGGCTTACACACGGCCCCCCTGCCTCTCGGGCTGGCCACGTGGGATCCCCCCTTGGGCGTGGCGCCTAAGGCCCACATGTGCCTTGGGGGTTGAACCCTTAAGGCTGGCTTGAGATGGCTAATTTTTTGCAAGTAATAGAACAAGTCCTTTGTGTAAAAACAAAGTGACCATGTTCAAATGCCAAATGCCACAACTCTTCTTCTAAGCCATTCTTCATCTTCTTCTTCATAAGAACTCTTCCAATCTCCTCAACATATATTCATTACTTAGGAGGGAAATTCTTGAAGGGTCTTCTTCATCAACCGATCTCCTAAATCAAATAGAGTCTTCAATGTTCTTCATTGATCTAATCAGAGATCAAATTGGATCTTCTTCAAATTCACATGCACTAAGTGATAGTGCATGGACTTCTTTAGCTCACTTCATCCACTTAGGTCTTGTGGATGGATCTTCTTCAACACCTCATGCATTGTCACTACAATGCATGGTCTTCAATTATTGTTGTGACTTTGTATCATCAGGATACAAGTTCTTTGAACTTTAAGAGCAGCTCAACAATCGTCAGATGTACATGGAGAATGTTTCAACCACAATTTCCAATACCACTTAGTGAATCTCCTAAGTGACATGAATCTTAGTACCATGGCCATTCTCCTTCACCACCAACACCATCACAACCTTTGTCATTCACCTCTTGACATTCCTTGACTTCCATTCATTCCAAGACAACTTCATGCCTCATTGACAACAAATGCAACACAATGCACTTCACGATGAGACATAGAGTATGATGTTAGAGACATGGTATTACTCTGTATATCTCCATGGAATAAAGTTATGATATTTAGAAATAAGTGAATGCTGAGTCCAAGATATATCATCCACTTTAAGATCCTTAGTCGCATCAGAGTAATGGCCTACTAACTAGCACTCCCACCTAACCTATCTCAAATGCATGATGTATTCCATGTATCCCTCTTAAGAAAGTACATACCAGAACCCTCACATGTACTCAATCAATAGGTAGTACCATTAGAGATTGATAAATAATATGAAGTTTAGTTAGTGATTATGTTAGATCATAGATACAAAGTTCTAAGAAATAAGACAATTCACCTGGTCAAAGTGACGTGGGAAAACCACAAGTTTGAAGAAGCAACGTGGTAACCAGAGGAAGAGATGAAAAAAAGTTACCGTCATATATTTTAGTATGGGAAATGAAAATTTCTTGCGTGAAATTTATAATGTGGGGAAAATTTCAAAGAACTGAACTATTATAAATAATATTTCCCTTGTGATTTAATTAAATGTATTATTATGTAATATGGTTATAGAAAACACTTGAACTTCCTTGGATTTTTGATATTCTATCTGATTTGAAAGATCATTAAGCATCATTACCATTGATAATATGGTCATTGAATAGTGATCATATCATTTGTATAAATATATGGTTTTAACAAATCCAATTGACACAGATAAAGAAGTGATGGCCTCAACCAGTAGGATCATTCCCTATAAAGCCCATTTATCAAAGAATCCAAGGGAGAAAAAATAGATGGGATTTTACCTTGACCAAGCCCATGTTTAGATACAATAACTTAATTATGATTGAAACTATTTACCAAATAAGTTCAAGCTTATAGAGACCATGACTCAAACCATATACGCCGAACCACCCCATGAAAGTCTCATTGTCGTGCACCTTACTCTTAGAGAATTTTCTGTTCTAGTAAAGGGATATGTATCAATACCCAGGTAATATGAGTATGTATATTATTTTTTATAGAATAATGGATATATTTTCATGCTATGGTTGTTACTTTAAAAATGTTTTTTATTTCGGATACAATTAAATAGAAACAGTATTTTTGGGTAATATTCAAATTCAATTAAGGAATTTATTTTCATGAAAAATGAATTTTTTAGATAAATAATATGTTAATAAAATATTATTATTAAATAATTTTTATTAAATATAAATGATCATATAAATTTTATGAAGTCAATGTAAATTATATAAGGCTTCAAAAACTATTATTATAAAAAACATCCATCATTTCTAAATAAATGTCAATATTATTTTAAAATTGAAAATTCACATATTTAGAAAATTATTTAGATAAAATGTATCTTATTTTTGGAATCATAATTTCAAAATTATCCAATAGTGAACTTATCTTAATTTTCTCATATAGCACATTTTTTGGGTAAAAATTAAATACCATGTAAATATATTTTGTGTATTATGACATAATAGCGACACAAAAGTGATGTAATAAATAATATAAAAGGTTTAAACAACCAAATATATGTTTTATCTTTAAAATAATTATATTTTATGCTTATTTTATTAATTTTATAAAGCCATTATGAATCCTCCAAAACCATTAATATATTTTAAGGTTTTTAGAATCATTTCTTTAAGTGTACGACTCACCTCCACATAAGTAAGGGGATTATTTTATTAATTTCTTCCCTTGAACATATAAAATAATTAAAACCACTCCCATTTGGTAGAAATCAGGGGAAAACCCATGGTAAGGTTTTTGGTTTTTTTTAATTTATTATATAGAGTCCAAAACATATGTTTGAGAAATAATAACGAAATCCCCACTCATTTCCCATATAAACCCACCCAATATCTCATTTCTATTCTCTAAAACACCTTGGAGCATTTACATAATCCTACCTCCCATCTCTATAGTCCTCCCAATGTTCCCCAATCTCTTATAAATATCCTCCCAAGCATTTGGAGTCACACACTCAAGTAAGGGATCCTCACCTTCTCTTCTTTATTTGAGATTCTTTATTATATTATTCCTTCTATTTCCAATTCCTGATGTCAAGATATGTATTTTGTGATGAAAATCACTATTATAAGTGAAATTTACCTTTTTATTTAATAAAATTTATTATTTTTTAAAATGGATATAGAAAACATATGCACTCCACTTGTTTTATTATTTCTAATTGGATTTAAATGACTGTTAAGTATCATTACCATTGATAATATAGACATTGAACAGTAATCACATGACTTGTATAAATATATGGTTTTAAAAAATCCTTTAGAAAAAAAACAAGTGGTGATGGCCTCAACCAGTAGGATCATTCACTGTGAAGCTCGTCTATGGGAGATTTCGAGAGAGATAACATTTTAAGGATTTTCCCTAAACCAAGCCCAAGCCGAGATCCAACAACTTAATCATGATCAAAAATGTTTACGGGAGAAGTTCAAGCTCATTGAGATCATGACCCAAACCATGTCCACCAAATGGCCCCATGAAATCCCCACCATCACACACCTTACTCTTAGGGCGTATGCTGGTGTAATAAAGGGATATGTATCAAGAACCTAGCATTATGATTAAGTACATTACTTTTATTTTATTATTGTTTTTAAAGTACAAATAGTATTTTTGGTTAATATTCAAATTAAATAAAGAAATCAATTTTTATTAATTAATAACTATTATTTTAATAAAATTTTATTAATAAATTATTTTTATTAAATATGAATGATCATATAATTTTTATGAGGCCAAATGTAATTTTTTTAAGGTTTAAAAACTATTTTGGTCAAAACCAATCAATTTTCAATAAATTTCAGTTTTTATTTTAAAATTAAAAATTGAAACATTTAGAAAATTATTTGGAAAAAATGAACATAATTTTTGGAATCAGGATTTCAAAATTAGCCAATGGTAAATGTTTCATAATTTTCTTAAACAATTAAGTTTTTGGGTAAAATTTAAATGCGACAAAAATATATAGTGTGTTTTATGATATCCTAATGGCACAATAGTGATGTAATAAACACTATAAAAGGTATATTCGGACAAATATAAGTTTAAACTTTGAAATACTGATATTTTTTATTTGTTTTAATTATTTTATAAACCCTTAGTCAATCCTCAAAAATGTATAATATATTTTATGATTTTAAGTTCATTTCATTAATAATGTGACTCACCTCTACATAATCAAGGATAATATTTTAATAACATTGGCCCATGTCCTTATAAATAATTTTAACACTCTTATTTGTAAAAACCCATGGTCAAAAACCATGGTGAGGTTTGTGGTTTTGAATATTTAAGTATACAGATTCCCAAACTTATGTTTGGGAAATATTAAAGAATTCTCCTCTCATTTACCATATAAACTCACCCAATATTCCCATTCTCTTCACTCATAATACTTGGATCACGTCCTTACTCTTTCCTCCCCTATCTATAATCCTCCTAAGGTGCCTCAAAATCTCATGAATCCCATATTCAATCTTTTGAAGTCACACTCGAGTAAGGGTTCCTTCAATTCTCATTTTATCCAAGTTTACTTATATTGTTACACCCTTTTATTTTCATTTAAAAATAACAGAGTATGTTTCCACACCTCACCAATACTACCCTTATTATGTTTTAATGATTAAATATCCCTTTCTCTCCCATTAATCCCTCCCACATACACCTGTTACCATGCTGAAATTTCATAAGAGTTATTCAATTTCTCCTCTTTCTTCATGTTTCTTTATTATGTTGTGCCTTCTATTTCAAAATTAATTGTGTTGTAAAATTTATTTCTATGAACCTATTACTTTCAATTTCATTTATATATTATTAGATACCTCTTTCACTCTCATAAACCCTTTTTATGAATTTTTATGTCACATCATTAGGCTGCCGAAATTGCACTGTGAATCTCTATTCCAAAACAATTGTGTAAGAGAATACTGTACCCATTACCTATCAAGGGTTTTAAAATTTATACAAATATAAATTTTTATTTAGGACTTAAATGTATGTTTTATAAACCTCTTGATCATGTAATAAATTATGATGATGAATGAATCCATTCATTCTGATCTATGTGGAAAACTTAATCTTGAGAATAAAATAAAAGTGATAGGTGCTCCCAAAATTATATAGAACTACAATGCATTAGGTAATGTTTAGTATCAGGATGTGACTTCTTAGGATATGGTTTTACCTTATTCCTTTAAGGGACTTTCCACTATGATTTCTTTTCAGTTTATCCTTGACTTATGATTCAATGTTTTAAGTTGTTTCCACATTTCTATGTTATGATTATCATGTTATATCATGCCATTATGTTCACTTTTCTTTTATGCTCCATTGATATGACTATTATCTAACATGTTCTGTCTTCCTCATGTTATAAATTTTTTATTCCCTTATTAGGCTTTATATCTCACCCCTTTCTTATGTATATATTCATGTTATCCCATGCAATGTTAAGTACGAAGGAATGTTGTGGTAATGTAAAATAATTTTTCAATAATGATGTTGTATTTAATGTTTCAAGATGTTATGTAGTGTTACTAATTTACCAAGACACTTGGCTTGTCAATATTTTGGGTTTTATTGAGTGTAATTTTATGTCATTAAATCATATATGAATGTAATAAAAAGAATAGGGTTGTTATAGTCAGTATTAGAGGAAAGTTTAGTTATTTATGGGATTATGATTAGAAAAATATTGTGAAAGCCTTAGGAATAAGACTTAGAACAAAGAAATATCCATAAATCTTTGATATTGTATATTAATTGTTTTATCAAGAAAATAAAACCTTGTTTGGATACAAAAAAGTGGATGTGGATCTGGCACAGATGTATCTAGGGTAAAACCCAAAAACACTATTTTGAGCTTGACTCGAACGGGAACTGGTGCATGACAATGGGCCTTACTGCACTCCTAGTTTGACACTCTCTATAATGCCCTGACCCTAGTTACCTAGAATCGGTGAATTATTACATAACATTGGCATGATATAAGGATTCGTTTCCCGAAAGGCCGATCAGTTTAGTAGCTTTGGAAGTACTAGATACATACATAAGTTTTACATTACATAATGAAATAAAAAAAATTTGTACCCTTTGACACTCATATATCAATTAGCATATTCCTGTAGGTTAATCATAATATACTTCATTGCATGCTGGAAAAAATAAAATATAAGAAAGGGGTGAGCTCAGATGCTGAGTAAGGATAACAATATAGCAGAAACTATCAAAAATAAGAACAAACATTTAAGGCAATGTATAAGACTAAAACACAAGCCTTTTAAACATAAAGTTCAGCAAAATAAGGAAAAGATAAATAAAATAATTCCAGTTAATTATTCACATAGATATTATACTAGTCTAATAATCACATGTAATATCAATAGCCAATTTCATAATGATGGAATGCATAATTCCAGACTTCATAACCACATAGTCAAGGCCTTGTGCCAAGACTACAAATAATATTTTGTCAAAGCCTTGTGCTAAGACAATAGTTTGCTTCATGAAACCTACCGATGCATCGAGGAGCTATATTGGGCTCTTCCCATCACTTACTAAGGTCAATTCATTCCTCATATGAAAGGGTGAAACATAATTTAAACATTCATAAAACTATCATACGAAATGTTAATAATTTAACCATAAACCATGAATGGTATAAAAATAGCACATCCACAGTTAGACATAACTCATTCAATACAATATGTAAGATTGTATTATTGTAAATTAACCTCAATCTATAATAATGAAGGATATTGACAAAGATGAAAATAATCATCAAACCTATTTGAGAAAAATATCACCCTTTTCCTTGAAAACATTTAAAATTAACACTATTTATCAAGAAGATGTTTAAAATAGATTTTTGAATCAAAGTATCACATACCACTTTGAAACTTTTAAAAGGAATTTTAATTTTAAAACATTAATTTCTATATATATAAATCCTTAAATCGATTTTTAAAACATGGACATTAATGAGAAATATTTAGAAGAATAAGTTTTTAAAACATTTAAAAAGATATTTTAGTTAGAGATCCTAACCAAAAAAAGAGATGATTGAATACCAATAATTGAGGTAATCATAACCTAATAATATCATGAGAATAAAGGGATTCAAGATATATTATGTCAAATTATAGTATATACACCAAATAAAAGTGAATTGGTGCATAACAACAAAGAAGTCTCAATGGAATGTAAGTTGAGATAAAATCCATTATAATGACTTTATCCTTAGGTTAAGGATAAATAAATGGAATAATTATGTGTGAAAAATATAAATACACCAAGTATGATTAGATATTTATTGTAAAACAGTCAGAGTACATTCAAACATATTCTTGTAATAATAACACCAATGACTTGGATGTTTAACTCAATGAATGCAAATTGAGTTAAGATTAATCTTATCAAGTTCTTATCGATGACATGAGAATTTATCAATGGAGTGATTATGTCTATAAAAAAATAACCACACAAAGGGGATTGGAAATTATTAATTAAATAAATAAATAGTCATTTCACACATAATCTTAGAGTAAAATAATCAATGATGTTTTTGTAAAACCCAGTGACTGGAAATCGAAATTAGAAATTCCCTTATCGATTTAGTGACTTACAAAACATACACCCCATGAAGAAGGATAATAAAATAAAGATGTAAATACCAATAAATTAAATTATTTTACATAAGTAATACAATCATGGGAAGTACATACACCACACAAAAGGAAATAGTGGCAATATAGCATGAATCCCACGGAAATAAGAAGTGAGATGAAAACCCCTTACCATGTTGTAATCAATAGAGTCGTATGAACAAGAGTTAATAACCACAAAACGGATAAAATAATACCATGAATATAAAGATAATCATGATAATATATTTCAAATTTCAGTACACAATACACCACATGCAATAAATAAGTGGCGAACAGTGGAAATCTCACGGAATTAAAAGTGAGATAAGAAACCCCTTACCTTGCAATTTCCTTTGGTCGAGGGTACGTTTAACCTCTTGTATAATGACTATAATATGTTATTAAATTATACCAGAACCACATTAATATTTATTATATCATAAATTATTCATTTATGACATTATACTACCCATTTAATAATGAATTCAATGTTAAATTACATTTTGGGTAATAATCGCTTTCTTTATCGTACGTGTTTTAACTTGTTATTCTTGATCGTATCATTTAGAACATGATTTAAATACTTCCAGAATATGAATAATTATTTATATATCATATATATTTAGAATATAAATATTTATAATAGATATATATATGGAATGGAAGGCACCGTTTATGGAGATGGTAGACCGTACGTACGCATAACCGATGTTTCTGGTTTCATATCATATTGAACGGAAGTAAGTGAATAAGATATATGTAAGTACATACATACATACATATATATATATATCCAGTATAATTATTTTTTCATATATTACATACCTATTAATAATATATATTTTTATAATCATCGTTGAATGGTGAACATGGGAATGAATCTCATCACATTGTGGAGACAGTAATCCGTACATACGCACGAGCAACAATATCATTATATTGACGGTGTAATCATATGTAATTGGATGTTATATCATATATACATAATCATTAAAATTTTATATTTATTATTTACATCAGTTATACTCATTACTATACCCATCCAAATAATGAAGTGTTTGAATAACAAACTACACCATGACATGGAGACGGTAAGTCGTACGTACGCACGTATGGTGACTTTTTCATTTATAGGATAGATAGAATAAATAATATGGTTGAAACATATTTATAATAACATAACAGTATATAGGAGGTACTGAATGTATTATTTTTTTATGGAAAAAACAAATAAAGAGGAAGTGGAAGAAGAAAAGAACTTGAAAGAGGGTGGTGAAATTATTACCTCTTCTTCAGGCGTTTCCTTTTGAGTTGATCAAAAGGGATCCTTAGGTTGGATTTATGATCAAATTAAGGACACTAAGTTCATTTGAGGTAAGTTGGGAGGATATTTGTCGAGGTTTTGGCCAAGCCAAATGGATTTGGAGGTGTCATTTTGAGAGAAGGGGAAGTGCCCTTTTATAAGAGGGGTGAGGGTCACTTTAGGAAAACCTTGAAATATTATTTTATAATAATATAATTTTCGGTTTATAATGGCTCAAAAATAATTTAATTCGAATATAAGGTGGGTATGGGTCGAAAACCTTTCAACCAATAGGTTTTATACAATTTTATGTTACCATGTTAACCATATCTTTTAGATTTAACTCTTAGTTAAATATTTTACCTTTTACCGTGTCTTCTTGTATTCTTACAATATATGGTTAATAAACTTACTCTAAACTTCCAATAGAACCTCAAGTTGTTCATTAAAGACATATATAATATTATTTAAGCCCTTTGGCTGAACTTTATATTTTTAAGAATATTATATCAACCAATAATATAGTATTTGTTTTAAAAACTCATTTATGTCAATTTTGACATTATTTAGTATTTCGTTTTTGTAAAAATAATAAAATCATTATTACTTTGAAAGAAAATTATTTAATCAACCCTAACATGTCACATTAACCTATAAAATTAGTTTAATTCACCAAAAGTCTCAAATTACATTTATTTGGATATTTATAATATCAATTATTTTAATCTATCATTAATAAGGTTATTACTGCATCCTCATTGTGTCATAAATAAATTTAATTATTTAATCTCTAAAAATTATAAATAAACTATAATTATGTAGGAAATTTTTTTATATTTATAATAAATATTTATAGTCTAATTTATCTTATGTATAACCCTATATTAAAAATCAGTTATTATTAAACTTCGAATTTAACTCTTTTAACTCTTCTTTAAATAAAATAATAATAAATGTTCTAATCTAGTCCAAGTGGACCAAATAGGGTAATATTTTATTCCTAAGGTTTTTTTTCGTCTAATTACACTTATACAATAGAATAATGACATGTTTTAGGTTAATTATAATATCATTTTTACCCTTAATTACCCTATTTACTTTTAACCGTGGTAAATAAAAGTCAAATGTTACTATTCACCAAAAATTATTTCCATCTTATTGAACCACATTTTACTTACCGATGTCAACCATGTCTCATGTATTTTATAAATTCAACTCAAAAAATTCTTTAAAACTATGTTTTATGCAAATTTGCAAATGCTCCTAGAAGGTGGGTAAAAGACGGTAAAAAGTTCAATAAAATTTTATACATCTAATTTTATTATAAAAAGAATTCATTTAATTAAATTGAACTTATATATGTTTCATATATCTATTTTTACTTAAAATAAATTTAAATAAAATAAAAAATTATTTAAATAAAAAGTCGATTTTAAACTATAACACTGTGTTTTTTAATATTCATCAAAAATTGAATGTTTTCAGAAAAATATAAAAAATTCACCCTAAGCTAATTTTGATATTCATAATTGAAAAATGAATTCTATTTTACCAAATTCAAAACATAGAAGTTGCATTAATTAATTTAAAATAAATTCTTGTGGTCAAAACTGAAATGTGGGTTTTTAAAAAGTAAAAACTATCAAAAGCTTAACACGTGTTTATGTCAAATTTAAATGTGAAATTAATTATAATGTCCTACATTGTATTAAATGATAAAAATATAATCTAATTATACTTCCAAACCATTCAAATTCATAATTTAACCCTATCAATTATTTCGATTAAAAAAGTTTTTTTCAATTAAAATTTAGTATTTTTTAGTATTCATCAAAATATGAAAGTTATTAGAAAAGTACCAAAAATTTATTCAAAATATATTTTTATGTCCCGGTTCTAAAGAAGAATTTAATTAAATTAAATTTAATATATAAAAGTGTAAAATATTGGTTTTAAAAAGCGATTCCTATTCAAAATGGTGGTAAAATTGCATTTTTTTTAAAATACTTCTTTTATCTGAAAAAATGATTTTGTTCTTATATTATGTCTAGGAAACTCATGATATGGATTCTAAAATTATATGGAGTATATAAAATTCAAAATTCAGTTAATAATATTCTTAGATTCTTTTGAATGACTTTTTTGGTAAGTCTTAATGTGCACAAACTCGGTGTTGCGTGTAGTGAAAGCTATTGAATCACTTTAAAGAAAATAACTTATTATGAAATCTTGGGGTGTTACATACTTACCCACTTTTGGAAAATGCATCTTTGCAATTTTAAAATTGTTCTTGGGAATTTCATTTAAAGTCCCACATCAAAAAAAAGTCAATAAAACTATCACTTTAAAAGAACAAAAGAGAAGTACAAAGGTCACCCGAGATAACCCATACTAGGATTCCATGTAGCAAAACATGGATATGGAAGATAAACTTAGTGTCGAGTTCTGATAGAGAGTGATAGAAAACATTATCTGGAGAAATTTAACAATAAGAAAACCACAGAATTTTGATGGGATAAACGATCATTAGTTTCTTAGTAGGAAAAGTAAATGGACAACAATTTTTTTAAGTTCCATTTCATAAAGTTGAGGAATTTATTTATGAGATTGACTAAGAACATAAAGAGATATACTTACTTTTTAAGTATAGTTTTATCCTTTAATAAATTTATACCACTAACTCATCTTTTTTTCAAAATATGAGTACTCAAGATGACTTGGTCACAACTAAAGCACTAGAATCAGCTTCTATAGAATCACATGATCTACAAATGATAAACTATATATTTACTTTTTATTTAGAGATTAACCAAAACCAAAATGGTTATTACAAGATCTGATGATCTCCAAAAAGGATAATCCTTTAGAGAAAGAAATACTAATCTTAATTTCTAAAATTGAACCCACAATACCCAAAGTTCAATAAATACCATTCAATAAACAAATGTCCTCAAGATCCTTTAATATAATCCAAAGTAATATTGAAACCCATAACATAGAATAATTTGATTATGTAGTCTTACACGTTAAATTGTATCTCCAAATAACATCTATTACTCTTACAGTCACATACTTAAAGTAATTAACCTAATCACATATTCTCTATGATAGGTTATTCATTTCCATAAATAACCCAAATCGCTATAAATCCATAATAAAAAATTGATAAAAATTCACCATTACTCCTCAAAATTAATCTCATAGTATTCTATTTTACTTAGGCATAGAGTGTTCCCAACAGAGCAAACGTCTTCCAAAATAGCATTTGTCACTTAATCACAAAATCATTTTCTTATACTAGGCATATCCATTTGATAAGACATAATATACAAAATCAACTTATTATAGATCAATAAAATCATTTAACTAAAAATAATTAGTCACACTAACCAGGGACTCCACGTAGTCCAGTGGTAGGTGATAAATCCCAATCGCACTCTAGTTATGGGTTCGATTCCCACAGCTTTGTCCAATGCTATAGGTTGTCACACGGTATGTGTGTTGTCATTTTTCAAAAACTATATTTTATAACATTCCTAAAATGAGAACAATTCTTCAAAATAACCATAACATAATTTCACCACAAATTTTATCTCATACCTCACATTTTCATCCCAAAATTTAATAACATGTAATTTCCTCAAATTCAAAGATCATATAAACCCAAAGGGTTATTTATAACTATAATTGAAAAGATAATTCTTCCTAAAATAGAATTTTAATGTAACAAACTACAGGGGTACACATACAAGATAAAATTATTCCAAAGTAATCCCATCAACAAAGAGCACTAATACTTTTAAACATTTTTCCATCCATTTATTTCTACATATGTTCTCCCTTGACCAAGAGGTTATCCTAAAGAATAAGTAATTCACTCAGGTAATGCCCTGATCTCATACATTTAAATCAAATTACTATAAATGGATTCTTGGGATCATTTTTATTTTCTTCCATAGTACTCTTCATTTATCCTCGGTAATTATTTACTTTGTTTCCTTCTTTCCCACACATAAAGCATTTCTTTGTTCCATTGAGACACTTTCCTAGTTTTCTCCTTCCACATTTCCTAGATGATGGAAATTGAGCTTTCTTTTCTCCATGGTCTCCACTACTGGAGCTCTTATCATTCCCCACCTTTATCTTCTTTTTTGAGTCCAAGAGTTGGTTAATATATATGTTGTTGATCATATTTTTGGAAAAATGATTCGGCATCAACACAATATCATTTACACCTATCAACAATCCATTTTTTTCTCATTTCCACCATCTTTCCCACATTGTAAATCATGTTCAATTTTTCTATGATTCCTTTGAATCCATCCATTGACTTACACAAGAAATCATAATGTGAGTCATAAAATCATTTAGAGAATATCATAACACCTTATTTTCAATCTAAAACACCTTAGGATTAACCATGTTTATTTATTCTTGTCTTATATTAAAATCTTTCAAATAAATTTGTAAATAAAATGTGAATCATCTTAAGTATATCCCCTGGGAGTGTCATGCCCATGAGTGGAGTAAGGCCCGTTGTCGCATACCAGGATACCACGGGTCAAGCTCGAAACTCCTTGTCAGAGTTTTTACTCCTAGGTACATATTTTCTAGAGCCGCCTCTACCTTCTCGTATCCAGACAGGGATGTATTTCTTAGAAAACCCACATAATATTTACATTACCAAAAATTTTGGATGTTCTTCTTTACTAATCCCCAATGTATATCTTAGGGTAGTGTTTCCTAATCAGATTTTTTTTTCTAAATCTATCTTCAAGGTTTGGACTAAACTTCCTCTGATACCAACTGTAACGCCCCGACCCCAGTTACCCCCAATCGGTGCATTATTACATAACATTGGAATGATACGAGGAATAATATCCTGAAAGACCGATCTGTTTAGTATACATGGAAGTACTAGATACATACATAAGTTTTACATTACATAATGAAATAAAAAAACATTGTGTCCCCTTTCAACACTCTTATATCCCTTAGCCTATTCCTGTAGGTTAATCATAATATACTTCTTTGTATCCTGGGAAAATAAAACATAAGAAAGGGGTGATATCAGATTCTCAGTAAGGATAATAATATAGCAGAAACTATTATAAATAAGAACAAACATTTATGGCAATGTATAAGACTAGAACACAAGCCTTTTAAACTTAAACTTTAGTATAATAAGGAAAAGATAAATCAAATAATTCCATTTACTTATTCACATGGATATTCTACTAGTCGAATAATCAAATTTAATATCTATAGCTAATTTCATAACGATGTAATATATAATGTCAGACTTCATAACCATATAGTCAAGTCCTTGTGCCAAGACTACAAATAAGATTTTTTCAAGGCCTTGTGCCAAGAAACAAGTTTGTCTCATGAGACCTACTGATGCATCTAGGAGCAGTAGTGGGCTCCACCCATCACTTACTAAGTCCAATGAATTCCTCATATGAAAGGGTTAACCATAATCTAAACATTTGTATTAAAACTAGCATACAAAATGTCAATACTTTAACCATAAACCATGAATGGTATAAAAATAGCACATCCACAGTCAAACATAACTCATTAAATACAATGTGGAAGATTTTATTATAATATATTAACCTCAATTAATAATAATGAAGGATATTGACATAGATGAAAATATTCATCAAAACTATTTGAGAGAAATATCGCCCTTTTTCTTGAAAACATTTAAGAGTATCACTATTTATCAAGAAGCTGTTTAAAATAGATTTTTGAATCAATTTGTCCCGTACCACTTTGAAACATTAAAAGTAATTTTAATTTTAAAAAATTAATTTCCATGTATATAAATCCTTAAAACCATTTTTAAAACATGGACATTAATGAGAAAGATTTAGAATAATAAATTTTTAAAACATTTAAAATGATATTTTAGTTAGAGTTTCTAACCAAATGAGAGATGCTTGAATACAAATAATTGACATAATAATAACTAAATAATATCATGATAATAAATGGATTCATGATATATTATGTCAAAGTATAATATATACACCAAATAAAAGTGAATTGGCGCATAACAACAAAGAAGTCTCAATGGAATGTAAGTTGAGATGAAATCCCTTATAAAGATTGTATCCTTGGGTTAAGGATAAATCAATGGCACAATTAAGTGTAAAAAATATAAATACAATAACTATGATTTTAAATTCAGTGTAAAACAATCATAGGAAATTTACACATATTCTTGTAACAACAACACCAATGACTTGGATGTTTAACTCAATGAATGAAAATTGAGTTAAGATTACTCTTATCAAGTTCATATAGATGAATTGAGAATTTATCAATGGAGTGATTATGTGTATCAAAAGAATAAACACACAAAGGGGAGTGGAAATTACTACATAAATAAATAAATAATGATTTCACACATAATCTTGGAGTAAAATAATCGATGAAGTTTGCGTAAAACCCAATGAGTAAAAATCGAAATTAGAAATTCCCTTACCGATTTGGTGACTTAAAAAACATACACCCCAAGAAATAAGGTTGATACAATGAAGATGTAAATACCCATAATTTAAATTATATTGCATAAGGAATACAATCATGTGCAGTAAATACACCACACAAAAGGAAATAGTGGAAGTATAGCATAAATCTCATGGAAATAAGAAGTGAGATGAAAACCCCTTACCATGTTGTAATTGTAACGCCCTGAACCCAGTTACCCAGAGTCAGTGAATTATTTTAATACATTTCTATGACTATAAGGAATCAATTCTCGAAGGACCGATCAGTTTAGTAGTCTTGGAAAATAGATTACATACATGAAGTTCAACATTACAACTTGAAAATAAAAAAAATAGTAATTTATTCCATTAGAAATGTCCAAGCCTCCTAGATTTTGCCTTCATGTCACTCATAACTAACTTCATCATATGATAGGAAAATAAAACATAAGAAATTGGTGAGCTTTGATTCTCAGTAATTGTAAATAATTTAGCAGAAGCTATAAACTTTTAAGGCAAGATGTGTAATAAAAACAACAACCTTTAAAACATAAACTTCAACATAATATGGAAAAAATAAATCAAGCATTTCTATATAAACATGCACATGGATATTCTACTAATCGAATAATCAAATGTAATAACTAATTTCATAATGAGGGAATGTGTAGTACTGGACCTTAATTTATGTGTTAAGGCCTCATGCTAGGACCGAGGGGCTAACTGTAACTAAACCCCAACCCGGAGAACCTCTGTAACCAGACTCCAACCCGGAGAGCCTTTGTAACCAGACACCAACCTGAAGAGCCTCTGTAACCGAAATACAATCCATTGGGTCTTTTATAACCGGACCCCAACCCGGAGGGCTTATTTTTATTATTCCCCAACTTGGAACATACTGGTCCAATACATTCATCTTAAGAAAATGTTGAAATATAACATAAACATTCGTATTAAAACTAGAATACAAAATGTCAATACTTTAACATAAACCATGAATGGAATAAAAATAAATCATCCACAATCAAACATTTCACAAAACCTTAAATATAATATGGAATATTTTTAGGATAATAAATAAACTTCGATTAAGAATAATATCCCATAAAGGATGTTGACATAGTTGAAAATGATCAGCAAAAATCTTTGAGAGGAATATCCCTTTTTCATGAAATCATTTAAAAGTCACATAATTTATAAATTAAGTCATTTAAAGATAGAGTTGAATAAAAGTTTCTCATACCACTTTGAAACTTCTGAAAGGAATTAACATTTTAAAACATTCATATCCTTATAAATAAATCCTTAAACCATTTTAAAAACATGGACATTAATGAGAAAGGATTAGAAGAATAAATCTTTAAAACATTTAAAATGATGTTTTTGTAAAATATTCCCTTAAAAATATTCCCTTTGAAAATTATTTTATGAAACATGGACATGGATAATAAATATTTCCCAGTAGATACTTACGTAAAAACAACCTCGGATAATAAATAGATTGTGAAATTAACACATACCAATTTGGTAACTTATGAAACATACACCCCATGAAAGAAGTATCATACAATGAAGATGTAAATACACATAAATTAAATTTTATTACACAAGGAATAAAATTATGGGTAGTACATACAACACACAAAAGGAAATATTGGAAATATAGCATGAATCTCACGGGAATAAGGAGTGAGATGAAAACCCCTTACCTTGCACTTTCCTTTGGTCCACGGTACGTTTAACCTCATGTATAATGACCATTTTATGCTATTATATTATAGAAAAACCATATTTGTATTTATTATATCATACATGATTCATTTATGACTTTATACTACCCATTTAATAATGATTTGCATGTTAACTTTACATTTCGGGTAATAATCGCTTTCTTTATCGTACATATTTTAACGTGTTATTCTTGATCGTAAAATTTAGATAATGATATAAATAATTCCAGAATATTAAACTTGATTTATATATCATAAATATTTATAATATAAATATTTATAATAGATAGATATATGAAATGGAAAATACTATTTATGGAGAAGGTAGACCGTACGTATGCATAAACGATGTTTCTGTTTTCATATCGTATTGAACAAAAGTAAGTGAATAAGATATATGTAAGTAAATAAATAAATACATACATACATACATATATATATATATATTAGAATTATTAATTCATATATGAAATATTTATTAGTAATATATATTTTTATAATCATCGATGAATGGTGAACGTGGAAATGAATCACATCGCGTCATGGAGACGGTAATCCATACGTACGCATGAGAGACAATATAATTTAATTAAAAGTGTGGAATTGTATGGTATATTAATTTTACAGAGACATTATCATATTATTTTTATTATTTTTATACATATTACTCATCATTATATCCATCCAAATAACATAGTGTTGAATTACAAGTTACACCACGGCTTGGAGACGGTAAGCAGTACGTATGCATGCATGGTGACATTATCATTCAAAGGATGGATAGAATAATGAATATGGTTGTTACATATTTATAATAATATCACAGTATATATAAGGAACTAGAGTTATTATTTTGGTATGGTAATAACACAGAAAGAGTAAGTGGAAGAAAAAAAGAACTTGAGAGAGGGTGGTGAAATCATTACCTCTTCTTCGGGTTCTTCCTTTTGATTTGATCAAAAGGGATCCTTAGATTGGATTTCTGACCAAACTAAGGCATCTAGGATGAAGGGAGGATATTTGGGAGGATATTTTGGTAGTTTTTGTCTGATAAAAATGGATTTGGAGGTGTGAATTTGAGATAAGGTTAAGTTCTTTTTTATAAGAGGGGTGAGGTGCATCTTAGGAAAAGATTTTAATATTATGTTATAATAAAATCATTTTAGGTTTCTAATGGCACAAAAATGATTTCTTTAGAGGATAAGGTGGTTATGGGTCAAAATAATTTCAACCAATAGGTATTAGAAAAGTTTAGGTTACCATTTTAACCTTATATTTTCGATTTAACTCTTGGTTAAATAGTTTAACTTTTACCTTGTCTTCTTGTATTATTATACTATATAGTTAATAAAATTAGTCTAGAATTTAAAGAGAACATCAAGTGGATCATTAATGACATATATAATATTATTTAATCCATTTTCTTGAACCTTAGAGTTTTATTAATATTATATCAACCAATAATATAGTATTTGTTTTATAAATTAATTTATGATTATTTTGACACAATTTGGTATTTTGTTTTTTATAAAGTCATAAAAAATTTATTGCTTCAAAAAAGACACATTGAATCAACCCTAACATGTCATATTAACCTATAAAATTTGTGGATTTCATAAAAACTTTGAAATTATATTTATTTTAATACTTATAATAACATTTATTTGATTCTTTCTTTAATAAGGTAATTGTCGAATCATCATTGTATCATAAATAACTTTAAATATATAATGTTTATAAATTATAAATAAAATACCATGATTTAAGAAATATTTTTAGCTTTATAATGAATATATATAGTCTAATTGTAATTGTTTGTAACACTATATTAAAAATGGTTTAGTAATTAAATATTGATTTTAACTCTTTTAACTCTTCTTTAAATAAAATATTAATAAATGTCCTAATATAATCGAATTGGACCTAAAGGATCATATTTTATTCCTAAGGTTTTTTTGGTCGAATTATACTTATCCAATAGAATTAATACATTTGTTAGGGTAAGAATAATATCATTTTTACCCTTAATTTCCCTATTTACTTTTAATCGTGGTAAATAAAAGTAAAAAGTTACTATTCACCCAAAAAATATTTTCATCTTATTGAATCACATTTTTCTTACTAATATCAACCGTGTCTCTCAGATTTTTGAAATTACACTCACAGAAGCAGTAAAATTAAATTTTATGCGAATTTGCAAATTCTCCTAGGAGGTGGGTAAAAGACGGTGAAAAGTTCAATAAATTTATATATATCTAATATTATTAAAAAATGAATCCAATATATTAAATTGAACATATATAGGTATTATTTATCTATTTTTATGTAAAATAAATTTAAATAAAATAAATAATTATTTAAACGAGAAGTCGGTTTTAACCAATAACGTATTGGTTTTCACTATTCATCAAAAATTGAATGTTTTCAGAAACATACCAAAAATTCACCATAAGCTAATTTTGATATTCCAAATTCAAAAATAAAGTCTATTTTACCAAATTAGAAACATAGAAATTTCATTTATTAATTTAAAATTAATTCCTGTTGTCAAAACCAAAAAGTGTATTTTTAAGAAATAATCACTACCAAAAGATTGACACTTGTTTATGTCCAATTTCAAGGTGAAATTACTTCCAATGACCAATATTGGATTAAATGGTAAAAATATAATCTAATTAATCTTCCAAACCATTCATATGTATAGTTTAAAACTATAAATTATTTTGATTAAAAATAGTTGTTTTTAGTTAAAATTTAGTATTTTTCACTATTCACCCAAATATGAAAGTTATCAGAAAAAAACAAAAAAAAATTATCAAAACTAAATTTTTATATCCCAATTATAAAGAAGAAGTATATTTTGTCAAATTTAATATATAAAAGTTTCAAATATTGTATTTAAAATGCATTCTCCATTAAAAGGCAGTAAAATTGCATTTAAAAAAATACTTCTTTTGTCTGACAAAAATGAATTTGTTCTTATATTATTACTAAGAATGTCATAATATAGATTATAAAATTATAAGGATTATAGAAAATTAAAAATAAAGTCAATACAATTCATAAACACTTTTGAACAGCTAGTTCGGTAAGTCATGGTGCGCTTGAACTCAGTTTTATGTGTAGTGCAAGTTATTGAATTACGTTGAAGAAATAACGTACTATGAAATCTTGGGGTGTTACAGTAATCAATCGAGTTAGATGACAAAAAGTTAATAACCAAAAAATTAATCACAAAATACTATGAATATTAAAGTAATAATGATAATATATATCAAATGAAAGTACATAATACACCACATGTAATAAATAAGTGGCGAACAATGGAAATCTCACGGAATTAAAAGTGAGATAAGAAACCTCTTACCTTGCACTTTCCTTTGGTCGAGGGTATGTTTAACCTCCTGTATAATTACCATAGTATGTTATTAAATTATACTAGAACCATATTCATATTTATTATATCATACATGATTTATTTATGACTGTATACTACCCATTTAATAATGATTTCCATGTTAATTTAACATTTTGGGTAATAATCGCTTTCTTTATCGTATGTGTTTTAACTTGTTATTCTTGATCGTGTCATTTATATCATGATTTAAATACTTACAGAATATAAATCTTGATTTATATATCATATATATTTAGAATATAAATATTTATAATATATAGATATATGAAATGGAAGGCACCATTTATAGAGACTGTAGGTCGTACGTACACATAAACAATGTTTCCGTTTTCATATTGTATTGAACGGAAGTAAGTGAATAAGATATATGTAAGGACATATATATATATCCAGTATAATTATTTTTTCATATATTACATACCTATTAATAATATATATTTTTATAATCATCGTTGAATGGTGAACATGGGAATGAATCTCATCGCGTTGTAGAGACGGTAATCCGTACGTACGCACGAGCAACAATATCATTATATTGACGGTGTAATAATATGTAATTGTATGTTATATCATATATAAAGAATCATAAACATGTTATATTTATTATTTACATCTTTAATACTCATTACTCATCCAAATAATGAAGTGTTTGAATAACAAACTACACCACGACGTGGAGATGGTAAGCCGTACATACTCATGTATGGTGACTTTGTTATTTATAGGATGTATAGAATAAAGAATATGGTTTAGCCATATTTATAATAACATAATATTATGTATTAGGTACTGGAGTTACTATTTTGGTATGGAAACAACAAAGAAAGAGGAATTGTAAGATGAAACGAACTTGAAAGAGGGTGGTGAAATTATTACCTCTTCTTCGGGTGTTTCCTTTTGAGTTGATTAAAAGGGCTCCTTAGGTTGGATTTCTGATCAAATTTAGGACTATAGGTTTATGTGAGGGAAGTTAGGAGGATATTTGGGTAGGGTTTGGCTGAGCCAAATGGATTGGAAGGTGTGATTTTGAGAGAAGGGGGAGTGCCCTTTTATAAGAGAGGTGAGGGTCACTTTAGCAAAACCTTGAAATATTATTTTATAATTAAATAATTTTCTGTTTCTTTTGGATACAAATTATTCATTTGTAAGATAAGGTAGGGATGGGTCGAAACCTCTCAACCAATATGTTTTAGACAAGTTTAGGTTACCATTTTAACCATGTCTTTTAGATTTAACTCTTAGTTAAATAGTTCAACTTTTACTGTGTCTTCTTGTATTATTACACTATATGATTAATAAAATTACTCTAAAATTACAATACAACCTTAAGTGGTTCATTAATGACATATATAATATTATTTAAGCGATTTTTACTAACCGTGTATCAACCAATAATATAGTATTTGTTTTAAAAACTACCTTATGTCAATTTTGACATTATTCAGTATTAGGTTTTTGTGAAAATCATAACAGCAAGATTACTTCGAAAAAAAATTATTTAATCAACACTAACATGACATATTAAAATAGAAAACTACTGTAATTCATCAAAATTCTCAAATTACATTTATTTGGATATTTATAATTTCAATTATTTTAATCTATCATTAATAATGTAATTACCAAATCATCATTTTGTCATAAATAAATTTAATTATTTAATATCTAAACATTTTAAATAATATACCATTATGTAGGAAATATTTCTATCTCTCTAATGAATATTTATAGTTGAATTTATCTTATATATAACCCTATATTAAAAATGGTTTAGTTATTAAACATTGAATTTAACTCTTTTAACTCTTCTTTAATTTAAATAATAATAAATGTCCAAATCTAATCCAAGTGGACCAAAGAGGGTCATATTTTATTCCTAAGGTTGTTTTTGGTGAATTAAACTTATCCAATTAAATTAGGACATGTGTTAGGGTAATTATAATATCATTTTTATCATCAATTACCCTATTTACTTTTAACCGTGGTAAATAAAAGTCAAATGTTAGTATTCACCAAAAATTAGTTTCATCTCATTGAACCACATTTTACTTACTGATGTCAACTATGTATCATATATTTTTTAAATTCAACTCAAAGAAGTGGTAAAATTGTGTTTTATGCAAATTTGCAAATGCTCCTAGAAGGCGGGTAAAAGACGATAAAAAGTTCAATAAAATTTGATACATCTTATTTTATTATAAAATGAATCCAATTAATTAAATTAAACTTATAATGGTATTATATAACTATTTTTTACTTAAAATAAATTTAAATAATATAAATAATTTTTTAAATAAAAAGTTGGTTTTAAACTATAACGTAGTGGTTTTCACTATTCATCAAAAATTGAATGTTTTCAGAAAAATACCAAAAATTCACCCTAAGATAATTTTCATATTCATAATTAAAAAATCAATTTTGTTTTAAAAAATTAAAAACATAGAAGTTGTATTAATTAATTTAAAATAAATTCCTATTGTCGAAACCAAAAAGCAGGTTTTTAAAAAGTAAAAACTATTAAAAGATTGACTTATGTTTATGTCAAATTTAAATTCGAAATTGCTTATAATGACCTAAATTGTATTAAATGATAAAAATATAATCTAATTATACTTCCAAACCATTCAAATGCTTAATTTAACCCTATAAAGTATTTCGACTAAAATAGTTTTTTTGATTAAAATTTAGTATTTTTCAGTAGTCATCAAAATATGAAAGTTATTAGAAAAGTACCAAAAATTTATTCAAAATAAAGTTTTATGTCCCAATTCTAAAGAATAAACTAATTTCATTAGACTAAATATATAAAATTGTAAATTATTGGTTTTAAAAAGGGTTTTCCATTAGAAGGTGGTAAATTTTCATTTTTTGAAAAATACTTCTTTTATTTGAAAAAATAAATTTGTTCTTATATTATGTTTAAGAAACACATAGTATAGATTCTAAAATTATATGGAGTATAGAGAATTTAAAATCCAATTAATATTATTCATAACTTCTTTGGAACGACTAGTTTGGTAAGTCATGATGTGATCAAATTTGGTGTTGCGTATAGTGCAAGCTATTGAATTACTTGAAAGAAAATAACTTACTATGAAATCTTGCGATGTTACACTCTCAGTGTATATGCTTTGATAAATTCATAAAATTATTATGTACCGTTATTAATGGGAAAAAATCTTATAAGAATATACATTAGGAAATAGATCATGGATAACTTAGATTTAAGCCTAGAAATTCATAAGTTAAGGAAATAAATGTAATTTATAAGTTCTCCTTTTAATGTCATTGGATTCCCATTTTTTTAATAATTTAAAATACTTACCCATAATTTTCATTTTATCCTATCTGATGGTCGGTAATACGAGGAATCGGGCTAACAGCTCATGCCAAGATCAATGTAATGACTACCCTAATGAGATTCCCAATCTGATGGTATTGTGAATAAAAAACATTTTCACGATACTCTCTCAGTTAACTCATATTTTAAATAGAAACATGAATCAAGAGGGAAGTCCATCCCCCCCCCCCAATAAAGAACAAGTCAGAATCAAGATCTTCACGATTCAAAGGCCTTCTACTTTCAATGGATCCTTCGATCCCTCAATCATCAAAAATGGATCAACTCCATTGATAAGATCTTCTCCATCCTTCAATGCTCTAAACAAGAGAATTTTATTCTGGATTCTTATTATATGGAGGTTTAAGTTTATCAATGGTGGAAATTGATCAAAAATATGAATATTAAGGAAGAAATCAAGGCAATGGGATGGAAGAATTTCCAGAAAATGTTTTTCCATAAATATCTTCCTGGCACCCTCTAACTGAATATGGAAAGTGACTTCCTTTATATCCAGAAAAATGATGATGAATCCATCAGAGTGTATGTGGAACACTAAAAAATTCTTAAACAATAGGCCTCCAGATTTTTCTTTACCCTCGAATATGAGGTTAGCCTATTCTTTGGTGGTCTAAAACCTAACCTATAGAAATACCTAGAGATCTGTGACTTTTATATCTATGAGGATATTGTCTGATATACCCTCAAAATCAAAATAGAGATTTGATAAACTTAGGGGTATCACAGAGATAATAATTATAAGCTGGAGTAAAATTTTGGTGGTCCAATAGAGAGATCTAACAGTGACAATAAATTTCAAAACCCCACTTTCCAAAGGTGTGGAAAGAAGCACCCTGAAAATTTTCTAAAGGGGATGAGGAAATTCTTTAGGTCCGGGAATGAAGGGAACCAAGCTAGCAATAGCTGGTAAGAAAAACCTGCTACTATGACGAAGGAAAGGAATGATCCGGTAAACCATCAGCGCATTGTTAATTTCTACAACTATAAGAAACTAGGGAATTTTTCAAACCAATGCACTAATACAAGGGTTTTTTGGAGGCAACCGTCATCCTCTAAGGCAGAAAGCATGAGATTTTTCCATCTCTACCACTGAAGTGAATCCCAAAAATGAAGTGGTGATAGGTACCCTAGTTATTCATCCAAGAATAGTGAATGTAATTTTTTGTTCTAGTTTTATACATTCTTTAATATCCTGAAAGTGTAGTCGAAAAATCCAAACACCACCACATTTCACAGAAGTAGAGATCTTAGTGAAAATGGGAAGTGGTGAAATTATAGAATCCCATGTATATAACTCATCCCCTGTCACAATTTGTGGATTGAACTTCCCATCAGACCTTATCATACTTCCCTTGGGGGAACTTGATACAATTCTTGGTATGTATTGGATTTCCCTATATAGATCCATTATAAATTTTCATGAGAGAGAAATCACTCTCTATATGGAAAATCAACCTCTGATTCTATACAAGTGCAAGGAGAAAGATGAATATTCTTTAGAACCATAATTCCTAGAATGGATATTACTTCCATATAAGAATGTGTATCTGCCTCAGATGATCGAGTATATGGAAGGAACCATCCTAAAAAAATCATTTTATGAGGGAATTCACTAATGTGTTTCCCAAGGAATTGTCTGGACATCCTCCAAGAAGATATGTTAAATTATCAATTGATCCTATACCTAGGTCATTTCCAATATCCAATACTTCATATATAATGGATTTTGTGGAACTTAAGGAGATAAATAAACAACTACAATAAAATATGGATAAAGTGTTTATATTCCCAAGTGAATCACCATGGGGTGAACCAGTCCTCTTTATCAAGAAGAATGATAGTTCAATGTTCCTTTTCATTGATTATCATGAGCTCAACAAAGTCACGATAGAGAAAAATTATCTTTTTTACATGAATTGATGAATTTTCTGATCATCTACATGGATCACAATACTTTTCCAAGGCGGATCTATGGTATGGATATTACCAAGTAAGGGTGAAGAAGGAGGATATCCCCAAGACTGATTTTCGTAAAAGGTACAGGCATTATGAGTTCAATGTTCTGTCATTAAGACTCACTAATGCTACATCATTATTTATGGACTTGATGAATTGGGTCTTTAGAGATTACCTTGACAAATTTGTGGATGTATTTATTAATGATATATTAATATACTCCAAAAGAAAGAAGGACCATAAGGAGAATTTATGTACTATGCTAAAGACCTTACGAAAGGAAAATATTTATTCCAAGTACAACAAATGTGAGTTCTAGTTGAGGGAAGTCTCTTTCTTGGGGAATATCATCATAAAAAAGGGGATATATGTGGACCCTTAAAAGATTGAGGCAATTGAAGGATAGCTAATACAAATATCTATGATAGATATCCTTAGTTTCCTTGTATTAGCTGGGTATTATCGTCGATTTTTGATAAATTTCTCATGATTTTGAAACCCTATAACCATGAAAACTTAGAAGGGAGTCAATTTTTCTTGGAATGATGAATGTGAAAATAGATTTAAAGAGTTGAAAAAGAGGCTTATCACTACACCCGTGATCACACTCCCCACAATTGGAGAGCTTTTAGTGGTATTAAGTGATGCTTTGAAGAAGGGAATGGGTTGTGTGTTGGTGCAAAATAACAAATTCATTTCCTTTGATTCAAGGAAGATGAAATTTCATGAGTAGAACTATCTAACACGGGATCTGGAGTTGGCTACAGTTTTCTTTTAATTGAAAATTTATGGACATTACCTCTTTGGGAAGAAGTGTGAAATATATACAGATCACAAAATCCTCAAGTATATATTCACACATAAAGAGTTGAATGTGCACCAACGAATATGGTTAGAGATCATAAAAGATATGATTTCTCAATTCACTAACATCAGGGGAAAGAGAATAAAGTGGTATACACTCTAATTAGAAAGGATCCATCAACTCTTTCATTGATGATAATTGAGAAGGATCCAATATTCTTCGACTTAAAGGGGAAGGACATGGGAATCATAAAAGAAGGAACATCATCAACATATTCACAAATTATTTCTTAAACATATCTTCTTGGGAGGTTAAATGATTCTCAAAGATATGGTGTGGGAATTCAGAATAAAGTGGAAACTATTAAAAAAGATAAATCCTCATAGTTAAATGTCAATGAATAAGGTGTTGTATGATTTGGATCAAGACTATGTGTACCATCAAATCTTGAGTTAAAGAAGGATCTATTGGATGATGAACGTAGCTCAACCTTCTCTATCCACCCAAGAAGCACAAATATATATTGAAACCTCTATAAACACTATTGGTGGGAAAATATAAAGAAGGAGATTACAGAATATACATCAAGATGTCTTGTATGTTAGTAAGTGAAGGAAAAAAGGAAAAACTCTCAGGGGATGATGAAACCATTACCCATACCTATAAGGAAATGGGAAAACATCACCATAGAATTTGTCACCAAGCTTCCTAAGACATCTAGATAAAACAATACTATTTTTATTATGGTGGATCATCTTACAAAGGATTCACATTTCATTATGATTTGAGAGGATTTTTCATTGTATCAACTTTCATGGATATACATCAGAGAAGTGGTAAGGTTTTATGGTGTACCAATATCGATTGTATTCGATCGAGATCCAAGATTCACCTCTAAGTTTTGGAAGAGTCTCCATCATGCTTTAAAAACTATGTTAAACTTGATCACGACCTATCACCCTTAATCTGATGACCAATCTGAGCAGACTATCCTAAAATTTAAGGACATGTTGGGAGCATACACAATGGACTTTAAAGGAAGGTGGGATCAACATATTCCTCTGGTTGAGTTCTCTTCCAACAAAAATTTCCAGTCAATAATCAAAATGACTCCCTTTGAAGACCTTTATAGGAATAGGTTCAAAACACCTGCATTATGGGATGAAGATGGGTAACTAGAATTCTTAGGTCCTGAAATGGTCAAGTAAATGGTGGAGAAGGTTAAGACTATTCAGTAGTACATCAAGGATTCTTAGAGTTGATAGAAAATCTATGATAAAAATCATCAAAAAGACCTAGAGTTTGATGTTGGAGACATGGTATTTGTCTGTATTTCCCCGTGGAAGAGATTAATGAGATTTGGGAAGAAGGGAAATCTTAGTCCAAGGTATATTGACCCTTTTGAGTTCCTTGATCTAATTGGAGCGGTGGCCTATCAACTAGCACCCCCACCTAACCTATCTCAAGTAGATGATGTATTCCATGTATCTCTCTTGAGAAAGTACATACCATTACCTTCTCATGTACTCAATATAGATGTGATACCATTAGATAATGACCTCTCTTATGAGGAGAATACATTAAAGATCTTAGAGCGTAGATACAATGTTCTACGGAATAAGACAATGCATCCTTTCCAAGTGTTGTGGAGAAACTAAAAGTTTGAAGAAGCAACATAATAATTGGAGGAGGCTTTGAAACAATGTTACCCTCAAATATTTTTAATGTGGGAAATGAATATTTTGAGGGTGAAATTTCTTAAGGGGGAATATTGTAACGTCCTGAAATATTATAAGTGAAATTTCCCTTTTGATTTTATAAAATGTATTATTTTGTAAAATGGATATAGAAAACACATAAACTCTGTTAGTTTTATTATATCCAATTTTATTTAAATGACCATTACATATCATTACCAATGATAATATAGTGTTTGAATAGTAATCGCATGACTAGTATAAATATAGGGTCTTAACAAATCCTTTCAACACAGACAAAGGAGGTGATGGCCTCAACCAGTAGGATCGTTCCTTCTGAATCCCATTTATCGATGATTATAAGGGAGATATCATTTCTAGAATTTTCCCTAGACCAAGACCAAGCCTATACCCAACAACTTAAGCATGAGAAAAATTGTTTATGAAATAATTTCAAGATCATCAAGATAATGGCCCAAACCATGTTCACCAAATAGACCCATAAAAGCCCCACCATCACACACCAAACTCTTAAGGTGTATAATGGTGTAATAAAGGGATATGTATCAAGAACCTAGCATTATGATTATGTACATTTTTTATTTTATTATTGTTTTTAATGCACAAATAGTGTTTTCAGTTATTATTCAAATTGAATTAATAAATCTATTTTGATTGATTAAAAAATAATATTTTAATAAAATGTTATTATTAAATGAAATTTATTAAATATCAATGATCATATAATTTTTATGAGGCCAAATGTAATTTTTATTAATATTTAAAAACTGTTTTTGTTTAAAAACATCAATTTTCAATAAATGTCAGTTTTTATTTTAAAAGTTAAATTTGACATATTTAGAAAATTATTTGGATAAAATGAATATTTTTTTTGGAATCTGGATGTCAAAATTATCCAACTGTAAATTTTTTCATAATTTTCCGAGATAGATAATTTTTGGTTAAAAATTAAATACCATATTTATATATAGTATATTTTATGACATCATAATGGACCAATAGTGATGTAATAAACACTATAAAAGGTATATTTTGACAAATATAATTTTTAAAATTAAAATAATATGATTTTATATTTTTTTACTTATTTTTTAATGCCTTGGTAAATCCTCCAAACTGTATAATATATTTGATGACTTTAAGTTCATTTGTTTAATAATGAGACTCACCTCCACATAAGCAAGACTGGTATTTTAATATATTCATCCCATGACCATATAAAACAATTTTTTCCACTCCTCTTTGGAAAAAACCAGGGGAAAATAGTGGGAATGTTTTTGGTTTTGAATATTTTAGTATATAGATTACAAAACCTAAGTTTGTGAAATACTAAATAATTCCCCTATCATTTCCTATATAAACTCACCTAATATCCAACTTCTCTTCACTAAAAGTACTTCAATCACGTAATTAAGATTTCATACTCTCTATAAAATCCTCTTAAGGCACCCCAAGCTCTCAAGAAGCCCCTCTTCAAGCTTTTGAAGTCACACACTCAAGTAATGGTTTCTTCTATTGTCATTTTTATCTAAGTTTCCTTATATTGTTACACCATTTTATTTTCATTTAAAAATGATGGGGTATATTTTCACACCTCAGCCACACTTCACTTAATATTTTTGAATGATGATATACCCTTTATCTCTCATTAATCCCTCCCATGTTCACCTGTTATCAAGACGAAATTTCAAAAGAGTTATTCCATTTCTCCTCTTTCTTCAAGTTTCTTTATTATTTTATGCCTTCTATTTCCAAATTCATTATGTTGGGACATGTATTTCTATGACCCTTTTACTTTCCATTTCATTTATATATGTTTAAGGACCTCTTTATCTCTTATCAACCCTTTTTATGAATTTTTATGTCACGTCATTAGGCTGCTGAAATTGCACCATGAATATCCATTCCAAAACAATTATGAAAGGGAATAACATACCCATTCCCTATCAATGGTGTTCTCTTTTATAAAAATATACCTTTTTATTTAGGACATACATGTTTTTATTTCACACCCCTTTATCAGGGAATAAATTATGATGATGAATGAATCCATGCTTTATGATCTATGTGGCACACTTTAACATGACAATGAAATTAAATTGGCGGGTGCGCTTAGAATTATATTGCAATCCAATGAATTGGGTAATAATTAGTGTCATGATATGGAATATTGGTATAGGGTTTTACCTGAGTCCTTTATGTTACTTGGTCCACTATGATGTCTTGGTAGTTTAGCCTTGACCTATGATGCAATGTTTTATGTTTTTTCCGTATTTCCATATTATGATTATCATGTTATATCATTCCTTTGTGTTCATATTTCTTTTATGGTCCACTGATGTTCCTATTGTGTAACATGTGTTTTATTCCTCATGTTATTTTATTTTTATTCCCTTATTATGATTTATATATCACCCCTTTCTTATGTATGTCCTTAGGTTATCCCATTCAATGTTAAGTATGAAGGAATGTCGGGGTCTTGTAAATGATGTTTTCAATAATAATGTTGTATTTCATGTTTTAAATTGTTATGTAATGTTTATAATTTACCAAGACACTATAATTATTGATCTTTTGGGATTTAATAACTATTATTATATGTCATTAAATCATGTATGAATATAATAAAAAGAATTTGGTTGTTATATATTTTTATATCCCTATTATTTCCCATTTTAGGTTCAAATGTTGAGAGACTCAATTCTCTCACATAAACCCGTATAAATGAATTTTTAAGTGATGATGTTTTGCATCTAAAATTTAACCATGATTTTCTATGAAAAAAATGTTTAGTTAATACCACACTCATTTCCTATCAAGGTTTTTCACTGTTATGAACTTATACTTTTTTGACTTGTGACTTAAATGTATTTATTCCACACTCCTTGATCTTGGAATAAAATATAATGATTAATGAATCCATGTTGTATGATCTATATAGAACACCTAATCTTGATAATGAAATGAAAGTGACGAATGAGCCCAGAATTTTATAGTGCTAAAATTCATTGGGTATTGTTTAGTCTCATGAGACATCATGCTACGATAGGGAGTGAACCTGATTCATTTATGGGGCATTGTCCCTAATGATGTCTTGGAAGTCATCCTTGACCTCTATTTATGATGTAGTGTTTTTATTTGTTTCCACATTTTCTAAGTTCTGATTATCTTATTATATCATGTATTATTATTCATGTTCCTTTTATGACCCATTTATATAGATATTGTCTAAAATGTACCATTTTCTTTATTTTATACCATGTTTTTTCCCTTAATGGACTTTATAGCTCACCCCTTTCTTATGTCTATCCTCAGGTTATCTCATGCAGTTTTATGTAAGAAGGAATATTATGAAAATTTAAAGGTGGTTTTCAATAAATAATATGTATTACTTATTATAAGTTGTTATGTAATGTACCTAATTCCCAAAGACACTAGACTCCTCAATCTTCTGGGTATTATTAAGTGTAATCTTATGTAATAAACCCTATATTAATGTGTAATAAAGAGAAAGGTTGTTATATTTCTAATCCATTTCAAATAATATTTTAGAAAAGAAAATATTTTATAAATATGATGTTAATTTATGTCATTTATACATATGCCTAACATGATGTATGAACACACTACACATCCCAACCTACCATGGTTTTAGACACCTTATTGGAACAACTGGCCAATATCCTATATGATATCCTCTGATCTCTTGTCATACCCAAAATCCATGGAAAAACATGGCTCAACATAAATTGGTTATTTACACCATTTTATGGGTAACTATTGAGTTCCAAACACCCTATTATTTATGCCTACCAATTTCACAAGACCAAATCATTAAAACCCCACAGTTATACAACTTTTTACCAACCTCAATCTAAGAGAAACAATATCGACATTTATGATAGGATTATCACAAGGCCTTAACCATATTCCTCAACCACCATAGGTTGGAAACTATTATTGAGGGGTAAATACAATATTTGGGGAATGATTTTTCCTCAAATAGACAACCAACTATTTGATACATGAACACAATTTCATTTAAATTTAAAAAACAAACTTTAATACAATATTTAATGTAAGCTAGAAACTAATCATAGTGTCATGGAAATTAAATCAGTCACAATATAGACATGACCTGAACACTAATATAGATGATGCCTACCCAATTTGGATGGTCCAATTCCCCCTGAAAATTATGAATGAACACTAACACATTAAATACAAACTCATCTTCTAGGATCCGTCACTAATGAACATCAGATCATTTACCTTAACAGTATCATGATATAAGACATATGCACACACATAGAGATGTATAGGTGGGGGTGTTTATGTAGAGACCCAAAGCTTGAAATACATAGACATTACATTACTTTTGCGTAATACTTAATACATGACAAAAACAGATGCCCAATGACCGTATTAGTTTAGTGTCTTTGGAAACTCATAACATAATCCTCTAATCATGGTGAAAGATCTTCAACATCTCCCATAAAGATATTCCCCTTTGGTTTTCTTACCTAAAACCTTTCTTTAAATCCTGGGGAAAAGAAACCCTAAAAAGGGTGAGCTCAAATGCTCAGTAAGGGTAAACATTGAAACATAAAACAATCCCTAAACATTTGAACGTAAGAACATGAACATAAAACATAAAAATCATGAGTAATGACATAAATATTGACAATTCATAATGCATAGATCATAAAGAAACATTAATAATGATAAAATAGCATGAAAATAAAAAATGTAATTGAGAAAACCATTAAGCACATGTTATCCTATCCTCGCGCATCTAGGGTTTCTTCGCCCGGTCTTCCCCTACCCTCCTCCGGCATAGGCCGGCTTGTTCAATGGTTGTCTCACTTAGGCACAACGTTGATCGGTGATGGATCTGTTCTGATCGGCTTCGGTATTGGTTCATTGGCGGCTGCTTCGAGCCCTTATGCTTCGAGATCTCACTTTGGATCTGGTATGTTCAACGACAGATCTGTTTCTCTTATGGCTTTGAGTTTTCATATATGTGTCAACATGCGACGACCTCGGTGTTCTTGACTTCGGGGTTTTGGTTTGGTGTCGAGTTCACTCCTCTTGTCTTCGGTTCTCTCTGTAGCTTCAGAGTGCTCATCTTTGATTCTGGTGTGCTTACTGTCGGCCTCGATGGTTGTTGCAGTTCTGTTGCGGCTTTTGGCTTCAGCCTCGGTGTGCGTAGTGTCTGCCACAGAGACCTTTCGGCTCCGATTCTTATGCTTAACTTCATCCCATCTCTTCATCGGCTTGGTGTGCACTGGTGTGTTCATGGTCGGATATAGGGGCTCATAGGGAGGGGGCCTTGTGTTCTGATTCTCTTGAGTTGGTTTGGTTTGGTGGAATTGTTCGGTTTGTTAAAATGGTTTTGTTTGATCTACTTAGGTCAGAACTTGATGCTAGTGTTGTTGTTGGTGAGACTGGTGTCATGAAACTGGTGTGACTGGATTCTGTGGAGTTGGGTGTGGCATCAGCACTGTCTGGACTACCTTGATCTGGATTCTTCATTTTCTTTTATGGATGTGTTCATGGACCATCTCACTTCGCTGGATGGTTTGTGTTAACTCTAATCGGTGTTCACCTCCGGGTTGCTGGTTTTGGGGCTGATGTCGATGGTCGCATCAGCGACATTCAAGGAGTCTAGTTCTGAGGTTTTTTCAAGATCTTTTGATGTTCATGCACCTAGGTTCATTATTTGAATGACTGTGTGGTTTTATTTGGTATTTGGAATGAGTTGATTTGTTTTATGATGTTTGAATGTTGTAAGTCGTGAACTTATGGTGGGTTTTCCACTTTTCCTCAAAAGTGTTTGTTTGTTTCTCAATTTTTCATCAAAAGTGTTTGGATAATAAAAAATGAATTTTCAGTCATTATGCACATGTAATGATTTCCATAGTTTCCAAGGCATTGTTGGCAAGACCATCATAGTGGACAAAGTCTCTTACTGAACTGGGATTACATGTCGTTTGAGCCCTGTATTACTGAACCGGATTCACTTTTGGTTCCAGCCATGTCTATCTCATGAGATATAAATCTTTACCCAATGCATTGGAGGGAGATAGAGGTCCCACCAATCTCATAATGAAACCATTCTTATGTGTTCCACAAAATCATAAATCATATATGATAGCATAACCCATGTAATAAAAATGGGATTCTTAAACATCATATCATCATAACATAATCCATATAAGATAAAAGGACTTCATAAAAATAATTCCATCATAACATAATCAAATCAATGTAAAAATAGGGATAGAAAAAGAACCCTATATTGTCTTAGATGGAAAATAAATTTCATAAAACACCTGAACTCCATTCTTGAGGAAAATAACCTTTCTACTTCAAAAACATTTTTCCTTTATTAACATGTCATACACTTTTAAACTAAAAGAAGTTAATTAAAAATAAACTTGAAAACTTGTAAAGGAAGCTTCTTGGAAATAATGTTCAATGAAATCATAAAAATCTATTCGTGTCGTATAAGTTAAATAACCATTCTTCTCATACTTTGGTCGGAAAAGTCAAAAAGCATCTCGTACTGAAAATGACAAAAGATTCCTTTAATATATTTTACTAAAATTCACCAATAGGTAAAATTGGATTTAAAATTTTTTTGGAGGATAGAAATAATATTACATATTGAGGAAACATGGATGTGGATGATAAATATTCCCCAGTAAATTCTGAATTATAAACAATCTCGGATAAAAATGAGATTGTGAGATTTTCCCTTACCATATGTCCAATTTCTTCCGTACATGTCCAAAACATCTGTATAGTGGGATTAAACGTATTATTAACTTGTAAAAAACCATTATAATATTTATTATATCATTTATGTTTCACTTATGAATTTATATTACCCGTTCTTTTGTAAATTCCATGTTAAAGCAGTGTTTTGGATAAAATCGCTTCATTTATCGTACATGTTTCAACTTGTTTTTATTGATTTTATTACTTATATCCTGATTTACTTAGTTCCAGAATGTAAAACATGATTTATATATAATATATATTCAGCATATAATTATATATGATAGATCGATAAATGGAAATGAAATACACCGTTCACGAAGATGGTAGGTTGTACGTACGCATGAACGTTGTTTTCGTTTCCCTATTGAATTAAATGGAATTAAGTAAATGAAACATATATGTACATAAATACTATATAATTATTATTTCATATATGTAATGATTATTTATTATATATACTTTATAATCACTCTTGAATGGTTAACATGGAGAATGAATCTCATCACGTTCAAGGAGATGGTAGTCCGTACGTACGCACAAGCGACAATATCAGTCTTTTTATATTAAAATAGTATATAATTGGATGGTATATCATATATAAAGAATCATAATAATGTTATATTTATTATTTATATCATTTATACTCATTATTATACTCATCCAAATGACTAAATGTTTGAATAATAAACTATACCACGACGTGGAGATGGTAAGCCATACGTACGCACGTGTGGTGACTTTTTCATTCATATGATAGATAAAATAAATAATATGGTTGTAAAAATTTTATAATAACATCAAAATATATATAAGATACTGGAGTTATTATTTTATAATGGAAACAACACAGGAGGAGGAAGTGGAATAAGAAAGGAACTTGAAATAGGTGGTGAGATATTTACCTCTTCCCCGGGTTCTTCCTTTTGATTTGATCAAAAGGGCTCCTTAAGTTGGCTTTCTGACTAAAGGAAGGCCTCTATGATGAATTTAGGAAATTTGAGAGGGTATTTGTTTAGGGTTTGTCTAAGACAAATGGCTTTGGAGGTGTGAATTAGAGAGAAGGGTGAGTGCCCTTTTATAAGAGGGGTGAGGGGCACCTTAGGAAAAACTTAAAATATTATTTTATAATAAATTAATATTCGGTTTATAATAGATCAAAAGTGACTTATTTCGAGTATATGGTTGTTATGGGTCCAAATAATTTTAACCAATAGGTTTTAGACAAGTTTAGGTTACCATTTTAACCTTATCATTTAGATTTAACTCTAAGTTAAATAATTTAACTTTTACCATGTCTTCTTGTATTCTTAAACTATGTGGTTAATAAACTTACTATAAACTGCCAATAGAACCCCAATTGGTTAGTTAATTTCATATATATTATTATATTTTTTTTTCCTGAACCATAGATTTTTAGGACCGTTATATCAATTAATAATATAATATTTGTTTTAAAAACTCTTTTATGTCAATTTTGACACTATATGGTATTTTGTTTTTTCTAAATTCATAACAGCATTATTACTTATAAAAAAATTCATCTAAAAAACCCTAATATATTATATTAATCTATAAAATTATTTTAATTCATAAAAATTCTCAAATTACATTTATTTGGGTATTTATAATATCAATTATGTTAATGTTTTACTAATAATTTAATTACTACATCATCATAGTGTTATAAATAAATTAAATTATTTAATGTATAAAAAATATAAATAAAATACCATTATGTAGGAAATAATTTTATCTTTCTAATTAATATTTATAGTCGAATTTATCTTATTTATAACCCTATATTAAAAAAATTTTAGTTATTAAACTTTGATTTTTACTCTTTTAACTCTTCTTTAAATAAAATAATAATAAGTGTCCTAATTTAATCCAAGTGGACCTAAAGGGTCACATTTTATTCATAAGGTTGTTTTTGGTTGAATTAAACTTATCCAATTGAATTATTACACGTGTTAGTGTAATAATAATATCATTTGTATCCTTAATTACCCTATTTTCTTTTAACAGTGGTAAATAAAAGTAAAAAGTTATTATTCACCAAAAAAAATATTTATCTTATTAAACCATATTTTACTTACTGATATCAACCGTTTCTATCATATTTTTGAAATTCCACTCACAAAAAGTGGTAAAATGAAGTTTCATGTAAATTTTCAAATTCTCTTAGGAGGTGGGTAAAAGACGGTAAAAAGTTCAATAAAATTTTTATATATCTAAAATTATTATAAAATGACTCAAATTAATTAAATTTAACTTATATAGGTATTATATATCTATTTTGACCTAAAATAAATTTAAATAAAATAAATAATTATTTAAATAAAAATTTGGTTTTAAACTATAACTCAGTATTTTCACTATTCATCAATAATTGAAAGTTTTCAGAAAAATACCAAAAATTCACCCTAGGCTAATTTAAATATTCCAAACCCAAAAATGAATTCCATTTTGAAAGATAAAATTTATAAAATTTCAAAAAGTGGGTATTACTATTCAGAACAGCTAGTTTATATAATATTTTAATAACATGTCGTTGTTTAGTGAAACCCGGTATTGTGTACTACACACGCTATCGAGGAAGGTCGTGATTGTGTGTAATGAAAGCCAAGTCAGGGCTGCATGTAGTGAAATCTCCCTTTGGTTTTGTGTTTAACATAATCAAAACTTATTTCATTTATAAATTAAACAAAATCTATACTTAATGTTGTGTAGAATAATTTCCATAAATCAAACTTGAAATTGTGTGTAACACGAGGAAAGAATAGTGTTGAGTATACTGTAAGATAATATAGTGTTGTGTATAGTACAAGCTAATCTTGGTGTAGTGTACAACACAAGACATCAAATAAATTAAAAATAATACTTCTCATAAAATCTCATGGTGTTACATTCTACCCCCCTTAAAATGAATTTCGCCCTTGAAATTCGTCAGGGTTATAAATCGTTTACTACTTCAAAGTTTCTTTCATAGAAACCCACATCATAAAAAGGAATACTAAATCATTATTTTAAAAAGGAAAATTAGAAACATAATGAATACCCAAAGTAACTCATCATTGGGTTTCCTCATAGGAGAATATAGGTGAAAATATGAATATGGAAGAGAAATCTAACCATCATGTTCGGATGAAGAGTGGTAGAGAACATGGCTGTGAAAAATAAAACAATCACAAAGCCATAAATTTGTGATGATCTAGGGTACTATCTGATTCATCAAATATGAGGTTACTAGGAAAAAGTTTTTTGTTTTCAAGATCATTTCCCTAATGTTGAAGAATTAAAAGAAATACTTACTTGATTTTGGTACAATCTCACTGTTGTTTGTGCCTTGAACAATTTCCACTTAATCTCCTAAAGAAATGAAGTTGAATTTGTCATTTGTGAAGTGTTAGTAGATTATGCGATAGAATGATAGGTCATTCCATCTATCTCAAACAAAAGGTTAGAAACAGTTATTAAATATACATAAGTCCATCTATGGTGAGATTAATCGTATATGGTTCCAAAAATGGACTTATAATTCATATATCATACCACTTAATAAACTAAAACAAATTTATACTAACCATGGAATTCCAATAGTCCAGTAGTAAGTGATAAAGGCCTATCACACTTTGGTTGTGGGTACCATTCCAGCATCCTTGTCCGACGCGACGGGTTGTCACATGTTCTGCAGGTTGTCCCTTTTCTTAAACTATACTATTATAACATTCTAGAAATAAAATCGAAAAAAATTTCTATCCTTAAACAATACTATCTGATGTTCAACTTCATCCATTCCAACCTTAATACTTAAACAAAATACTTCTTTCCAAACTCATAGTATAAAGAGAACGATTACTAAAAATGTCATATAACAAGCACGTGAATACCATCATTTATCCCTCATATATCACAAGATATATCTTGTTGGTCACATTCCAAACATGTGATTACCTTAATCATGTACTCTTTTGAAAAAAATGAATACCCATTGAACCTCAGTGAAAACATGAATGCTGTAAAAAGTTAACTCTTTCCACATACCAAAATCTCAAAATTTCTATATACTCAAACCATGATATCACTTTGTCCTTATCTCAATCATGAGATCATGAATACTATAAAACATATTATTTTCTTCTTATACATTCATTATGTGCATATCATCTGCTTTACAAAAATATTTCAATCACTTTTCATGGTTACCGATACCATATTCTTATGGAAAACCACAATGGACCAATACATAGATATTCAAATATACCATAAAAGTACCTCAACAACATTATTCTTGAATACTATTACATAAACACTTCAATCCATCCTCTTCAATGATTGTCATGGAATAAGCCCTTCCTTGATTTAGAAGTAACCTCTTAAGTTAGGGCATTGAGTTGGGTAATGCCCATGTTCTCCACAGATAAGACATTGAACTCTATAATAGTTTTTCACTCTATGACCCTTCTCTCCACACAGATAATATCCCCCCTCCATTTGATGTATTCATCAAGGTTCTTCTTCCCTTCATTAGAAATCTCAATCTTCCTTTCTCTATGCTCCTCACCATGCGATCATGCATAAAAGTCCATCTTCCTCTTATTTTATGAATTAGGAATACCACTAAAGTTCACCTTGTTAATCATATATCACGATGGATGATTTGGCATAATCACAAAATCTTTCTTTCTAGGCATTAAGCAATTTCATTGCTCATAGTCACCAATTTTTTCATTGGATTCAATGTTGACCCAATTCCTTCTGGTTCCCTCCATTGACTAAAACCAAAAACCATGGTGTAAGAAATAGTTAAAACAACAAGGAACCACATAATCATAAAAAGTCACTTATGGGATGTCTAACTTATCACACATTATTTAATCCATGACACCCTAGGTTCACCCTTGGTTATTCATGATCGTCAATATAATTCTAGGACTATAACCTATAGTTATACTAAACATTAAGAACATCCCTAGACATACCTTAGAAATATCTCTAGGAATCTCACTAAAGTTTTTGCATCTTAGTTTCTAAAGGTTGAATAAACCTTCGCTCTGATACCAACTGTAGAGACCTGAATCTTGATGTACATAGACTTTACATTACCTTTGCGGAATACTTAATACATGAAAAAAACAGATTCCCAAAGACCGTATTAATTTAGTTTCTTTGGAAAATTGGAACATAATATTCTAATCATGGTGAAAGATCTTAAACATCTCCCATAAAGATCTTCCCCTTTGGTTTTCTTACCTAAAACCTTTCATTAAATTATGGGGAAAAGAAAACATAAAACGGATGATCTCAAATACTTAGTAAGGGTAAACATGGTAACATAAAACAATCCCTAAACATTTGAACATAAGAACATGAACATAAAACATAAAAATCATGAGTAATGACATAAATCTTGACAATGCATAAGGCATAGATCATAAAGGAACATTAACCAAGATAAAATAGCATGTAAATAAAACATGTAATTGTGTCAAACATTAAGCACATGTTATGCTTTCTATAGTATCCAAGTAATTGTTTCCAACACCATCATAGTGGGCAAAGTCCCTTACTGAACCGGGTTTACTTGTCATTCCAGCCCAATATTACTAAACCAGATTCACTTTCGGTTCCATCCATGCCTATCTCATGAGATATAAATCTTTAACCAATGCATTGGAGGGAGTTATATGTCCCACCCATCTCATAATGAAACCATTCTTATGTGTGCCACAAAATCATAAATCATATATCATAGCATAACCCATGTAATAAAAATGAGATTCTTAAACATCATGCCATCATAAAATAATCCATATAAGATAAAAGGATGTTATAAAAATAATTCCATAATAACATAGTCAAATCAATTTAAAAATAGGTATATAAACAGAACCCTATATTATCTTATATGGAAAATAATTTTGATAAAACACTTGAACTCCATTCTTGAGAAAAATATCCTTTCTACTTCAAAAACATTTTTCCTTTCTTAACATGTCATGAAATTTTAAACTAAAAGAATTTAATAAAAAATAAACTTGAAAACATGTAAAGTAATCTTCATGGAACTAAATTTCTTATGAAATCATAAAAATTCATTCATGTGGTATAAGTTAAAAAAACATTCTTCTTGTACTTTGGCTGGAAAAGTCAAAAAAAGTATCTCGTACAGAAAACGACAAAATATTCCTTTCATATCTTTTATTAAATTTCACCAATAGGTAAAATTGGATTTAAAAATTTTTAGGAGGATAGAAATAATAATAAATATTGAGTAAACATGGATGTGGATGATAAATATGCCCCAGTAAATTTTGAAGTATAAACAATCTTGGATAAAAATGAGATTGTGAGATTTTCCCTTACCTTAAGTCCAATTTCTTCTATACGTGTTAGAAACTCCTGTATAGTGGTTTTAAACATATTATTAACTTATAAAGGAACCATTATAATATTTATGATATAATTTATTATTCACTTATGACTTTATATTACCCGTTCTTTTGTAAATTCCAGGTTAAAGTAGTGTTTTGGGTAAAATCGTTTCATTTATCGTACATGTTTTGACTTGTTGTTATTGATATTATTACTTATATCTTGATTTACATTCTTCCAGAATATAGAACATGATTTATATATAATATATATTCAGTATATAAATATATATGATAGATCTATAAATGGAAATGAAATACACCGTTCATGTAGACTGTAGGTCGTACGTACGCATGAACGCTATTTTCGTTTCCCTATTGAATTGAATGTAATTAAGTAAATGAAATGTATATGTAAATAAATCAAATATCATTATTATATAATATATTTCATGATTATTTATTATATATACTTTATAATCACTCTTGAATGGTTAACATGGAGAATGAATCTCATCGCATTCGTGGAGATGGTAGTCCCTACGTACGCACGAGCGACAATATCATTATTTTGATATTAAAATAGTATATAATTGGATGGTATATCATATATACAGAATCATAATAATTTTATATTTATTATTTATATCATTTATACTCATTATTATACCCATCCAAATGATGAAATGTTTGAATAACAAACTACACCATGATGTGGAGACGGTAAGCCGTACGTACGCACGTGTGGTGACTTTTTCATTCATAGGATAGATAAAATAACTAATATGGTTTTACAATTTATATAATAACATAACAGTATATATAATATAATGGATTTATTATTTTATAATGTAAACAACAAAGAATGATGAAGTGGAAGAAGAAAGGAACTCGAAATAGGTGGTGAGATATTTACCTCTTCCTCGGGTTCTTCTTTTGATTTGATCAAAAGTGCTCCTTAGGTTGGATTTATGACTAAAGGAAGGCCTCTATGATGAAGGGAGGACAGTTTAGAGGCTATTTGTTCAGGGTTTGGTAGATCCACATGGCTTTGGAGGTGTGAATTATAGAGAAGGGGGATTTCCCTTTTATAAGATGGGTGAGGGGCACCTTAGGAAAAACTTAAAATATTATTTTATAATAAATTCATATTTGGTTTATAATAGCTAAAAACTGACTTATTTCGAGGATATTATGGGTATGGGTCGAAATAATCTCAACCAATAGGTTTTAGACAAGTTTAGGTTACCATTTTAACCTTATCATTTAGATTTAACTCTAAGTTAAATAATTTAACTTTTATCATGTCTTCTTGTATTCTTACACTATATGGTTAATAAACATACTATAAATGGTCAATCGAACCCCAATTGATTCATTAATGTCATATATATTATTATATAGTTATTTTTCGTGAACCTTATATTTTTAGTACCATTATATTAATTAATTATATAATATTGTTTTTAAAAACTCTTTAATGTTAATTTTGACACTATTTGGTTTTTTTATAAATTCATTACATTATAATTAATTCATAAAAAATTCATATAACCAACCCTAATATGTTATATTAACCTATAAAATTAGTTTAATTCATAAAAAGTCTCAAATTACATTTATTTGGGTATTTATAATATCAATTGTGTTAATATTTCATTAATAAGGTAATTACTGCATCATCATTGTGTCATAAATAAATTAAATTATTTAATGTATAAAAAATATAAATAAAATACCATTATTTAGGAAATCTTTTTATATTTCTAATGAATATTTATAGTCGAATTTATCTTTTCTATAACCCTATATTAAAAATGTTTTAGTTATTAAACATTGATTTTAACTCTTTTAACTCTTCTTCAAATAAAATAATAATAAGTGTCCTAATCTAATCCAAGTGGACCTAAAGGGTCATATTTTATTAATAAGGTTGTTTTTGGTCGAATTAAACTTATCCAATAGAATTAGGATATGTTTTAGGGTAATAATAATAATATCATTTATATCCTTAATTTCTCTATTTACTTTTAACCATGGTAAATAAAAGTGAAAAGTTACTATTCACCAAAAAAGATTTTATCTTATTGAACCAAATTTTACTTACTGATATCAACCATGTCTCTTTTATTTTTGAAATTACACTTACAGAAGTGGTAAAATTAAGTTTTATGTAAATTTGCAAATTCTCCTAGGAGGTGGGTAAAAGACAGTAAAAAGTTCAATAAAGTTTTATATATCTAAACTTACTACAAAATGACTCCAATGAATTACATTTAACTTATGTAGGTATAATGTATCTATTTTGACCTAAAATAAATTTAAAAAAAATAAATAATTATTTAAAAAAAATTAGGTTTTAAACTATTACTCAGTGTTTTTCACTATTCATCAAAAATTGAATGTTTTCAGAAAAATACAAAAAATTCACTCTTAGGATAATTTTGATATTATGAATCCAAAAATTAAGTCCATTTTGAAAGATAAAATTTATAAAATTTCAAAAAGTGGGTATTACTATTCATAATGGCTAGTTTATATAATATTTTAATAACATATCATTGTTTAGTGAAACCCGGTATTGCGTACTACACACGCTATCGAGGAAGGTCGCGATTGTGTGTAAGGCAAGCCAAGTCAAGGCTGTGTGTAGTTTAAGCTCCCTTTGGTGTTGTGTTTAACATAATCAAAACTTATTTCATTTATACATTAAACAAAATCTATACTTAATGTTGCGTAGAATAATTTCCACAAAACAAACATGAAATTGTGTGTAACACGAGCCAAGAATAGTGTTGCGTATACTGTAAGCTAATACGGTGTTGTGTATAGTACAATCTAATCATAGTGTAGTGTACAACACATGAAATCGAATAAATTAAAAAGAATACTTCTCATAAAATATCACAGTGTTACAGTTTATACAAATAACCAAGAGGATTCCCAAACACTATTATACAATCCCAATAAATAATTATTACCAATCATGTAACCAATTCCAATGAAAATGAGTTCGAATATTTTATAATCAAAATTGTTTACAAATCATAACAATGAAAGAAAAGTAGAAGATAAAAATAATATAACTATTTTTTCTTCAAAATAAAGGCAACCCTTTCTGATTCTATCCAAACATTAATCCATCATATAAACATTATATATCAAAGATAAAATTGAAATAAAAAATAATTTATCACAAATATCAACATATGTTCATAGCTTACAATTGCTATAGATCATCACCTGTAATGACTCGGAATTTTTAATGTGAATATTTTTCTTCTAAATATATATGTGCATCATATTTAGATATATTGTATAGTATAAATAAAAAAATGGATAATAAAAACATACATTATTTTATTTGATTTGTATAAAATATTAAATATGAATGATAAATACACTATATAAAATTAAAAATAGCACAACAAGGTCGGAAAAAATATGGAACTTTAGAAGAATTTGAAAATGCATAGGTCCATGGTCTACTAGAAGTATCCTAACAATGAAAGAAACTGTAAAAATAAAAAATAACTATTATGAACTGAATTAGAATTTTGTAAATAAAATGTAAATAAACATCATAATAAATTGAGTGAATGCATAATGAAGGAAATAAAAGGTATTTATAGGAATTGAATAATTATATGACCATTGGTATAATAATTGACTATTGGAATAGTATCTCGGATATTAAGAGAATTAAAATTCATAATAAAAAATATGTACCATGAATTAATAAAAAAATATAAATATTAGAATATGATAAAATTATTTATTAAATCATGTTACTAAATTGAGTATAAACCTGCATTTTTAAATACATAAGTTTTAACATATTTGTTAAACATTAATTTTTATGGTAAAATTTTAACTATTAAAAATTACCTAATTTAAAATATTGTTTTGATAAAATGGATCTCATTTTTTAATTGTCATGTTGAAGTTATATTATGGTGAATTTTATTGTATTTTTCGAATAAAATTTATTTTTAGGTAAATAGATAAAGAAACATATCTTACAAATAACGTAAGTTTTAAAACATCATTATGATGTAAATATGAATCAATAATTTATAAAGATTTTTTCAAATCATAAAATATATTTAATGAATAAAATAATGTTTTAAAATTTAATTAAATTAATTTACTAACCTATAAATCAACTTTCAAAACATAAGTTATATTTTATTCAAATAAAAAACTATATTTGTTTTTTTTATTCTATAAAATATTTCAAATATTTCATTAAGTTTTTGGCATGTTTAAAATTAAAATATGCCTATATTTTTTAATAAAATTATAATAAAAGTTATAAGAATCAATATTATTAATATTCTGGAGCCTAAATTTAAAAATAAACAACTTTTTATTCAAAGGTACTCCCCCTAGATATATAAACACCCCTCCTCCACCCCTTTATCCTCCCTTCCAAAACTTCTTACTCTGCCAAATATCATCCAAAATCCCTATTTAAACTCTCTTATACATTTTTATAAGTCCTTTTAGAATAAAAAATCTCTTTTGAATGTTATAGATTCAATATGTAACGTCCCGGTTCCAGAAGCTGCCCAGAGGCACCCCGTACCTGTTTGGTCAGATGGACTCAAGCGCATTTTCCCGAATGCCAGAGGCTGCCAACTAGAAGAGAGGGCCTTGGATGTGATAGTGGGAAACTATTCCCTCATTGGCAAAGTAACACACTGTAAGTAAAATAGATATTCAATTACAGAAGCAGTAATAATACCATACAATAGTAAACAGCAGAAGACTGAAAGTAATAAGCAGCTGGAGCACATATATAATGATGTATGATGCATATGTCTAGAAAAGTAGCCATACACATCAAAATACTTAAATACAGTACTAAACCACTATACAAAAGAAAACAGTGAACAACTCCTCAGCATCGCAAGCCTCAGCTTGGTCCCATGCTCTCCAGCTCCAAGCAGTCAAGTACCTGAAGTAGAAGGGTGCTTGCCCTTATCTATACCTGCAACAATATAAAAGGTTCTCTGGTGAAGCACTTACATCTCATTCCCCCTGTGGCCCATGTTGTGGAACTACAAACACTCTAAGGAAGCACTTATGTCAATTCCCTCTATGGTCTCGCGTCGTAACAGAAAAAATAGATACTCTAGAGAAGCCCTTACGTCCATTCTCTCTATGGTCTTCTACACCAGGTTCTCACGAACCTGTGTAAGTCAAACGAGCATATCAATGTAATACATCCCAGGTAAACCTCAAGAAAAACTTGGCTAATAGTCTACAACATAACGGCATGTCAGATAAACAAACACTCCATCCTACAATACGAGGCATGGGAAACAAACAAGGCACCCTAATAGGCTATGTAGGACCAAACGGTCATAAACAAAACATGCATGGGAAAACACTTCCAAAGAATATTAATTAACCCTATTTGAATTCAATTAACCTCTATTCAAGAATACAAGCATAGTAGGAAATTAACAGGGCTAAAAACATAAACACACAATACTCCATTCAAGGGTATTGGGAACTTTTGCACATATAACTCAAAGACTATCTATGGAAAGGCACAAACCACCTACCTTAGTATGGTAGGATAGATATACATGAACCTCAAGACATGAATCACCCAAGAACACCGTATGTCTACAAAAATGTTAAAAATGCTCAACTGAGGATAACTCTTGAAAGAAGAGGAATTAGGAAATGATGTTCTTGAAGAAGGAAGAGCTTACTATTTCTATCCCAATGCAATCAACGACGGTCGAATCAGAGAATGGATTCTTGATTAGGGGATCAGGGAAGAATCATAGTCGTACAGATTCTCTCAGAAGAACTAGGTTGAAAGAGATGTGTTAAGTCCGACAGATGTGATCCCAATACGTTTAATGAAAAAAATTAAGTACATGGCGTGTACTTTGAAAGTACACGACATTTACTTTCCCTTACCCACCACCGCATTAGGCGGTCTCTAGGTCACCACACATGGCCGTGTGCATGGCCATTACACGGCCAGCACCTAGCTACCCATGGTAACCGAGTACACAGTGTGTACTTATAAAGTACATGGCGTGTACTTAAACAATTTCTAGAAACTCCTCTTATACTAAAAAACACTAGAAAAGAGGAAACAAACCTGAAAACAAGATCTGGGTTCTTACAAATTCCCCCCTTAAAGAAATTCGTCCTTGAATTTCCCTAGCAAGGCAATGTAGAAGAAGAATCCTCGAACAGCTCCGGCCACTGTGATCGTACATCAACCTTCCTCTACCAAGTCTCATCATGTACTCGCCTTTGCAGCCATAGCACTCGTACCAGAGGAACAAACTGATCATGGAGAACCTTCGCACTTCAATCAAAAATCTCAATAGGATGATCCACGAACGAGGCATCCACCTATAACTCTCCTCGGGTTGAAAAACATGAGACAGGTCTGAGAAGTAACGCCGAATCTGATAAACGTGGAAGACTTCATGCATAGCTTAGTACCTCTAAGGTAACTGCAACCTATAGGCTACTAACCCAACTCTCTAAAAAACCTCAAAACATCCTAACGTACCTCGGTGAAAGCTTACCATATCTCCTAATCCTCCTGTGTCCCGGCCTCGGTGTGACACGTAAGAAAACCTGATCCCCGACCTCAAAATCTAGAGGTCGTCTTCATCGATCAGCATAAGACTTCTATTGAGACTATATAGTATCCATCCTCTTCTGAATCAACTCTATATGTTATGTGGTCTCCTGGACAAGATGAGGTCCCAGTATAGCTTCCTCCCCTACCTCCAGCCAACGTAAGGGTGATCAGCATGTCCTACCATACAAAGCCTCATAAGGTTCCATATGAATAGTTTCTTGGAAACTATTATTGTAGGAAAACTCCAAAATAGTTATGTTCTGCTCCCAAGAACATCCAAAATCTAGGATACATTCTCAAAGCATGTCCTCAAATAGCTAAATCATACGCTCAGACTGGCCATCTGTCTGGGGGTGGTGTGTTGTACTCAAAAGTACCAGTGTACCCAAAGCCTTTTATAGCCCCTGACAGACCCGAGAAGTAAAACGGGCATCCCTGTCTAAAACAACAGAGTGTGTAAATCCATGTAAACGCACAATCTCTCAGATATAAAACCTTCCCGGATCTTCAACACTGAAGGTCTCCTTGATCGACAAGAACTTATCAACCTTCATGAGTCTTTCAATAACTACCCAAACTGCATCATTTCCTCGAGGTGACCTCGGAAAACCTACCACGAAATCTATTGCGACATCATTCCACTTCCACTCGAGAATGGGTAACTACTGCAAAAGCCTTGATGGTCACTGATTCTCCAACTTCACCTACTGACAGGTGGAACACCTCATGATAAAACTAGCAACATCCCTCTTCATACCTGGCCACCAAAACTAACACGATAAATCTTCATGACACTAGGATGAACTGCCTAAACTAAGGAATGAAAGTCCCGGATTAGCTCCTCATTTATGTTAGTTGTCACCCATACACGCCCTTTAAAACGCAAGATCTCATCACCGCTTACTATCCATCCAGGAATAGGGTCCTCTCCTGACACACTTCTTCCTTGGACCAGGCCTTTTGAATCTGATAGTCTCCTCATTTTCACTCGATCAATAAGAGTAGAGGTAACAACTACAGAAGATAGAAACATCTACCCCTGTCTATTGTGGACCTCCAAATGCATCTCAGAGAACAGATTCATAAGTTGTCACTCACTACAGGCCTCCTGAACTTCCTGTATCTGAGTCCTCCTGCTCAACGCACCGGACACAACATTGCCATTCCCAGTCGTATAGGAATGCTCAAATTCAAAGGACTGAAGGTACTCAACCCACCTTCATTGTCTCAAATTTAGGTCATGCTGAGTTAAGATATACTTGAGACTTGTGTGGTCGATGAAAACCAAAAAATGCTCTCTGATAAGATAATGTCTCCAACAACGTAAAGCATGAACAACAACAGCCAAATCAAGATCGTGAGTCAGGTAATTTCTCTTATGTGGCCTCAACTACTGAGACCCATACGCAATGACTCCTTATCCATGCATAAGCATAACTCCCAGCCCGATACCTGATGCATCAAAGTAAATAGTATAACTCTTTCCCATCTCTAGAAATACTAGTATTGGTGCTGAAGACAAAATCACTTTCAGCTTTTAAAAGGATGACTCACAAGAAACTGACTAAAAGAACCTTGCACCCTTCTTAGTCAGGCCCGTCACTGGTGCTACTAAACGTGAAAAGTCCACTATGAAATTTCTATAGTATCCAGCTAGCCCTAGAAATCTTCGTACCTCAAAGAATTTCTTAGGCTACTCCCAAGAAACTACTACTCTCACTTTCTCTGGGTCAATTGATACTCCTATCTCTAAGATAACATGACCCAAGAAGTAAATTTGGTTCAACAAAAAGTGAAATTTCAAGAGCTTAGCATATAATAGATGCTCTCTTAGTGTACTCAAAATGATCTCAATATGGGTAGTATGGTCATGTTGAGTGTGAGAGTACACCAAAATATCATCCACGAAGACTACCACAAAAGAATCCAAGTATGGATAGAGCACTCGGTTCATCAGTTCCATGAAAACGGTAGGCATGTTCGTGAGAACGAACGGCCTAACCACATACTCGTATAGACCATACCTTCTCCGAAAGGCTGTACAAGGTACATATAATGGTCTAACACACAACTGATGGTAAACAGACCTCAAGTAGATCTTCAAGAACACCTGGGATCCTCTAAGTTGATCAAAGAGATCATCAACCCTCGGTAAGGGATATCGGTTCTTGACCGTCAACGGGTTCAACTTCCGATAATCCACACAAAGTCTGGGGGTACCGTCTTCATTCTTCGCAAAAAGGATAGGCGAACCCCAAGGAGAAGTACTAGGTCGGATAAAACCATTTTCCTACAACTCCTCCGATGACTTCTTGAGCTCCTGTAACTTTAATGTGGCCATACTATAAGGAGGAATGGACACTGGTGCCGCTCCTGGAATAAGATCAACATAAAAGTCCACCTCTCGCTCTAGAGGAAAACCTGAAAAGTCCTCTGGAAAGACGTCCTTGAAACGATCCACCACTGTAGAAAATTCCATCTATGAAGTCCCCTGGTCATCCAGATATAGACTAGAAATCTGGGCTGTAACTCCTCCCAACCCATGATGCTCGCATCCCGCTCTGCTCGCCCGGACATCCCATTCGCCCTTATGAAGAAACGATATGCCCTATGGTGATGTGAAACTCACCCTACAACGATTGAAATCAATAACAGCTTGAAAGGGAACTAACCAGTCCATTTGGAAAATGATCTCATAGCCTATCATCTCTAAGAAATAAAGGTCCCATAAAAAGTGACACCCACCAACCTCTAGAGGGCACTCCTTGCACTATCGCACACTAGTCATTCTTGTTCCTAATGGAGTGTCTAGCATCGAGACATCAGCAGAAGAAAATATACAGAGATCAAGGCTCTCCATAGCAACAATATATGTAAATATATGGGAAGCCCCCATATCACAAAGAGCAGAAGCCAAAACTGAGGCAACTATGATCGTACCTCGAACTGTAGAGGGTCTGGGATCCTAATCCTGCTGGGTCTACTCCACTACAAAAGTCTGACCCGTGCTACGACCATGTGACCCTACCTGAACACTCTGAGCTAATCCACCTTGTTATCACTGAAATCCTGGCGACTGACTACCACGACCATAGCCTCCATCTCGGCCAGAACAGCCAGAAGAACTTCAGTTCTAAAACTGGTGAGAAACTGGTGGCACTGCTCCTGAATGTGGAGTCATAGAAGAACCCCTATTACCAGTTTTCAGTGATATGATCTGACAGAAATGCTGAAGATGACCCATCTTGTCGCAAGATCGGTACTCCATTGGGTCTCTCAAGCAATGTGGCCTTGTATGCTTTCTCTTCCCGCACTGGTAGCACACCACTGGGATACTAGAAGAAGTGTCTCACCTCCTTAGATCACCACGCAAAGAACCCTTGTGGAACATCCCGCTATCATTAAGAGGGTTACTAACTCTAGATGTCAAACCACCCTAGCTCGCAACTCCATAATCCCTTAAATTGTGCTTCATGATCAGGACCTGATTGACTATATAAGTGATGGAAGTCAACCTGAATATTTTCACATATGATCGGATGTCGTGCCTAATACCATCCTCAAACTTCCTTGCCAAGAATACCTCATCACCTTTTGGGATAGGTCGGAATCACTGCAGCTCTGTGAAGTGAGAATAATACTCCAAAACAGAAAGAGTACCCTACTCCAGACTCATGAACTCCTGGGCTCGATCGGTCCTCAAAGGCTCTAGATAGAAGTAGTCGTAGAAGGTATGTTGGAAGTCATACCAAGTCGTAACCTGCTAGAATCCCACCTAAGATATCACATCCCACTATCTATTGGCGGAATCCTGAAGCATGTATGTATTGATCTTGACCCTCCTTTCTAGAGGCATCTCCAGATGCTCAGAGATGGAAAGCATGGCTCCCAACAATGAATCTACAGCCTGAGGCCCTCCTTCCCCGATGAAAGTGAGAGGATGATGCTGCTAGAAAACCCTCGTCAACTCTTCCATTTAAGGGGAAGGATGCGGTACTCCTTAGATAATCTACATAAACCTTATAAATCCCTCTCAAAACTGTGCGTCAGCACCTCTATCTGGAATGACGGTTGGTGCCTAGACTGGAATAGCTGTAGGATCTACTGGTAGTCTCTGGTCAGCCATGTCTAGCATTTGATCACTACACTATAACTGGCAGACAACCGGAGGACGTCTTGGTGGATGACGTTGTAAGGTAAAGTAGACACCTTAGATCACGATTAATAGGGACTGAAACTTAGAATTATCAAAAGGTAATAGTAGAAAGAAAGAATTCAGTTTTATCAAAACATGGATATAGAACGTGTATAATTCCCACACTGCATGTTCCCTTAAGCCTTTCACATGGGCGTCTACTCTTGCCACAACTGGTCATGCAACACCCCAAATGCACAGCGTGTTTTGCAAACACACAGTGTGTACTTGACTTCTCTTCCCCTGCCCAAGTTTTATTACATGACAAAGCCACACGATCCTCCTAGAAAACGACTACACGACGTGTTCGTTCCTGACATGACGTGTACTAGACGAGCTTCACTAACCCGTGTTGTTAGTGACATGGCCAGATACATGGCTCACACAACATGGCGTGTTCCAGATAGACATGTCGTGTACAAAGAATATTTTTCCAACCAGTGTTGTTCGTTACACAGCCATGTACTCGGGTTACACTACACGGCGTGTGCCAGATGAACACGGTGTGTATTAGAAAAGACTCAACCATCCCATCTTGTTAGCGACATGGCCGGTTACACAGTTATACAAAACAGCGTGTACATCTTGTACACGGTGTGTCCTACCTAAAATTCCAAACCTTGTGTCCCCACCCAGACAGTCCAAGACACGGTTAGCGACTACACGACGTGTACATACAGTACACGGCATGTACTTAAGAAAAACAGTTTCTTCCCGAATAGAAGAACACAAGGTGTGTATTCATCATTACACACCATGTATTATGGGTTTTTTCCAGATAGTAAGCCTCAGAAACTACTCCGGAAGCCCATAAAACACTAAAATGAATATTAAAATGCCAAATTATGATCCGTGAGGGCCCATACTCCCCGCGAATCAAATCTTGGAATCTTATACATGTCGTAAACAAGGATAATAGTGCAATGATCCACCAAATTCTGGTCTGTGAGGTCCCATAACACCTCAAGAACCAAATTTTGGTTTTCATTCAACCAAAACGTTCACAATTTAATACCCTATCAAATAGAAGGTATTTTTATCAAAGCATATATCAAAACAACATGCATATCTGGCACAACATCTATCAAAACAACATGTAATCGCTAATGCACCCTATATGGCATGGCAAGAATGTCTGACATGTGATTTCTAGCAAGTGCCTATATGATGCATGAGATGGGATACCCTCATCTCATCGGGTTGAAATAGTAATAGAACCTCAATAACATCAACAATAATAGCACAAAATATGTTAATCACCCAAAGGTGAAAATCAAATCAACTGTAAAATTGCAAAACCAGAAAAATTTCAATAATGAGGTAGATTGGATTTTCCATATACACGAGTTAGCTACTCCTTGGCACAACTTATTTCCAAGTACCAATTCCATCATATCCCTAGCTATAGGCTCCCAAAAGTATGTAAAAAAGAAAGGAATGATCTAATACCACTTTGTAACATCCTGGTTCCAGAAGTCGCCCAGAGACACCCCGTACCCAATTGGTCGCATGGCCTCAAATGCATTTCCCTGAATGCCAGAGGCTGCCAACTACCAGCGAGGGTCTTGAGTGTGATAGTGGGGAAACTATGCCCTCATTATCAGAGGAAAACAACAGAAGTAAAATAGATATCAAATAGCGGAAGCAGTAACAATACCATACAACTGTAAATAGTGGAATACTGGAAGTAATAAGTTACTGGAGCACATATATAATCACGCATAATGCATATATCTATGAAAGAATCCAAACACATCACAATTCTAAAATATAGTACTAAACCAAAGTAATAAATAAAATAGTAAAAAACTCCTCAGCATCACAAGCCTCAGCTTGGTCCCATGATATCCAGCTCCAAGAAGTCAAGTACCTGAAGTAGAAGGGTGATTTCACTTATCTATCACTGCAAAAACATAATTTTTATGGGCCCAAAAGAAAGACCCAAAGAGGGTGTGAGAATAAATCCCAAAAGGAAACCACCCAGAGATCTTTTCCTAACAGTCAGTGAATATATATGGAAAACAATAAGAAAAAGAAGCAGTAAACAAGGAAGTATAGAACAGCAAACATTCTTATAGTTTCAAAGCATTAAAACACCACATATCAAGTAAGTGATAATCACAAACAGGTAACCCTCTGGGATGTCTTCACAGCCTATCTGGTCCTACCTAGAAAATACAAGCAACCCTCTAGGAATTACACACAGACTAGCCCCTCTAGTTCAGCTTTAGCACAGAATCTCTGAGGAAGCACTCACTGTCAATTCCCCCTATAGTATCTTATTGGTAACTAAAAGGCACTCTAGGGAAGAACTTACATCTCATTCCCCATGTGGTCCATGTTGAAGAACTATAGACACTATGGGGAAGCACTTACATCAATTCCCCCTATGGTCTCACATCGTAATAGCAAAAACAGACACCCTAGAGAGGCCCTTATGTCCATTCTCCCTATGGTCTATTACAGCAGGTTTTCACGGCCTTGTGTAAGTCAAACAAGCACAACAATGCAATGCGGACAAGGTATACCTCAAGAGCTACTTTTCTAACAGTATACAGCATAACAACATGTCAAATAAACAAACACTCCATCCTACAACACTAGGCATGGGAAACAAACAAGATAGCCTAACATGTTAAGTAGGACCAAATTGTCATAAACAAAACATTCATGGGAAAACACTTCCAAATCATAGAAATTAACCCTATTTTCATTCAATTACCCTCTATTCAAGCATACAAGCATAGCAGGAAAATAACAGGGCTAAAAATGTAAACATGCAATGCCATATTCAAGGGTACTGGGCACTTTTTCACATATAACTCAAAGACTATCTACAAAAAGGCACAAACCACCTACCTCGGTGTTGTAGGATAGCTATACATGAACCTCATGCCTTGAATCTCCCAAGAACAGTGTAGATCTACAAAGATGATAAAAATGATGAACCAAGGATAACTCTTGAAAGAAGATGAATCAGGAAACTAAGCTCTACAAGAAGTAAGAGCTTACTGTGGAAATCCCAACACAATTGATAGCGGTCGAATTGGAGAACGGATGCTCGATCGGGGGCTCGGGGAAGAATCACGGTCGTATGGATGCTCTTGGATGAACTAGGTCAAAAAGAGAAGTGTTCTGTCCATTAGACATGATCCCAATATGTTTATTCAAAAAATGAAAGTACAAGGTGTGTACTTTGTAAGTACACGGTGTGTACTTGCCTTTACTAGCCCCCGCATTAGGTAGTCTCCAGGTCACCACACACAGCCGTGTGCATGGCCATTACACGACCTGTACCCGACCACCCGTGGTAACTGAGTACATGGAATATACTCAGTAAGTACTTGGCGTGTACTTTCAAAATTTCTAGAAACTCCTCTTATCTTCAAAAACACTAGAAAATGGGAAACATACCTGAAAAGAAGATCTGGGTTCTTACACAATCCAAAGCAGGTGACTCTAAAATAAAGTTAAGGGTTTCCAAACCCATGTTTTTCATTTCAATTATCCTCTCATCCTTTTATAAATCATAAATAATATCTAGATAAACATTAAAATTTCATTATAACCATAATTTTATTTTTTATAAAACTAAAATATCTATAATTTTTCTACTTCTTTTTAAGTTCTTTAAAATGAATCATTCACTCGTGATAGTTTTACACTACCAAAGAGAATAATGGGGTTTTATTTTCACTTATAACTATTGTGAATGCTTTGAAAATGATTATAATGTATATATATAATATTTATAATCATGTAAAGTTTTTTTTAAGATTATAGAATGATAAAATAAAAAATATATTAATAAATTTTGGGAATAATTTTCCACAGTTGGTTTGAGCATCTAGAAAAACATTATTGGGGATGATACTCTAAATTATAACTATAAACTAAACTATTTTTATTCCCTCTCTTATATAATGACATAAAAACTATTCCATCACACTTATAAAGCTTATAGAACCATTTAAAAGTTTTATTTAACCAATAACACTACATAGAATCATATTTGGAATCATGAACTGAAAAATATAAAAACAGTTGAGGAAAAAATATATTAATTTAACAACTAAATAAAACATTATAATAAATGGATTATAAGAGACTGAATAAATAAAAAAATTAATTAATTAATCAGTGAATTTTACTTAACAATTTGGGCGGTTATTGGGGAATTTTATGTAACCTGTGACTTGAGGTATGGATTCATTCCCACTCTTTCCCATTTTTGGGATTATACTCTTTCTCACTCTCTATCTCTCTATCTCTTACTCTTTATCCATTACATTTATATTCTCTTTTTGTTCTTTATAAATATTTCCTTAATTTAATATAGTATTCCATTATTTTCTATGGATATTCATGTATCTCTAGTTCCCTTTCTAATATTTTATTTAATTTAAAACTGATAAGTGGAACAATTATATTTTTTCTTACTTTTCAAGTTCTACTATTATAAAGATAATTTAATTTCTACGATTTCCAAAAACCCAAATATTTTAATGTAAAATATGATTATTTATTTCTATATTTTGGTAAATCATTTTCTATTATCCCTTTTCAATATTTTTACTCATTTCCTAAAAAATCGATAAAGGGGTTCACTTTTATAAAATAAGTCACATTTATGCACACATTATATAGCTTTTTTAACTTATTCATATTGTAAAATTATAGTAAATTAATGACCAATTTTAAAATGATAAGCATAAAATAAAATGGAATGTTTTAAAAATATATAATCATTAAAATAATCAAACTTACTTCTCTAATATATTTTTTCAATTTTCCTTTCATGTCAACATGTATGGAGCATAATCAGTAAGTGGTTTTTTCTTATAGAAAAAAACACACAATATCCAATGAACACTAATTTAAAAAAATATAATTTGAGTGATTATTTAATTAAGATAAATTTTACTATATTAAATATAAATTTTATACCAATAAATATAAGGAAGAATATAAACTTAATTTCTTCATTAAATAATCTTTTAGAAATATATCTGGTTCTTTCTTCTTCTTGTATTGTCTTTGTTCCCAAAGAAATAAATTACAGGTCCATGAAGCCATAAAAAGATATCATAACATAGTGAATAATTTTTTTGTAATATGTAAAATAAAAATAAATATATTCAGTAAGTTAGATCAAATTTATATAATTAAAATAAATATTATAATAAAATTACATGGGAAATAATCTCATCATTGTGAGGCCCAACATATCTATAGCTACAAGCTCCAAGATATCTCTCTTATAGATCATTAACAAAAAATCTCACCCAAAAACTTAAGCAGACATTACTAGATCATAAATACCCAAAAATATAAATTCATAAGATTGTAATTTATAAATCCTATTATAAAAAGTAGTATTTTAACTCCAAGGAACTTCAATATATTGTAAATTTCTATAGAACATGTCTTTACCATTAATGTTTTCTTATAAAATATTAAAAAAAATTTAACATTAATATTAAATAAATGATATAATCTCTTAATACATCAGTGGTAAATTTTTTTATTTTCCTAGATGGATAAATAGAAAAATTTCATACACTTTTTCTAACTATAGAAACCTCATCGATAGAGAATTATGCTCTTATTAATGCATCAATAATATCTTATGTTGTTACCCTATTTTGATTCATCTTCATTTGATTATGATGATTTAGGTTATCCCCAATATAATGTATAATTATATATTTTATAATATTATACTCGGTATATTTAATATAAAACTCATAGTATATGGGAAACTTTAGAGGAAGAGAGGGAACTGGGATAAATAGACAGAGCTGAAGGACTAGGATATGAATCATAAAACTATCTTTATGTGTTAGGAAACATTGATTATACCCATGATCCAATCCTACCTTTCATTTTCTCTTCCATCTTATAAACTTAATCTTATAAAGAGTATATGTTTTTCTTTATATACATCCTCCCACAATGAAGTACCATAATAACTAAAAAATAAATAGATGTGCCTTCTTTGCATCCTCATTCGCACCCCGCATAGCACTCCCAGATACGCACTCCAAGATCTAGTGATGAAAAAACTTTAACTATGACTCTATATTTGATAAAAATATAAGATTAAAATATATTTATCACCATTAAAATACAATTAACTTTTAGTTATAGTTTTGCAGAATTATTACAAATTATTAACCAATAAATCTTAAGTATTCTCATCAACTGGAACTTTTTCCACTATATATGAATCCAAAAAATCCATGACGATTCTTCAAAACCTCCCATAAATTCTTAAGATAAGATAATATTTTAGTCATAGTATAATTAATAATTTCTTTCATAACCTGGTGAAAGGGAATCATAAACGGAGGTGAGACCAAATTCCCAATAAAGGTAAACATAATAATAAATCATAACTTGAGAGACATTAATAATAACAAGATATAATAATGAAAATGATCATATTCTTGATATAATTAAATAAAGAGATTATATCATAAAAACATATATTAAATAATAATCATAACATAAGATCATGGAATCATAGGAATGTGGAAACAACATAAACATGAAATCATAATCATAATTCAAGGCTTCTTACCCCGTTAACATAACATAGTTGGTTGGGCTAACTGGATACTCCCATAGTTGGATAGGCTCACTACCCACACACCATATGATATCTCACAAGATTAAAACATGACCCGTTGCATTGTAGGGATATATAATTTTCGTCCCACACATCATATAACATATACATACATATATGTTCTGTATGAAAATACATCATCATTTCATAAAGAACACAAGGAAAAAAATAGGATAAATATATTTCAAATGGAATCACGTAAAGAGATCATTCAAAATTCCATAAATAATCGTAATATGATAAACCATGGAAAATAAATGGGTATCTATTGACTTTAATTATCATTGTAGGTAAATAATAGTCAGTAAAAATGACTAAGTATATGGTATTTACAACAGCAGGAAAATGATTTATGGTTTAGACAATAATTTTCATAATTAATTGATATATTAAGAATCTTGGTGAATACCATTAAATCAAATTATGGAACATAATTCATTCAGAGAAGAAGGCATTGGAAGAAAATCATAATTATAAAATGGTATGTTTTTTCAAGAAAAATGTAGTGATGGACCATCCTGTGGGTATAAAAGAGAATTTCAAAATACATCCAGATAAAGAAGGTTTATTGTATATTTTTAATAATACCCATAATCAAGAATACGACATAGATGAAGAAAAATATTATAATCATTAGAAAAATTTCTTTGCGAATCAACATTTTTCTTTTCCTTCAAAAATATTTAGAAACTAATATTCTATTAAACCATGAAATTAATAATTGCCTTTTTTTGAAATCTTGAAATTGGAGTGAGGAACACTCTTAAAAAACAATAAAGGTGATGGAATGGTATGTTCACATGGAAAATTGTAAAAGATATATCTTCTATAAAAAATGACCCATTTGGAAAAAAATTAAAATAATTTCTTTAAAAAATATTAAATAAAGTTAAATTATTTGGAAATAGCCTTAAAATAATTTGGAAAGAAGAAATTTTGGAACATTTTAATACATTACTTTATAATAAAAAAAATTAAAACCCAATCATATAGAAAACATTTAATGTCCATTAAAACCTTTTAATGAAACCCATATAGTAAAAATAATGATAAAACTTTTAACTAATAAGTGTTTTAGAGAATTATAAAGGTCACTTAGAACATTTTTGAAAATAATTTCATTTTGTAAAATAAGGATATGGATGAAAAAGAGTTATGTTTATAAGATAGGGATAATTACTTTTAATGATGAATTTTAAAATAGAATGTGATCCACTAAAGGGAAACCTTTTAATTAATGGAATTAATTATAGCCAATCTACCCCAGATAGCCCGAATCTAGTGTCTATTATTAAATAAATTTAAATGATTACAAAGAATAAATCCCCAAAGGACCAATGAGTTTAGTAGTATTGGTAAACTAGATACATATAAGAGAAAATAATACACAAATTACAACATAATTTGTTTCTTATTTTAAAATAAAAAAATAACTTTGAGGATAAATTTATTACATCTAGTAAATCCTTACATATATTTCATATTATGCTTCTTGCATTCATGGGGAAATAAACATAATAAATCTGATATCAAATTCTTAGTAAGGGAAACATATAATGGAAGAAAAAATTAATTAATGTGAATAGTAAATATGGAAATTTATATAACTGAATATGCATGCCATGTAACCAATAAACTGAATGGAAGTGAGTAAACAATATATAAAGGTAATAAATAGAAACAAATTCCATTAAAATAACTATATAAGGAAAAACAAAAATGGTAAGGTAATAAATTGAAACACATTCCATTTAATCAATGAACTAAAAATGAACTATATCTATAAATATGTTGATATAAGATCTCATGGATGAATAGTAACTAAAACTAAATGAGGAAATTTCTTAATTATTTAATTCCATGTTTCCCAGTCACATGATACCTTTACTATCAAGGAAAAGATTAAAATTTAAAAAAAATCAACTACTACATCCCATGAGACTATCGATGAATCAATGGGTTTTCACTTACCAGTCCCTAACCTGTATGGCTTGCCTTAAACGGTCCTCAACTCAAGTATTATATGTCCAAAACATTCTGTATATAGAATAAACAATATTTCTTATCAAATATTCATATTTAATATTTTATAATGATTTATCAAAATTTCCGCAAATAATCAAATAACTTTCAAATTAAACACCATATGAAAAATGGTATATGGTTTTTCCAATAATCATGTCCATGAAAAGTTATATGAATATTTATGGGAAATTCAATGCCAAATGATCATAGGAAATTGAATATTTTAAGGGGTCTAAATGGAATCCATGAAGTGAATTTGAATACTATCCTTAGAAAAATCAATCATAATCCATACATAGGAATATTAAGAATGGTATAAATACAATTTAACCTAAGTGGAGTAAAAAAAGGGTTATTTTCATTGACTAAGGGAAACATTATAAAAATATATTTTAAAAAAATTCTTCAGGAAAAAATCCTTTTGTTTTGAAAAACATTTTGAAAACATTTTCTTTAAAAATAATTTTTTAAAAGAAAATAATTAAAAATTAACCTTTTGAACATGAAAAGGAATGTTCAAAGGAATGATGGTGGGTAAATCATAACATGTCATACAAGGAAAAAAGAACATTCCCTTTTCACAGTAAAAAGGTAAGAAAAATGCTTTTTTTAGAAAGCGAAAAGAATAATTAATTGAAAACATTGGTAGGAGACAAAAATGGGTAAAATTTTATTTACCAAATCATTTTAAAAAATAAAATATCTTAATAAAACATATTTTTTAGAAGAAAACAGGTTCTCTAACTAAAGAGAGTGAAGTGAATTGTGTTGCATTTGTTGTCAATGAGGCATGAAGTTGTCTTAGAATGAATGGATGTCAAGAATTGTCAAGATGTGAATGCCAAAGGTTGTGATGGTGTTGGTGAGGAAAGGAGAATGGCCATGATACTTAGAGGAATTTCACTTAGGAGATTCACTAAGTGGCATTGGAGAATATGGTTGAAACATTTTCCATGAAAATCTGACGATTGCTGAGCTGCTCTTTAAGTTCATAGAACTTGTATCCTGATGATACAAAGTCACAACATTGATTGAAGACCATGCATTGTCTTCACAATGCATGAGGAGTTGAAAGGAGTTCCATACACAACTACTAAGTGGATGATGTGCATTAATGAAGTCCATGCACTATCACTTAGTGTATGTGAATTAGAAGAAGATCCAATTGATCTCTGATTAGATCAATGAAGCACATTGGAGATTTCATGTTGATTCAAGAGTTCGGTTGAAGATGAAGAACCTTCAGAAATTTCACTCTTAAGTGAAGATTAAATGTTTAAGAGGAATGGAGGAATTCTTAAGAAGAAGAGAAGAGAAGAAATGGAGAAGAGGAAGAAAGGCTTGAAGTGGCTTGGCATTTGGTACTTGATATGGCTTGATTTCATGGAGGACTTTGTTTTTGACAAAGTCTTATTCAAGACTTAGCCAAAAAATTGGCTAGCCCGTGGACACCTTGAGGGTTCAACCCCAAGGCACATGTGGGCCTAAGGCGCCACGCCCAAGGGGGAACCCGTGGGGCGAGCCCAGGGCGGCAGGACGCACCCAAGACACCGCAGAGGTGCTGGGGCACGCCCGGAGGAGCGCAGAGTGGGCGCATAGCGCCCCCGTGTGTGCATAGTGGGCGCTAGGAGCGCGCCCGCAGGGAGCAGAGTGGGCGCAGATCGCGCCCGCAGGGAGAACTCGGCGCGGGGAGGCACCGAGAGGGTTGGAAGTTCAATTGCGGAGTAGCGGACAGCGCCAGGGTGATAAGCCGCGAGAAAACCGTGCCCCGTTTCGATGTGGGACGCGGAAAAATTCTCGGGAGCGCATCCTGGTCGCACGATTGATCAAGCGCCAGATCTCCGCCGCTCATCGCATCCCGCGCGAGATCGCCAGATCGCGGCCGTCCGATGTATTTCAAATGCCGCATCCAACGGCCCAGCGTTCGTCCTCAACCTCGAGACATGCCGAAGCCACCCGCGAGCCCCGCTGAACCAGGCGCCTTCCCGACGACGGATTTTGAGTTCTCGGCTCTCTCTCGAAGCCGAAGGCACCCTCGTGATCGTCTGAGCATACCGAACACAACCATGCCTTAAAATATACTTGCATGCAATGAGATGAAGATTTCGGTTGAGGCCGAGGCAAGAGAAGCTGCCGAGGCCACGTAGGGTTGATGATTTGCATGGGTTGATCTTTAACAAAGGCCGTGCATGCGTTTGTAGTCGCATGCACGTGAAGAAGAGAAAATAAAAGAAGCCGCGTGAAACAGAGGATAAAAATCAAGATTTGAAAAGATTTTTAAAGATCTGAAGATCTCGGTGATTCAAGATTTCCCACGCTGATGAACCGAGGCTCTCCTCGCCTATATAAAGAGAGGCCGAGACCTCGGTGAGAGCTTGCTGATCCTTTGTTGAAAACGAGAAGTCCCGTGAGAGCACCTTTGCCTCGCGAAGAAGAGTCTGCGCGCACACTTGCGCGGCAGTACAGCCCAGAGCTTCCCTAGCTCTGTTTTGGTTCCTTTTGCGCACTCCTTGCGCGAAAGAGGTTAGAGAAGGACCCCTGCGCGCCTTTCCCTTGCGCAGCAGGAAGGCCCGTGGCCGAAACATCTTGCGCGCCCACGATTGAAGCCCCGCGGTGTTGCACCTTGCACACCCGAGTGCTTGCGCGGCAGTAGCACCTGTGCGTCCGCGGCTAGTGCATCTTGCACGGCAGTGTTGAGGAAGATTGGCAGCACCCTTGCGCGGCGCTTGCCACATTGAAGACTTGCACAGCTAAGGCAGTGAGGTCGTGGCTTGCACCAAGACCCCTTGTGTGCCCTCCTTGATTGCTTACCATTCGGGCAGTGTGTGAACAGGAAGTGGGAGGCCGAGACCACACCATTGTGTGTGTGTGCTATAGTGAAGAAGTAAGCCGAGCCCAAGTGTATGCAAGAAGAAGTGAAGGCCAAGTTTCAAGTGTGTGCAAAGTGAAGGAGGAAGGCTAAAGACTTACCTTAGTGGTGTGTGTGCAAAGGAATAAAAAAAGCCGAACATAGTGTGTGCACTAAAAGTGTAAACACCTAGAAGTAAAATAAGGAGTGACCCACACTAAAGTAGAACACACTCTAAGTGTGTAAACAAATTGGATAAAGTGTGTGAAGGAGGAAGAAGGTGTGTGCTTAAAGTGACTACACCCTTTGTGGGTTTATTGCACCAAGAGAAGGACAGGGGAGTGCATGCTTTCATGCATGCACATGCACACGTGAACAAAGCCAAATCAGCTTGTGTGCATTTGAGGAGTCCAAGACCAAGAGTTCTTGAAGAAAATTGAGAGGCCATGCAGTCCGTGCATGAAGATGCAGAGTTGCCATGCACTCAGTGCATGAAGTTGAATTGAAGTGAGACTGAGCCAGACTGAAGTGAAAGATATTGTTTGTCTGAGTTTGCAGTAGATTGAGAAGAACCTGATCAATAGAAGTGATCAGAGGTACAGAGCAAGGCCAGCAGTCTTTATCCCAGACTGCTGAGGATACTTGAAGAAGCTTAAAGTGAAGAAGAGCTACTCGTGTGACTCGAGGAGCCAGGAGAAGACCCTGTGGGACTCAGGGAGAAGAAGTCTTCAGTGGGATTCTGGAGCAGGCCAGTGGGACTCTGGTAACACTGTGTGAAGCAGTATAAAGACCCTCCTGTGGGACTCAGGAGAGATACGGTGGGAAGCTGTATCGACCATTTTAATTCTAACAAGTTATAATGGGATAATCCATGCTGGGAGAGCATGGCAAGGATGTAGGCCTTTGGTGCCGAACCTTGTAAATCCTTGTGTCCAGTGCCTTTACATTTACTGCATCATTCGTGGAAAGGTGAGAGATACAAGAAGAGTGGATCGAGGCTTTAACCAGCCATAGAGGTTTAATTGATTAAGAATCAATTAGTAAAAAGTTTTAAGGGATCACTGATTCACCCCCTCCCCCTCTCAGTGATTCACACTGATCTGGGCACTTCAATTGGTATCAGAGGGAAGGTTACCTCTAAAAGATCCAAGGGAGTCTTTATGAAGTGCAGATTTGAGGAAACGAGCGACCAGCCTCAAATGGAGATATCTGCCAAGACTCAGAAAAATAGAAAGAAGAAACAGGCCAAGAAGATGAAGAAAGCCTGTCCTAGCTGTGATGAAGTTGGAACAATGAAAGATCTTCAAAGTGCAATCGAATATCTTCAGAAGACAGTCCCCAAGGAAGTGGCAATGTGTATAGCTACAGGCATCCTTGATCTTCAAGAAGAAAAATCACAGTTAGAAGAAGAAGCCAATACAATGGAAGATCAATTGGCAAAAAGGGTTGGCATAACCAACACTCTCAGAAAGCTGGTGAAGGCTAAAGATGAAACCGTTTCCCTTTGCAATGAAAGATATGAAGACACTGCTGAAGAATTGCAAAGAAGCCTTTCTGAGAAAGAATTCTTTAAAATAATAATCAAAGATGTTTTCCATGCACTGGAAAAGAGGCACAAAGTTTCAATGAATGTCAGAGATGCTCAACTTGAAGACAAAGTCAAAATGGTGAAGGAGCTTGACAACTCATTGCTTGAAATGAAAAAGGTGCATGAAGACCAGATAAAGCAGCTGGAAGAGAAATGGGAAGGAAGGCTAAGAACTGTTGAGGATGAGAAGAACTCCCTCAACATGAAATACTTAGAACTAGAGGTGATATTGAAAAATCTGCAATCACCCAAAGCTAAATCCTCCCAGTCAGCTAAAAGAAGAAATGTTGCCACTCAAGTGAGCTTTGAGAAGGATGATTCTAAAATAAAGACATCCTCTAATAAAAGGGCAACATCTTATAGAAAGAAGGTACCATCCATCCCATCTTGTACTCATGTTTCTAAATGTGTTTCCACAAAAAGTGCAGGATGGAAGAATAACTCCAAACAAGTATGGATGAAGACAAAGAAGAAAGAGAGCTCTCCTGAAACAACACAGCAAGTCAAGAAAAGTACTCAACAATCAGAAGGACTGAAGAAGTCAAGATTTGTGGGTCAATGTTGGTGTTGTAATAAGTATGGGCACTGTGCAAAGGATTGTTGGTACAATCCACTAAATGTCAAAGCACAAAGGAAGCTCATGCCAAGGGGGAGCAAGCCAGAAGGAAATAAGCAACATCCACAGGTCCAGAGACATCTGTTTACTGCAAATATATTTGGATTACTTGACAACATCTGGGATGATTGCAAAAGTGGTCAAATAGATACATGTCAATCTCCAACTGTATCCAGAGCTCAAAAGAAGAAAAGATCACAGAACCTGGCTAAGAGAGATTCCTTGGGAAGCAATAAGAAAGTAGAAAATGCTCCTAAGAAGTGTTTTAGAAATGAAAAGAAGTCCTTGGAGTCTGAGTCCAAGAAGGGTGATGCATCCAGAAGGACCACCAAGAAATGCTTCTACTGTGGAAAGAAAGGGCATATCATGGATCTTTGTAAAGAAGCCGTGAAATTCAATAGAGGCAGACTGAACTCAAACAGACAATCAATCCAGAAGAAGCATAAGGGATTGGTTGAAAATAAGTTGCCTAAGAAAGGTAGCTTAACAGCATCAAAAGAACCATGTGGAACTTCCAGAACTGGGGCCACTCTTCCAAATGATTTACTTGTCATATGGCCACATCAGTTGCAACTTTCCAGAGAACTACAAAGAGTTGAGGATGAAGCTCTGGCAATTGCTAAAGCAAAAGGGAAGAAGAAGGTTTCACATGAAGATGTTTTGAGAACCACACCAGCACAATCATCAATGAAGATCAAATGTGCAAGTGTGAAGACTGGTGAAAATGGGACATCTCGGTTGAGAGAATCTTCTCAACCTTGTTGTTCACATTAATGAACCAAGGAGGTTCCATCTTATTCCCTTATACACTTGTATTTACATGTGATAACATTGCAGGGAATTGAAGATGATGATCATTCTCATCTGGAGGATGGTTTGGACAGAATGGAGTGCACCCCTTGAGGGGGAGCCAATCTGAAGAAGATGATATTCTGAAATTAATATCATCTTGAGAAAGTAGATGAAAGGGGGAGCTTTATCTTTGCACCTGAACTTTCTAATGAGTTTTGTGGAGTATGTGCAGGATTTAGCAATTCATTGTTATATATGAAAAATTTCAAACCCCTAAGCATGATCTCACATGTGTAGAGAATTATGGACAGCTTTGAATTCCTTGGTCATATCACTCTTGTTTTCTACACCGGGTTAGCCCAAGTAGACTTAGAGCTGATTTACTAAAGGTTCTTTGCTAAAGAGAACATGTGACATCATCCCTCTCTCAGTTTTTTTCAAGAAAATACTTTTATAAGGGAGGAAGAGATTTTTTGAAAGTGAACCACACCACACCTTCTCATTTGATTGCCAATAAGGGGGAGAAATATTGGCACACATATTGACCCATTCATATGTGCTGAAGGAGTGTATTGACAACAAATACAAAGGGGGAGATTGAAGTGCATTGTGTTGCATTTGTTGTCAATGAGGCATGAAGTTGTCTTAGAATGAATGTATGTCAAGAATTGTCAAGATGTGAATGCCAAAGGTTGTGATGGTGTTGGTGAGGAAAGGAGAATGGCCATGATACTTAGAGGAATGTCACTTAGGAGATTCACTAAGTGGCATTGGAGAATATGGTTGAAACATTTTCCATGAAAATCTGACGATTGCTGAGCTGCTCTTTAAGTTCATAGAACTTGTATCCTGATGATACAAAGTCACAACATTGATTGAAGACCATGCATTGTCTTCACAATGCATGAGGAGTTGAAAGGAGTTCCATCCACAACTACTAAGTGGATGATGTGCATTAATGAAGTCCATGTACTATCACTTAGTGCATGTGAATTAGAAGAAGATCCAATTGATCTCTGATTAGATCAATGATGCACATTGGAGATTTCATGTTGATTCAAGAGTTCGGTTGAAGATGAAGAACCTTCAGGAATTTCACTCCTAAGTGAAGATTAAGTGTTTAAGAGGAATGGAGGAATTATTAAGAAGAAGAGAAGAGAAGAAATGGAGAAGAGGAAGAAAGGCTTGAAGTGGCTTGGCATTTGGTACTTGATATGGCTTGATTTCATGGAGGACTTTGTTTTTGACAAAGTCTTATTCAAGACTTAGCCAAAAAATTGGCCAGCCCGTGGACACCTTGAGGGTTCAACCCCAAGGCACATGTGGGCCTAAGGCGCCACGCCCAAGGGGGAACCCGTGGGGCGAGCCCAGGGCGGCAGGACGCACCCAAGACACCGCAGAGGTGCTGGGGCACGCCCGGAGGAGCGCAGAGTGGGCGCATAGCGCGCCCGTGTGTGCATAGTGGGCGCTAGGAGCGCGCCCGCAGGGAGCAGAGTGGGCGCAGAGCGCGCCCGCAGGGAGAACTCGGCGCGGGGCGGCACCGAGAGGGTTGGAAGTTCAATTGCGGAGTAGCGGACAGCGCCAGGGTGATAAGCCGCGAGAAAACCGCGCCCCGTTTCGATGTGGGACGCGGAAAAATTCCCGGGAGCGCATCCTGGCCGCACGATTGATCGCGCGCCAGATCTCCGCCGCTCATCGCATCCTGCGCGAGATTGCCAGATCGCGGCCGTCCGATGTATTTCAAATGCCGCATCCAACGGCCCAGCGTTCGTCCTCAACCTCGAGACATGCCGAAGCCACCCGCGAGCCCCGCTGAACCAGGCGCCTTCCCGACGACGGATTTTGAGTTCTCGGCTGTCTCTCTCGAAGCCGAAGGCACCCTCGTGATCGTCTGAGCATACCGAACACAACCATGCCTTAAAATATACTTGCATGCAATGAGATGAAGATTTCGGTTGAGGCCGAGGAAAGAGAAGCTGCTGAGGCCACGTAGGGTTGATGATTTGCATGGGTTGATCTTTAACAAAGGTCGTTCATGCGTTTGTAGTCGCATGAACGTGAAGAAGAGAAAATAAAAGAAGCCGCGTGAAACAGAGGATAAAAATCAAGATTTGAAAAGATTTTTAAAGATCCGAAGATCTCAGTGATTCAAGATTTCCCACGCGGATGAACCGAGGCTCTCCTCGCCTATATAAAGAGAGGCCGAGACCTCGGTGAGAGCTTGCTGATCCTTTGTTGAAAACGAGAAGTCCCGTGAGAGCACCTTTGCCTCGCGAAGAAGAGTCTACGCGCACACTTGCGCGGCAGTACAGCCCAGATCTTCCCTAGCTCTGTTTTGGTTCCTTTTGCGCACTCCTTGCGCGAAAGAGGTTGGAGAAGGACCCCTGCGCGCCTTTCCCTTGCGCAGAAGGAAGACCCGTGGCCGCAACATCTTGCGCGCCCACGGTTGAAGCCCCGCGGTGTTGCACCTTGCACACCCGAGTGCTTGCGCGACAGTAGCACCTGTGCGTCCGCGGCTAGTGCATCTTGCACGGCAGTGTTGAGGAAGATTGGCAGCACCCTTGCGCGGCGCTTGCCACATTGAAGACTTGCGCGGCTAAGGCAGTGAGGTCATGGCTTGCACCAAGACCCCTTGTGTGCCCTCCTTGATTGCTTACCATTCGGGCAGTGTGTGCACAGGAAGTGGGAGGCCGAGACCACACCATTGTGTGTGTGTGCTATAGTGAAGAAGTAAGCCGAGACCAAGTGTATGCAAGAAGAAGTGAAGGCCAAGTTTCAAGTGTGTGAAAAGTGAAGGAGGAAGGCTAAAGACTTACCTTAGTGGTGTGTGTGCAAAGGAATAAAAAAAGCCGAACCTAGTGTGTGCACTAAAAGTGTAAACACCTAGAAGTAAAATAAGGAGTGACCCACACTAAAGTAGAACACACTCTAAGTGTGTAAACAAATTGGATAAAGTGTGTGAAGGAGGAAGAAGGTGTGTGCTTAAAGTGACTACACCCTTTGTGGGTTTATTGCACCAAGATAAGGACAGGGGAGTGCATGCTTGCATGCATGCACATGCACATGTGAACAAAGCCAAATCAGCTTGTGTGCATTTGAGGAGTCCAAGACCAAGAGTTCTTGAAGAAAATTGAGAGGCCATGCAGTCCGTGCATGAAGATGCAGAGTTGCCATGCACTCAGTGCATGAAGTTGAATTGAAGTGAGACTGAGCCAGACTGAAGTGAAAGATATTGTTTGTCTGAGTTTGCAGTAGATTGAGAAGAGCCTGATCAACAGAAGTGATCAGAGGTACAGAGCAAGGCCAGCAGTCTTTATCCCAGACTGCTGAGGATACTTGAAGATGCTTAAAGTGAAGAAGAGCTACTCGTGTGACTCGAGGAGCCAGGATAAGACCTTGTGGGACTCAGGGAGAAGAAGTCTTCAGTGGGATTCTGGAGCAGGCCAGTGGGACTCTGGTAACACTGTGTGAAGCAGTATAAAGACCCTCCTGTGGGACTCAGGAGAGATACGGTGGGAAGATGTATCGACCATTGTAATTCTAACAAGTTATAATGGGAGAATCCATGCTGGGAGAGCATGGCAAGGATGTAGGCCTTTGGTGCCGAACCTTGTAAATCCTTGTGTCCAGTGCCTTTACATTTACTGCATCATTCGTGGAAAGGTGAGAGATACAAGAAGAGTGGATCGAGGCTTTAACCAGCCATAGAGGTTTAATTGATTAAGAATCAATTAGTAAAAAGTTTTAAGGGATCACTGATTCACCCCCTCCCCCTCTCAGTGATTCACACTGATCTGGGCACTTCAGAGAGAAATGAATTCAGGTTTTCATAGAAACATTTTCTAAAACACCTTGAGTTTTAATGAGTGAAAAAATGGTAATAATACTTAAAAATGTAATTAATAACCATAGGAGATAAAAATGAGAGGTTTTATTGAACAATGGTCATATAATTTTCTTGAATGGAAATGAATTATTAGTGAAATTATTCTTGAGTAAAATAATCCTTAAACATTCCAAAGGGTCCCATACCACTTTTAATCATTTTAAATCCTATGAATCGAGAAGGAATAAAATTAAATGAAAGTTATAATATAACTATATTAATTAGATTCATGACATTTCATGTAAAATTTAAGTACTTTCACCATATAAAATAAACTATATCTGTAACAAAAAATAAGTCTCAATGGAATGTAAATTGAGACAAAATCCCTTACCTTGAGTTTTCACTCATGTGAACACCCTTTAAATTCATGTATAATAAAATTATTTTAATTCTATACTTAATTTTTAACCTTTTTATTATTTATAATTAATTTTATTTCACTTATTACTATGTGTTTTAAAACTACTTAAACAATTAATTTTATGTCGGGTGTTTTGAAAAAAATCAATTTATGTGTTAAAAACAACTTTATTAGGCCAACTATAGTAAAAGGGGTCATTATATAACATATCTAGAATAATAATCATGACATAATTATCATATTTTTACATTAATTATACTTTTAAAATCAATCATTAAATATTTTTATGAAAAATAAACCAACATTGCAATCATGGATACGGTAATCCATACATACGCATGAGTAACATTCTCATTTTTCAATGATCGTTATGGAAAGAAGGTAACTAACACCATATATTTCAAAAATTATAGTTATGTAATAAATACCATATTATTTATTCATAAATACTTATACATAATTCTTTTTATGTAAACGGAATCACATTATGTCTAGGAGGCGGTAGTCCACACGTCCACAAACGATGTTATCACTTTCTAGTGTGTGAATGGATAATAAAGAAAATGACATATATATATATATATATATCTAGAAAGGTAATTATTTCATGAATATATTATATATATTTTTTATGTCTGATATTTTTAATTATAACCATACTTAATATATTCCATGTATGGTGTGAACAAATCACATCACATTGAGGGGGAGGTAGTCCACACTTCCCCCAATGATGTTATCATATTGCCACAAAATGGAAATTATTAGTGTTATATTTTATAAAATGATTAAAGAAGTAAAAAATAAATAATATATATCATATATAAATAGATTTTCCATCATAATTTCCACCAGGATATGTGGTAAAGGATATATGAGAAATCATCGACTCGTGAGGCAGTAGTTCTTCATACACAAAAATGGTATGTTCATTACCAAATAGATGGAAGTATGTGTAAGTGTAGGTAAAAACCTTAGTATAAAAAATCATATTATATTTATGATATTGTTGTTTTTTCAAAATTATATAATAATAATATTTTAGGGGTTGGATAATGGAAATAAAGAGATTGAGAAAGTTTGTTACCTCTTAATCGAGAAACTACTTTTGGTTTGTTCAAAAATACTTCCTTGGATTTATTCCTGCACAAGAAGAGGATTAAGAGTATAGAGGAGGGTTTTTGGGAAACTATTTGGGTATATATTTTCCAAAACTATTTGGTTTTATATGTGTAAGTAATGGCGAGAGGTGGTGGCCTTTTATAGTAGAGGAAAAGGACTCACTATGTATTTTTGGAAAACAAAAGTTAGGTGTACCCACGTTTTTACATAAATAAGCCTTAAAAAACCAACTAAAATAAATAATGGAATTATAATGGCCTAAATAAAGATATTAAATGTGTTTTGGGCAAGTGGTAAGGTTATTTGGGACCTTATGTTAGAGGTTCAGTCCTTTATTAAGCTTAATTTTACCTAAATAATTGTAATTAATTTTAATTACTTTCACTAATATTTTTGGTAAAAACAAATTTATTATTATTAGAAATATATTTTTCATATTCCAAATATGGAATCTATTTTTCTAAATTACAATTATATTAGTGGTATAAATTAATTTAAATTTAATCTCGTAGGCGGGACAACAATGTGATTTTTTAAGGTAAAAACATACGAAATATTGCTATGTTTTTATAATCATTTTCAAAGTGAAGTTGATTAAAATGACCTACCACTATTAATTGATTAAAATATCATCTAATTAAACTTTAAAACCAATTAAAATTATAATTTAACCATATAAATAAATTATATAAAAAATAATTTTTGAACTAAAATTCAGTATTTTTAACTATTCGTTAAAAATGAAATGTTTCAGAAAAATATAAAAAATTCACTGAGGTATAATTATTATTTTTATATTTAAAATATAAAGTTTATTATGACATACTATATCAATTAATGTGTCTAAATTCATATTTTAAATGGGTTCTGCATTGAAATGCTGTAAAATCACCTTTATAAAAATATATGTTTTTATGTGTAAAATAGATATTGTTTATATCTTATGCATATCAAATGAAATAGATGAATATAAAACAAATTTTATTGAATATATAGAATATTTATAATCATTAAAATCATTAAATAATTGTAGTTAATTATTTTTATTAAGATAAAACTCATTTGAAGGCATAAAAATAAATATATTCCTTTTTATATCCAATTGGTTATAATTTTCGGTTCTCATTAATTGGTAACCAATGAATTCATTTTATATTTATTTAAACCATAATGTTTCATAATTTATTAAATAATATTCATAAGCTCTAACATTATTTCTAAGTTATATCATATTATATTAAATAATAATTTTTTAATAATGCATTATTATTTGGTGAAACTTGGTCCTGCATATAAAAAAATCTATCATAGATTATTGATCTTACATGTAACAAAAGCTATTAAGGATGGTAAATCTAGAATTTAATGCAAGAAAAATTGGTTTTTCTTGCATGAAAAGCTATAAAATATATAATATTTATTTAAGATAGTAAATATATTGTGTAAAGTATCAGGTTATTATATTCCTTTTTTACCCTTCGTGTTGCTTGTCATACATGCCCCTGAATACAAAGTTATACTTTATAATTTTGGGGTGTTACATTCTCCCCACCTTAATTTAATTTCTTCCTCGTAATTTAAACATGATCTTAGTAATATAATTTTTGATATTTTCTAAATTGAAATCCCACATCCTGAGAAGGTTTCATGAAACATTTCCAAGTAAAGATATATTGGGATGTATAAAGGTCTCATGGACTACCATGTAACAAGTTTTCTAAGTAGGGGAACATTAGTATAATTGAAAATAGATATTTACAGGAAAGGAATAAATAGTTACAGGGAATTAATGAGGTCATCAATATCAAAAAAGTAAATAATCAATGGAAATTATAGGGCCTCAAAGCTGTAAATCTTTGATGATTTAGAAGACCATCGGTTCAACAAAAATTAAGGTTTTAGGACAAACTTTTATTTTAAAGTCATTCTCCTAATTTTGTGTAATTTACTACCCATAATATAATGAAATATTCTTACTTGATAATTTAAATTTTATATGAACAATCATAACTTTTTTTGTCCTTCGATCAAATTATAATTCATCCATTTAATCCCAGAAATTAATTACCAATAATGAATTTTTTTATTCCAAAAGCACTAAAAGAAACATTTAAAGGATCGTAAGGCCTATAAAAGAGTGAAAATTCTATCAATTTGTCTTTAACAATCTTTCAAAACCAATATGGTTAAGAGATTAATCTATAATCCTCATAAGTGATACTTTTGGTTCATCATTAACATTTATTCATTAAATTGTTTAACTAAAAAATGAAAAATTAACCAGGATATTGAGTAGGTCAGTGGTTGGCATAAAATAATTATCATCCTTTGGTCATGGGTTCAAGAACCATTCCATTTCAAGATTTTTTTTGGTTTTCACCCAGATTATAGGGGTTTTTTCTAAAACCATATTAATATAATTTCAAAAATAAATATAATGGTCATCCTTGAAATTTAATCATTAAATTAAATCTTGACTATGGTTTTCAATATATCCTTAATACATAAATACTTAATCCATTTATTTCTACATAGTCCATTCCTTTTTTTAATGTTTATCCATAATATCATTTATAGGATTTCTAAATCATGTGATCTTGTCTTTAAATCTAAAAAACCATAGGTTTACCTAGGTTATTCATTATTAAAATCCTTCAAAATGGTTTATAAAGAAAATTTGAATTTTCCTATGAATATCCCCTAATAGTGTCAAACCATGTGCGCAGTATGGCCTATTTTCATGTACCATGTTACCTTGAGTTAGGCTCAAAACACCTTGTCGGAGTTATTACTCCTAGGTATATTTGTTCTAGAACCTCATCCACTTGTAGTAACAAAACAAGGATGTATTTATAAGAAGACCCGCACAATATATTCTTTACAAAAATTATAGGATGTTTTTTTATACATATCCTCAAATTATACCTTAGGTTTATGTTCTATAATCTATGGTTTCCTAAATCTAGTTCCCAAGGTTGCTACTAAACATCCTTTTATACCAACTGTAGGGAATTGACCACAAATAGCCCGGAGCTGGTTTCTTCTACTAAATACATTGGCATGAATACAAATAATCTATCCTCAAAGGATAGAAGAGTTTAGTAGTTTTGGTAAACCAAATACATACTATAGAAAATAATACACAAATTATAACCTAATTTTTTTATTCTTTCATAATAAACAAACAACATTGAGGATAACTTTATTCGATCTAGTAAATCTCTACATATATTTTATAGTACACTTATTGGATTTATGGGGAAAGAAACATAATAAGGGTGAGATCAAATGGTTGGTAAGTAAAAAATGTAGTGGAAGCAATAATGAATCAATGAGAAAAGTGAATATGGTAAGTTAAATAACTGAACATGCATTCCTTGTAATCAATAAACTAAATGGAAGTGTGTAAACAACGTGTCAAGGTAATATATCAAAACTCATTCCAATAAAATAACTAGATAAGGAATAATCAATATGTAAATGTAAGAAACTTAAAGAACTAACATTTAATAAATGAACTAAAAATGAAATGTATCCATAGATATGTCGACGCAAGATCTCATGGATGAATAGTAACTGAAACTAAATTAGAGAAATGCTTAATTATTGGATGTCATGTCTCTCAAGCACATGATACCTTTACCATCAAGATATAGTTTAAAATTTTAAAATTTACATAATTAATTATTCCCATGATACTACTGATGCATTTAGAGTCTTTTATTAACCGGTCCCCAACTCATAGGGCTTTCTTTAAATTGTCCCCAACCCGTGTATTGCATGTCCAAAAAAATCATCATATCAAATAAACTATATGCCTTATAAAATATTCATATTAAATATAAAGTATTCCTATTTATCAATATTTCCTCAAATAATCAAATAATTTTCTATATAAACACCATATTAAAAATGGTATACGGTTTAGGAAATAATCATTTCCATGAAAAATGAAATGGATATTTAGGGGAAATTCAATGTCAAATAATCATAGGAAAATAAATATTTCAAGGGAACTAAAATGAATGAAGGAATTTAATTTGAATATTATCCTTGTACAAATAAATCATAATAAATTCATAAGAATATTAATAATGGTATCAATAAAACATAACCTAAGTGGAAGAAAATAAAGGGTTTTTTGTCATTGATGAAAGGAAACATTATAAAAAGTTATTTTAAGAAACTTATAGAAGAAAATATCCTTTTGTTTTGAAAATAAATCCTTTAAAATATATTTTAAAAATATTTTCTTTAAAAATTAACCTTTTAAACATGAATATGAATCTTCAAAATAATGAGAGTGGGTAAATCTGAATATGTCATACAAGGTAAAAAGAATATTTTATTTTCATGTTAAAAATGTAAGAAAAATACCTTTTCTGAAAAGTGATAATAATATTCCATTGAAAACATTAGTAATAGATAAAAAGGGAAAAATATCTTTACCAACTAATTTTAAAAACATTTTTTAAAATATTTTAATAAAACATGGTTTTTAGAAGAAAATAGGTTCTCTGAATAAAGAGAGAAATGAAGTCAGGTTTTCTTAAAAAAAATCTAAAGAAACTTGAGTACCAAAGAGTGTAAAAAATGGTACTAATAATTTAAAAGGGTAATTAATAACCAGAGGATATCAAAATAAGGGGGTTTATTCAATAATGGTCATAGAATATCCTTGAATTTAAATGAATGATCAGAAAAATGATTCCTAAGGAAAATTATCTTTAAACATTCCAAAGTGTCTCATACCACTTTAAAACATTTTAAATCATAAGGCACATGAAGGAATAAAATTAAATGAAAGTTATAATATCATGAGATTATTTATATTCATGATATATTATGTAAAAAAGAAGTATATACACCATATAAAATAAACTAGGTGCATAACAACAAATAAGTCCCAATGGGATGTAAATTGAGACGAAATTCTTTACCTTGAGTTTCCTTTTAGGTGAACATCATTTAAATTCATATATATTAAATTAGTATTAATTTTATAGTTTCTTTATAACATTTTTCATGTTTATAATTACTTTTATTTCACTTATTACTATATTTTGTACAACTAATTAAACAATTAAATTTTCATCAGGTGTTTTTACAAAATTTGATTTATGTGTGAAAAACAACTTTGCTAGGTCAAATATGGTCAAAGGGGGATCTATATAACATCATTAGAATAATAATTATGACATAATTATCGTATTTTTATATTAATTATAATTTTAAAATCAATCATTAAATATGGTTATGAAAAATGAACCAACGTCGCAATCATGGAGACGGTATGTCATACATAAGCAAGGGTAACGTTCTCATTTTTCAATGATCATTATGGAGAGAAGGTAAGTAACACTAAATATTTCCATAATGATAATTATATAATAAATACAATAATATTTTATCATATATACTTATATCTATAATTCTTTTAATTTATAAGGAATCACGTCATGTCGAGGAGTCGGTAGTCAATACATCCATAAATGACATTATTACTTTTTAATGCAGGAAAGGATAATAAAAAAATGATATATATATATATACAAAAATTTAATTAGATAATTAATATAATATATATTTTTTGTATTTATCATATTTTTTAATATAACCATCCTTTATATGTTGCATTTATAGTGTGAACGAATCACATCGCTTTGAGGGGGAGGTAGTCTGCACTCCCTCAAACGATGTTATCATATTAATGAAAAATTGAAATTATTTAAGGTATGTGTTATAAAAGTATAAAATAAGTATAAATACATAATAAATATAATATATACCATATATAAAGATATTTTCCATCATAACTTCCACCATGAGAGGTGGTAAAGGAAAAATGAACAATCATCGTTTCCTGAGGCAGTAGTTTGTCATAGACAGAAACATTATGTTTGTTACCCATTAGATGGAAGTGTGTATTAGTCTAGGTTAAAATATTATCATAAAATATTATAGTATATTTATGATACTTATATTTTTATACAATTATATAATAAGAATAGTTTAGGTGTTTTGGAATGTAAATAAATCTAAAGAGCTTGAGGAAGTTTGTTATCTCTTAATCGAGTAACTACTTTTGGTTTGTACCAAAAGACGTACTTGTATTACTTCCTACCCAAGAGGATGATTCAAAGTATAGGGGAGGTATGTTGTAAATATATTTGGGCTGATCTTGTCTGAACCTAAGTGGTTTAATAGGAGTGATTAATGGGGAGAAGTGGTGGCCTTTTATAGTGGAGTAAAAGGACTAGCTTGGTATTTTTTAAAAAGAAGTTAGGTGTACCCACGTTTTTAACTAAAAAAAGTCTTCCAATAACAATTAAACTCAATAAGGGACGTTTAATGGCCGAATTATGATCAGAAAATTTGTTTTTTACATGTGGATAGGTCATTTGGGCCTTTATGTTAAAGGTTTAGTCCTTTATTCACCTTAATTTTACCTTAATATTGTAATTAATTTTAATTAATTTCACTAATTATTTTGGTCAAAAAGAAATTATCTCTTATTAAAAATTATAAATTTTTATGAATCCAAATATGGAATCAATTTTTCCAAATTCCATTCATATAACTAGAAAAAATTAATTTAAATTTAATCCCACATGCGAGACAAAAATGTGTGTTTTTAAATTAAAAACATTTGAAAGTTTGCTATGTTTTTATAACCAATTTCAAATTGAAATTCATTACAATGACATAAATTGTGTTAATTTATAAAAAACTTATCTAATTAAACTTTAATACCAAATAAAAGTATAATTTAACCGCATAAATAAATTAGATGAAAAAGAAATTTTGAACAGAAATTTAGTTTTTTTGACTATTCGTAAAAAAAATAAATGTTTCAGAAAAATATAAAAAATTCACCCTAACCTAATTATTTTATTTATATTTCAAATATAAATTTTAGTTTGACATATTAAATAAATAAAAGGTTCAAAATTCATATTTAAAATGGTTTCACCATTAAAAGGTGGTAAAATCTCTTTAATAAAAATATTGGTTTTTATGTGTAAAATAGAATTTGTTCTTATCTTATGAATATCAAATACAATAGATGAATATCCAAAATATTTCATTGAATATATAACTTATATATTCCATTAAAATCATTAAAAAATTGTAATTACTTATTTTTATTAAGATAAAACTCATTTTGAATCATGAAAATAAATATATTTCTTTTTATATCCAATTGGTTCTTATTTTTGTTTCTTATTAATTGTTAACCAGTGAATTAATTTTATATCTATATAAACCATATATTTTCATAAGTTATTAAAAACTATTCATAACCTCTAAAATAATGCCCATGTTGTATCTTGTTATATTAAATAATAGTATTTTAATAATACATTGTTATTTGGTGAAACTCAGTCTTGGGTATAACACAAGTTATCGTAGAAGGATTCTCTTATGTATAATGCAAGCTAAAGAGGAAGGTCTCTCTTAAGGGTAATTAAATCTAACTAATTTTTATGTGTATTCCAAGATATAGATTGTATTTTCTTTTTAAGTTAGTAAATATATTGTAATGTATTAGGTTATAATATTCCCTTTTTACACTTGGTGTTGCATATCATACTCACCTCAGAATAAAAAGTTGTAATTTATAATTTTAGGGGGTTACATTATTCCCACCTTAATTAAATTTATTCCTAAATATTTAAAATATATTTTAATAAAATATTTTTTCATATTTCCTTCATTGAAATCCCACATAATGAGAAGGGTTTATAAAAAATGCTCTAGAAAATAGATATTGGGAAGTACAAAGGTCACATGAACTACCATGTAACTAAGTTTATAAGTAGGGTAACATTAGTGGAAAGTGAAAATACATACTTAGAGGAAAAGCATAAATATTTATAGGGAGTGAATGAGGTCATCAATCACAAAAAAAAATTAATGATCAATGGAAGGTTGAGGGCCTCAAATTTGTAAATATTAGATGATTTAGAAGACCATCGATTCAACAAAAAATAGGTTATAAGGAAAACATTTTATTTCAAAGTCATTATCCTAATTTTGGGCAATTCTTTTACAAGACAAAAATATAACAAAATATTCTTACTTGATAGGTTTCGATTTCATATAAACAATCCTAAATTTTGGTTGTGATTTAATAAAATTTTAATTCATCCTTGTACTCCCAGAATTTAATTAAAAATAATGATTTTTTATGCCTGATGCACAAAAATAAACTTTTAAAGGATCTTATGGCCTATAAAATAGTTAAAATTCAAACAGTTTTTCATTAACTATCTTCTAAAACCAATATGGATGACATATTAATCTCTAATCTTTAAAAGTGATATTATTGGTTCATTATTAACATTTATTCATCAAGTTGTCTAAATAAAAACTATAAAAAAATTAACATGGAAATTGAGTTGGTCAGTGGTTGGAAAAAAAACCCTTATTGTCCTTCAATTAGGGGTTCAAGACCCATGGCCTTTCTAAATTTGATAGGTTTTCACCCAACTTATAGGTTTTCCTTTTTTAAAACCATATTAATATAATTTCCAAAATAAATATAATGGTTATCCTTGAAATTTGTTCATTAAATAGACTCTTGACTATGGTTTTTAATATATCATAAATACATAAATACATCATCCATTTATTTCCACATAGTTCCTTCCTTGGTTTAAGGTTTATCCATAATATAATTTATAGGATTTCTAAATCATGACACCTTATTTTTAAATCTAAAACACCTTAGGTTTAACTTAGGTTATTCATTATCAAAATCCTACATAGTGGTTTGTAAAGAAAATATGAATTTTCCTAAGATTATCCCTTAGGAGTGTTAAACCAGGTGTGAATTAAGGCATGTTGTCATGTACCTGGTTACCCAGAGTCAGGCTTAAAACACCTTGTCAGAGTTATTACTCCTAGGTACATAAGTGACATAACCACATCCACTTGTAGTCTCTAGAAAGTGATGTATTTCTAGGAAGACCAATTTAGTCTATAATTTACCAAAATTATAGTGTGTTCTTCTATAATTATCCTCAAATTATACCTTAGGGTTATGCTATCTAATCTATGTTTTCCTAAATCTAGTTACCAAGGTTGCAACTAAACATCCTTTGATACCAACTATAGAGAACCGACATTAGATATCCTGGAGCTGGTGTCTCCTATTTGATACATTGGCATTATTTCAAATAATCAAGACCTGAAGGACCGAAGAGTTTAGTAGTCTTGGTAAACCAAATACTTACATGAGAAAAGAATACACTAATTATAACATAATTTTTTTTCTTATTTCTAAATAATTAGATAACATAAAGGATAAATTTATTACATATAGTAAATCCCTTCATATCTTTCATTGTACCCTTCTTGGATTCTTGGGGAAATAAACATAATAAGGGTGAGATAAAATGATCAGTAAGGGAAAAATAAAGTAGAAAAAATAATGAATCAATGAGAGTAGTAAATATGGAAATGAAATTAACTAAACATGTATGCCATGTAATCAATAAAATGAATGAAAGTGTGTAAAAAATATGGATAGGTAATAAATAGAAACACATTCCATTTAAATAACTATATAAGGTTGAATACAAATGGAAAGGTTATAAACTAAAACACATTACATTAAATAAATAAATAAAAAAATGAAATTTTTCCATAGATATGTTGATGCAAGATCTCTTGGATGAATATTAACTAAAAATAAATTAGGGAAATGATTAATTATTAGACTTCATGTTTCCTAGGAACATGATACCCTTCCCGTCAAGTGATATATTAAACTTTTCAAATTTTTGAAACTAATTCATCATATGAGACTATTGATGATCTAGGGGCTTTCATTAACAGGTCCCCAACCCATATGGATTTTCTCAAATGGTTCACAACCCATGAATTTCATGTCCAAAACATTCCTCATATCAAACAAACAATATTACTTATCAAATAATGAACGTATGTCTTTCTTGAATTTTTCCAATTCGACCTTAGTAACATAGTCACTGGGAACAATATGCATCACAAGTTCAAGGACAGTTGTAGGATATTCTACTAGAGATGTTTCAACCATTAAGTCCTGGGAAACATGACTATCTGGTGCAACAACAGCTTCCTACTCATCTAAACCATGATCTAAGCCAAGTATAACATATCCAAGGTTTTCTTCCCACTCATATGTAATAGAGGCATCTCTTGGGTTTAGGGAATCAATCATTACTTTATTCATTTAAGGATCCCCTTTAGTGTTATCCTTCTTGGCATCTTGCTCCCCCTCAGTTTGATGTCTCTTCTTTACATACACAGCTTGAGAAGCAGGTACCAACTCTTGATTCTGTTGATGTTCCATAGGAGGATCCACCTAAACTCTTTCATCTTTCCATCTCCACGACCATCACCACCATCATTTTTAGCATGATCATGTCAATCATCACCTCCATCGCTATTTTCTTCATCTCCTTCCTCTTAATCCTCTTCTTCCGCTTCTTCTTCTTCTTCTTCTTCTTCCTCTTCCTTGTCTTCTTCGACATTTATAAAACCATCTACCTTTCATTATTCTCATTTATTGCCTTCTTCTTCTTCTTCATCTGAGTCATTGATTCATACTCCACACTACCACTCACTTCTGTTTCATCTTCATCTTCATCATCCCTTAAAATTGATTATTTTGAAGGTAAGGATAGTGGTGGACTCGTTTTCCCATAGGTTACCTTATGGGTACTTAAAACAACATGAGGATCACTCCTTTCATCAACAGGATATCCTTCCTTATTAGTTCTAGCTTCCTCACCTCCTTGCTCATCATAGTAAGTTTATTCATTATCTGGACCCAAATCAGGGTCCCTCATATCTCTTATTCTAGTAGGGTGACCCACAGGATTGAATTTTTTAAAATATTTTTCTTCATCACCAACCCATATTCTCTTCTATGGATTCCAATGAATCTTAATTCTTCCAAAGATAGCCTTATTCAAACAAAAGGAATTGCATTCTGATATAGTTTCACCACCATCATCAAGACATCTCTTTTATTTCAACATAGCAGATATCATCCTAGAGTAAAACAAATAATTTGTCTTATAGTAGGGTTTTATCATATCACTTATGTGAACCATTAAAAAATTTAAAATATTAACCTTAACTCCATTCTTTAGTAGTTAAACTAGGTAGACACCCTAGTACTTTAAATAAGAAAAGTCCCCTTTCCTGGGACAAATTTGGTGCTGGATGAACTTAAACAAGATTATGCACTCTCCAAGCAGCTCAGTAGTAACCGAACATTGACGGTCTTCATTATTAGTTAGATCATTAAAAGTTTTCCCAAGGCTGAAAATATCACTTTCAATTGGAGGAGTACCTTGATAGTCATCAAAAAATCTTTCATGAGGAAATTTGAGACATTCCTCCCACTTCTTTGAAGAGATAGAAATCCTCTTTCCTTTTAGAATTGATTTTATCAAATATACATCACTTCCTTCCAACAAAAAAAAACAGAATTCGTGTAGAACTCATGCACCAAAAGTGGATAATATTCTCTTCTATTATCAGAAAATAACTGAATCCATCCTTAATCATGTAGAACTTTTAGCAGTAGTGACTTCCTCTCCAACATCCATTCTTCAAACACCTATTTTTATGTGGTTTCTATATGATTTTCTAGTGCTCGATTTACTAGACCATAAGATCCGTTGGACTCTCCTTTATAATTCTTATTAGGTGGTGACTTATCAGATTATCCTTCAGCAGGGTGCTTCACCTTTACCATTTCGAGATCTTGGTTGAAGGTAAGAAGGTGAAAGGTCGAGGGTAGAGTGATCAAAGGCAGTGTCAAGGTAAGTAGTGGTGTGGAACAATTCAATTTTACATCATTTAGGGATTAAATAAAGTGAAAATCATGAAATCATAAACTGGTCTTTATAAATAATCAAAACAGTGTTGTTTTTGTTAAAAAAATATAAAGCAGTTAAAAGAGTGACTTGTCGATTTTAGCATGATAAATGTGTTACCATGACAGTAGTGTCATCATGAAAGTTTCGGCATGACAGTATCGTCATGAAAATGTAGGCATGAAAGTGTCGGCATGACAGTGTCGGCATGACAGTGTCGGCATGACAGTGTCGGCATTATAGTGTCTCCATGACAGTGTCGGCATGACAATGTCGGCATGACAGTGCCAGCATGATAGTGTCGACATGACAATGGTGTCATGACAATGTCAACAAGACAGTGTCGGCATGATATTGTCTGTATGGCAGTGTCGGCATGAAAAATTTTCTTAGTTTTGACAAATTAGAAAGACAATAATACACTTATAGATTAATCATTTCTATCTCATGTCTGATGTAGTTCATTCTTTTAGAGTTCAATGGCTTTGTGAATATGTCAGCAATCTGATATTTAGTGCCAATAAATTCAGAAGTGATGTCACCCTTTTGATAATGATCTCTAAAAATTTGATGTCTTATATCAGTATGCATTTTTTATAGAATAAGAAATTAGCTTCATAGAATTGTTAATAGCACTTTTATTGTTACAATTTATCGGTACATGTCTAAATTGATATACATAGTCTATAAGTGTGTGTTTCATCTACAAAATCTGAGCACAAAAACTACTAGTAGCTATGTATTCAGCTTCGTTGGTTGATAATGCAATTGAATTTTGTTTCTTACTACACCATGAAACCAAAGGCTTTCCCAAAAGGACACATGTTCCAGAGGTTCTCTTTCTATCAAACCTACATCAACCAAAATCATCATCAGAATAACTCACTATATCAAGTGATTTTCCTTTAGGGTAAAACAAACCTAAATTGATATTATTTTTGAGGTATTTGAAAATTATTTTAATATCATTTAAGTGAAATTATTTGGGTTTAGCTTGAAAACAGGCACAAATAAACACAATAAACATTATATATGGCCTACTAGCATTCAAGTAGAGAAAAATTCAAATAATTCCTCTATAGGTGTTTTGATAAATATATTTACCATCTTTGTGAATATCCAACTTACAAGTATCTCTCAATGGAGTGTCACGACTTTTAATTCTATCAATGAAAAATATTTTTAAAAGGCCTTTTGTGTATTTACATTGATTTAAAGTGACACCTTCTTTATTTTTAAAAATCTAAAATCCAAGAATGAATTTGAGTTTACCCATTAAACTCATTTCAAATTCACTTTACATCATTTTAGAAAAATAAATACATAAATAATTTCTTGAATAGCCAAAAATAATATCATTTACATAAATTTTTACTACTAAACCATCATTAGAAATTCGTTTTATAAAAATTGTAGGATCAATAATTCATTTTGTAAAACCCTTTGTAATGATAAAAGTACTTAGTCTTTCATACCAATCTCTTGGAGATTTTTTTAAACCATATAAAGATTTTTTTAATTTGAAAACATGATTTTTAAAATGAGGGTTTTTGAAACTAGGGGTTTGTTCAAAAAAAACATCCTCAACTATATACGCATTTAGGAATACACTTTTAACATCCATTTCATAAATCCTAAAATTAAGATGGGTAACAAAAGAAAGAAGTATTCTAATGGCCTCATGTATAGAAACAGGTTTAAAAGTTTCTTTATATTCAATTCCTTCTTCTTGACTATAACCTTGTGCAACCAATTAGGCTTTATTTATTAGAATATTACCATATTCATCTACTTTGTTCCTAAACACCCACTTAGTTCCTATGGTTAAGGTGTCTTTGGTTCTATCCAAAAGTTTCCAAACATTATTTCTTTCAAATTGATTATGTTCTTCTTGCATAGACATCACCCAAAATTCATGTTTAATTTCATCATTGATGTTTTTCGGTTCAATCTATGAAAATAGGGATTGATGTTCAACCTAGTTTCTAAGATAATATCTAGTTTGTGTCCCTTTATCTAAGTCTCAAACAACAACTTATAAAGGATGGTTCTTGAGTGTTATAGTTGGTCTATAAAAAGAGGGTCAAGTAATTTTTTGTTCATCATGTCCAGAGTCTCAAAAATTTCCAATTTGTTTTGATTTAATAGATTTCCTGACAAGAGGATTAGATGATTTTTCATTTATGTCCAGATTTGACACATCATCTTCAAGGTTGTCTAAGGAGGTCTTAGGTTCATGCGGATATGTTTCATCAAATTTTATATGCACATATTCTTCCACATAATTGGTTCTTTTATTAAATACTCTATAGGCTTTAATAGATGTTGAGTAACCTAGGAAGATTCCTTCATCACTCTTGGGTGAAATTTTTTCATGGTTTTCCTTTGTATTAAGGATATATACTTTGCAACCAAAAATTGTTGAAGTAACTAACTTTGGGTTTTCTATTGTTTCACAACTCATAAGGATTCTTCTTGAGGATAGGTCTAATTAAAACTCTATTAATTATGTAGCAATCTGTATTCACAGCCTCAGCCCAAAAGTAAACAGGTAGATCATATTCACTAATCATTGTTCGGGTTATCTCTTGTAAAGTTCTATTTCTTCTTTACACAACTCCATTTTGTTGAGGTGTCCTAGGGGAATATAATTTATGACTATATCCATTGTGTGATAAAAATGATTCAAAGTATTGATTTTCAAACTCAAGGCCATGATCACTTCTTATGTATTTTATTCTAAGTCCACTTAGATATTCCACTATTTTAGCATACTTAGTGATGTAAGTACATGATTCACTTTTGTGAGATAATAAATAAGTCTATGTACATATAGAAAATTCATCTACAAGAACATAGAAATAATTTTATACATTAGGACTTGAAACTCGAAAGGGTCCAAACAAGTCCTTGTAAACAAACTCTAAAGGTTGAGAAGTTGAAAATTCTTTCTTTGATTTAAAATATATCTTATGTTGTTTACCCTTTGGACAAGGATTACATACTTTGTCATTTGAAAACTCAAGTTTGGGTAGATCCTTGTATAGTCTTTTTCTAGTAATATTTCTAATAGAGTTTATATTATTGTGTCATAATATCCTATGCCAAAGGCAAGACTCTTTATAAAAGGAACTTAAACAAAAACACATTTTGAGAAATAGAAGAATATAAGTTAATAGCATTTACATTTTTATTTCTAAAATCAGAAAATACTAATTAATTTTAGAGTTAAAAATTTTCAAGAATCATTTTCAAATTTAACATAAAATTCATCATCACATAATTATGAAATAATAAGCAGATTATATTTCAATCCATCAATAAAAAGTACTTTAGAAATTAAAACTGAGTTAGAGTTACCAATCTAGCCTAAGCCAATTATTTTTCCTTTATAATTGTCACTAAAAGTGACATATTCACCAACAATCTTGATTAGGTTCTTGAAGTTTGGATAGTATCCTGTAATATTTCTTGAACATCTATTGTCTAAGTACCACTAACTATTACAGGATCTCTTCAGACAGCTTTCTTACAAAATAATCAAACAAAAACAGATTTTGGTAACCAGATGTTTTTAGGTCCAGTAACATTAGTAATCAGTGATTTAGGTACCCACATTTTCTTCATGGGTTTCCTATAAGAATTATGTAACATATTTTAAAAAATAAACTCAATTTCTTCTAGAAAAAACTAGAGGTAGAGAAACAGATTTTCCAGATTTAGTTAGAAAATGTATTTTAGATAGATTTATCTATCAAGGATGATATCCAATACCAAAGTTATACTTAGGATCTATCTGTTTACAAAGAATTTGAGTAAGATTATTTTTCCAATCGGTAAAATTTTCTAGATCTTTGTTCAATTTCTCATTAGACATTTTTAGTTCATTATTTTCTTTGATTAGTTGAGAATTTTTTTTGTTTTCAGTAGTAAGTCCAGACATTTTATTTATAGTGAGAGAATGTTGTTCCTTTAAAGATTTATATTTATCTTTAAATTCATTTCATGTCTCTTTAATCATGTTACTGTATTCAAATAGTTCATAACTTGTTATATTTTTATAATCACTTTCATCTCTATAATATTAAGAATTGTGTACAGGAGAATATAAGGTTACCTCAGATGTGTTTTTCATAAAACACATATTTTCCATGTCATCTCTCTCATCATGAGATGATATTGATTCTCTGAATCTATCATCATAGGAACTCCTGGTGGCCTTCGTAGCTTTCTTATACTTCTTGTCTTTTTTTCATACTTTTTTTGTATTTTAATTTTGGACAGTCAGCTTTTACATGTCCTCTCCTCTTAGATTCAAAGTAGAAAATCTCCTCTAATTTGTCATTTCTTTACCAATCCTTTTTACAATTTACCTTGTTACCATATCTCCCTTTATAATTGGGCTTCTTGAAGAAATTTATCTTCCTGTAGAATTTATTTAATCTTTTGTAAAACTGATATATCTCTTCATCACTATCTGATATTGATTGATCATTATTGGAGCTTTCAACATAGGCTAGCACCTTCTCTTTTTCCTTATTCTTAGAGGTCTTATTCTTGAAGGATGTATATTTTCTCTTAGGTTCATTCTCTTCTTCCTTGTTAACTTTCATATCTTCTTCATACATCATCAGTTTTCTAATGAGTTATTTGATAGGTAGTTTGGTGATGTTAGATGATTATCCAATGGTGATATAAGTTATTCTCCATCTATCAGGTAAGCATCTGAGAATCCTCATAATTTTTTCTTTGGTAGTGACCACCTTTTCCAGAGACCTCATGGTGTTTACTATCTCATTTAACCTAATATACATGTGAGAAATATGTTCATGGAGATTTATCTTAAAGTTTTCATATTTAATAGTATATGTATTAAGCCTCATTTCTTTGACATTAGTTGTTCCATCATGTGAAATAGCTAAGGTGTCCCAAATTTCAAAGGTATTTTTACAAGTAGATATTATATTGAATTCCCCATCTCCTAGTGCACAATATAAATTCTTCATGGATTTATAGTTATTACAATAGGCAACTTTAGCCGTATCATCCCAAGCATTTCTAGTAGTAGGGATCGCATATTCAGTCTCTATTGCAGACCAAATCTCAAATCATGTATTCTCTAAATGCATTTTCATCTTAATGCCCCATTGAGCATAGTTAATTCCATTAAAAAATGGAGTTATTTTGGTAGCATCACCTTCCAGCCTATTTCCATAATAAAATTTAAGAAAAATATTTTAAATAGATAAAATTTTAATATTAATAGAAATTTTAAGATATTTTAAATATAACTAAAATTACAATTGAAATTTTTTGAAAAATCATTGAAAATATAAAATTTGAAATCCATTGATACCAAATGTTGGTCAGAGTAGAGTACTCAAGAGGGGGGTGAATTGAGTATCTATAAAAAAAATTACGTTAAAAGGTATTATTGAAACTCCATCAAATTTAAAATTCAATTGACCAGTTAGACATTAGTGATTTTATTAGAGCTTGATCATTCAATTAATTTTTCAAAAGAGTGATTAGTTCTTAGTTATATCAATTTGATAATTAATACAACTGATGAAACTAACCTAATGATTCAGTTTTTTTATAAACACTTGTTAAGACTAATTATGAGAGATCAATTTAGTTTTATGAAATATGTGATAAAACAGAGTAAAACTATAAGTAAAAGCACAGTATAAATGAAACAAGAGGTTTTGTCTTAATAAGAGACCTAATCCTATCCACTTGGTAATCACCTACCACCAAGAATTTTAAATTAATAAACAGTTTGATCCACACCCTGGATCAGGGTTCACAACATCACATAGGCTAACTAGGTCACAAGACCTCTACCCTAGTTCTTCATGGGTAAAAACAACCAAGTCACATAAGGACCTCTTCCACACTTATATATGGGAGTAAAAATGTGTAATAAGGTATGAGTTTAAGTATATCTTGTATCCTTCAATTTGATATAGAATACAGTGTGTGATATACAGACAGATACACACACTACTCTAAACTATGTTAAAATGAACACAATATAGAAAATAAATATGAGAAAGGATTTACAAGGATTTTTATGTCTTGAGATGTAGCTATGGACTCCTCAGATATATCTGAGATGAGGTTTGAGTCCCCTTTTGGAAGTTGACACTAAAACAGAGTGTCGTATTCTGGATTTCGGGTAAAAGTATGGTTTGGTAGATATATTCTTCTCCTTCTTTGATATGCTGAAGTAGTTTTTAAATTCGATGTAAAACTTGATTTAGATTTCATCGTGTGTTATTTTTTTTTTGTTCTTGATTTCACAGTGGATGCATGAGAGTCACATATTTTCTTCTGTATGTCTCTCATGCAGGCATACCACACACCTTGTTGCTTATCTCTTCAAAATTATTTTATTCTTATGGGCCGATAGTGAGCATGTTCTTTCTATGTACATAGGTTCATCATACCTCGTACAGTATACTAAAATTTCAAAAAAATATTATTAAATATTTTAGTATCATTAAATTACTCAAATATGTCCATTAGAAATAATTTTAATAAATGAAAATTTAAATAGACTATCGGTGACTCCTATGTCAGTGAGTCAGTCTGTCGGTGAGTCATCCTGTCGGTGAGACATCATTCGGTGGCACGTATATCAGTGAGACATCATTCGGTGAGTCATCATATCGATGATACATCAGTCGGTGAGTCATCTTATTGGTGATACATCATTCGGTGACTCATCTGTCAATGAGACATCAGTCGGTGACTCCACGCATCGGTGAGTCATTTCTTTTTCAGTGTCTCAGTTATTCTGTCAGTGTGAGTGACTCATACTTAGATAATTTTGTATATTTTGTATGTCTTACAGTACAAGAATTTCAGAATGTGTTAATACATATAATTACACATATATAATTAGTTAAAATATTTTTTAGACTTAAACAAACATAATTATTTATATGACTGAAATGATATGATATACTATATAAGATTTGACATGATTTAGGATCTGTCAGGAGGTAAGATATGTGACTTCTGATTATGAGATTATTTTTAATAATGAGTTAAGATATATGTTATAACATATGACATGATTTGTGATAATTAAATCCATTATAGTTAAAGATAGTGGCCAACAATCTCTTATGGTCCAACAGTGTATTTTTTGTATTCATCATATTCACTACCATAATTTTCACAAGACTTCATCCTTCTCTTATTTTGTGTGATAAGAAACTAAACTAAGTTTAATTTATTAATAATAAATAATGATGACTTATTTTTAATAATATAAATACTTTTAACTCTAATTATTTACCAATAGATTTCAATTCGGGACAATCACTGCTTTGTCTATTACATTTATTATTATCTCGGTTCCTTCTTCCTCTAACCATTACTTTAAAAAAATTAGGGATAAGAATTCTTAAATGAGTAAATTTGAAAAGGTAAAACTATTATCTTAGAAGAAATAATTTATAAATTATGTACATACTATAACTTATGAGTCTTTAGAGTTCATTTTGGTTAACCATGGTCATTTTACTATTAGGTTCTATAATTTAGTCAACTTTCTTAAAATAATATGTTCAAATCCTTCATAATGGTTTATAAATTGAATTTTGTTTAGCCTAATAATATTCACAAGGAGTGTTTGGGTATTCTCATAGTTAATTCACATTCACCATTCACCTTAATTATAACCATGATATACCCAACCAACTCTTTTTAGGGTTGTTACCCTGAGATGAATTTGTGCCAAAACTGAATCCAATTTCCAGTGTCTAGATATGGATATAATTGCTTATAAAAACATAGAATCTATACTTTACCAACATTTTTGGAGGTTCTAATGTGCTTATACTTACTCCAATGTCTTTCGATAATGTCCTCTTATCCTAATCTCAAAAAAAACATAAAATATTCAATACTAAAAACCTAAAGGGTTGTCTAAATATTTGAAACAAATATCATACTTAAAATAAAAAATCTTGATGTCATTTATAGATCTTAAATTATCCTCAATAAAAAACATTATAACCTTTAAATTTATCTAAACACTCCTATGATACCAATTAAAAAACCCTCGTACTGGCACTACTGGATCAGATTCTGAAAACACATAACCTGTAACACTATCATTGATACAAATATAATATTACAATATATTTCACTCATTTATAATCTGAGGAAATTTTAGTTCATATTTTTAGATAATTAGGAAAAATGTATAAATAAAAAATCTCAAATATTCTCATCAACTAGACACTTTTTCTGCTATATAAGAAGCTAATAAATATATGATTAGTATTCAAGGTCTCCCATAAATTCTACACACAATATAATCTTCTTATATTAGCATACTTAATAATTTATTCCAAAACCTGGGGAAAGGGAAACATAATATTGGGTGAGAACAAATGCTCAGTAAGGGTAAATATAATAATAAATAATAACATTAGATATGTTAGGCATAACATGATATCATAATGAGAATGATCATAAGCTTGAGAGCATGGAATAAAGAGATGATATCATAAAAACATGGATTAAACAATGATCATGGCATAATATCATGGCATCATAGGAATGTGGAAATAACATAAACATTGTGTCATAAGAATAAGTCAAGACTCCATATATTATTAACATTACATAGTTTTTTGGACTAAATAACCACTCCCATTATAGGCTAGTCTCACAACCCACACACCTTGATATCTCATGAGATGAAAACATTACTAAATTCATTAGAGGTATATATAATTTTGAGCCCACCTTTTATATAACTTGTATATACATATGTGTTCTAAATGAAAATCAATCATCGTATCATAAATAACCCAATAAAAGATAATATGCCACATATCTTTCAAATAGAATCACATGATTATAGAATTCATAACTCTATCAAAAATCATAAAATAATAGCCCATGAAAAATATATGATAATCCATTGACTTTAGGAATCATTCTATATTAGTACTACTCAGTAAATATGATCAATCATATAGAATTTACATCATATGGGATAAGTATATAAACTTTTGATAACAATTTCCCTAATCAATTGATGTATTAGTAATCTGGGTGAACACCCTTCAATAAAAGTAAAGGAAAATAGGCCATTCATAGAAGAAGGAATTGGATGATAATAATTCCTATGTAAGTGGATGATTAGGAAAGGTAAAATAAGTGACAGATAATCCCATGGATATAAAATAAAAATTCATAATATATCCATATAAAGAAGGTTAATTGTATCATTTGTAGAATAACCTTGATAGAGAATATGACATATATAAAGAACACTCTAAGAAGAATAAGGAAAATTTCTTGGAAAATAATAATTTTCCTTATCCTTTGAAAAAATTAAAAAAAAAATTTATTAAACCATGAGAATAAGAATTTTCTTTTTTTTTTTGACATGAAATAAAACAGAGAAAGTCTCTTAGAAAATGATAACAACATAGTAAATATATGTTCTCAATAAAATGTGTAAACGAGACTACTTCTATAGAAAATGACCCATGTGTAAATAACTAAAATGATTTTATTTAATGGGTTTTTTTAAAAATCAATGTAGTTGAAAATAACCTTAAATAAATATTTAAATAATGCATTTTTGAATATATTAAACCATTAATTTAGAAGTTTTTTAAAAAAAATAATCATTCAAAAAATGTTTGAAGTATATTAAAACCATCTAGAAAAACCAATATCATTAAAAGGATGATAAATACTTTAATTTATAATATGTTAAGAGAATTACTAAGGTCAGATGTAGCGGTATATAAAATACATATGTTAGGTGAAACATGGATATAGAGGAAAATGAGTTGTGTGCTTAAGTTTGGGATTATTTCTTCCAATGACTCATTTTTAAAGAGAATTTGATCCCACAAAGAGAAATATTTTAATGAAGGGGATTAATTTTCTCAAAGATACATAAAATTTAAAATATTTAAAAAATATGGAAGTAGAAAGGAAACTTTTAGGATCACATTCAAGAAGAAAATTCATGGCCTATTGAAAAAGAACTTGAGTTAATAATTGGGTAACATTTTAACCAAAAACCATGATGGATAAATATCATGATAATGAACCAAAAATACCATGAATAAAATATATCTCATGATAACATAACAATTGAGAAGCATATACACCATATAAAACTAAATTGGCCCATAAAGTAAAATGTGTCTCAATGAAGGGAGTTTGAGAAAAAAATATCTTGCCTCATTTACCTACATATTTGATCACATTATAACTTCCTATAAAACAACCATAACTATATTAATCATATATTTAAGAATATTATTCATATTTATAACCCTTTTATATACATAATTTATAGTTATTTACTAAAAATATAAAGGTTCATTATAACTTATTTTTAACATTAGGTGTTAACACTCTTAATTGTCTTCCACATAATTTTTAATGTTAATTTTGGTTCTTGATCATTGATACCAATTTCATCCTTCTAAGACTTAATATGGTTTGGTAATATATATCTCATGATAGTTTCAATTATGGCTCTTGAATATGATGCAAGAGACAAGCTTATTTTGGCCTTTTTTAATGAATAGAGATGATATATTATTAACATGATTAAATATTAATATTATAACTCCATAAAATTTATAATATATTTAATAATTTAATAATAATTTTCATTAATATTATATAACATTCCTTAATCTTTCACTATATAAACATTTCAACATTGTTAAAGTAGGTGGTAAACCAACCAAAACAAAAGTGTGTCATAATAATCGAATGAGTAATAAATATTTACTACATAATGTTAATATAATACCTAAATAAGTATATAAATTTAATACATATCATATATATATAATCCATTATTATAACCATAAATAATGGTTGGGGTTTAGAAATGAAATTCACCATTCATAGAGGAGGTAGTTTACATGTACATGAGTTTAAAAAACCATTTCTAAACAAATTAATATAGTAATGGTATATGAAAACGATATAATTTAATAATAATAATACTATTATAAAATTAATATTATTTCATTAATTAAGCCTTTATGTCTATTTATGTTAGGTTATTAAGATAAATAAGACATGCCATTCATAGAGGCGGTAGTTTGCATGTAGACATGATTAATGATCCCACTCCTTAACGAATGGATGGAATGAAGGTAAATAAAAATGTGATCATTTAATAATTGTGTAAGTGATATAAAAAACATAATTATTCATCAAAAACATCTTTTATACCATCTATATTAGGTGTTTATAAAAAAATAACTGCATTGTGTTTTGAAGAAGGAAGTCAGCACATATGCACGATCAATACGTTTGTTTTTTCAAGAAGATGATACAAAATTAATGAATAATTTATGTTACATTAATATATTGACATTTAATTAAATATATGATATTTAATTAATTATATTCAAAAGTTAGTTATGATTATGAATAATTAAATGAAAAATAAATACTAAGAGGAGAGTAATACTCACATAAGGAAATTTGATTTTCCTTGTAATTATCATTGAAAATGAAGTGCTTAAGCTAAATAAATATGGCCAAAGTTTTAGGTTTGTGGGAGATTTTTATAGTATGATAAAATGGGAAGATATTTTTCAAGTAAATTTAAGGAAATTTTTTACCTTAATGGAGTGAAAGTGATCCCTTTTATAAGTAAAGGAAAGGGTAGTTTTGGAAATACATTTACTTATTAAATTTTCCCTTCACACTATTCAAGCTCAAAGACCCTCATAATTAAAAATTATGGGGTATGGATCATGATAAGGATGAAAAACGTTCCATAAAATAATTTTTGGGACATATGTGAGTAATTTAAGGGTTTTTACTTTCACTTTTCCCTTTACCCAATTTTAGTTTTTCCAAAGGTAACTTTTACTTCCATCCATGTTAATTAATTAAAAATATCTTTAATAAATTTGATCTTTTAAAAAAATAAAAATTTATAATTATATATATGATATTTATTTTATGAATTAAAATTATTATTATTATGAAAATTAAATTTTAAAATAAATGCATTTGACGCTTAAAAATAGTTTTTAAGATAATCATGTTTTAAAGCATAAAATTTATGTGTGAGAAATAATTATTAATATAAATAATTTTTATTAAATATATTGATTTATTATAACTAAAATAAAGCTTTATTGACATTAAATTAATTACATAACCAAATTTTACCAAAAATATTGAATAATTTAAAGAAAATATATAAAAATATTTTCTTTATTAAGGTAAAATTTTACTTTTATTCTAAAAATGTTGTTCATAGGTTCTGTAAGTTAAAATAATATTTGAAAATAAATAATTTTATTTCATAAATTAATATCTTATCACTTAAATGATTTTTTGACATTCTAGGTAATTCTTATATATTGATAAATTCCTAAAAATTATAATTTTTGTAAAAACAACATTTCTGACTAAAAATTATATTTTCATAAAATGCACAAAAAATATTACTAAGTAAGTTTTGATATTATAAATTCAAAAAAAGTTTAAATTTATATAATTTTATTTCTAAAATATATATATTTAACATTTAATATGAAATCTGAAATATAATGATAAATTTATTCTATTTAAAAATCTATTCTTAAACATTAAGTTTTTCTAATATTATCTCAAACCAATATTATTATTTAAAAAAATTTAATGTTTAATACAATATATATATATATATATATTATATGTTATCATAATGATAATTTAGAGGTGATTAATTTAATTTAATAATGTATAATGACATTGCTTTTTGTGCGTGTGAACAAAGATATTGAACTAAGTATTATTTAATGGAAAAATATATATAATATCCAAGGTAATTATAGAATATTAAGATACATATTTATTAATTAGATATTAATTTTACTTTAAAATTTATTCTATTTTTTATATCGTACCTGAAACACAACAATGGGTTTCTATGAAATATTACATTGCACACAAGACTGAGTTATACCAAAAAATATTATATTATTATTATTATTATTTTAAGTTGTAGTAATCGCATTGCCATTAGAATGGAGAGAATGAATTGTCCTAAATAAATTATGAAAATAGGGTTTAAATTTTTTTTTTATATAATGATTTATTGGTTATAATATTAATTAGAAATGAAAATAAAAAACTAATTGAATATAAAGGACGTGTTTTCATGAAAAACTATTTAAGTGTGAAAAAATTTGCTTATAAATTATCAAATCAATCTTGTTGGATTATATTAATGAAATATAAATTTTATATGATGTTTAAAATTCATCTTATATGTTTTATAGACATGATATAAGAATAAATTCAATTTTATACATAAAAGCAGTATTTTTCAAAAAATGCATTTGTAATGCCTTTTGATGGAGAACCTATTTTAAATGTATTTTTATCCCTTTTATAAATTATATGTGAAAAAATAAACTTATTATTTATAATAGGGATATAAAAAATATCTTTGGGTGAATATTTTGTATTTTTCTAATAAATTTCCTATTTTAATTAATAGTGAAAAATACTGCATTTTAACTCAAAACTACTTTTTCATCTAATTTATTTATATAGTTAGGTTATCATTTTAATTGGTTTTAAATTTTAGTTAAATTATTTATTATCATTTAATAAAATTTAGGTCATTGGAATCAATTTCTCATTGAATTTGGATATAAAAACTATTTGAACTTTTGAACGTTTTTACTTCAAAAACATATTTTCTTGATCCCTCAACAGGATTAACTTTAAATTAATTTTTTCACCTTTATGAATTGAATTTTATAAAATTTAAATAAATGGTTGATAAAATTATGAAAAATTTTATCTAATACGATCAAAATAATTTTTGGTGAGTAGTTACTTTAGTATTTTATTTACCAGAGTTAAGAGTAAATCGGGTAATTAACATTCAAAATAATATTATAATATTTTAAAATTACTCTTCTACTTTTCCTAATTTTATTGAATGAGTTATTATTGATCAAAAAAAACATTTTTCAGAAATTAAGGATTTTGGAATCCACTTGTGTGTGATTATGAAATTTTTAAACATTTTATTTAAAGTAAAGACCAAGATTCCATAATCATGTCTCTCATAACTATAATAATTTTAATATGAGGTTATATAAGTAATATTTTTGACTATAAATAGTATTTATAAATCTAAAATTATTAACTAAATAATGTTAAATTATTCATAATTTTATAAAATAATTAATTAAATTAAATGGTTACACAATAATTATGCAGTAATTAATTAATTAATGAAAGAATCAAATAAGTGTTATTACAAATACTAAAATAAATATAATTTCAGAGAACTGATGCCATACAATAATTTTATGCATTATTTTTATATGTTGGTGATTATTTAAAGGAGTTGGTTTGAACTTATCTTATTGTTATGATATTTTTAAAAATTCAACTAATGAATAGTTCCAAAATTAACACTATTTGTATTTTAAAATATAAAATATTTTATTAAATGTCATAAAATTCATAAAAATATAATATTTGGAAGCATTTTTTGTACAATTCTATAAATTTAATTAATGACTCATTCATTGGTCTTTTTTCATTTTATGGTAATTAATTTAACCCTCAATGTGTAAATTACTTGATAAAACAGTAAGAGTTAAAAGGGGTTAAAAAAATATATAAGGTTTAAAATAAAATACATGCATGTATAAATATTATCTTTTGAGAGTATTTTGAACCATACTCACCTTATATTTTAACTAACATAATTTTGAGTCATTTGGAGTTAAAAATTAATTTATATTAATTTAATCTTTTAAGGGTTTCCAAGGGTGCTCCTCCCCTCCTATAAAAATTCACTCATTCATATCTATTACTCACACAAAAAAATCCTTTTGGTTAGATCAATAACTACTCACAAACCTTCCTATAATACCTACCCACATTCTTTATTCCTTATTTTAGGCATAAAAACCTCCTTATATGTGATAATGTGTTCTTCATAGGGGATCAACCGAAGAAAAGGTATCATTTTTATTTAAGTATTTCTATATTATTCCTTCTTCCACTTATTAAAATCTAATTAAACCATTATAAATTAACAAATAAAGTATCCTAAATATACTGATATTTTATTCAGTTAATTTCATCACCTGAATACATCTCTAGTTTCATCAAATGAGAAATGAACTTTTCATTTGTGTGTACGGTGGACCACCGCCTCGCGAATCGATATTGTTTGTTTTTCATCACCAAATTTAATGACTGGTTATAATGATTTAATTAATTTTAATATATTATATTCATGGCATATTAATCATTATAATATAATAAAATATTAATTATGTTCTTACTTTCCATGCATATAAAAATGATAATGTGGTTTATGCATATGTGTGAACTATCGCATCCACGAAGCAATGTGATTCATTTTTATTCACTACATCACTTGTATGATATATATAAATATTTTTAAAATATTAATATTATATTAATTATATTATTATCATTCCATAAATATAAAATAGCACTTAATTTCTTTCAATAAATATCAATGAAAATTTAAAAACTTTTACTCATGCGTACATACGGTCTACCGTCTTCATGATTATAACATTGTTCATTTTTCATAACAATACATAATGGTTTGATTTAAAAGTATAATTGATGTATTAATATGATAATAATTTCATGAATATTATTCTGGATATTATGGACTTATGACCTCATGGACTATTGACATCTTACCATGTTCATTTTCGACTCAAGTACTGAATATCGATAAAACGTCCGATATGAACCTAAATAATAATTTAATTATTATAACATGATAATAAGTGATATAAAATGAATAATAAACAATTAAAATTGTCCTATATAAATTATATAATTAACCTATGTTCATTTAGGAATAAAAAGAACATACATGACGAATCAAACTCGAGGTAAGGTACTTCTTCTCAATCTCATTTCATTGATTCATTTCTTGATAATATGAACCTTTATTCTTTTATAAGGTGTATATACAACCAATAAAACATTTAATATCCATATAATATCTATAATAATGTTATTTAATGTTTTGGTAAATTTATTAATTCATGGAGATTTGTATTTAAATGTTCAAAGTGGTATGGGACACCTTGAATGTTTAAAGATTTAATTATCAAATCATTTTATTCCTGATATTAATTTATATATTTATTATATGGATATGAATGGATTTTAAAGAAATATTTTTATATATTTTTTGAATTTAATTCCAATGTTTTCAAAAAATATATTTTTGCATGTTTTATACGTAAAGTATTGGAAAAAGACAAAAGGAATGTTCTTTTTAACATCTACGGAGACAACAAATTCTCCACCACCATAACCATTATTTGATATTTGAATTCCTATAAAAATTAATTTTTAAATTAAAATTAAATAAATTATTCTATTTTATTGGTAATTTGGTTTTGAAATGGTTTTTAAAATTGAATGATTATTTCAATATCATGAAATTATTTCTTTTGATTGAAAATGAAATTTTATGAGTGAAATATTGATATTACAATATTTTATGTGTTTTGATTGTATAATGGTACTTGGAAATTTGATGGGTGGTTACATGATAATCCAAAGATGTATGGTTCCATGAAAAATCAAGTATAGTTGGTTACATTATAACCTCCAATACTTTGGGTTTAGAAGTTGGACGTATGGCTATTCCATTTTTAAGAGTGACATGTATGGAATTCAACCGCATAGTTATTCCATTTTAGTATGATTATGTACCAAGATAGCTCTCTATTTTATATGTGATTTCTATGGATTTTATGGTAATCTTCTGATTACAAAAAGGTTAATCAATGAGATTATATTCAATGGAATTTTTTTACTACTTCCTAAGGGTAAAAAGTATTACTTTATGAAAAAGTATTTAAGGTTTACATGTTTTTATAAGGCTAATAGTTTTATTTCTTTATGTCCCTTAATAATATTTTTATTTCCATCCCAAGTTTCAAAAAAAACATCATTGGATTTAAGGGATAATATAGAAAAGTATGGGATCAAAGGAAAAATTGTGATGATTAAACATGAAATGAAACCATGTTTCTTTTTAAATAGTATTGTTTTGTGAAAAAAAGGATAGTGAGTATATTTTTCAACTTTTTAATATTTGAGTTGTTATGTATGAGATATGGACTAATTTTCTAAATCTATAAACTTGAATAGATCATCAATGTGAATAAATTTAAATTCTAGACATAACCCTAGATTATGTAACATTTAGTTTTGAGGCCTTATAGTTAGTATCAGATGAAGGTTAAGATAACTTTAAAGGTTAGGGTGTTATTTAATCGTAAGTTACAAGTTGTATATAAGCATAATAGATACCATTATAAGAAGAATAGTAGTTATTTTTATATAGATTGAATGTATTTGAGATAACATGAATGAAGATATCTTATTATTTACCTTCCTTATTAAATGTTGTATGGTAGTTTTTTTATTTACTCACACTAACATTTTTGGTTTTAGTAAACGATTGGATCTAGCAGGCACCAAAGTAACAATGGATGTGAAGGAAAATATGGTGGTTCTCTAAATAAGAAGCTGAATGAAATGGGAGATGAAATGAGAACTCTTTTTTTCATTCTAAACCAATTATCAAGAGGTGTGATTAACCACTAGAATCGTGGTGATTTTTATAAGGTATCATATATGAGAGAAACAAATCCCTATGTATTTTTAGGTGATAATCATAAAGGTAAGTATATTCAATGTCATATGTCTCAAGGATGTGGAAAGAAAAACCATGAATTTTTTTTAAATCTACAAGAATATGTTGTAGATATGGTAATCAAGGTCATAAAGAAATAACCTTACAAGGAAAAAAGGAAACTTTTAGTTGTCTCTAGGAATAGGAATGAAGTTCTTTTCACGTTATCAATTGAACATTTTAAATGTGGGGGGTATGTTCATTATGAATATCAATGTCCAATGAAGAAGTTTTACAAATGTGATCAATAGGACCGTACAAATATATGTTTATAAATACCTAATACCATTCTAATTAAAGATGAGGAAACTGAAAATGACCTATGAAAGGTATAGATTATTTCTTGTCTCATGTTTTGACATTATTTAATATTAAGACATGATTCATTTTTTTGTTTGTAGGAAATAAGTATTAAGGAATAAAATGGAAAATAATGGTCAAAGTATCACAAAGAATTTGGAATTATTAAGAATTATTCATATAAAGAATTCAATAGTTATGATAGATTGTAAGATGATAAAATGTATAAAACTATTAATGATCTTTTGATGATGGGATTAATTTGGAATAATTTTATCTAGTATGTGTTACCCTAAATTTTGTTCTGTGAAAATTTTATTTTAATAAGATTTATATTTTCTTGTGTGGACATAATTATAGAGGTATAAATAAACTTTAAGGTCTATATGATCTTTGATTTTGAGGTAATTAAGGGATATTACATTTTTGGATTCAAAATGAAATGATTGGGATAAAATTTGAGGTTAAAATATGTTACGGTTATTTTTTAGTATTTTATCTCATATTTCTAATTTTAAAATAATTATATAGTTTAAAAAAAGACAACCCACAAGAAGTGTGATAAACCCATCACGTCAGACAAGGTTATAGGAATTGAACCCACAACAAAAGGGTGACAAGGATTTATCACCTACCACTGGCCTATGTGAAATCTCTGGTTAGTATGAATTTTTATTTATAGTTAAAAGATTTTATGGAATAATAATTAATTAATTTTTAGTAAATATGTTTTATCAAATGGATACCCTTGGTATTGGAAAATTATTTGTGGATTAACTGATTAATGTTATTTTGGAAGATGTTTACTATTTTGTGAATACTTTTTGATTGAGGTAAAACTAATTCTAAGAGATTTTATTTGAGAATTAAAGGTTAAATTATATTTTAGAAGAATAAATGATGGAATTATGGTGATTTTAATTATTTATGAAATTTTTAGCGTAACTTGAATATTTTGGTACAATTATTTTTTTTTGTTAGAATTCAAGAGTAATTGAATTCATTTGGAGATAAATGTTAAAATTTATCCTGGAAGAAAATGTGATCAACTCCTTAGGAATTTTGGGTTTCAATATTGTTTTGGATTATTTTGATTAATTTTAAGGAGAGTTGTCTATCTAATGGTCTATGTTGGACTTTGGTATTACTTTCAAATTTTAGAGATTAAAAGTCATCTTTCATCATACAATGGTTTATTCTTTTTTTAGAATTATTTTATCTTATCTTAGCCATTCTAGTTTTTGATAATGTTTCATGATAAGAGAAATAGATAGTTAGTCTTTTTGGATTATGTGATTCTATATAAGTTTATTCAAGCATAAAAAATTCATCTTAAATACTCATCATTTGAAGAAAAATATGATTTTGTTCTGGAATTTGATTAAAGGAAGAAACTATACTTTTCAAGAAAAAAATTTCTTTACTTTCTTAGTCCAAATAGTAAAATAATTCCACAACTCAATGAAAATGACCTTAAAATAAAAATGATATCCATTTACATTTCCTACTATGAAATAAAAGATCATTTAAAAAATAAAAAATTTATCGTTTTGTGATTGTTAACTTTCTCATGATCATGTTTTCTATTATTCTCAATCAGAACATGATGGTTAGTGTTTCTTCCATATCCATGTTTTCATATATGGAATCCTAGTATGTTTTATCTCATGTAACCTTTATACTTCACTTTATTTTATTTTAAAGTGGATTTTTTATTGACTGTTTTTCCAATGTGGGATTTTAATGAAGTAATTTTTAAAATTGAAACCTTAGTTAGGGAACCCAAATTTAAAATTGTGAGGATGTAATTTCCAAAAGGGGGAAGGATTTAACATCTCAGATAATTATAGAATAATAATATTATATATTTATTAATATTTATGAATTAGATAGTAATTTTAATTTAAAAGGTATACTATGTCTGATGGCATACCCGAAACATTACAATGGGTTTCTCCAAAATCTTACATTTCACAAAAGACTGAGTTATACCAAAAAAATATATATTATCATTATTATTATTTTAAGTTTTAGTTATTTCATAGTCATTAGAATGGAGGCAATGAAAGATATTAACAAAATTATGAAAATATGTTTTACACATTTTTATATAATGATTCATTGGTTAGAAAATTAATTACAAATGAAAATAAAAACCAATTGAGTATAAAAGATGCGTTTTTAGAAAAAAAAACTATTTAAGTGTGAATAATTGTGCTTATAAAATAATAAAATCACTCTTTTTGGATTATATTAATGAAATATAAATTCTTTTTTATGTTTAAAATTTATCTTATATTTTTTCTTGATATGAAATTAGAAGAAATTCAATTTTATGCATAAAAGGAATATTTTTGAAAAAACACATTTTTAACAACTTTTAATGGTAAACCCATTTTAAATATAGTTTTTATCACTTTTATAAATTATTTTTAAAAAAATAAACTTCTTATTCATAATAAGGATATAAATATTTACTTTGGTTGAATTTTTGGTATATTTTTTATAAATTTCATATTTTAATGAATAGTGAAAATACTACATTTTAATTCAAAACTGTTTTTTCATCTAATTTATTTATATATTTAGTTTATACTTTTAATTGTTTTTAAAGTATAATTAGAATAATTTTTTATCTTTTAATTTAATATATGATATTGGAATCAATTTCTCATTGAAATTGGATATAAAAATATTGTGAACTTTTGAACGTTTGTACGTCAAAAACCTATTTTCTCGATCCGTCAATGGGATTAACATTAAATTAATTTCACCACTAATGTGGATTAAATTTGAAAAAATGGATATACATGGTTTTAATTAGTATAAAAAATGTGATCTAATAGTATCTAAATATCATTTTTTGAATAATAACTTTTGTATTTTATTTACCATGATTAAGGGTAAATTGGGTAATTAAAAGTAAAAATAATATTATAATATTTTAAAATTACACTAACACTTGTCCTTATTTAATTGGATGAGTTATTTTCAATCCATACAATCCTTTTCCAGAAATTTTGGCGTTTGGAAGCCACTTGGATATGATTATGACATTTATATACATTTTATTTAAAATAATGACCATGATGTCATAATCATGTCTCTCATAACTATAACAATTTTAATATGGGGCTAAATAAGTGATATATTTGAATATAAATTGTTTTTAGAAATATAAAATTATTACCTAAATCATGGTAATTTATTTATAATTTTTTAAAAAAATTAAATTATTACACAATGATGATGCAGTAATTGTTTAATTAATGAAAGAATCAAATAAATGATATTATAAATAATAAAATAAATATAATTTGAGATAATATCTTCCATAAAAGAATTTAATGGACTAATTTTACATGTTTTTTATGATTTAAAAGAGTTTTTCCACACTTATCTTTCTTTTATGATATTGTTAAAAAGTCAACTAATGAATAGTGTCAAAACTAACACTACTGGTATTTTAAAATATAAAATATTTTATTAAATGTTATAAAATTCTTTAAAATATAATATTAATCCAAAGGGTTAGTATAATTCTAAAAATATAATTAGTGACTCATTAATTGGTCTTTTTTATGTAATGGTAATTAATTTAACCCTTATAAAGTGTAAATTACTTGATAAGAAAGTAAGTGTTAAGAGGGTATAAAACAAAAAGGTAAGGTTTAAAATAAAATCAATACTTGTATAAAAATTAATTTATGAGAGAATTTAGAACCCTCCTCATATTATCTTCTATATAACATAATTTTGATTCATTTTTAGTTAAAAATTAATTTATATTAATATAATTTTTTAAGGGTTTCCAAGGGTGCCCCTCCCCTATCCTATAAAAAGGAATTCATTCCTCTCTATTACTCACACTTCACAACACTTTTGTTTTGTAAAAAACCTTCAAAAACACATTCCTATAATACCTCCCAACATTCTTGAGGACTTTGTTTAGTCATAACACATGCCTTATAGATTTTAAGGTGTTTTTAAAGGTGGTCAACCAAAGAAGATGTATCATTTTTATTTTATTATTTCTATATTATTCCTTCTTCCACTTCTTCAAATCTAATTAAATAATGATTAAATAATAACTCAAGTGTCCTAAATATACTAATATGTTATTATGTTAATATCTTCACATGAAAATATCTCCAATTTCATCAAATGGGAAATGACCTTTTCATTCGTTTGTACGGCGGACAACAGCCTCACAAACCGATATAGTTCGTTTTTCATCACCATATTTATTAACTAGTTATAATGACAGATTTAATGTTCATATGTGATATTACTGAAATATTAATCATTATAAGATAAAAATATATCAATTATTTTCTTACTTTCCATGCACATAAAAATGAAAATGTCGTTTGTTCAAACATGTGAACTATCACCTCTATGAAGCAATGTGGCTCATTTTTATTCACTACATCACATGTATGATATATATATATAAGTATATTTAAATGATTAATATGATATTAATTATGTTATGATAATTTTTTAAAGATCAAATAGTACTTACCTTCATTTCGTAACGATCAATGATAAATGAAAAATGTTACTCATGCGTAAGTACAACCTACCATCTCCATGATTATAACGTTGTTCATTTTTCATAATAATAATTAATGGTTCGATTTAAAAGTATAATTTATGTATAAAAATGATAATAATGTCATGAATATTATTTTTTAGATGATTTACTTATGACCACATAGACTATTGATATCTTACCGTGTTCGTTTTTTATTCAAGTACCAAATATCGACAAAACATATGATATGAACTTAAATAATTATCTAATTTTTATAAAATGGTAATAAGTGATATAAAATGAGTAATAAAAAATTAAAAGGTTCTAAATTATGTAATAATTAACCTAATTTTATTATCCAAGAAGATAAATAACATACTTAATGAATGAGACTTGAGGTAAGGGATTTCATCTCAATCTTCTTTCATTGAGGAATTTCTTGATAATATGCACTTTTATTATTTTATAAGGTATATATAAAGACAATAAGACATTTCATTTACATATTTTATCTATAATAATGTTATTTAATTTTTTTTTAATTGTATTAATTCATGTATATTAAGATTTAAATGTTCAAAGTGGTATGAGACACCTTGAACGCTTAAAGTTTTCATTATCAAATATTTTTATTCATGATATTAATTTACATATTTATTATATGGATATAAAATAATTTTAAAAAACATTTTTTTTTAATTTTATTTTATGTTTTTCCATAGTAATCATTTTACATGTTTTATATGAAACCTTTTGACAAGCAACAAAAGTGGTGTTCTTTTTAACATATATGGTGAAAATAACTTCTCAACTGGCATGAAAATTTTGTGATATTTGGCTTCCTATAAAAGACATAATGTTTTAAAAGAAAAATAAATCACTAATTATCTTTTATGGGTAATTTGGTATTGAAAATTTTTTTGAAAATGTAATGATTTTTTTAATATCGTGAAATGATTTCTTTTGATTTCAAAAGAAATTTTATGAGTGAAATATTGATTATTGCAATATTTTATGTGTTATGATTGTATAATGGTACAAGGAAATTTTATGGGTGGTTATGTGAAAAAACAAAGACATTTAGTTTTGTGATAAACTAAAGATGTGGGGTCGCTTTATAACTTCCAATTCTTTGGGTTTGGAAGTTGGTCATATGGCTATTTCATTTGTAAGAGTGACATGTATGGAAGTCAATCACATGGTTATTACATTTAAGTATGATTATGTCCCAAGATACCTATGTATTTTATATATGATTTCTGTGGGTTCTATGCTAATAGCTTTATTTACAAGGGTAATAAATTATCTTATATTCAAAGGACGGTTTTTTCTACTTCCTAAGGGTGAAAAGTATTACTTTATGATAAAGTATTCACAGTTTAAATGTTTTCGAAAGGCTAAAATTTTCTTTATTTATGTCCCCTACTAATTTTTTTTTGATCATACCATGTTTTAAAATGTTTTTCATATGATTTAATGGAGAATAGAGACAAGGATGTGATCAAGGGAAAAAATTTATGATTAAACATGAACCTAAACCATGTTTCTTTGTAAATAGTATTTGTTTTTTAAAAAATGGATAGTGAGTAGAATTTTCTAATTTGTAATATTTGAGTTGTTATGTATGAGATATGGCCTAATTATCTAAAGTAATAAGATTGAAAATATCCTCAATCTGAATAAATGTAAATTATTGACTTAATTCAAGATTATGTAATGTTTAGGTCAGGGGCCATATAATATATATACTAAAATCTTGAGATGTTACATCTTGAGTGATACTTATTTCCTAATTTAGTAAAAAAAAATATTTTTCATGTCATTAGGTATGAATTTACATTTTTCACTCTACCCTCACAAGTTTAATACCCAAGATTCTAAAATAGAACGTAAACATTATATCTTGAAACTATTCCAATGTGCATTCTATTACAATGGAAAGAGATTTTATTAAAAATTATATTTAAAAGTTAAATTTATAAATTTCATAATTTAAAATTGCTGAAATGTTAATCATTTTTGGATTCAGAACATCAAAATTAGCTTTGGGTTAATTTTTAGGATTTTTCTAAAATGTTATTTTTTGTGAATAGAAAATAAATACAGTTTTTAAAAATAGAATATATATTATGAAATCATCATGATATAATAATAAATTAAAAATTTATGAAACCCTTTTATCATAATTTCATTTAAAGTGTAAAATAATGCATTTTAAAATAATATTTTTAATTTAGATACCTATTGCAATATCGGTTATATTTGAATTTTATAAAAACTATTCTTAAATTTTTCCTTTAATTTGGTATTAAAAAGGTTCCATTATATTTTTAATTTATTTGAAACTCTCATAACATAAATTTTTTAACAATAAACTAATAAATTTCATGGGAATCAACACTATGCATGATTTTTATATAAATTCATTTATATCCTTAAAAGGTATTTTTTTTTAAACTATTCTTTTTTCACGTTATGAATACTTATATTAAAATTAATTTTTACTACATAAAAAAATTTAATATAGTAAAATGATTTCAAATATTTGGAACCCCAATATTTGAATTAGGTAATAACGTTCATTTCACTTTTTTCTTAAAATTAAGTTACCATAGTAAAAGTTAGTCTCTATGGTAAAGTTTAAATATGGTAAAATGGTTAAATTAAGAGATAAGGCCCCAAAATAACACCAAAAAAATATATTTAAATGGGTGGATAGAGGATTTATATACCTTCCTCTTATACCTTGATAATTTTTATCCATTTTTTAATCCACTTTCCATGAATATGGATCCCCTTTTTTATTAAGAATCTAATATTTACAAAACATATCACTCCTCTCCACTATAAAAGGACCCCACCCCTTTCCCACATCATAGAGGCTCTAGACTCACAGAAATACCCATATAATAATGCTTAAAGAGTTTTTTAAAGGAGGATATAAAAGGAATGAGTAATTGTCTTAACTGAGTTCTTTTAAGTTTCCTTCTTCTTACAGCTCCTTCAAATATTTTATAATCATACTAATATAATTACATAAACAACATTATTGTACTGAAATATTATTATATTTATGTAATAACCATTATATTCCCCCCTTTCATCCATTCAAAAATTAATACTCTGATCATGTTATATATAGACTACCACCTCCATGAATGTGGTATTTCTTTTTTAATTACCTCCTTACATTGATGGTTCTAAAAATAGATTTAATGAATAAAAATGATAGTAAAATCTAAATACCATTTTTAATTTAGTTTTTTAATGGTAATATTAATGATAAAATCATTATTAATATATCTTCATTAGTTTTTTAAAAATTATCGGAAAAAATCCATCCACAAGATTTGTCTTTAATAATCATACCCACAACTTCAATGAATTGAATCTGGGAATTCAAAAATAATTATGTAACTTAAATTATAATACTTTTCAAATTAATTAGATAAGGAACTGATGACCATGTAATCGTAACCAAGGTTATTATACTAATTCATAAAAATAATGGTTATAACGACTAACACCAATGATAAATATTGGCTAAGAATAATTAATAATTATGCAAAAAATTAATATAAAATATTGATATACAAAATAATAAGAATTAATAAGGTTCTTAAATATATTATTAATGAGTCTTGGATTATTATATAGGAGTTTATAGCATGTAAAACTAATAGAAAGTATGAGTTAAGGGTTATATTGTCTCAATTTCACTTCATTGATACATGATTCAAATTATAAACCTATTTTTCATTTATATGGTGCATATAATACTTATTTGAAATATTATAGAATAAATCTATTTATAAAAATGATATTTAAAGTTCTATTTTATGTTTTTACATTTAAAGGGATTTGATTCAATTGTTACCAAAACTATAAGAGTTTCTTTTCTAATCTCACATCTTTTATAGTGAGGAATAATTATCCTCCAAGTCCATATTCTTTATTTTGTTTTATAAATATATCTTTCTATAATTATAATGTTGGTTAAGTTACTTTCCACATATCCTTTAATTTCTATATAAAAGTTTTAAAGGTAATATTTTTCAATATTTTCTACATAATTCATTTTTTACTTTCTTTGAAAAAGTGGGAAAAGATTTTTTTTTACTTTTTCCACATGAATTCATTTTCTCATCATTATTTATATTTATTATTATTCATATTCCTTTCTAATTTTCAATATTTTTTTAATGAAAATCAAATTCCCAGTATTCTGTGAATTTTTTTTAATGTCCTCAAAAAAATATAAGTCTTCCTATGTTTCAAAGTATATTTCTAATGCTTTTATAAAAGTGATTTTCATCAATGTATTCATACTTTAATAATTAATATACACCACTGGATGTATAATCAAATTATACCATCCATTGTCTTACTAAGGATATCTTATGATGATATTTTAAGGATTTTTTATGGAACTTGTTTCTTTACATAGGTTAAGTAAGCTATGATGGAATTATGATTATCATAAATCTCTTTGGAATATACTATCCTACCTTCATTTCTAATGAATTTATGATCTTATTTTCTTTCTTATATATTTTAATGAATAAGCTATACATCACTATTAATCTTTTTCATGGATGTAGTTTTTCTTTATGACCATGTTATTTTATCTCATGGCTTTATTTTATATCATTTCCACTTATCTATAGTGATATTGACTTAATTGTATACCCATATGGTGTCAGTTTAAAGGGTACTTAACAAGAAAGTTTTTCAGTTTTTTGAGAGGGGAAATATTGCAATTATATATACCTATTATTTTAATACATCTTCTTATTTATTACTAAGTATTACTGGTTATGTATTATATTTATCATTAAATAATTTCATACGATGAATGCATTGATCTTATTTAGTAATGGGTGAGCCCAAAATTATATAGCCCCTCGATACATTGGTAGGTATCATAAGACAAAAAGTTATGAGTATTCAGCATATGACATACCTATTTACATATGATTTCATGGAAATAATCCTTTATGGTAAGAGAAAGATGTCTGACATTATCCATTATATCATAAAAAATCAGTTATTGTTGTCTATGTGTTTTAACTTGTTATGTTATCTATGGATATATTGCACTTCTATGATTTTAGTTATAGAATATTTTTTATTACTTATTCCAACTATACTAATTATTCCTTATGTATTTTAATATAACCTTTTTTGTACGCTACCCCTTCTTGATCATATAAGATCACCCACTTTTATTTTATATTTATTTCCCTAGGGAATAAAGAAGAAAACTCTAAATTATTTCAAGAATATACTAATAATTATATTCTCAATATAACTATAAGTTGTATTTTATGCTTTCATATGTAATATGTGACATTCTGAAACTCTCTTCAAGAACTCATCACTACCCCTTTGTCCATCTCTTATCACATATGAAGATGTAAGACCCTCATCCATAACTGGGTGGACTTGGTTTATATGTGGTGTAGGGGGAACATATTTTATTCCTTTCTAGATTCAAGGACTCCACATGAAATCCAGTTTATCTCCTTATCTAGTTTAAACTCTCTTCACCCTACGTTTGGGAACCTAGTTAGAGTATACTCCTTCATGCTCCATTTCTTCATACACCCATGATTTTTTTATCCCCATGCCCCTATCCCCATCATGTTGCGTTGTTTTGGTTTCTATAGTTTTCATGTATTTAATAAAAAAATCATTCTTTTAAGTAATGTGTGAATCATGGATTTTTCTAATCCCCTAATAATATAAAATTGTTAAATAATTTGTAATGTGATCTTATGCTTTATTTAATAATGTAATAAAATAACCATTAATTATAGGTTACTAGATTTTTTGTTATTACAATTAGAATTGGATAAATTTTAGTTCAAACCTTGGGAACTATGTCTAGAATAACATTGTATATTATAGCACAAACATTATGATAAGCTCTTAAGATATTTAATAAATTTTTCTAGATTATTTTATGTATATAGGAATTATATACTATAATTTAATATTAATAATTTTATGAGATAATTAAGGATTTTAAATTGTTTATAAATGGGTCCTTGTAACACCTATAAAATTTAGATTAAAATAATAATTATCTTTGAAGATTTATTAACCCAAAATGTTGAGTTTCAGAGAAATTGATATATATTATAAATATATATTATTTAAATGTGATTATTGTATCCAGTAAATTTAATTTAATGGTATGAATATGAGTAAAAATATTAAATAAATGTATAATAGCAATAATCAATAAAACATTATTTATTAATGCTTAGTAAATAACCACTCTTTTTTCAGTAAAGTAATTTTACACTTCAAAAATGTATTTTCATCAAAGCTGATTTTTAATGCATTTAGTGTATAGATATTATAATTAATTTATTTCAATTTTTAAAATTTTATTTTATAGGACTAAAATCATTTTTTAAATAAATATATCAAAATTAACTTAGGGTGAATTTTTTTTATTTTTCTGAAATGATTGATTTTTCAGTGAATAGTGAAAAATATCGATTTTTTAAATACTGACATTTAATTAAATCAACTAATTTAAAAGTCCCATTCAATTTTTTATTTTATTTTAAATTTAAAAATAAACTATTTTATTTATAAAAAAATATTTAATTTCATTTGAATTAGAAATATTCTTGATTTTGATATAAGTTAATTTTGTATGCTTAAAACACATTTTTCTAAAAAATATTTTTTGTTAAATTTTATGCATTTATATTAAAATTATTTTCTTCCCCTTATCAAGATTTAATCATGAAAAATGGATACCAAATTTGGAATCAGGATGCTCAAATTTAGTAAATAGACACCTTTTATTTTTTTCATTATGAATAGTAACTGTGGAAAATATTTGTCACCTTAGTATGGGTAAAATGGATAAAACATGGTTAAAATTTGGGATAAGGATTTAAATTTTCTCTAGAATTGGCCTTTATCCCATCTATTGAGTATATTTAATCCATTTAAATCCAATTATTGAATATATGGGCACTTGTATCCATTTTCCTTTGATTATGAACATTATATTATTCTAAGAAAAGAATAAATAAAAAATTCACTCTATTGTATTTAATATCTATATAAATTTTACATAAGGATAAAAAGATGATAAATTTGATTATAAATTTTTATTTGGAATATTAATTTATTATCAATTAAGGTGTGTCATGATGTAAAGGATTCAATTCGTTTATTAAGCATTAGACCACTCATTCTAAAATATATCCATGCTCCTAAACATATTAATCATTATTATAAATCAGTTAAATGTCTATTACTATACTTTATTTCCATTATGTATATTAAGAATCCACCCACACCTATGGATAACTACCTCTTCCCCATCAATCTCACTATACCATCCCATAGACAACCCCATCCCAGACTACCACTATGAAACTCACTAAGCTCACACAACCCGTCAAAGATAAGAGGCGGTCCTACTCAAATCCTAACTTTAAAACTTATATCACGTACTTCAATACAAACCTAACTCCATGTAAAACACTATATAATTACCACGTTTTATACTAATATCCTTCTCATCTCATATTCTAACCATAATGAATAGAACTAATCCAGGAAGAAGACACTAAACCATTTAAACTGAAGGACCTATAGATTCTCACTATAAAAGCTAAGATTAAATTCATAATTCTAAGGAAATGGGATACTTCCAAGATAGTATCCACACTAAAGAAACTAGAAAAACTCATCATTTTATCTATAGTCTATAAGCAGCCTAGACTAACCCATCAAAACTAGAGGAAAATATCTATCATTTTCACCTTAAAAATATCCTAAGATATAACAACATAAAAAAGGATACAAGAACTTTTACAACTTTAGTGGAATCCTAAAAGTATAAGTACCAAGAAAAACAATACATAAAACACATTTAATATAAATTTCAGGTCACCTCCTTTTTTATAATTACATTTTCAACACCCTTAGTCTTTCTATTTCAAATTTCAAATTACCTGTCATCTATTCCATCATTAAAAAGATACTTTCCATTTCATTAATTTAATTCCAAGAATTCATGATCATTACCTTCACATTATATTATATATATATTATACCAAATATCAATAAAAGTACTGTAATATTTATAATCACACATCCATAATCATGACTTAAGGAATTAAATAGCGTCAACCAACCAGATTACCTTCACATTATTAGGTTCATAAATCAATTCATGCCATATTCCAATCAACTTCCATATAAATATATTCAACAATATATGTTTAAGAAAACTAGAATAGAAGTTGAAACAAGTACATAAGAATCATAACAAAAAATATACGAAACATTTATAAAAAACACGCCTCCATCAAAATAATTCCACAACACTGGGCCCATGAGAAGACTTATAGAATGAAAACCCATATGCTAATATTTACCCCTCCCTCGATTCATATCTCTAAAACACCGATCCTAAGAAGGAATTCATAAAAAATGCATTGGTTTAAACAACACTTCCCCCAAACCATATCTACACCACAACACCAGGATGATGGATTAGTTATTCTTACCATATTTGAAGGTAATTTAGGTATGTATTGATTACTAAAGGTTGAATATATACAAATAATTGGTATATGGGACTAATATTTGGGTAAAAAAAGGGAATTTTGGAAGAATCAAGAATTCTAGTGAAGGGTCTTATCAATCAAGGAAGAATGACTGTCACAAACCAACCCAGGTCGACCCTGAACTGGTCACCCAAGAGGATCTGTGGAATGGCCCAAATGGAATTCCCAATCCCCACGGGCTGGAAACTAGTGTTGGGAATCAATAGAGTACACAAAGGGAACAATTTCTCCTAATGAAAATTTAACATCCCAATAGAATAGATATGCACAAGCAATCCAATATATATATATATATATATAAGAACTGAACATATTTTATACATGAAACAGAATGGTACAACAACAATACAAATAAACCAACTGAATCATATGGCCATAATATCTCCATGTGACCCCACGGGTCACTCTCCAACATAACAATCACTAGTTACCCAAGGAAATTGAACTCATTTTGAACATGCATAAGGGATAAAAATAGAAAAGAACTATATGCGTGAGTATTAAAACTTATTAGGCTATCCGGATTATCTATTCTCATTGCAATTCCTTTAAAATACACGAAACATCAATTTTCAAGTTTGAACTAAAATATATAAAAGTATTCTTTTCTACATTTTTTACTCAAAAACAATGTATGACCCATTACCCTTATTCATTTCAATACCAAACAAATTCAATTAGTGAGATGATAGAATTTTCAAGGGGAAATTGATGTTAATATTATAAAATTTTACAAAGAAGATAAAACACTATTTTATTTTTAAAAAAATTCATAAACCATTTCGAAACATACACATCACTTTCCAAGAAAAACACTACATAAGAAATAACTATGATAATCACACAACAAGGGAAACATAAATAAACATACAAGTAACTCATATATCACTATAAGAAATATAGAGACAATAGAAATAGGTTAACCCATGAGATCAAGAACAATCTAGAACATACCAATACATGAGACCTCATACCTAGTATAATTCCACACACAATGAAATAAAAACACCCAAATGCCTAACCACCCTAACTCAGGAGAGACCAAGGGGGCCAATCCCGTAGTAATAAACCTAAATATATCCACCTATTATGGGCCACCGGTTAGTACATGAACTAATAGTGAGGAAATCATTCTCAGAAAATTATCTCAATATGCTAGGTTTCCATGTCTCGTGTATATAATGGGGGTGAGACAACTGATTCCACAAGATCATCCAGTCACAACATATATATAATAATAATTCATAACTGGTATCACCCCAAGTCTACCCAAGGACTAATCTCATGCCTTAGAATAAATAGAACACAAAGGGTTCCAACTGAGGAACCCGAATAATGGATCAAAAGTATTCCATAGTGAGAACATCCCATCCATTATTCATATACAAGTCATGAAAACATCCAACATAGGTTTTCATAATAACATTTTTATCAATTTCACAAAGTTTCTAAATGGGCCTTTAAGCATTTCACAAAACCAGTATTTATCAATGATAAAACAATCCACTTTTCATAAGGGGTGTAAACACACCACTTTCCATTTCAAAATTATTTAAAAAATACCCTTAAAACATTCACAGTGTACCTTCAAGGAAAACCATTTCTTATAAATGTACCAAATGGGAAATTCATTAGCAACACATGCCAAAACACCCTAAAATCCATTCCTCGTTTCATTAAAAAATCCAAAACCACTTGGGAAACCCATATAAGTAACCTAGGACATCATTTCTCATAATACCAATAAATTAACAAAACAAAAACATGCTTCTTACATCAAAATTTACTTACAAAATCTAATCATACATTTAATCAAGCACTTAGTGTGCGTTATTTAACATTCCATTTCCATTAATCATACACAAGGCATAAAACACCACTTTTCACACCAAATAATTAATCCAAGGATCATACATCAATATTTATAAATTAAAGAAGGTGTGAAAATCATGAAACTAATAGTTCTTAAATTAAAAAGTTAAGTGCATGGGAAAACCTACCTTGGATTCATGGATCAACGACATCACACCACTGAAAACACACCATGAGGGTTTAAAAAACCCTTGATCTATGAAGAGAAACCCTTAATGAGAAAAACACCCAACCTAATAGAAGGTAAAACAAAACCATGGGTCAATATGACCATGGGAGAAGATAAAACCAAGGAGTGAGAGAATAAAAAAGAGGGAGATGAGAAGAGGGGTTTACCTTGAGATATCTGACCAAAAACTTGAATATTTCACCCTGGAATCACCCTAGATAGAGCTGGGAGGCTTGCGGAAGAGGGTAGAGTTCCCTTAGGGATGAACTAACCAAATGAGAGAGAAATTCGGGGTTTTGGATTAAAATCCAAAAGGGGTATACATCAAAAACCCCAAAAATTAAAAATTGGGCACGTCACAGGGTTAGGCCACATGGTTTAACAAACCATGTGGTAACTGTGCAATAGCCACTACCCGAGGATGAAATGTCCACACAGTTACATGGGAATCAATCGTATGGTTTCCCAAACCATGAGGTATCCATGTGGTAGGTTCTGTAACCTACTGCATTGTTTCTTATACTAGTCTCATAGTTGGCACTAACTATGTGCCAACCGTGATCCAGGGTCTTCCAAGTCCAAACTTCCATGATTTCTCTAAAAAAATCCAAAGGATCTAAGGATGAATCATGGGGGGGGGGAACTAAAAAAATAAAGACAAGTAAACAATTAAAATCTTAACACCCATCACAACTAGAACCTGAGAAAATACTGGAAATTCCCACTAAACCGGAGCATAAGCCAAAACTAGAAAAAATAGGTGTTACGATTCTTCCCACCGTTAACAATTTCCACACCCAGAAATCCACAAAATTTTCAAGACGACTGATCAATGCCAAATAATTCCATATCAACATGATATAACCTCTTAATATGAGGACATTACACTGACCACCATCATAACTAAACCCCATTTCTCGAGATGAAACAATATAACACAACCACTTCAAACTAATAATGAACAAGATCAAACCACCACATCCACAACCATTCCAAAAACAAGATCATTGGGCCTTCTCCCTGGAATCCCAACCCCCACCCAAACCAAAAATGAAAATAGTTAATCAACAGCTTTTATAGAATCCACATCAACCGAATAAACCAAACCCAAAATCAAAAAGATCACCAGTAGTGAGGAGGCCGTAACGGACCCCCCAACATAAAAAAAAATTAACAAAAACTTGTTAAATCTTAGGAGAAAAATAAATGAGACCTGAAGTGGGTCTCCCCACCATTAAGGACCAACTAAGGATGACCAAATGAAAATTCAATTTGAACCAGATCTGGGTCTTTCCCACATAGTCCAACAAAAACTCCTCCACCATGACCTACCTAAGCTAAGAAAGACACCTCAAGAGCATTTAAACTACCCACTCCTGAATGGAGGGGATAAGAACTGAGCCAAAACTTCCATCATGGACCAAAAAACTCCACCAAATGGGGAGGGGAGGGAAGGGGACCAATGATTGGACCACTAAAACCATAGCTTATAACCACCCACCACTCTTCACTTATGAACAGATAAAATCTAAGACCGCACCCAATTCAAATGGGTAGTCCACACAAGGACATTGACTAGAAACTTGCATCCAAGAAGGCATAACCGTAGACACTAAATGAGGGGTAAGTCTACCACACTCTTTACGAAAACAAGAAATTATCCACGACAAAGAAACCAAAATAGAAACATTTTAAATTCCTCACCGCAATGGTGGAGGCACAAACATAAACCAGCCTCCTTAAACCACCAGGATTCCTAACTACAAACCAACTTCACTCTGGGACCTATGGCTGGAGCTCTGGCGTATTAAGTATCTAATACATCATAGTTAGGATCTACTAATACCTAAATGAAACCAATTATTATAGTTCCACAAGAAGCCACATAACACTCAAAGGAAGAAATAAATGATTATGACGCACCAATAAACTCACCTCCTCAAACAACACATTTTTACCCAAACAAGGACTTGAGGATACACATCACCATTTTCTATCAGTCCAAATGATGAGTATAATGAACAAGGAACATAGAGATCCACACCAAATATTACCAAACACCACTACTATAACCGATAGAATTATCATAATAGGAAATAATTTTATATTAATCCCCAACAGCTATTTATTCTAACAAATGGGATAAGGTATCCTTCAAAATGTGGATTTAACTTTTAAAACTCACAAACAAAATCCTTAGGTTGACCAACTGGAAAGCTTCCAAATAGAGAACCATACATATCCATACCACAACATCTATCACATATCTATGGGAGTGAACATTAGGAATAAAGGAACCCATGAGCTCTATCAAAAACAGCTCATGAACCCAAAAAATCACATAGAACAAACACCAACTCAAAGGAAACTTGGCTCCAATATTTCCCTGATCTTTATAAAAGCCCACCGAACACTACTCCAAAACCGATCCACCAATAGTATTCCAACTCATGATACAATATGAGTTTCAATTATAGATCACAAGGAAGCATATCGAATAAATATAACTTCTAATACATATAAAAAGAATCCAAAAACCCATTGGTTTACAAAAAAAAACACCACAATTTACAGGTTAAATTGTTTTCAAATATAGAAAAAAAAAATCAAACTTGGTAGATTTTCACACTCACCAATGGTGTTTCATCAGGTCTCACTCACATGCACATTTCCGTACCACCCTGGTCACCCATCCACCATGCCATACTAGGCATCCATCCATATTTCCATATAAAACCATGCATGTGGAAACCCATGAAAACACTAAAGGCTAAAATAAAATAACCTAATTTTCCAAAACATACCATTTAGCTATATTTAAAAATCAAGTACCTTCTGATGGTACACTAACCACCAAGTCAAAATCCCATTTTCTGTTTCTACACATCAAACCATTTTACAATACTTAAAAATGAAGTCCCATGGACTTCCATCATAAATGATTTTTATCTTATTAAAAACAATATTGCAATAAAACAATTATCATTTCACCAAAACCATTTGGTTTAAACCCCATTCCATTTAATTTAACAAAATATGCAAATAAATAATGACATTTAAAACAACCATTTTCTATTTCCAAAAATTTACCAAATTCTTTTTTCATGGTCTGTTATACATCAAGATCAAAACTCATTTCGAATTGTGCAAAACCTCTTAAGAAAAAAACCATCGATTAAAAACTAATTTATCTAATTTAAACACTTTTCAATAATCCACGCTTTTCAAAATAACCCATGCTTTTGATTAATTTTATTTTAAAAAAAACATATTTTTAGATTAAGGAAATCCAATCTTGTTAAACCATTTCTTCTTTAACCGAAGATTTTTTTTACAAAAAACCCAACTTTCTAAGGCATTTCTTATAGTAAACCATGAAAATTAATTTTCTACTTCCTCAAAATCCAACCATTCCATTAAAAACATAATTTCCACAATTCTCACACAAGAATTTTCAATGTAATTTTCAAAATTCAAGAAATTTCCAAGAGACCCACAAAAAAGGGAACTAGTGTCAGTGGGTGACTTGACCATATGGTTGGTGGCCATATAACAAACACACCACCAACATGGAGATCCTTCTAGGATTATGCCCCCAGCTCCACATGGATTTCCAAACCCTACGATCTCACAGAGACCACTATCCCGACAACCCTTTCATATCCCAATCACCAAACAATCCTGAAAGACCCAAAAACTAACAAAACCAGACTTCCCACGGAAACCTAAGAATCAGAACAAGAAAGATTACGAAACACTCTCCTTGAACCAACCTCCCAAGTCCTGAAAATCCTACTCCATCTACCATGACATCCCCAAATAACAAAGGGTGCTCTTAAAATCAAGGTCCTCTAAGATCTGACCTCCTTTGATACCATTTTATCATAAACTAAACCAGGTCAACCCAGAACTGGTCACTCAAGACGATCTGTGGAATTTCCCGAAGGGCATTCCCAATCCCTACAGGCTGGAAACTAGTGTCTAGCATCAGTAATGATTTCTCCCAATAAAAATTTAATATCCCAACAGCGGAGAGATTTAAAAAATGTCCAATATATATGTAATTGAACTAAACATATTTTTTACATGAAACTGAATGGTAAAACAACAATACAAATAAACCAACCAAATTAGATGACCATGCTAACTTCATGTGACCTCAGGGTCACTCTCCAACACAATGATCACTAGTCACCCAAGGTGATCAAACTCTAGCTAAACCTGCACAAGGGATAAAAATTGAAAAGAACTATAGGCATGAGTATTAAAACTCAGTAGGCTAGCTCCATTATCTATTCCCAATGAAATTACTTTAAAATAAAATAAAATTAATTATAAATATTTAACTATAATATATAAAAATATGATTTTCTATATACTTTACTCAAAAACAAATTATGACCCATTTCCCATATTCATTTCGAAACCAAATACATAACATTAGTGAGACATTAGCATTTTCAAGGGGAAGGTGATGTTAATATTTTTAACTTGTACAAAGAGGATAAAACACTATTTTCTTTTTAAAAAATTATAAACCATTTGGAAACTAACACATCACATTCCAAAAAATACACTACACAAGAAAGAACTATCGTAATCACACAACATGGGAAATAGAAATAAACATACAAGTATCTCATTTATCACTGCAATCAACTAATAGCCAATAGAAATAGGTAAACCCAATAGATCAAGAACAATCCAGAACATACCAATACATTAGACCCCATCCCCTATATAATTCCACACACGATAATATCAAAATTCCAAAATTCTTGTCCATCCTAACTTAGGATATAACAAGGGTCCCAATCCCATAGTAATAAACCCAAATATATCAACCTACTATGGGCCACTGGTTAGTACGTGAACAACCATTGTGGATATCATTCTCAGAAAATTCTCTCAATATGCTAGTTTCCCATGTATCATGTATATAATTGGGGTGAGCCAACTGATGCCACCCGAGCATCCAATCACAACATATATATAATAATAATTCACAATAGGTCTCACCTTAAGTCTCCCCAATGACTAATCGCATGCCTAAGAATAAATAGAACATAAAGGCTTCCAACTGAGGAACCCTGGTAATGGATCACAAGGATTCCATAGTGAGGAAATCCCATAAATTATGTATAGACAAGGCATGAAAACATCCAATGGTGGTTTTTATAATAACATTTTTATCAATTTCACAAAGTTTCCAAACAATCCTTTAAGGATTTTAAAAAACCAACATTTATCAATCATACCAAAATCCAATTTTCATAAGAGGTGTAAAAAAACCAATTTCCATTTCAAAATAATTTAAAAATTCCTCTTAAAAAATTCACTATACACCTTCAAGGAAACCCATTTATTATAAAAGTTCCAAATAAAAAATTCATCGGCAACATGTGCCAAAAAACCATAAAATCCCATCCTCATTTCTTTATAAAACCCAAAACCACTTGGTAAACTCATATAAGGCACCCAATAAATCATTTATCATAATTATAATATATTAACAAAACCAAAACATGCTTCTTAGATCAAAATTTATTCATAAAATACAACCAGGAATTTAATCAAGCACTTGGCGAGCATTATTTAACAAAAAATTACATTTATCCTAAACTAAGCCACAAAAAACCACATTTTACACCAAATAATTAAACCGATGATCATAAATCAATATTTATAAATTAAATAAGGTGAGAAAAGAAATAAACTAATGGTTCGTAAATTAAAAAGGCAAGTGCATGGGAAAAACACCTCAGATCCATGGAGCAATAACATCACACCACTGAAAACACATCACGAGGGTTAAAAACCCTATATCTATGAAGAGAACCCCTTAATGAGAAAAACTCCCAACCTAATCGGTGGGAAAAACCCCTAGGTCAACATGAACATGGGAGAAGATAAAAGAAATGAATGAGTGTAGAAGGAAGAGGGAGATGATAGGAGGGTTTTACCTTGATAGATCCGACCAAAAACTTTAAGATTTCCCCTTATAATCAACCTAGATGGAGGTGGGAGGTTTAAGGAAGAGGGGAGAAGTCCCATAGGGCTAAACAAACAAAATTGGAGAGAAAGGGAGGGTTTGGAATAAAATCCGGAAAGGGGTATAAATGGAAAACCCTAAAATTTAAAAACTGTGTAATTCTCATGGTTACCTGGGAATGGACAGCATGGTTTCTCAAACAGTGTGGTAACCATGTGGTAGGTTATGTAACCTATCACATAATTTATTGAACAGGATGCACATTTGGAACCAACCGTGCACCAGGGTCTACCAAGGCCAAAATTCCATGATTTATCCGAAAAAATCCAAAAAAGCTAGGGATCAACCATGGGGGAAACTATAAAAAGAAATACAAGGAAAAACTTCAAATATTAACACCCTTCACACTCGAAAACCAATAAAAGACAGGAAATTACCACTGAACTAGAGCATAAGACAAAACTAGAAAAACTGGGCGTGACAATGATGATATATCAACTCATTTAATTTAATGGGATAGAAAATAAATTATTTTATGTTCCACAAGGTAACTTAGGTGAATTATCAATATATCAATCATTAGAGTCTCATAAGCTGAAATTATTCCCAAAAATCCCCCACCTCAAAAAATTGAATAACTCCATATCAAAACAAAGTATGATCCAAACACCAATGTACCAAATATAGATTCCAACAACCTATAGAATCTCATATTGGATCAGACTACCAATTAAAATCCACCATAACCAAATATCAACATTGGTGTCACCATACTTTAGAAAGAATTATGAATATTGAACAAAAAGTGATGAAAACGGCACCTCAAATTTTAGAAGGATTAATGGAAAGAATAATTAAGAACAAGATCCTTAAAATGATGAACAATTTATCCTAATAGAGGTATTATAATCAACCAATCCCAAAAAGGAAAAGATAAATTTGAACCAAGATGAATGGTCAACCTCCCCCCACCTCCTCTATTTTTAGGGAACCCAAACCAACCTCCACCATGGTGTGGAGAGACTCAAAAAATGTCATAGTGGCCTCAATCAAAAATATATATGAGATCCCCATGTTTAAAATGTAAAACTCCCTTTATTCTTTCTATACTCATTTCTCCCACTTAAATGGGATTGACCACTACAACAGGTGCCTCCACAACATATGGAATATTCCATCACCATTTTATACTGTCACATCAAACACCGTAGCATAGAGGACTCTTGCTCACCATTTTCCAACTCACCTATAACGATCACCCCTCCCCCACTCAACTTCCTCAACTAGAAGAAGCAAATAATCCCTTTAATATATCTTTTTTTTCATAAGTAAACCCATGAAACAATTCCCACCACTACACCCCAAAAAACAACCATAGTTATGACATGTTGATCTTCACTCAACTCCACCAAAAACCTATAGAGATCATTCCCAAATATATATCCCAATGAGACTTCCAATTTTACATAGGTATGCACCTCAATGCACTATGCTCACAAAAACACCATGTACTATAGTGTGGTGGACTCCCCCAAGACACTCAAATTCACTATGCCTTCAACCTAAGAATTTATTTTATCCGTGTTTTACACAGGGGAGAATCCCCATGAAACAAATACTTCCACCATGATAATTTTAAACCTCGTGTTGTATCATCCTATAAAGAAAATGTTTGACCTCTACAACCAACTCCAAAATTTCCATTCAGTATTCACATATCTCCAACTATGTTGGACCATGGCCTCCACCACTACTACCACCGTGATGTGGTGTATAGTGACCCAATAATTTTAAATATATCATTACATTATTTTTAAGAATAAATATCCAATAATTACAACCCAAAGATCATGAGTCCTCGTGTATATGGAAGACTAGGTTCATGATACATCAAAACGAAACCAAAACATGGAATCATTATTTTATTCTCCCTAATGAGCACCTAAATCCATTTGAGATCCTAAAACTGTGTAGGATAACATGGGGAATACATGAAATAAATGGGTGTGCTTAAAATCTCAAAAAGGTAATAAACATAATAAGGAAACATAACATGTGAGTCAAAGGTGCAACATGATATCATAAAAGAGAATGCTCATGATTAATCACATGGAACATTAACATAAAGAACATGGTATCATAAGATCATCATAACATAGGAAATGTGGTGACAACACAAAACATGAAATAAAAAAGAGTTAATTATAACGTCCTATGCAATAACACATAGTAGATAGAGTACCATAATAGATTAGTTTTACTCCAAAATCTCATACACAACGTCTCATTAGACTAAATATTTACCTGATTATTTAGAGTTCTATCTAGGAACACCCATCATGAGATTTTCATGATATATCTTCCATAAAAATGAAATCAACCATAATTCATAAATTTAATAATTAACCATGGAAAGAAAATGGGTAGCATGATCTTTTCTCATATCATAACCAAAATGGATTTCTAAAAGAAGGCATTTGAGACATGATCATGAGGAATGTATTACCCCATAAAAGGAAGGTATAATAATCTAGATATATATGTGAGAGACATATATGAATAATTTAGAATAATTTCATAACATTAAATTGAGATATAAATTGATTTATATTGATATTGGTCATAACCTAAAAACAGGGTGGTTTAGAGAGATCCCTCACCTTGAGCCTAATTCATCGCATGGATTATTTATCTTCACAAAAAATAAAATTATGATAATTATTTACTTTATTAACAAACTTTTTCATTTTTTTATTTATTTTCATGTTTTATTCAATTACTTAATCATTTAGGTTTAAGTCAGATGTTTTGATGATGTTTGAGTAATATGTCCAAATTCACATTAGAAAGTTAACTAAGGTAAAAGAGATTATTATTTAATTACATCCAGAATAATAATCATGATATAAATATAATTATTATAAATAAATAATACCTTTAAAACTAATCATGAATGATGGATATAAAAATGAACTATGTTACAATCATAGAGATAGTAGATCGTATGTACGCATGAGTAACGTTTCCATTTTTCCACGATCATGATGGAGAAATGGTAAGTGTTTTTTTAAATTTTTTAATTATAATTATATAATATATATCATATTATTTATTTAAATACCCATATATATATCATCTAATTAGTATGGTAATTAAAAAAACACATCACTTCGTGGAGGTGGTAATCCACATGTACGCACGAACAACATTATCATTTGTATATGAATGGAAAGTTAATAAAATATATGATATATTAATTTTTCAGAATGATAAATATATCATGAATATCATATATATATATATATAATCTATCATCAAGAATATTAAATATGGGAGATGATGGAAAATGAATTACATTAATTCATGAAGCGGTGGTCTGACGTACACATGAATAATGGTTCAATTTCCAATTTTATGGAAGAGGAGGTGAATTTAGGTTATTATATTAAATTAATAAAGTATTATTATATTTTATATAATTATATTATTATATAATCATGATTGATTAATATTTTAAGGAAGTATAATAATAAATAAAACAAATATGTTTTGTTAAGAACGATACATCTTCTTCAGACCACCTCTTAGGGATTATACCTAAAGCCTCCCTAGATTGGATTTATGATTAGAAAAAGTCCTTTAAGACATGGGTATTAAAGTAAATAAGGTATTTGGGAAGTTATTATCTAAACCATAAGGATTTTTATGTGTTAAAATTAGAGGATAAGAGGAACTCTTTTATAAGTGAGAGGGAGTGGAATTTTTGTAAATACCTAAAAATATTCAAAATTGGGAAGTCACTCTCAGGACAAGTGCCTTAAAAATTGATAAATAATAGATTTTAGTGGTAATATAGTCAATAAATACCACCACCATTCAAAAATAAACATTTTTTAAACATATCATTTCATTTACCGTGAAGGTTACTCACGTACACCATTTTAGTTTTTCACCACAGTAACTATTTTCTTACTATTTTTACTATTAATTATGACAAAAAAATTAATTTGAACATATTAAATAATATTAATTATTCTGATTAAAAATATGAAAAATATTTTATCAATTTTAAATCACCTAATTTTAGAAATTCAATTTAAAATTAAACCTACAAAACCTGCCGAAAAATGGTTTTTAATCAAATCTGATTTTTAAGAAATATATGATCTTATATTAACTATATAACATGAAATTATCATTAAATGATTTTAAATTCATATAAATAGATGTATAATATATAAATTTAATTTAAATCACTCCATACTAGGTGTTATTTTAATTAGTTAAAATGAATAAACTTTATGCTCTTAAAAAAAGTTTACAGAAAATCATGTTTTAAAGTATAAAAATAAACTTATACGAAAATCATGAAAATTGATTATTAAAATTAAATTGACTATATTTTTATAAATTAAATTTTACATGTCTCTCTTTAAAATAAAATCTAAAATATAATTTAACTTTATAATTACTTTATTTAATGAAAGGAAATGATTTTGAAAAATCGATCCTTTTCATTATTCCTTGAAAACTCAAACATTTCAGAAAAATAACAAAATTTCACCATAAGTTAATTCGATATACTAATTTAAAAAATAAATTTAATTTTATAAAATAAATTTTCTAAAATTTTTAAAAAATAATTATAATATTTTCTGACAAAAATCAATAAAATCATTTTTGAATATTTTTTTTTAAATATGAATTAAAAAATTAAAAACTTATTTCTTTATAATGTACTAATAAATTTATGGTGAGTAGGAAATTTATATATATTTCATAAATATTTAATCATATCCATACCCTCCAATTTAATTTCAAGGTTATAATTTCATATTCAAATAATAATGGTTCATTTAAGATCAGTGTTGCATGTCATATACACTATCAATCATAGTTTTCTATTTTTTAAACTTTGGGTGTTACATGGTGTAACTTAGAGTGGGAAGAACACTTCACTCCACTGTGAGAACACCACCAAAATCTATCTCAATACCTTTAACAACCAAAATTCCTAAAATTAATGGACTTAGAGGGTTCAAGTTGTTATATTAGATATCTATCAAACAATTCTATTTCTAGATAATTAAAATATAACCCGAAGAAATGAGATTGTGATTGATGTTACCAAACAATCACCATGTGAGATACCTATCAAATAAATATCTCACTATATTAGGGACCTTGCTAACACACCATAAGTTCATAACACTATAACCATCCCATAAAAATGCATGAATACCTTAAATCCTTTAAGTTTCTTGAAATGGTTTCTTATTTAAAAACCTTTTGAATGTTACTTATATTTTAGAAATAGAAAAATATTTCATCCACAAATCCAATCACTTTTTTTATTTGAAAATAGAGTTTTAAAATCAGCCTTCCATTATTGTAATTTTTTCATAAATAAAGGTGAAGAGTGATCAACTGATCATTTTATTTTTCAATTAAAACATGTTCAATGAAATGACCAATTTAAAACTACAAAACCATTATAAAAGGAAGGGAATTAAATTTTTCTATATACAAAACTTTCATATAATCAGTTTAAAAAATTATTTATGAGTGAAAGAATTTATTAGAATTAGAAGCAGAGTTATCATTCCAGAACATACTCCCTCTTATATCCTTATACAAAAATTACTTCAAACCAACTAAATATTCACAAAACCCGAATACAAAGATGGGTCTAGTAAAGGTAATACATAACTCATCTATCATAATATTCACTCAAACAATCTACATTAAGATAATCTAAGGAAATACAAGGTTGAAAAAGCTAAAAACATTATGTATACAAGGAGATGCCTCTAAAATATAATGTTTACACTATCGATATTACCTTAAAATAGGCTAAACTCCATCATACTACCTATAACTACCCATATAAGTCTGAGAAGAATATTTACCTATGGTAAAATCACACTGGAGATGACCCAACGAATTGTAAAAAAACATATCAACTCACTTTACACAAGGAACATTCTGAAAAAATCCAACCACTAGAGTGACATGGAAATAATCTAGATTCTTAATGAACTAAAAATAAATTTCAACCTATTATATACATTCATTATCCTTGTCACTTTAATCTCTAATAAGGAACATTTGTACTTCCTACCATGGAAAATTCAGTAAATCATCACCCTAAGATTAGGTTTTCTTCTTCCCTCATGCAATGTCCCATTAATGATCTAGAGGAATATCTTTAGGTAACATAAAACACCTAGGTTAGATAACACCACATAGATAATATCATCCTCACAGAGGAAACCATATCAGTCAATAAAAAATATCCACTAATTATAATCCATTATCCCATCATACCCATCACTCAAATATTATCCATCATCATATGTAGGGAACATAATCTGGTCTAATTCTAATCCATCCAACCATCCCAGTGTCATTCCCCAATAGCTTTACCCACCATCCATCATATATTACCATCATCATTACTTTTACCACATTTTATAATATTAGAAACAAATGTGGATATCAATAGAAATATCACTAAAATTACTTTCTACAAATCATAATTTATCAATTTAATAACTATTCAAACAATCATTATAATGGAATGCGTAATCAACATGAATTTAATAAAAGAAATTGGTAAGAATAAATAAAATAATGCCCAAATATTATTATATGTGGAATACAAAGAATAATTGAGTTATTATCTTGAAGGGTAAAATATTACTAGCATTATATGAATTTTTGAACAACATCTCCACATGCTTTATTAGACTTACTATAGATGTATACCATGCTTTTCTTATATGTGTCATTTTATAATTTGGATATAGTTCTCTTATTTAATTTAAAGACTAGGTCTAATAATAACTTGAAATATTCATTATCAATATTTCATAAATAATAATCAACATTTCATAAATTGTAGCATGCTTACATAATAAATTGGTTATTGAATTTATAAACCTTAGACATGTTGTTTACAATAAAACATTACATGAAAATTTTAACCATTTTTCATTAATTCATTTTAAGAACATAATGATAATATGTAAAATACATTTATTAAATCATTCATATTGAGGTTTTATAGACTATATCATGCTTACATGGGTTCTAATAATTTTATTCATGCTTAGAACTTTAATATATCACACATATTAGGTAATAGGGAATGGAAATGATTGTATGATTTTCAACAAAGATACTCATACATACAAATTTTATTTAATTAAAAGGAATTTATAAATAATTATTTTTTAATTATCATATGAAATAAAATTTCGTATTAAAAATGTTTAAAATTAAAACATTTTTCTTAAAAAAGTAGTGAAAAACATTTATCTTAGACATTAATCAAGGGAATGATTAATATACAAGATATAGACAAGAATATTCAAGTAAAAACAATTTATTAATCGTGATTTTTTGTTTGGGTAAACAATTTTCAGGTTACTTCTATTGTAAATCAATATATTTTTTTTCTAGTTTGCTCCTATGTGTTCATTATGCATTAATTTAAAAATGAACAGGGTGTAACAAGGGAAACAAGAATAATGTATAAGGCCCCAGCCTTAAACATTACTTAATCTTGGGTTATTTAAAGAATTCACATTGGGGATCTTTTCAAGTTTAGAGTTTTAGAGAATTAGATCAAAAATCATGCATTACATTCCACATTTAAAAAAGGTGGTTACATCAAAGACAATATTCATTTTTTCACCAAAGTAAACATATTTAAAATAAAACATGGTTTCTTTATTGACACTTCTTTGACACTATCATCACATCATGTATTTTTCCCTTGACCTGTGAAAAAAATTTCAAAAACTTGGGATGAGCATAAAAAGCTCAGTAAGGGATATAAAAATACGGAAAGAAAACATTAGTCCATGTATACATAAGAATCAATGAAATCATACTTTACTCATAAAACATAAGCACTTTAACATACCTCATAAAATCATAAGATTTATTAATAACTCATATAAATTATAAGACATAAAGGTAAATTGAGCCATTCATAACATTCTTATGTAGGGAGTAACCCTCATGGTTACATTTGGAATACCCATCACAATATATTCCCTAAATCTCTTCAGATAAAACTTATCATTTAACTACTATGTGTTACCCAATGGATTGGAGAGCTATCTCGAGCTCACCTAGCCTTAGTTTATCACGAATCCACCCGACTTCATAAATAATGTCCAAGAACCATAACATTATTATATCACGTAAAACATGGATAAAGGAAATATAACATTTCAAAATTTCAATCATAAGTTATAAATACAATACATTGATATAATAAAAACATTATTAAAATTATTTTCAATACCAAAATAAAAGAAAATTAAATCATGGTATTTATTTTTCATTTAAAAAAAGTTATGGCTTGTAGAGGGAGATGAAACTCAAATAATGGCCACGGCGGCGGAGAAGTCGTTGTCGCCGCATACGTATGACAAAAACATTCCTTTTGTTGTTTAGTAAAATGTTTCGTGTAAGAATATTCCTTTTGAATTAAATTAAAATTCAAAAGGTTTTATTATACAACTAAAAAAAGAAGTTCGTATATAAATTAAAGTATGCCTCAATGAAAGGAGATTGAGGCGAAGTCCCTTACCTAAAGTCCGACTTGTTCTCGTTCGTTATTTATATTCCTGAATAATAAACTTAAGTCAATTTATAATGTCTTAAGGACTTCCTTTAAATTTTATTATTCAATTCATATCACATATTATCATTTTATAATAATTAGTTAATTATGTGTGTTCATATCATACGTTTTGTCGATGTTCGGTACATGAGTCAAAAATGAATTTGTTTGAAAATAATTGCCCATGTAGTTATAAGTAAATCATCTCTAGAATGGTATTAATGATTTAAATATCATATATATCCAGTATATATTCATTTTATACTATTCCATGACATTTGGAGATAAAAAATGAAATGCATCGTTCATGGAGACGGTAGATCGTACGTACGCATCAACGCTACTTTCATTTATTTGTCATATTAAAGGAATTAAAACTAAATGAGACATATATATATTATAGTTACTATATAATATATATGTTATTTAGGTAAATTAAGTTCATTAATTACATTCTTTATAAATTCCATGTTTTGCATGAACGAGTCACATCACTTGAGGGGGTGGTAGTCCACACTTCCTCAAATGAAATTATCGTAGTTCCACAACATGAAAAGCATAAAGATGTGATTTAAAAATAAAATTCAGAAGCATATATAAAAAATAAATACCATATATATCATATATAAATACAGTGACATCATAATGGCCACCATGAAAGGTGTTAAAATAATATTGAACAATCGTCATTTCGTGAGGCAGTAATTCGCCACCAACAGAAACAGTATGTTCTTTAACCATTAGATGGTGGTTTGTGTAAGTGTAGGTATAATACTTTTCATTAAAACATAATATTATATTGAGGATACTTTTTCTATTATGGGATAAAATAATAAGAATATATTGGTGAGTGAAAGGAAAATAAAAGGAAGAAACTCGAGAGAAGACATTACCTCTAAATCGGGTAACTCTTTTTTATTTGAGCCAAAGGCTTCCTTGGAAAGACTTCTTCCCAAAGTGAGGATTGTAGGAGTAATATAGGGATTTTTAGAGATAATATGATCAGATTTTAGACGTTCCAATGGATTTAGATTTGTTGGTAAGGGGGTAGAGGTGGGGGCCTTTTATAAGAGGGAGGAGGGTCACTTTTGGAAAGACTTGAAATGTTACTTTATTATAAAATTATTTTCATATTTTAAATGTCCCAAAATGATATATTTTGAGGATAAGGTAATAAGGGTTCAAAATAAACCCATAAAATAGGTTTTAGACAAGTTTAAGTCTTATATTTTACCTTATCGTTTCATTTTATTTAAATCTTTCATTAATGAGGTAATCACTGCATCATCATGGTGTCATAAATAAATTTATTTATTTAATGTCTAAAAATTATAAAAAAAAATACCATGATGTAGGAAATATTATAAGATTTACAATGACTATTTATAGTCTAAGAGATCATTTATGTAAACAAAATTAAAATTGTTTTACTTATGATATACAAACCTTTGTTATATTTCTCTTCTTTTTAAAAATGATGTCATAAATGTAACTATCACACCCATGTGACTCCATGGGACCTCAAGTTCTGTAAAAATCTTCCCATGGTTGGCCATGACTCAAAAAAGAGGATTTGGACACATTTTGGGGTCATTTTATATTATTATGATATTATTTTATTACCCTTAACTACCTGATTACTAATTAATCATGACAATTAAAGATAATTACCATCGTTACTATTCAAAATGTCAAAAAAAGAGGCTTAATTAAATAATTTGGACCTTATGATTCCAAATATTGAATCCATTTTACCAAATTCCAAACACAGAAATTGCAGTAATTAATTTAAAAATAATTTTTTTTGTCAAAACAAATAGCATGTTTTTAAGAAACAATATCTATCAAAATATTAGCAATTGTTTATGTCCAATTTCAAAGTGAAATTAATTATAATGACCACCATTCGATTAAATGGTAAAAATATATTCTAATTACACTTTAAAACCAATTAAAAAGATAATCTAACCATATAATTAAATTAGATGAAAAATCAGTTTTGAAGTAAAATGCAGTATTTTTCACTATTCATTAAAAAATGAACATTGTGAGAAAAATACCAAAAATTTATCCAAAGTAAATTTCAATGTACCAATTCTAAAGAATAAGTTTATTTTTAAAAATAGAGCTTATAAAATTGTCAAAATTTAGATTTAAAAATGGTTTTCCATCAAAAGGCGGTAAAATGATCTTTTAAAAATATTAAAGTATTCTATGCTTAAGATTGGATTTATTCTCATTTTAAGCCTTTAAAACACTATCTAATTCATAAATATACATAGATATGAAAATATATTATTCCTTACTTACTTGTGATGTTAAACCCTTCCCCCCTTTTGGAAATTGTGTTCCTGTAATTTATTTACTTATCGAATAAGTGGGGGTATTTATCCCTCATTGCATTTTCATATTCTCATGTTGCCTCTTCAACTATATGGTTTTTACGTAGAACCTTTACTTGATGAATCACCTTATTCCGAAACACTTACTCCCTGTGGTCAAGAATCTATACTATTTTTTCCTCATAAGATAGATTCTCTTCCAGCTGAACTACCTATGGACTCAAAACATGAGATTGATCTGGCATGTACTTCCTTAACATTAAAACATTAAAAACATTATGTACCTGAGATAAAATCGGAGGTAAATCCACTCAGTATGCAACTGATCCAACTCTCTCAAGAATTTCATATGGTCCAATGAACCTTGGACTCAACTTTCCTTTCTTACCAAATCACATCACACTTTTCCATGGTGAAACTTTGAGGAAGACATGATCACCTACCTCAAAAGGGATATCCTTCCTCCTGTTGTCCGCAAAACATTTATGTCTGCTTTGAGTTGTTCTCATGTGTTTCTTAATCAGCTGAACTTTTTTTTCCATCTCTTCAACCAATTCTGGTCCCATCAGCTTCCTTTCACCTACTTCATCCCAAAAATCTAGAGTTTGACACTACTTCCCATATAATTCCTCAAATGGTGCCATCTGTATACTGGAATGAAAACTATTATATAAGAAAACTCAACTAATGAAAGATGTTGGTCCCAACTTCCCAGATAATCCATCGAACAAGCATGTAGCATATCCTCAAAATTCTGAATTGTTCATTCTGACTGCCCATCTGATTGAGGATGAAAAGTTGTACTAAAATTTAATTCGGTACCCAATGACTTCTGAAGGCCTCTCCAAAAGTTAGAAGTGAACCTGGGGTCATGATCAGATAAAATGGAGAGTGGAACTCCATGTAACCTGACTATCTCTTTAAGATACAATCGAGAAACTTTATTTTGGTAAAAAGTATCTCGTATAGCAAGTAAATGATCAAATTTAGTCAAGCGATCAACAATAACCTAGATTACATTATTACCTCGAGGTGTCTTTGATAATCCCACAACGAAGTCCATGGATATATTCTCCCATTTCCACTCTGGCACTAGTAAAGGCTGAAGCATCCCTTTCGGTAACTGTCGCTCTGCTTTAACCTATTGACAAGTCAAACACTTCATAGTAAAATCAGCAATATATCTTTTCATTCCATCCCACCAGTAATACTCCCAAAGAACTCTATACATCTTAGTACTACCTGTATGAACTGAAAATGGAGAACTATGAGCTTCACATAATAACTCTCTCTTCAACTTTGAATCACAAGGCACACACAATCTCCTCCCAAATCTCAAAACACAATCATTATCAATGTTGAATTTAGGTAACATTCCCTTTTGAACTAGCTCTACCTTTTTCTTCAACTCACGATCTTTCATTTGTGCTTGCTTAATTCTATCTGATAGAGAATATTTCACTGATACCTGAAACAAAACAGAAGAATTTCCTACACCAACAACTTCCTAGATAAAATTCATCAAATCCTTAACCAAAGGATCACGTTCCAAACGTAACATGGTTAATGAAGCATTACTTCTTTGACTCAAATCATCTGCCACTTTATTTGATTTTACTGGGTGGTAGTGAATCGTGCAATCATAATCCTTAATTAATTTTAGCCATCTCCTATGTCTCATGTTCAATTATTTCTGAGTGAATATATACTTTAAACTTTTGTGATCAGTATATATTTCACTCTTTACACCATAAAAATGATGCCTCCAAATTTTTAAAGAGAAAACAACAGTAGCTAATTCCAAATCATGTGTAAGGTAATTTATCACATGAGTTTTCAACTGATGTGAAGCATAAGCAATTACCTGATAATTCTGCATTAGGACGCAACCAATTCCTTTCAATGAATCATCATTGTAGATAATGAACTCGCCATTCTTGGAAGGTAGTGACAATAATAAAGCATTCAGCAATCTTATTTTCAATTCCTGAAAACAATCATCACATTCTTTTGTCTAGATAAACTTAACACCCTTCCGAGTTAGCTTAGTCAATGGGATGGACAACCGTGAATTTTTTTAACAAACCTTCGGTAATAGCATTCCAAACCAAGAAAACTACGAATCTCAGTTACATTTTTGGGTCTTGGACATTATTCAACAACATTTGTTTTTGCAGGATAAACAGTTATTCTATCTTTAGAAACAATGTGACCAAGGAAAGAAATTTTTTCAACCAAAACTCACACTTGCTGAATTTCCCATACAATTTCTTTTCTTTTAAGGTTTGTAAAATAACCCATAAATGACTTTCATACTCCTATTTACTTTTATAAAACACCAAAATATAATCAATGAAAACAACCATAAACTTATCCAATAACTCATGGAAAATTATATTCATAAGGTCCATGAATACAGCAGGTGCATTGGTTAACCCAAAAGGAATAACTACAAATTCATAATGGCCATATCTTGTACGAAACGCGGTATTCGGAATATCTGCTTCCTTTACCTTCAAATGATGGTACCCTGATCTCAAGTCAATATTTGAAAAATACTGATCTCCCTAGATCTGATCAAAAAAATCATTGATATGAGGAAAAAGATATTTTTTCTTAACAGTGATGTTATTCAAGGATCTATAATCAATGCAAAGTCTCATTGAACCATCTTTCTTTTTAAAAAATAAGACAGGATCACCCCATGGTGATGTGATAGGTCAAATTAAACCTTTATCTAATAAATCTTGAAATTTATCCTTCAACTTTAAATGTTCAATTTGAGCCATTCGATAAGGGGGTTTTGAAATTGGCTTAGCATCAGGAACTAAGTCAAAAGTAAATTAAACTTCCTGATCTAGTATTATTCCAGGAAACTCATCAGGAAAAACATCAGGATACTCATTTACCACTAGCACATCATTAATATGAATGGTTCCTTTGTTTTCAAAAATAAGTTCAAGGTAACATTTATTTCCATATTTTACACGTTTCTTATCCTCTTGATATGTTATCAATAGTAAGGGTTCATTCTTGTAAACAAACTTAAAGTCTTTCTGAAAAGAAGCTTCTTTAGATCTACAGTCAATATTAGCATGGTAAACAGAGATACAATCCATACCCAGGATAGAATCAAACATTACTAAAGGTAAAACAATAAGTTTTACAAGTATATTCTTTCCTCGGATAAGTATAGGAAGATTCTTATAAATTCTTTTTGCCTCAACATTTCCCCCGGGTGTTTTTACCACAAGTTCAGGAGTCATTTCTTGAGATGGAATTCCAAATTTACTAGAAAATTTTTCAGAGATGAACGAATGAGTAGACCATGTATCAAACAACACATTGGCATAATCTGAAAAAAAAAGTACATGATACCAATTTATTTGATGGCCCAACATATGCTGAAGTAGTTTCAAAGGATTTCACCACACCTTCATTATTCTAGTCTGACTGCTTCCCATCATTTGAGCTCTTTGTCGATCACTCGTTTTCATAATGACCCATCTCATTGCACTTGAAACATTTCACTAACTGTAAATCAAATTTGGTCTTACCATTACCCTGATCTTTTCTAGTGTAATCACGAGCCTTATGTCCCATCTTACCATATCAGAAGCACATTCCAGAATTCAAAAGTCATTCCCCATCATGATTTTTTCCACATTTATCACAAACTGAAAACTTAGTTTTCTTACCATCAAACCTTTTTGAAGGATTCTTCCCTTTCTCCTGCCACCTCAGTCTCTTCTTCTATTAGTTGTCATAGAATACGTGATCATCGGAAAACTCCATTTCTACCTTCTTAGCACATCGAACAATATTTTCATAACTGTTGAACTCAGGAGAAGCTAATTCCCTTAAATATTTTGGTTTTAATCCTGAGTAAAAAATGATTAATTTTACTATCAATGTCTCTGATAAACTTTGGAGCATACCTTGCCAATCGAGTGAACTTTTATTTATAAGCAGCCACTGAGTCATCCTCTTTCCTCAATTCTAAGAATTTTTTTCCATCCTAAGTCGAACATCCTTAGGAAAATATTTCTTAAGAAACATACCTTTGAATTCATCCTAGTCAAGAGCATCAATCTCATCAGGGTCCCTGATATTTTTAACCATCGACCACCACTGATCTGCTTAACACTCAAAATGGTAGACAACAAGACTAACCTTTTGATTTTATGAACACCCCATGACATCGAAAACCTTCTCTAGTTATTTAATCCACCCGTCAGCTAGAACAGGGTCAGATGATCCTCTAAATGATGGGGGATATTGCCTCATGAAATTTTCCACCACTGATATGTTCCTATGTAGTTGATCTGGATGATCTCGGGCATGGATACCACCACCATTTATCGCTCGAGTCAACTGTACCATTACTGCAACAAACTGTTCAGTTCCAATTCTGACTATCTCATGATGCTGATTTGGAATGTCATTTCCTTCTGTATGCCTTCCTAGTACTGCTTCCCGATTTCCTCTGTAGAAAAACATTATTAACAAACATATCATATATTAAGCAACATGGTAATCTTCGAATGCTATATCATTTCAATTTGACCATAATGTGTAAAAAAATATTTTTGGATAATAATTTAATAGATTTATAACTCCAAAAGTTATCTAAAATGACCTATGATACCAAAAATAAGGCCTTAGTCTTAAACATTACTTAGTCTAGGGTTATTTAAAGAATTCACATTGAGGATATTTTCAGGTTTAGAGTTTTAGAGAATTAGATCATAAACGATTCATTACATTCCACATTTAAACAAGGTGGTTACATCAAATACAGTATTCATTTTTTCCCACCAAAAGTAACATATTTAAAATAAAACATGGTTTCTTTCTTTAAAATTCATTGACACTATCATCACATCATGTAATTTTACCTTGACCTGTGAAAAAAATTTCAAAAACATGGGATGAGCATAAAAAGCTCAGTAAGGGATATAGAAATAAGGAAAGAAAACATTAGTCCATGTATACATAATAATAAATGAAATCATACTTTACTCATAAAACATAAGTACTTTAACATACCTCATTAAATAAAAATATTTATGAATAACTCATAGAAATCATAATACATAAAGGTAACTTGAGGCATTCATAACATTCTTACGTAGGGAGTAACCCTCATGGTTACATTTGGAATACCCATCACAGTATATTCCCTAAATCTCTTCGGAGAAACATAAGAATTTAACTCCTTTGCATTACCTAATTCATTGGAGATCTATATGAGGCTCACCCCCCCTTATTTTATCATGGAACCACCCAACTTCATAAACAATTCCCAAGAACCTTAACATAATTGTATCACATAAAACATGCATAAAGGAAACATAACATTTCCATATTTCAATCACAAGATATAAATAAAGCACATTGATATAATCAAAATATTATCAAAACCATTTTCAATACCAAAATAAAAGAAAAGTAAAACATGTTATTTATTTTTCATTTAAAAAAGTTATGGCTTGTAGAGGAATCTGAATCTCAAATAATGGTCACGGCGGCAGAGAAGTCGTTGTCGCCGCATACGTAAGACAAAAACATTCCTTTTTTCGTTTAGTAAAAAGCTTCGTATAAAAAGATTCCTTTTGAATGAAATTAAAAGTCAAAAGTGTTTATTATACAATTAATAAAAGAAGTTTGTATATAAATTGAATTATGCCTCAATGAAAGGAGATTGAGATGAAGTCCCTTACATCAAGTCTGACTTGTTCTCATTCGTTCTTCATATTCCTGAATAATAAAAATAAGTTAATTTATAATTACTTAAGGACTTCCTTTAAAGTTTATTATTCAATTCATATCACATATTATCATGTTATAATAATTAGTTAATGATGTGAGTTCATATCTTACGTTTTGTCGATGTTCAGTACATGAGTCAAAAATGAACCTTTTTGAATAGAATTGCCCATGTAGTTATAAGTAAATCATCTCAAGAATGCTATTAACGATTTAAATATCATATATATCCAGTATATATTCATTTTATACTATTCCATAACATTTGGAGATAAAAAATGAAATGCACCATTCATGGAGACGGTAGGCTGTATGTACGCATGAACGCTACTTTCATTTTTTTCATATTAAATGAATTAAAACTAAATGATATATATATATATTATATATTCAGTATAATATATATGTTATATATGTAACATAAGTTCATTAATTACTTTCTTTATAAATTACATGTTTTTTATGAATGAGTCACATCACTTGAGGGGGTGGTAGTCCACACTTCCTCAGATGAAATTATCACAGTTCCACAACATGAAAAGCATAACGATGTGATTTAAAAATAAAATTCAGAAGAATATAGAAAAATTAATACCATATATATCATATATGAATATAGTTACATCATAATGGCCACCATGAAAGGTGTTAAAATAAGATTGAACAATCATCATTTCGTGAGGCAGTAATTTACCACCCACAGAAACATTATGTTATTTAAACATTAGACGGAGGTGTGTGTAAGTGTAGGTATAATCCTTATCATAAAAAAATCCACTATATTTAGGATACTGGTTTTATTATGGGATCAAATAATAAGAAGATAGTGGTGAGTGAAGAAGGAAAATAAAAGGAAGAAACTTGAGAGAAGACATTACCTCTAAATCAGGTAACTCTTTTTGATTTGAGCCAAAGAATTCCTTGGAAAGACTTATGCCCAAAGTGAGGATTATAGTAGTAAGAGAGGGATGTGGAGAGATAATATGAGCAGAGTTTTGATGTTCCAAGGGCTTGAGAGGTGTGGGTAACGGGGTAGAGGTGGGGAACTTTTATAAGAGGGAGGAGGGTCACTTTTGGAAAGTCTTGAAATGTTACTTTATTATAAAATGATTTTAGGATTTTAAGGGTCCCAAAATGATATATTCTGAGTATAAGGTGATAAGGTTTCGAAATACACCCATCCAATAGGTTTTAGACAAGTTTAAGTCCTATATTTTACCTTATCTTTTCATTTTATTTAAATCGTTCATTAATGAGGTAATCACTGCATCATAATGGTGTCATAAATAAATTTATTTATTTAATGTCTAAAAATTATAAAAAAAATATCATGATTTAGGAAATATTTTTCTCTTTCCAATGAATTTTTATAGTTTAAGAGATCATTTATTTAAACAAAAGAAAAAAAAATTACTTAAGATATACGAACCTTTGTTATATTTCTCTTCATTTTAAAAATAATGGCATAAATGTCACTATCACACCCATGTGACTCCATGAGACCTCAAGTTCAGTAAAAATATTCCCATGGTCGGACATGACTCAAAAAATAGAATTAGGACACATTTTGGGGTAATTTTATATTATTATGATATTATTTTATTACCCTTAACCACCTGATTACTAATTAATCACGATAATTAAAGATAATTACCATCGTTACTATTCATAATGTCCAAAAACAAGAGTATTAATTACATAATTTGGACCTTATGATTCAAAATATGGAATCCATTTTACTAAATTCCAAACATAGAAATTGCAGTAATTAATTTGAAAATAATTATCGTTGTCAAAACAAATAGCTTGTTTTTAAAAAACAATATCCATCAAAATATTGACAATTGTTTGTGTCCAATTTCAAAGTGAAATTAATTCTAATGACCACCATTGGATTAAATGGTACAAATATATTATAATTACATTTTAAAACCAATTAAAATTATAATCTAACCATATAATTAAATTAGATGAAAAAGCAGTTTTGAAGTAAAAATGCAGTATTATTCACTATCCATTAAAAAATGAACATTGTTAGAAAAATACAAAATATTTATCCAAAGTAAATTTCAATGTCCCAATTATAAAGAATAAGTTTATTTTTTCAAATAGATCTTATAAAGTTATCAAAATTTATATTTAAAAATGGTTTTCCATCAAAAGGTGGTAAAATATTCTTTTAAAAATATTAGAGTATTCTATGGTTAAGATTGGATTTATTCTGATTTTAAGCCTCTAAAACACTATATAATTCATAAATACACATAGATATGATAATATATTATTCTTTAATTACTTGGAATGTTACATAATGTCTTAATATTATAATAAATCATGTTCTAAACAAGCCTTAACCAACTTATAAAAAGAGAACAGAATTGGATTATAAGGACTGCATCATATTAGTAAAAGTTATCATAAATAAACACAATAATCATAGTCATAAGTCAGAAATATTATCTTTAAATTCAATCTAGGAAAATGGCGCATGCTCCATTAATAAATTTATACCCTAAAATCAGTGTATATCTACTTAAAAATTTTAATAGGCCAAAAAATTCCTTTCACCATATCATAGGGTCTTAAATACCTATGCCCTAGATGATCTCATTTGCCTATATCACATGCTAGGTTTAAATGACATTGTCTCCCTACCAGACCCATGAAATCCTCATGTGTGCCTATTTTAAAAATATATCCTATATCTTAACCATTAGCATTGATAACATTCTATCACAAACCCCATTCTACTAATACCCCTCTCAGGTTGGTAGTGAATATGGGGATAACCCCTAGAGGCGGCCTTCAATAGGCCATTGGTCAGTGACTAGCATTAAGGGTATTTTCACAAATATGGGAGGCATTAACATTTTTTTAATATCTAAGAAGAGATATAAGATCAACCAAACAAATATATTTATATATAAATTTATAATTTATAATTTACTGATCTTGAATAAATCTATTTGAAATATAAACAACTTAACCTGAGATAATGCAAGACCAACCGCCCAGCTCCCCTCCCACTGCTCAAATAGTAGCATCCCCATTCTCCGATGAGCTATCCTACAAAATATCTCAAGAAACACTGAATATGGGTGATCAGTTAGGAGTACTCAGTAAGATCATAGTTCAAATGAAAAATAATATCCATGCTAAATCAATGTGTCAAGATTGATATGTCTGAAACAACCAAGATAAGGCAGGAAAAAAGAATAAGGCTAATCAAACATTATCAAAAATAATCATGATCATTGTCTCCATTATCATCATGTGAAACCACCAAATTCCAATGATCTCTCATACCATATATAAATGTAAAAAACCTGGACTATCTTAATCAAATAAAGACATATCATATCTTAAATCATTATAATTTCCCTTTTTTAAAGTATCCCTATGACCATCCCCTTTACAACATAACATTTCCATCAAGCTTAAATGGGAAGACAAAAATAATATATAATTAAAGAAAAGGGTCCCCAAGAATATAATTCCATCTACCCTTACCTATAAACTAGGTACCTTCCATCTTAGACCAACCATAAACCAGTAATAGGACCCCTCACAAATTGATCAAAAAGCCAAGGAATAAAAATCACTTATGAAACATCTACCTTATCATCATATCAACATAAAATCATACACCCCCTAGATCCACCACATTACTATCATACCCTATACCCTATCCAACCATCACATTCACATCCTTTTCCCAAGTAAAATTTTAATCCATCCCATTACAACCCATTTTTAGATAATAGAAATCCATATATTCCATGCATCACATCACATACAACATAAATCCATAATAAGTATAATTATCAAACCATGAACAATGATATTAAATAATTAGGAAGTAATATATAAAATAAAACAACAATCATTACTATAATAATATATATCACTATTCAATAACTTTTCAATACCATTTTGGCAGTTTTCATCTTACCTATTACTTCATTTACTCATCACATCACCCTTTAATTACATAATATGATTATAGTATACTTTATCCCACCTCTATTAAACCATATCAAAGAATCTCATACAAATTAGTTGATAAAAACCCATTCTATTTAATAAAAAATCATTAAATTATAAAACTCTATTACTTTAAATTTTTAATCCCATAAAATGTTTACCTTTATATTTATTTTATTCTTTAGCTTATTGACCACACTTCAACCACATTTTAATTTTCCCTTAATTTATCAGTTTAGGAATTTCATGATGTGAAGGATTAAAAAAATAAGCATTATACCATCCATTATAAAATATATCCATGCTCTTAGACATATAAATCACTATAATAAATTATTTAAACATCTATTAATCCAATTTATTTCCATTAAGTTAATTAAGAATGAACCCATGCCTATAGAAAACTACCACCTTCACCTCAATATCACTATAACAACCCTAGGATATCCTAATACCAAACTAAATATATGAGACCCACTAAGATCACACAACATTTCAAAGATAATAGGTGGTCTCACTCATGTCCTGAATTTAAGCCCTAAAACCCCTACTCTCATACCTATATAACTCCATGGACAACACCCCAACATTACAAATTACTATAAAAATTGCTTACTCAACTTATCTTATAACCATAACTAGAGGCACAACCTTAGAAGAAGACGTTAAACCTCCTTCTCTAAAGGACCTATAGATTCTCACTATATAACCCCAGAGTTAAGGAATCATATTAAGAAAATGGGGGACTTTGTTGTGGAAACACTAAGGAAACTAGAAATACCCCCTATCATATATATAGGTTATAACCAGACCAGAAAAACCCATTAAAATTGAAGTAAAATATCTAAAATTATCACCTTAAAACTCTTCTATGAGATAGAAACATAAAAGGATATGAGAACCCATACAAATTTTAGGAAACTGTGAGACTATAAAAATAAATAGAAATAATACATTAAACACCATTAATATAAATTTTATGTCACATCCTTTGAAATAATTAAATTTTCAACACCCTTATGCTACTTATAGTTTCAAATTACCTTTAATTCATTATTTTATCAACAATATAATTTCAATTTCATTAAATTAATTCTATGCTTTCATGTTCATTCCATTCCCAATATCATATATATATATATATTTCATTATAAATATTGATACTAATATATCATCGTTTATTAAAAGAATTTAGAAATCATATCTTATAGAAGTAAATTGGGAAAACTCTCATAATTTCCTTTCTATCTCCAGGTTCATAAAATAATTCTTTCCCCCATCAAATCATCTTATATAATGACACATAAAATGACATATATTGAAGAAAATAGAATGTAAATTAAAACAAGAAAATAAGAATCACAACCAAACAATAAAAGTGGGAATCATTTATATCCCCTTCCACTTGACTAAATTTCACAACACTAGACCTGAGAGAAGATGTATATAATGAAAATACATATGATGATACATACCCCTCCAACCAAGAAATATCTTTACAACACCAAGACCAAATAGAGAGTTATGTAATGAAATGATTAGTTTAAAAAAAACCATTTCCCCGTACCATATTTCCACCATAATACTAGGATGAGGAATGATTTATAATTACCATCACTGAAGGCATTTAGGTATGGATGGATTGCTAAAGGTTGAAGTTATGAAAATAATTGTTTCATGGGACTAGTGGGTGGGTGTAAAAGAAGATAATGTTTGAAGAACCAAGAATTCAATCAAAGGGGGTTATTAATCGAGGAATAATGATAATATTTTAGGTCATTTAATTCTAGTAAATTGAAAATAAATTATTTTAGGTTCCATAAGGTAAATTATGTGAATGCATAAAATATCAAGCACAAAAAAATTAGAAGATGAAATCCCATAAATCCCATACATCAACAAATTTGAACAGCTTCACATCAAAAGAATCTAATTCAATCACCAATGAACCCACAATAGCTTCCAAAAACCTATTTCATCATATACAAGATCAGTATATAAATAACAATCCATAATAGCTAAACATCAACATTTTACCCCCATCCTTGAAGAATAAAGAATAAAGTAAATGGAAAATATATGAAAATGATCCCTCAAATTGAAGAAGGATTAATGACATAAATAGAGAAGATACAAATTATTAAAAGTATAACTAAACACTTCTAAGAGAGGTGCCTTCAATAAACCAAGTATTGAAAGGAAGAGAGAAAGTCAAACCAAGATGAATGTTCAACCCCCTCCCCGTCCAATATTTATAGGTATCCCAAATACACCTCCAATATGGTGTAGAGGCACTCAAATAGTTATGGTGGCCTCGGTAAAAAGAGATATGAGATCCTTATTTTCAAAATGGATAGCTCCACATATTCTATTGTCGATCATTTCACCCATTTAAATTGGCCTGATTGCCACCATGGGTGCCTCCATGGTGTAAGGAAAATTCCATTATTGTTTTAACCATCCATACTCAATATCATAACATAGAGGACTCCTACACATCATTTTACAACATACATGTATATATCGACTCTATCTTGACTTACTCACCCATAAGTAGTACTAAATATTACAATATAGTTATTTTAGATGTTTTATTTCCCATTGATAAACCAATAAAACACCTCCAGCTACCACTCCCTCCAAAATGACCATAATTATGGTGTGGTGGTCCTCGTTTCACTCCACCAAAGTCCTATAGAGGCCACACCCAATCCTACGACATATTGAAACTCCTAGTTTTATATATGTATGAAATTGAACACACGATGCTCACCAAAACTCTAGGTACTTGGAATGGTGGCCACCCATAAAACACTTGAACATGCTACACATTCATCCTAGAAATTTTGATGTCCCTATTTTAAATATGCGTAAATTAACATGAAAATTATTTCCAACATGGGAATTTTTAACCCTTTGGTGTATAATCCTTCAAATAAAATAGTTGACAATTATGGAAAACTCCAAAATTCACAAGTTCTATGCCCGTAACACCAATCACATAAGACCACAACCTTTATCACTCCTACCACCATAGTGTGGTGAACCTCAGAGTAGCTATAACACTTTACTTCACCCTATAAACACCATTAAACTTCTTCTTGATACCTCTAGAAACCAAAACACAAAAAATAATAAATCTAGAGGGTTTGGTACATTACATTAATATTTATATGTAATGAATTTTAAAGTACTAAATACAAAAATTTATCAAATTTATTAAAATATGAAATTGAAATAAAAAATATAATTAAAAATAATATATCTCAAATTTTAAAAAATTAAAATTTTAAATAGGAAATAAATATATAATACTCATAATATTATTATATTGATGAAGGATTTTTTTCTGATATTTATTCTTTATGGTTTTATATGGAAAAAATCATATCTATTACATTGTAGAAGTATGGATCGCAACTAATTAATAATCATTATCAACTTTTTCAATACAAAAATTTTATTTTTTCCTATTAAAATAATAGGCCAATAAAAATTTGATGGATCAAGAACATAGAAAATTGTTATATCATGTGTTTCTATGATAAAAGGGTTATCTATGAATTCTAATCTATTCAGATCTACTTGTGTAATTCTGAATTCATCATGTTTAACATTGATAATATCAACAACCCATTTATAATTAAATCTAGGAACTCAAAATTTAATGTAATTAATTTATTATATATATTTAATAACTCTGTAATATGAAATTGATACAAAGATTGGATTTTTTTATTGTATACTCAAAAAATTAATTGCTTTAGAGAATACCAATACACTATTTTTTGAACCTCCCATCGATTATCCTGGTCTTTGGTAAAAAAATTATATTCATTAATGTCATTCCTAGACCATGTTATTACATTTAAACTTGTTTCGCTCACTAACCAACTCAATGTTTCTTACAGATCATATCTACCATGCACAATCTCTTTAAACCATGGAAAAAAAATTATGTGCACATTAAGTACCGACTTATCTTTATTATTTGGATAACACTGTTTTAACACATTAATATTAGATTTTATATATGACTGAGAGTCATCTATTTTATTCAAGATGTATAAATATTTCTTTATTAATTATTCACATTTAATGACTTTATTATCAATCCATATATCCATTTTACACCAAAAATAACTTGTTTATGGTGAGATATATGCAAACTGATACTTTTTAAAAAACATTTACTCCTCCTCAGAAATATATTTCTCAAAAATAGAGGATTCTAGTTGATATGGGGGGATGAAGCTAATTATTTATTTTATCAATAAGAAATCTCCTAAGAGATACCATGAAATTCACTATGTTCATTAATACTCCACTTTTTATTAAGATCTATTCACTCAAGGGGGTATAAAATAGTAGAGGCCTCATGCATCTCCTCTTACAACAAGGTACAATCATAAGTCAAGGTACTGATAATGTTCAAAAGAATGAGTTGTTCTTTGATTCCCCTTACTTTCCAAGATGTCATCCTCCATATATATTATTAATATATCCCTTCAATATCTTCATTTAATTTTCAAAATGATGTATCCAATGTAATAATATAGGACCAAAATATTTATTTATCACACCAAATAAACCATTATATGTACCATGCTATCAAAAAAATGTAAAAAGGTACATTTTCTAGATTGAAAATTATATCGACTAAATCATTCTCTAAATTATTCAAATAATTTATATCCATCATATTTTTAAAAATGGAATTGAAAAAAAATAATATACCTTGATGATATCCAATAAGAAACAAATAGATAGTATTCTAAATAATGAAACTGGTAGGATTTATTTCATCATAACATGATAATATTGATATTTCATGCCTATTAACCTCAATTCTTTTAGTGACACAATTTTTTTGACATTTGATGAATAACCTTGATGCACTTTGATACAGTGGATGAACTAAAAATAAAACTAATTTTCTCCCTCTTTAATAATTTATAAAAAGTTAGAGTGAAGTGTGTTTATTTTCATTTTGGAGTGGGAGCTAACTCCAAACATATTCCTAGTGACGATAAGTCCAACCTTGTATTCAAATAATCTTTAATATTTCCATTAATAACTAAAAAATGTTCCAATAAAATTTTCAAATATATTCTTCTCAACATGAATCACATCAATGTTAATTTTGACCTCACTATATCTCTAATATATCATATCAACAAATATTGATCATTTATTCCACATATTGTTGACATTATCATATATTTTTGTCTTTAAAAATATGAAATCAATGTTTTTCACCCTCTAAAAATAGTGATTGATAGAAAAAGGATTTAGAGTAACATGAAATTCATGTGAGTCATTGAATTCCTTTTAAAATCTTATATAAGAGTGGTCCATAGACAAAAACATTCAGTATCCCATGTACAATTTTTTTCTACCATGTTTTAGTTGATAACATGAGGTCCCTTATACAAAATTTGGAAAAGATTTATGCCCTTTAAAATGGTATCTAAATAAATTTCCATTTCTTAAGATAGAGATATGTTTATGGGGGGTTATTTTTATCTGAAGTGATTGTAACCTTTGTGTAGATTTTTTAGGCTCAAGGAGTAGATATATTTATTTTATTTGTTTTTTTATTAATATATAAATCATATTCAAAATCAAATTAAATAAGGTTTATCATGTGAAGAACATTTATTAGAAGCAACAGTGTATAAGTTATATTTTTTGACAATATATTAAAGACTATGATTAAATAAATTATATTAAGAGTTGTTTTGAGGTCGGATTTTTTAGTGATGCTAGGAAGATTTTTAGGGATTCATTAAATCCATAAAATTGAAAATGAAATAAATATAAATAATATGGAAATTAATTAGATTAAATCTAGAATTAATCTATTGATGCCTCATTTAAGAGTTGATCTATAGAAATGGATAAGTCTTAAGGTTTTCCCTACCTAAACATGAATCTTCCCAACATAAGAATCATCTCACCCCAGTGTAAACATCAGCTAGTGATGTGTATTCATGGTTCATTCTATATAAAATCATTCAATATTATATGCCTAAACATCATGTATCTTTATGTATACATCATATTCCATGCATATGCATGAATTTTTCATGAATAACCATCATCTAAATACACATGGTCTATGTAACCATTATCTGTGTATCCATGAATTTTGATTTCAGAAATTTCTAAGGGATATTATTCTCAAATATTTTAGTAGATTAAATTGAGGATTTTTACTATCATTTGAGAGGATGTTATTTCAATATATCAATGGATTAAATGCATCTACAAAAGAAAAAAAATTAATCTGAGTTTCCAAGGATATTATTTTAAGTTTAAAAATTATATTATTTGTGATATTACTAAATTTTTTCTTAATTTTAAATAATGAATTAATTATTATTTAATGATTTATACATCATTTAGCTTCAATGGTATCCTTAATTCAATAAAAATATAAAGAGTTATAGTAAAATTTTAGTGAATATAATATCACACATCAAGACATGCTATAAATCATCAGATTTTATGGAAATATCAATCCATGTATGTATTATTTAAATTACTTAATATTTTATTTCAAATATGGATGATTTTTAAGAGATAATGTAATTTTTGGATATTTTTTACCATGCAACATATCAAGTAAAATATAGTGTTAGTGATGTGTAAGATGAAACAACCATGACTTGCATGTATTTTTAATACACATTTTGTCTGTCATGTGAGAAATAGAAATATGTGAGGAAAAATTTTCAAGATTAAGAATTCCAAGAATTTTGGGATTTTAGAATCATCATTTACTATTAATGTGAAATAAATATCATGAAGGGAAACTATTAACTTATATAATGTGATAATAATATAATTTTTAATATTGGTATCTATGTAGTAATAGTTGGAGGATAAATGTAGTTTTAGGGAAAGTCATTCAGGAATTTAAAATAGAGATATTGGAATATGAAAATAGCTTTCATAAGTGAAAAATTTATAGATATTTTTAGAATATTTAAAAGTCGGGTTTAGTTAACCACATATAATATGGAATGGTAAAGATGGTAGGATTGTAAAGAGCATGAAAAAAAGATGATGTGATTTATACCATGGGTTGTGACGCATTGATTTGAACATACATATATATATATATATATATATTTCATGAAGCATTTCTATAAAATGGAGAGACCCTAATGCTAATATTTAATATCTAAAAAGGAGGAGAAAGTGACATGTGCATCATTAAAATATCTAGATATTTAATAGATAGTGTGAAATATTGATATATTTGGTTTTAAAAAAGAGATAAGAGTCTATAAAAAATATTGTAGGTGTTTTTTTATTATAAAAAGAATAAATACATGGACATAATTGGATAATAAATAATGAGAGTAAGAATAAATGGTGTTCATGTGTATTATGAAGATCTGGTTTTTTGTGAGTAGAATAATGAAGAATTATGTTTATATTCAAGATAAGAAGAAAGTTTTTTTATTATTGATATTTTTTTATTGAAAAATAGAATCATAAAGGATAATTTATATCTTGGAATTCTCATTATCTATAGAAGATTTTTTGAAGTTCTTGTGAATTCATAGATTCTACTCTCATTTGTGAGGTGTTAATCTCATCTGGTCTGAAGAAGAAAAAGTTTATGCTATATATTAGAGATCAAGGAGAATTTATCTTGAGATAAAATATATAATCAAGTATCATTATAGAAATATATGAATATATAAGTCCTCAAACTATGGAAGAGACACTCATTTCTATAAATTAACATCATCCCTCTCCTGAGCGTTATGTGAGATTAAAGAATAGGAATTTCCCCTAGGATTGGTAGTGTTAAGCTATAGAATCCATAATAATATCCTTAATTTAGAGTATTAAAACCATGTAACACCAACACATCATTGGTGCATGCTTCTTATACTAGTCTGTTTGGGTGAACCAAGTAAAATACATTGTCCATGCATATTTACATCTTGTATATTATACGGTGTGAATGATTGGCTCAATGAGTAGGCTAAATGAGTATTCATATTAACCAGAGAACAATATCCTAAAGTAAAAAAGTGAAAAAAATAAAAATAAAATGTTAAAATTGGTAAAATACTGATTCAACCACCCCATGTGTATTTGGTTCCAATAAGTGGTATCAGATATAGAATAAGTTAACCCGTTTGTTCAATCTATTAATATTTTTGGACTTCTTTTGTATATAGGATCAATTTTTAAGACTCTATATTTCAATAGAACTAACTATAAAGTTTTTCAAAGATAAATGATTATGTTTCATCAATCTTGTGGAAAGAAGGTGATAAACTACATTCTTTAAGATGCTAATTTTTCAAATCTTAGTGAGAGAGTTGTTGATACTATAATAGACAAAATATTTTTTATATCTATGTTTAATGATGTCTATAAGAAGTCCACTCATTATGGTACTACATCTGAGATATGGAAGACTCTTGAAATAATTTATTTAAAAATTTTGGTAGCATATATAGTTAGAGAACCCACTAATGAAGAAAATATAAAAAACTAATCAAAAAGGAAAATTGGTAAATAAGACTGGTGAAGAGTGACTTATGAACAAAGTAAAAAATAATAAACCTCCATTAAATATTGATTCTATAAATGAGTTGAATAATTATTATTTTATTTATAAATATTATGATAACATTGTTTTTTTATGATTCTTGAAAAACTATAATTTTAGATTATACCTTGGAAGTTGGATAGGATAATGATGATATATCAACAATATTTTTATGTAATACCAAGGAATGTTTGGGATACAATTAATACAAGAACCAATCCTTATATAAATATGTGGATCAAAAAGATATTATCCATCAATTGAATATTATTATCATTAAATATATGGTCATGGTTACCTTAAATTTTACATGAAGAAGATGTGTGAAAAAAATAAAGAAATTTGATTTAATTGAAGAAATTTAATAATAAATAGAGAATAAAATGGACATGGAAAAAATAATTGAAGGAAGTAATTATCCCTCTCAAGACTCAATTATAAGAGATGATATAGGAGACTAATCAAGCCATATAAATATTGAAGTATTTTCCAGCCATGTTGAAAGATACAGACGAGATAATTAAGGATCTTGAGTCAAATCTCATATACTTGAAGGTGAAAGAGAATTTATAGATTATATTTGTGGTTGGATTAATAAATTTTATGTGTAAAACCTAAAATTTGGAATATTTAAAATAATAAAAACCTCTAGATAAATATAGAAGAAAAATACCTTACTTGAAGGTCACTTGAACAAGCTACTACTATAGAATAATATGACACACATTGTGTGTGATTATATAAGCTAAAGGGATCAATGGTGGATGGATAATGGCAACATCAACATCTCAATCAAGTAATGAATTAAGAAGTATGATTTTTATAGGAAATTTTTTACATTTTTTAACCAAATATAGTTTTCTATAGATACAAGTTTGATGAATACTGAAGAATTCGTTAGGAAATCCTCTATTCCCGTGATATATAAGGAGAGTACTTATACAAGGAGAAATTTTTTTAAGCTAGAAAATAGATTCACTATTTTAGAGGAGAAAAATAAAGTGAAATGGATGGTTCCTAAACCACCTATCAAGTTACACTCATAGTAGGTCTCTTAGAAAGAAAGAAAAAAATTCTAAAAGTTAAAGAGATTGAAGATGGATTCTATAGTTTTGAGAAATATGATCATGAAATTAAAGAAATATTATCCAAGTATGAATAAAATTTATGATGTAATTAAAGAAGATAAGTATGATGAAAGAGATCTCCAGTGAAGGAGGAATCATATTAAAGAATTATTGATTGGTGAATCATAATAAAATGAGACTTGAATAAGGGGATTTAATTCCACAATTGAAATAAAAATCAATCCCAATAAGAAGGTTATACAAAAAAAGATTAAGAATTCACCAAAAGAATGTTTAATCATATGGAAAGATTAGTTAGAATTATATAAGAAGATGGAACGTGCACAAAATAATGAAAGTTATTTTCTTATAACCATAAAGTATCCTAGGGAGGGGATATGTAATAATTATTGTATAAGTGGTATTACAAAAACAAATTACCACTAACAAGGCATGGAGGAATGTTAAAGAAATGGGTTAATTCACTATAACTAACCAAAATACTCAAAAAGAGGATGTCCAAAGATACCCTTATCCCCTTTTCACTTTACTTATAATTTTATAAATGATGTAATGTAGTGGGTAAAATATATAGGGGATATTCATTATATGTTCATTAATTAAGGAAGTTTATTCAAGCATTAAAATAATAATTTTTTGAAATTTGTTCATTCATGCTAGAATTTTATCATTCATGATGGAATCTGTCTACATATGTTGAAGATGCATGAATCGATGGATATCAAGGATAATTTGAAGTAATACATATATTAAATTCAAATTAAATTACTTCCAATAGTTTTAATATATTTTTGGAATCCTGTCAAGTAATATCAGTCTTTATATAATAGAGGAAGATCATGTACAAGTGAATGGACATCATGATAAAGGAGGAGGGTTATTTAATATTATGTGTATATTTTTTATGTACCAACCTGATAGTATCATCTGAGTGATGTTTTAGGATATCTTAAATCTATTTGGTAAAATAATAGTATCAACAAGTGCCTCCCATAGAAATATCACCCCCCCAAAAAGTGGTGTCTAGAGGTACACACTCTCATGGAGAGTTAAAGTCATGCAGGTATATATTTTTTAGCATCACTTGAAAAAAAATATCTTTTGAAGATTTAGGAGATATGGGTTTCAAGAAATGTCAATTTTTTATAATTAATAAGTGGCAATAAGTGGATTCTAAAATCGTCATATTCCTTATCCATCTATCTAAAAGTCTATGTACTAATAGTTTTTGTGAGAAGTTATTTAGAATCATACGAGTATTCATTTTCTCTGGATGTAATGTGTGTTGTGGATATTTAGTAAAAATATATACCACATTGTAGTTTCTAACGTTGTCACTTGTTTCTTATACCGAAATAAGTTGCAGTGTTCTTAGATGATTTTTGAAAATTTGGTGATTAACTCCATGGGAATTAAAAGAAAAAATTTAGTTATGATGTGGAAGCTAATCTGGGAGTTGAATGGATAATTTAGTTGAAAGAATTATTTTTGGGTTGATGGTATAAGGAATATAAGGTAAATATTAATGGTCCTATTGAAAACTATAATTATTACAGATATGAAAAAATGATGATTTCTCATGATAAAATCAATTGTAATAAGTTTAGTGTAAATAAGGGGTGAGAATGAAAAAAATTATTCAAATATGGTATTGATATTCCCCAAAGGAGGATATGGGGACTCTTAGTATTTTTAAAAACGGGGAGAGAAGGGAGATGGATTTTATGGGCTATTTTCAAAAAATATCCAAAGGGGGATAATTTTTCGACCAAGAGTTTATAAGTTGAATTTATTGACAATATATTAAACACTTAGATTAAAGAAAATGCATTAAGAGTTGTTTTGAGGTTGGATTTTTTGGTGATGTGTGGAGGATTGTTATAGATTCATTAAATACATAAAGTTAAAGTTGAAATAATTTAGAATCAATTTAGATTAAATCTAGAATTGATATATTAAAGTCTGTTTAAAGAGAGGACCTGGATAAATGGATAATCCCCAAGGTATGCCCTATGGAACCGTGAATATGCCCGACATAAGTATCATCATGTCCTTGTATAACCATCACTCATAATTGTCTATTCATGATTCATTTTTTATAAAAATAATTTAATAAGTTGTCTGTAAACATTAGATACCTTTGTGTAGACATTATATTCCCTATATATGCGGGAATATTCCCTGGAAAAACATCATCTATGTACACACGGTCTATGTAATCATTGACTATGTAACCATCATCTACATATATATGAAGGGTAGGCTACATAAGAATAATTCTTTAATGGAATTTTTGATATGATATGGTTCAAAGGGAGATTATTATAGGACATTCCATTAGATTAAATAGAGTATTTATACTACTATTTGAGAGGATACCATTTCAAAATATCATTAGATTAAATGAAGTTGTGAAAGAATAAAATTAAGTTGAGTTTCCAAGGATGTTATTTTGATTTTTAAAGTGATATTGTCAATGATATTCCTGAATTTCTTCATGATTTAAGATTATTCATGAATGGTTTATTAATTCTTTAGAATTCATGGATGTTAAATGGGGGATATGATTCAATCTAGAGATAAAGGGGGAGTCTAAATGACATTTTATGTAATAAAATTTCACACTGTAATCCATGTCATGAAGAAGTATATCGCTTGAATATATCAATCAATGTGAGTATTATTTAAATCAATAAAGCTTTTATTTTAAAGTTTCATGATTTTTTGGATATAAAATATTTTTTTGACATATTTTGACCATGAAATATTCTAAGTAAAAGATAGAGTGTGAGATGTGTAGGATGTAATAATCTAGACTTTCATGCATTTTTAATATGTGATTTTTTTTATCATGAGAGAAATGTAATGTGATGATGAATAATTCCAAGATTAAATAAGTTAAAGAATTATGTGGAATTAAGAGTTATCTTTAAATCTTAAAATAAAGGAAATATCATAAAGGGAAACTAATAACCTATAGAATCTAAAAATAAGGGAAGTGTTAGTGGAGATATATGTGTAATAACAGAAAAAGAATAAATAGAACCTTGGGAAATCCTTTTGGTAATTTAAGATAGTGATCATGGAATATGGAAATGGTTTTTAGAATAAAATTCTATAGATATAGTTTTGAAAATTTTGAAAAGTAGGTTCGGTTAACAACATATAATATGGCATGGGATATATGGAAAGATCATGTAGATCAAGAAGAAAGTTTGTGTGATCTACACCAGGGGTTACAATGAATTGATTAAACATGTGTGTAAAAATATATCCTGAATCATTTCTAAAAAAATAGAGCACTTTATGTAAATATTATTTATCTAAAAAGTAGAATAAATTGATATTTACAACATTTAAATATATTTTTCTTTAAGAGAGAGTGTGAAATATAAAGTTATATGGTTTTTAAAAAAGAGAAGAGAGTCTATGAAAACATCTATATATGGTTTTCTAAAGAGAAGAATAAGATACCAATTGAGATATTTAGTTTAATCAAGAATATTGAGAGTAAAATAATATTATGTGTATTCAAAAGTTCTAGTTTTATGGATAGAAGAATGATTGTAGTGCTTATATTCAAGAGGGTTAATATAGTTGTTTATCACTACTAAATATGGCCTTGATGAAGAGGATCATAAAGGATAATTCCTATATTGTAACTATCAATATCTACGAAATGGATATTGTAATTTGATGGAATTTATAGATTCAAATCTCATTTATGAGGAGTTAATACCATCTATTATGAATAAGAGAAAGTTTATGTACCATATTGGAGTACAAGGAGAATCTATCTGGAGATAAAATTTTCATTATAAGTCTCATGCTAGAAAGATACAAAACTATAAGCTTTCAAACTATGGAAGAGATCCTCATGTATATAAACTAACATCATACCTCACATGAGCAGTGTGAGAGAAAAAATAAGAGGCATTTTTCCTAGGATCGGTAGTGTTCCCTTCCTTAATCCATTTTAATATCCCTATTTTAGAGTATTACAACCCCAACATTCCAACACCTCATTAGTGTGTGCTCCTTGGAGTATCCCATTTGGGTGAACCAAGTAAAATATATTATTCCAATATATTTACATTTTTCATATATTATAGTGTGAATTATTGGATAAGTGAATAGGTTGAATGGGTGTTCCTATTATCCCAAGAATAAGAACCTAAATTTAAAAAAAAACAAGAAAAATAAAGGACAAAATTGGTAACACCCTAATTCACCCCCACCCTCTCAGGGTGTCTCTAGTTCCAACATAATCATGTTTTAAGGATATGAAGTGTTTAAATATTTTTAAGAGTTTTTTGAATTTTATTTGAATAATTCTTGAATTTTTGAGTTAGAGATTAATTTTGATAAAGTCCTGGAGAAATTATTTTTTTCACATTAGAGTTTTGATATTCATATAAGACTTCTATGATTGAGAGTTAAAGTCATCATATAGATACAAAATTGTCAATGTAAGGATTTCATAAGGCTTTGAAGATTTTCTAAGACTCAAAATTACATTATAATACTTCAAAAAAATTAATGCTTATAAGGAACTTTATAAAATTTCATTAAAAACATAATAATTTTTCTTTTGAGTTAGAATATTGGATTAGTCTTTTCTTATAAGACTTTATATGCATTTTATAAGATTTTTGGTGATTATATAAGACTCTAGTAAGATTTCATAAGACATTGAATATTTTTTAGGACTTCATTGATATTTTTTAAGCCTTGTTAACTTCATGTAAAACTCTGGTTGAGGTACATAATAATTTTTGTCTGAGTATATGAATTTTTTTCTAAGTTGTGTAAGAATTTTCCAAAATAAGAAAATTTTCTAAGTCTCATTTCATAAGACATTCTTAGGGAATTTATAAAGCTTAATAAGTCTTGTAGAATATAATTTACTATCTAAAAATATAACAAATTCATGTATCTTCATGTATTTATTATGAATTTATAAGTATAATGAGAAATGAATTACTATATGAAAATTAGCAAAGATATAAAAATTTAAATTCATACAAAAATGACTATTTTCTAAAATTGTAAGACTTTTAAAAAAGTAAAGAATTTCTAGAAAAAAATTACATAAGATTAAATAAAATGATTCTAAATCTTTTAATGTGTGTATAATATACATCACAAAGGTAGTTTTTGATTCAATAAATGATTAATAACAATGGTTTATACCTTTGAGGTATATATTTCACCATGAAAGAGAAAAATGATTATGAAAAACAATTTCTTATATTATAACCTATATAGTTGTGTCACAATGAACTTGAATAGATTTGAAATAATTAATTAAAAGTTGGAATAATAATGGAATATGAAGCATCAGTTGTAAGTAATTTTTATGTTCGTATTCTGAATTTGAAATTAGAATTATGAAGAAGGAAAATCATTGTGCTATAGAAGATAATATTTGAAGTGTAATTGAATTATTATAATTTATTATATTAATTGAAAATATATATCCATATATTATCATATGGAGAGAAATAATTTTATTAATAATATAGTTTTTTCTTTGTAAGTAGAATAAGAAGAATAATAAGAAACATCACTATTACAACTCAATAGAAGTCTTATTTGATTTAAGACACTCAAATTATTGAAATTTTTTTTATCATTGTATATGTGTGGGAGAACTTTAAACGGCATAATAATTATCTGTAACATAAAGTTAAGGATAAACCCTACTCATTTTTAATACATATTATGAAATCAGTGGACCATTTCATATTGGGTTAATCTAGTTCATTCTAAGAATTAGACTTCCTATTTTGAGAGGTGAACCTTATAAAAATATATTGTGCCGATTATGATTGTATGTTGTTGTGTGTTGTAGTGATAAAGTAGTCGCTTTAATAAGTGGTTAATGTTATTTCAATATGAACCTTTTAATGGAATTTAAATAACTGATTCATCCCCCCACCCAATGATTTCCCACTAATCTTGAGAGTATTTTTAAGTGGTATCATATCCAAGTTCCCTTCAAAGATGATAAACTATTATATGTTTAGAGGTAAATACTTCGTTTATTTTTAGAGAGTTGGTATTAAATTTCTATCATTAATATTGGAAACTAAAATTCATTTAATAGTAAGGGGATTCACACTTTTGGTGTAAAACATTATTACATATGGATATATCATATGTTGAACTATTTATTATCTATTAGTGTGGATGTATTAAATGTTATAAATGATGGATTTAATCCTCATAATAAAGGTATTTCTATGAAATAAATTGACATAAATAATGTATAGAGTGATGGATGTACTAATAACTCTACTATATCATCTCTTTTAGAGAATGGATTTCTAAAGGTTAAATGAATCAAGAAAACTAAGAGAATGTGGTATAAACTATAAAATATCTAGGAATGAAATAAAAAGGTGAAGTAGGACAAACTATAGGATTTGTTATTAAATAATTAAGTCCTAGAAAATATATAAGGTTAAACTACTTATTTACTTGAGTAAATTAAATAGTGAGAATTGTTTGAGGTTTTGGTGAGAATTTGGTTGATACCACATTTGTTGAGAATATTATTCACATTCTTCCAGATGGGTTTGATGAAAGTCTCTTAGAACTTGAAGATTGTGACCTGGGTACACTTATTTTGGATAATTTACAAAAAAAATTAATAAATATGAGATATTAAATGTAATTATCAAAAAAAAAGGGTAATGTTGAAATGTAAATTTCCTATAAAGCCTAAAAATAATGTAATTTCAATAAATAAGAACATATTGAAGAAGAAACATTTTAATAATAAAAATATGTTGAAGAGAAGTTTTAAAAACTTATGACACTCATCTCTTGAAGTTTGGGAATAGGTAAATGAATGTTAAAGGGAATTCTTGTAAAGAAGTTTTTTAAGTGTGGATTAATTAGAAATTTTACAAAAAAAATCCAAAGTTGAAATAAAAATAATCTAGTGATGTTATAGATGATATTCCAATGATATTATCTAAGAATAAAGAAATAGAATTTAGTAAATCAAAATTTTCTTCTAAAGGGAAGGGTGATAATTTCTCCATATAAAAATTAAAAACTTTTTATCTAAGTTAGATGATGGTAAGAGCAATGATAATGATGTGAAATTTGAGACTTCCCATGATGTTTATGAAAATATATAAATTTATAGATTTAATTAGGTTTTGTTCACTATTATTGAAATTATTGATTCTCAGAGTGAAAAATAAATATGAATGGTGTTTATTTGGAAGTGATAACTCCAGGAGTATCTTTAAAATATCTCAAAGTTGTAAAATGATATAAATTTTTTGAATAAATATAGTCTATCCTCAAGAAACAAATAATTTTTCTTTCTCAATTACAATTGATATTTCTAAAAGATATCGATGACTTGAATGAGTTTCTTACTTAAGAGAAGACTGGAAAATTGAATATGTAATAAAAGCTTAAAATGAAGGTGAAAAATATTGAGACTATATAATTGAATTTTATTAATTATAAAAAGGAATTAGAAAATTATAAATTCATCTATTGTAATTTTATTCAAGAAGTCGGTGAAAGTTAAAATAATTCTATGAATAATGTTAAGGTTTCTAAGAATTATGAGGCTCACATAAACTAGGAAATAGAATAGTAAAGGGGTGATAAATATCTTATTGTTACACCCAAAGGGTATGTATTGGATATTTTTATGATAATTATTAAAGTTCAGAGAGTTGTGATGCTTATAGGATTGTTGAAAAATGGGGATCATTATTATGGATTTTTGATTTTTTGATAAAGGGCATTGAGCATGGAGCTTGGAATGAAGAAAATTTTTTCATATTGAATAATATATTTATTTGAAAACACTTTTAAAAATTCATGGTATGGTCCATGAAATATTGATGAGCTTAACATTTTATATGGAGTTGAATGAAAGTGTATTGGTGAATGAGATCTTCAACAAGGCTTGGAACAAGTCATGGTGAATCTATTTAAGATGTTTTAAAACTATGAACAACTAAAATAAAAATATAGTAGGAATTTTTTATATAATTTCAACATGGATATTTTCCTAGGGAAATGAAAATAAAGAACTTCATTGTAGTAGAAACTATAGTAGATGTAATGGTTGATGGATTGAAGATTGAGTAGATTTGGAGAATAAAAAATTGGAATTAAGAATAGAAAATTTCATCATGGATAAATATTATATTAAGGATTCTACATATAGGAAATGGAAATTAGTTATATTTCATTGTATTTAGTGTCTTAGTAGATTTGGAGTATAAAACATTACAATATTACTAGAAATATATAAATTTAATTCAAACCATTTCACAAGGAATTTTGATGAATATACTCATAAAGACTAAATTGAAATAGTGAGTAGATGCACAACACTCTATGGTACAACGGATTTCACATTGAGGTCATTATTATTAGAAAAATGAGGATCCCAAACATGGGTGTAGCAATGTTTTTGGGTGCGAATGGAAAAATAATGAAGACCCTTGCTCCTAGGAAAAATCGATATATGGAAAACAACACAACATGGTTGTCATTGTGGTACTTGAGCATAGTGGGAGTTGAGATTCTAGGTTTGAGAATAAAAAAGGGAGAGTAATAAAATGATTCTAGGAGTTTCAAAGGTTTGTTGTCCAATGATTTTTTTAGTATGATTAACATGGAATTTTCCTTCTAAATATAGATCTAAAAATCATGGGATAGTCAAATTTATGGGTTAATAGGTAGTTTTTAAGGCCTATTAACTAATAATAACTAATATTTTTATAGAACATGTTTGAAATGTAATGGATCCCTAAATTAAAAATTGGATTGACATGATGAAATAATTGATGTAGATATTATTATAAAAAAAATACATTTTCACATCAAAAGGAAGGAATGGGTACCATACTTGAAGATTTGATCTCCATGAGAATAAGGAGAATAATAATGCTAAAGTGTATAAAAAGTGAAGGAATTCTCGTCCCAACATTGTAAATGTGAAGTAGTTTTACATTACCATTCATGGGAAGGTTGTTATGGTTGTTGAAGGGGAGTTTATAGCTTATATATGAAGGAGTATCTGAGAAGATCAATAGTGCATCTACCCTAAATAGAGGATGAAAGTGTTTCTGATCATGTTGGATGTATATTTCCCTAAATAATGGTAGACCTATAAATATATAAATAGTGATTGTTCTTCCCTATATTAGTTTGAAAAGGAGTATATATTTGTGGTGATCCTTGGTTAAGGAGTTACCAAGACCAAAACATCGCAATGGAAGCGAGACTTAGGATAGAAGTGGTCTTGACCAAAAAAATTATAAATGTAGTGATCTTTATAATAGAGTGACAACATTGTATCTATAAAATTATATTGATCCAAGTTGATTCCAATGAATCAATGCATTGTCGATAGAATGCTTCTTAGATTTTTCCATTTTGTGTGAACCAAGTAAAAATAAGTATAACCTTATATTATTTACTATCTTTCACATTCATGTTGTTTTGTTAATATAAGTGTAAGTGTGATCAATAATTGGATGAAAATGGTTCCAACAAAGTGGGAATAAGATCCATAAAAAGAAAAATCAATAAAATAAGGCTGAAACTAGTTTATAATGATTGAACCTTGATTCACCCTCCCTCTTAGGATACCTTAGGGACCTATTAAATGGTATTAGAACCTAAAGGTTCTGCATTTTTGTTCAAATTCTATATTTATTTCAGTATTCCTATAAAAATGGATTTAATGAAAATTCTACCATTTCTCAATAGATCAAAATTCCTTAACTAGTAAAAGGAGTTTATGATACTCATGGAATTTTTTATAGAACTACCCAATGCTATTATGCAATAAAGAATTTTTTTATTTATTTTATATGGAATTATTATTCAAATGGTCAAATAAATTTAGATATTGACGTTTTTGTGAAGAAGGTATTAAAACTTGATCTAAATTAATATATTTATAAGGAAGTTTATCATAGAAAGTAATCCAAAGATAAAATGATTTTCAAAAACTATTATACATGAAAAAAATAGTGAGAAAAGATGGTGAATAATTCCTTATAACAAAAGGCATGAAGAAGAGAATGAGAAAAAATAAGGAGCCTGATAATATAAACTCTTCAACTAAGGTAACTAATTCTAAATCTGTTTCTTTATCTAATTATAACCATAGTGTAGAAAAATTATATGAACTATAAAATTCAAACTATGTTTTGGACTTGAAAATAAGATTCGATTCTATTGATGAAATGTAAGCCACATCAAACTAACAATTATTATTTTGTTTTTATGGCCATCAAGAGTAGATACCATCCTTACAATTGAAAGAAAAATAATAGAAATTCATCTATAAAGTTTTCCATGCCATTATAGAATATTTTTACTTTGAAAATAAGGGGATAAAAATAGAATAAGTGGCCTTGAAATTTGACATGAATAAAATAAAATCTAATAGAAAGGAATAATGAAACATGATTGGTGATTTTTCTTTAGATATCATAAAATGGTTAGCTATAAAGAATGTATTTGAGGGAAACATTATTCCACTTAAAACATAGCTTAAAGAAATAAGGTTATATTGAATATCAATATGAGTTATATTGATATAAGGATAAAAAAAATTTATTCTAGATGTACTAATTACAAGAGGGCGTGAATTTCAATTTTAAAAAATTTAGTTTAAAGGAATTAAACTAAACCAATTTCACAAACCTCTTTAAGTAAAAAAGATTGGATTCAAACTTGTCCCTCAATCTAATTACCAAATTATCATAATCAGAAATATTTCAATATATCAGAGTATAGAAAACATAATAATATAAGATTTTATTAAAAAAAGATTTAAATTGATCGTATTTAAAATTGATATAGCTATATTAGTACATCTCAAATTCAAAGAAAAAATAATTAAAATATCTAATTCAGTTTATTGTATTCAGTTTCATTACGAAAAAACTAAAATATACAAGGACATCAGAATAAAATACTTGTAAGAAACAATTAAATCAATAGAAACTATATAATAATGACTTACATATTTCAAAATAGATCTATTTTAACCTGAAGTGTAAGTTAGATACAAACATTGGCTAAAGTGGTCCCTTGTGTTATACTTATAAGAAAGTATGTATTTCCTCATAAAGGAAATCTCTCAATATGAATATCTACTTTGATCTATCTACCTATCCTTGGTAGCCCTCAATCCTATGGATCAGCTCTTTCATGTTATCCCTACAATCCCTTGAACAATATGGTGATCATATTATCCATCTTTCTATCCCCACAAGCCCTCGATTGTAATAACAAATCATATACACAATTACAAATAAAAATTATTCTTAATGGGATGACATGACAAGGTTCCATTAAGAAAACAAACTCTAAAATAATTAAAAAAGACTAAGAATAAGTCATTCACCCTTTGTGATCTTCAGAGCTCTCACATAATGAGAATTTCAAAATGAATTTATTTTCACTATAGAAACTACTTAAAACTCTTTAAATGGGTGAGTATTTATAGGTGAACCTCCAACAGTCATCTTGATCTTCCAACGATCATATTTCTTCGAGTTTATCACAACAACTTGGATAGCTGGCACTTAAATGGTAATATTATAATAGATTTTCCAACGTTGTATTGGTTTTACACCATCATAGTGTCAAAGATGTTCTATTATGATAGAAATCAATTTTCTATATTCATAATTTTATACTTAGTCAGTCTGATGGACTACCTTACAAGTGTCATTACGATAATTTTTATGAGGTTGAATCTAATGTTTATTAGTTCCATCATCAATATTATTACAAAGAATATAAGAAATAAAGTCTTACATCTGGTCTGATATAGGTGAATATGGTTTTTATCAGATCCATACCCATTATGATAATCATAATTAAGATTTTATGTTTATATTCATGAATGAATTAGAACTAATTATAAGTATGGTAAAAGTGTTTTTTTATATAAAAACATTCTAAAAATACTTTGGACATAAAAATTTATTAATCAAATATTTAATAAAGAGTTTATGATTCTCAAAACTAAAGGAATATAAAATTCATAAGTATAAATTTTTAGTTAAAAATCTCCCCCTTTTTGGAAATCACAAACCACAAAACTTAAATAAAAAATAACTTTGAAAAAATTATAGTCCATTTACTATTAATAAATTCATATTCAGAATTGAACATTAATTATTATCTCTCCCAGAGTTCATAAAACATCGGAATACAATGGTGAATATGAATAACTACCCCTTAGGATAACAACTCCCCTTAAGGATCATATTCTCCCCCATAGTAAAATATTATCCTTTTTAATAAATAAGTTCTCCCCTTGTCTAGATAAATTTCCATTTTGAAAATATTTTCTCCCCCTTTGTAATTAATAAAAAGAATGGGGAAAATCTTGAGTTTCCGAAAAAGGATTAAAGGAAAATAATATGAAACAATATATTGAACTAACTAATCATCCCTAAAAAATGAAAGAACAAACCATTGATCAGAATTTGAAAACAATCAAATATATCGTAATGGGATGAAAAATTCATTCATTCATTAAACTATAAATTCAAATGTTTATCAAAATATACATTACAATAATAGTTAAAATAGGAAAATATTTTAATCTTTCTTCATCAAGGATCACACAATATACTTCTTCTTCTTGAACTACTTTCTTTATTCCTCAAGCTTTACAATTATTTCATCTTGAGACTGAATTTTCTCTTCTTGAATTTGAAGTATCTTAGATAATTATTCATTTTGATTCTTTATATCAACGATTTCATCTTTGTAATGTTTCATTCCTATCAAGTCCATAAGTATATACTCCATCTTCCCATTTAATTATTTGACATCCTAGGTACAGTTGTTAGTTGTATTCTTGAACACCTCCATAAATTTCACCCAATATGACATAACTTTGGATAACTCATTGAAGGATTATGCGGATTCATTCATAATAGTTTTCATGTATTCAATAATTTCTTCATGTAAATTATAATCGGCACAAACATTATGATACCATTTTACCAATTTATTTCATGCCTTCTTATGAGCTAGTGAACTTTATTAGAAGACTTTGAGAACATCTTCATTGTGAGTCGCCATATCTAATGAAACCTTGATAGATTCCAATTATTCAATTTAATTCTCATGATTCAAATCCACTTTGGCTTCAAGTCTTGGAAAATAAATAATTATTACATCCATTATTTTTAGAGATATAATTATGTAATCAAATACTTAAACTATAATTGTATTTACTAAATTCGATAAAATTATTGGAAGTTGAGGATGGTCGGTTCTGGCTTCAGTCACATTTCCTTTCAACTTATCTTTCATTGAAATTAATTTTTAACCCTTTCATAGACTTCCATTAAATCAAAATTTTCAATTATGTTGTTATTATCATTATCACCTTTTTTAACCCATGATTTTGAATTCTAATCTTTTTCATCCTTCTTAGATGAATACTCGACTTATTTCTTTAATGATTTTACTTTTATGAACTTTTGGATTTTTCTTTCTGATCGATATTGGATGAAAATTTTGATGATGACTCCTAGGATGTTCTAAAAAAACTAATCATATTTAAAATATTAATCTTTTACTTTATTCTCATCCTTATCATTTTCATCCTCAACATCTTCATCTTCATCACTTTGATCTTCATCTTCATCATTTTTATCATATTTTTTTATCTTCATCTTTATAATCAGACACTTCTTCCTCAATATATTCTTCTTTGTATTCTATTTATTCTTTAATTACATATCCATATTTGGATATAACATCAACTCTTTCAGCACCTTGTTTGATAGATTTAATAAAATTATCATGAAGTTATTCTTCTGTTCTTAAATTGGACTTTCCAGTGCGTACTGATTCCTATTCTTTTTCTTGAACTTGATATGGTACTGATTCATCAAAAACTTTTTTCTTTTCATTGTATATGATAGAAGGTACTTCATGATAGACAATAAAGATTTCATAAAAAGATAATCTCGCATCTAGATTTAATTTATTGGCATGGGATGAAGGTAATACAACATTTGTTTAGGATGCCTTAATGCCTTTCATCAAATAATCTACCAATATTGCACCTTCAAGCTTCTTTTTCTATTTATTTTCCTTTTCTTATTTTTCTTGGGTTTTATAACCATGAAGTCTTAAAGTAAAGGTCTCTACTAGGTTAAGATCTATTTGTTGATCACCTTCTTTACTCTCATCCTTCTTACTCATACATTCATCCCTTATCTCATCTAGAACTCACTTTTTTACTTAACCTTATGAGGATGGGAAGTTTTTTATGTCCTTTTATTAGCCTAACCACCATGATCAACTTTATTCTTCATATTCTCATTAACTTGGTCAAGTTTCTTTGATGATTATACATCTATAGTTTTTCAAAAAAAAATATCATCAAAATAAAATCTCATCCCCTTTAAGTTATCATCACAAATGAATTGGATTTTTAATTTATTATACTTTAAATTATCTTCAATGATGAAGAACATAATGAACTCAACCATTAACTTGGTTATCACTAATAATATTAGACTAAATAGCACTGAACTTGATTTTTCTGATTATAATAAAAATCTATTAAATAAGATCTATCTTTCTCATATTCATAAGGAAGTCAAAAACAAAAACATCAGGAACCTTTAATATAACATGATCCCCTATTCTCGAAATCAAGAAACCTATCATCCATAAATAAATAAATCTATTATATAGTGTGAGATGTGAAACTTTCCTGACCATTTAATAATGATCAAATAATGAATCATCTTCCTTCTTCTTATTAAAAGAACTATGATTATCAGGTAATTGATGAGAAGGTAAAAAGCTTCTCCAGCTTATGATATTCCTATAAAATTTGATGCTTTCTTAAATGACATATGATAAAATTTTCCATATATCATGAAATAAATTTTTTTTCTTCCATCTTGGTTGAGAAACATCACTGAACTATAAAATTATTAAACAATATCAAGATAAATCAAATAATTTTTCTCATCAGGCTTTTCTAAACACAAATATTCCCAACCTTTGAAATCTATAATTTTATTTACAGTAGAATCGTACATTTTATAAAAGGTTTTATTATCTAAACATTCTCTTAAAATGAATAACTCATTGAAATTATTAGATACAAGAATCATATTCAGGGAAGAAACTAAGGATTCTTACATATGGAAATATTTTCAGATTGGAGTCCTTTGAGAGGAGTATCACTTTGAGGTAGAAAGAATAAGATTTCTGACATAGGACATGGGGTCCCCACTTTATATATGTGAATAATGTGATTGTTCTAATTCAAAATAAAATCCAATGGGTGAGATTTAACCCAATCTGACCTGACATTTGGAAATTATATGAAGAAATTTTTAATGAATTTTAAACCCTTGAGGTTTTGAAAACTTCTATCATATTGAAAGTGTATACAAATAAAAAAATTGAAAAAGAAAAAAATTAAAGAAAACTAAAATAATTATAAAAATAACAATGAAAAACAGTTATAATGACATAGTACAAAAATTAAAGGATAATAATAATACCTTTTAGAGTTTGAAATTTTTATCGGTATGAATAAAAATTTCTATAATTTTGTAAACTAACTGTATTATGAAATTTTTAATATAAAAACTGAATATAAAGGTTCTGAAAGAAAACATGAAACATTTTTTCGGTTAAAACTAAATATGATATTTAAGAAGTAAAAATTTATTACATAAATGTTTCTGAATATAAATTTTTTTAAAAAACATAAATCTGAAAAAAAAAATTAACCCTATTTTTCTTTTAAGAATAATAACTCCAAATTTTTTTAAAGAAATATGAGTCCTAAAAACTCATTACAATGAAAATTTTAAGAAAACTAATTTTTTTTAAAAAAACAAACATATATACTTCCTGTATGAATAAGAGTAACTTAATTTAAGTATATAGTTAAAGAAGAAGTAGATATGAATGATTACTTTACATTTATCATTCCTATATTATATTTAATATATTCAAATCTATCATAAGGTAAAGGTTTTGTAAAAATATCGGCAAGTTGATCTTGCATTCTAAGAAATTCTTAAATGATATCTCATTTTAGTGTGTGATCCCTAAGAAATTTATTCCTAATATCTATATGTTTTACATGAGATTTATGTGAAGGGTTATTATCTAAATTAATGGAACTAGTGTTATCACATAGTATATGAGTTTTAGAAAAACTCATTTCATAGTCAGTGAGTGTGTATTTCATCCACAACTTTTGAGCACAAAAAATTCCATCATCCACATATTCATATTCAGTAGTGGAATATGCTATTGAGTGTTTTTTATTACATAAATAATAAACTAATGTATCTCTTAAGAAATTACATGTTACTGAGGTACTTTTTCTATCTATTCCGCAACCACAAAATTCTTCATCTGAAAAACTTTTCAGTTCAAAAATATTTCCAAAAGAATAGAAAATTCTGAAATCTATAATTCTCTGAAGATAACAAAAAATTGTTTTACATCATTAAGGTGGTATTCCTTGGGATTAGATTCATATATTTCACATAATAATAATAAAAATATTAGGTTTATACAACTTGTCATTATTTAAATTGAACATCCTATCAAACCTCTAAAAATATTTTGATCAACTGGTTGCATAGCCTCATCAAGATCAAGTTTTTTTGAGGTACCGATGGGAGTAATAATACTTTTATTGTTATCATACCAAAAAATTATAAGAATATATTTTATATACTTATATTGAGATATAAAAGTTCCTTATGGTTTTTGAGAAATTTGAAGACCTAAAATGTAGGTTAAATCACCCATCATACTCATCTCAAACTCAGATTTCATATGATTTGAAAAGGAATCAGTTAAATATTGTTGAGTTGATATAAATATAATTTCATCAAAAAAGATTTGGTCAACAATAATATTTTTATTAACTTTATTTCTAAAAATACTTGGGTTAGTATCCCCTTAAGATAATTTTTTTGTAACAAAAATATTGTTAGCCTATCATACCAAGATCTAAAGGCTTGTTTAAGTATATATAAGGATTTTGTAAGTTTATAAATGTATTCAAGATGTTTTTTATTTTTAAAACCTATGAGTTTTTTAACATTAACTTCCTCTTGAACATATCCATTAAAGAAACCACACTTCACATCCATTTGAAACTGTTTGAAATTAAATAATTCTACAAGGGATAGTAGAATACGAATAGATTCAAGTCTATTTATTGGTGCATCAATTTCTTCATATTTTATTCCTTCTTTTTGTATATATCCCTTAGAAAAAATTCTTTCTTTATTTTTAAAAAAAATCCATTTTCATCACATTTGTTTCTAAAATCCCATTTTACTTCAGTTATATAGTTTTGTTTAGGTCTTTCGACTAAGGGCCAGACTTTGTTCCTCTCAAATTCATTTATCTCATCTTACATAGCAGTAATCCAATACTTACCACCTAAATCCTCATTAGGATTCTTATGTTCAAATTGAGAAAGGAAAGAAATATTTTCTATTTCATTACTTAAGGAACCTTTAGTCCTAAATGGTTTCTCAACATCACCAATGATGCTATTACTAGGATGATTATTAAAAAACAACTGGATTCCTAGATTTTGAAAAATATGTTCTTCATCATATGGTAGAAAATATTCATGAGTAATTACATCAGAAATAATTTATTTATTTACGTCATTATAAGAAGAATATTATAACATAGGTTAAAAATCAGTTTTTGAAAACACATTTGATTAAAATGTTGGTTGAGGTTGTTTAAAAACAAAAGGGTCAGTTTCATCAAACCTAACATGTATTTTTTTCTCAATATTACAAGAATTTTTTCTAAAAACATTATATGTCTTAAAAGTAGTGGAGTATCCTAAAAATATCCCTTCATAAGATTTGGATTCAAATTTATGTAATTTATATTTCATATTCTATATGAATACATTTCAACTGAATACTCTAACTAAGAAACTTTTGGTTTTATACTAGTCCATAACTCATAAAGAGTTTTATTAAGAAAAGGTTGAATTAAAACTAGATTAAACTTATAGCAGGTAGTACTAACCACTTCAAAACAAAAATGTTTAGCAATTTAATATTCATTCAATATTGTTCGTTTTATTTCTAAAGAATATGATTTATTATTTTAATAAAACCATTTTTCTATGAATTTCTAGGAGATTAAAATTTATGTGTAATAACTTTCATACTATAAACAATTTAAAAATAGTATTTTAAAATTTATACACCATGAGCACTGTGAATAGTTTTAAAGGGACGGTTTTTCTCATTTATAACTTTGGATGCAAAAGTTTTGAAATAAAAAAAATCCTTTAGATTTATTTTCAAGAAAATAAACCCATGTATATCTAGTGTAATCATTAATCAAGAAATATACATAGTATTTTTCCCAATACTCCCAATTTTTTAGTATCGAATAAGTCTATGTGCACTAACTATAAATCATAAATATTTGATACTTAACTAATATATTTAATACTTTACTTATTTTTCTTACTATATAGATAAGGGTCACAGACTTTTGAGGAATCAAACCTAAGTTCTGATAGATCCTTAATAGGTCTTTTCTTAGTAAACTTACACAAGTTTCTAAGTTTATATTGTCCTAAAATTCAATTCCAAAACCAATATTGATCTTTCAATGCACTAAGGAAATGTAGTTATTGGCTCCTAAGGTCTTCTAAGTTAAGTTTATAGACATTCTCATGATGATTGGAAGAAAGAATGTATTCATAATTGGAATTGTGTACTACAAATTTATCATTTCTAAAATTCACAAGGTAGCCTTCATCACATAATTGAATTCTTCTTGTAAGTTTGTTCTTAATAACTTTAACAAATAAAACATTCGAAATTAAAGTTTTACCAAGAAAAAACCATTACCTATACCGATAATCTCTCTTTGAGCATTATCTTTGAAGGTAACTCTTCCACCTTTCATACTGATGAAATTTTCGAAAAAGTTTTTATTACCAGTCATATTATAAGAACATACAATATCCATGTACCATATATTATTGATGTTTATACTTTATTTCTTTTCTAGAAATAAAACACTTTAGACTTTGTTAAACCAAACCTTCTTGGGTTCAATTTTTTCAGAAAACAAGATTTTAAGAATCCACATTTTTTTTGAGAAATAGGCTTTGTGAAATCCTAAGTATTTAACCTTATTAAGTGAAAAATTATTTTTTACAATCCCCTCCACTTTTACATATTATGAAAAAAGTATCATTTTTAGGAATAAAGAAATTTTTACTAAAAACTTTTTTTTATGAGTAAACCCATTCGAGAACCATTACCATGAGGTTGAATTTTCTTGAACATTTTTTCAAAGTTTTTTTTACTAGTTATAATGTTTTATAAAAGTTTATTCATGGAAGAAATTCCGTACTTTATTTTAACAACTAAATCCTTATCCTTACAAGTATTAGTTTATAAGTAAGTTTTGTTTCTAAAACATTTTTCTCATAAATTGGTTTTTCAAAATCTTTAAAAAGATTGTCTTTCTCAATAATAAATTTTTAAAAATCTATAGAAATAGTTTTTTTAATCTTTCTTATCAAGATATTTAGAAATATCTAATAATTATTTTATTAAAATAGTTATTCTTGAATTTTTAGAATCATGTTTTTAATAAGTTTTCAATTTTCATTTTCAAGGAGTTTAGAAAAATGAGACCCTTCATCATATAAAGAAAGTGTATTGTCTTCTACTAAGGAAGATTATTCTTCTAAAGATATTGAATTCTTATAATCAGGATAATTGTAATTTAAAGATAAATTTATATGGTTTTCTATCGGGAATACCTTGTCCATGAGAAAAATTTTTTCTTTAGGTACCTTGGAAATAATACCAATGTTTCTCTATCTAAAACAATTATTACCAGAAGAATTATCTAAGGAATCTCCTCCAATTTCACTCCATGAATCATTATCTTTAAGGAATTTCATTCCTTTTTACTTATAAAACATTTTCTGATTATTATCATAATTCCTTACTTTTATATCTTTCCTTTTTAGCTTTGGACAATCTGGTCTGATATGTCCAGATTTCTGGCATTCATAACAAGTTACTTCAGTATCTTTATTATCATTTCTTTCCTTATTAACTTTCTTATATCGATACTGAAAATATTTCTTACCCACAATATTATTCATCCTACAAGAAATATTAGCTATTTCACTTTAAAAATGTTCAGAAGTATGTGAATTGGATTGAGAAACTTCTTTATTATTACTTGAATATCTAACAACTTTTTCAACAGATTGAGATTTTAGAGGAAAGGTGGATGTTGTAGAAAAGGAAAGACAACCATTATTTTTATTTTATTTCTTAGAATCACTTTTAAGTATACTTTTATATTGTATCAATGTTATGATAAGATCATCCAGAGTGATATTACTAACCTTTTTTATTTCATCAATAGTGGTTCTCTTATACTCTCATTCATTAGGCATGATATCTATTATCTTCTCCATGAGAATACTATCATCTAATCCATTCTCACTAATTTATTGTAAACTATTTATAATATTTATAAATATTTGATGCAATTAAGATAATTATTCTCTAGGTAAAACTCAAAATATTTATATTCATCTCTTGGAATAGCTCTCCTAGTTTCAATAACTATTTAATACCAAAATGTGTAGAGTATAACTTTTCCAAAATACTATTACCAGCTTCACATAAATAAATTTGACTATAGATGCTTCTAGAAATTAATCATAAAAAAATATTTATGACTCTATAATTTAGTTTATAATCATTATTTTCTTGACTAGTAAAAGTAGTAACATCCTTATCATAGATTTTTTAGTTTCCAATTAGTATCAAAAAATTATTTACTCTTGTTTTGATCACAAAATTTATATCTATCAAAAGTTCATAGTTAGATCCATAAAAAATTAGTGGTCTGTTAGGATTGAGATTATCAATGGATATAACATTAAAAATTTCCTTATTAAAATAGAAACTTTCTTCTATAGAAACACGATAGTGTAATAAAGTTTTATAAAAAAAATTATAAGAAAATTTAATAGACTTTAAAATTTAAAAGTGATAAAAATTTATCAAGTATATGAGCTGTGGAATCTTTATTTGATACCAATTATTGAATATAAATATGATTTATATTTATATAAGTATTGAAATAATGTATTATTGATGTAATAATTATAATATGGGGTGAATTTCAGTTTTAAAAACTTTAGTTTAAATGAATTAAAATAAACCAATTCACAAACTTATTTAAGTAAAAATGATCAGATTCAGAATTGGCCCTCAGAACAATTTTCAAAGTATTATAATCAGAAATATTTTGATATATCATAGTATATAAAATTTAATAAAATAATATTTTATTAAAATAGATTTAGACAGATCATATTCAGAATGGATACGATCATATTAGTGTATCTCAGATTCAAAGAAAATCCAATTAAAAGATCAAATTGAGTTTATCGTATTCAGTGTTGTTATGATAAAACAAAAATATACAAGTATTTCATAACAAAAGACTTGTAATAAAAAAGTAAATCAATAAAAACATTATAATAATGACTTAGCTATTTAAAAAAGAATAGAATACATTTAACCGTAAGAGTAAGGTAGACACAAAACTTAGATAAAGGTGTCTCTTGTTTTATACTTACAAGAAATTATATCTTTCCTCAATAAAAAAATCACTCAACATGAATATTAAATTTGATCTGTCTACCTATCCTCGGTAGCCCTTGATCTGATGGATCATATATTTCTCGCTATCATTGTAAGCCCTTGATCTATATGATGATCAGATTATCCATCATGTTATCCCCACAAGCCCTTGATCGTAATCATAGGCTAGATGCACAATTATAATGAAATAGTATTCTTAAGGGTAAAACCTAACAAGGTTCCCTTAAGAAGACAAAAAAAATATAACACAATTACAAAATACTGAGAAAAAGTCATTCACATGTTTTAATCTTCAAAACTCTTGAACAATGAGAATTTTCAAATGAATCTATTTTCATTATAGCAACTACTTCAAACTCTTTGAATGACTGGGTATTTATAAGTGAACCTAAAACAGTCATCTTGATCTTCCAAAAATCATATTTCTTTAATTTTATCACAACAAATTAGACATATGGACCTTCAATAACTATATTATAATAGATTTTCTAACATCATATTGGTTCTACACCATCATAGTATAAAATATGTTCCATTACGATAGAAATCAATTTTCCATATTCAAAATTTTAAACTTATTTAATATAATGTGCTTCCTTATAAATTTCATTATGATAATTTTTATGATTTTGAATCTAATGTTTATCGGTTCCATAATCTGTACGATCACAAATACATTGTCAGTATGAATACAAGATAGAAAGCCTTACATCTGGTCTAATAAACTTGAACCCCATTTTTATTGGATCCATACCCATTATGATAATGATAATGAAGAATGTAAGTTTATATTCATGAATACATTAGAACTCATTATTATTATTCTAAAAGTGAATGTTTTCTAAAAAACATTTTAAAAATACTTTGGACATAAAAAGTTAATAATCAAGTATTTAAGAAAGATTTTTTGATTTCTAAAACTAAAGGAATGGAAAATTCATAAGTATAAATTTTGAATCAATAGTTAATCTAGGATGGATGTTTCTTTAAGTTTGAAAGAAATGGATAAAAATATAATAAGAAGAAATATGAGGTAATCAAGGGTCTTGAAAAGATGATAAAAAACATCAATTAAAGGAAGAAGACTCCTTCTATAGAAGAATCAACATATATAGAAATAAGGGATCTAGATAAAAAATATAATCAAAAAGAAACTGGAATCTAGAATTTATAAAAAAACAAACATACCTAAAATATTGTAATAAATAATGCAAATAATAAGGTATATCTAAAATGATATTATTATAGAAGACTTTGGAATATTATGAGTATTTTTTCTAAACCCAAATTCCCAAATATAGAATAAAATCTATTATACCAATATATCAACCAAGAGAAGACAAAATGAGGTATGATTACTGTGGAAAATGATTTATATGTTCTAACTAAAATCATATAGAAATACATTGGAATTTTAAGGACTCATGGAATACAAAATATTCCATAATGAGGTCCTCCACTCTTATTAAATACGTGGAAATAGTTTATTTAATAAAAAGGCTTGTTAAAATTGAAAATATGTTCACTATTTTTGAGGAGAATCATAGATCCAAACAATGGGTGTATCAATCACAAAAATATGAATACTCATAAAAAATATTATGGAAAGAAATAATGATAATATAGAAACAAAAATAATGATATGTTCGAACTGTGAGTAAAGAAAAAGAACATGGGAAGAATAATCCACCATGTAAGAATAAGTCCAGGGGGGATATCATGGACATCATTTAAGAATAATTCCTATATGGTTTTATTAATCCTATCATAAGGAAAGAGATAAAGACAGGTGGAAGTTTCCTCCAATAGAGTAGTAGATATGATGAAGAAGGCTTTTGAAATGCATCAAAAGGGCATGAATTCATAAGTGGGATTTATCTCACAATAGAAAAGAAGCCAAATCCAAGAGAAGATATCCCTAAATCAAATCACAAAAAATAAATTTGTGTTAATGGGATCACCCAAAGAGGATTATCTTGTAATTCATTGAGGAATATCACCATTGAGAATTATTGAGAAGAATAATAAGTTTATGAGGTCATATAATTCATTTACTCACATATAAAAAGAGGAAAAGGAAAGATAGAAAGTAAAGGGTTGGTCCAACTTGACTAGCCCCACTCTTCTACCTGAGGAGAATAATGTTACCCTTATTTCCATGAAATTAAATGTTTGTTAACTATTTACAAGTGGTAAAAAATTAAATGGGAGACTCGTGGGGTATTTTTGATCGCAAATAAAATATGAATGGGTTAAAAGTTGATCTATTTTTGAGTTGGTAGTGCATGAAACAAGAGCTAACAAGAATTTATCAATACTAGATTTGGAATCTTCTTATAGTGAAGAAGTTTTATATTAATAACTATATGTAAAAGGACCTGAATTGTGGAAGAAAAAGAAATTTTATTTTTAATAAATTTTTTCACAAAATTGAGAAATAATTATTGGTATCAATGGATAAAGACTTGTGGGAGTTTTTGATGATATTTAAAGTATTTTACGTCATATCTATGAATAGAAAATCCTATTAATAATTGGAGTACAATTTGTATAAATTTATCGTTCTAGTGGTATGTTTTTCTCACTTTTTGATTTCTTTCTTATCTACTAATGGTTTTTGTGAAGATTTTATGAAATCATGGTATGTGGATTTATTAGGAATGTGGAAAGATAAATTTGTTTTAGTTTTATTGGTATCAAACTGTGACATTGATATATTTGTGGAGGTTAACATAGACTCTTATTTCTTACACTAATCCTAGGCTTAGTAGACTTAAAGGATATTTTTTATTTCCAAAATTCGAAGTGGAAAATTTACTCACTATATGTATTTGAGTAAATGAAACTGTCGTGTATTTTGGATTAAAGAAATAATATAGATTTGGATGGTTTAATCCAAAAATTTTAATAGTAGGTAAATAGATAATTTGGATAATCAACAAGTGGTTGAAGCTAAATGATGATGTTATTTGACATAGAGAGAGAGATTTCAAAAATCTACACTTAAAAGAGGAGTGTAATCCTATAATGATATTCACTTATATTTTCAATAGGGGATAAAAATATGATGCAAATATTATTTTTCCCAATGGGGAGTCTAAGAAATTGGGAAGAACATTTGTTTTCTCATAAAAAGGGGGAGTGTGCACCTGGATGAAGTGGATATTCTTTTCCATATAACTCAAAAATTAAGTGGGACAAAAGTTTTGAATTAATGCAGATGAATTTCACCCTTTAGATTTAATTTCTGAATGGGTAGGAATAATTGTTATTACTTTCAACAAAATTTAAAGGGGGAGATTTCTACACCAAAAGCATTTGTATTGGATTTGTTCAGAATATTTTTTTTGAAGTTTAAAGAGTGGTCATTACTAGAGTATTATTAAACAACAGAGCTTAATTTTTATTGATGTTGTATTTATTGAAAAAGGAAACTAATTGAGCATGGATCTTGTAATGAAGTAAAGTATCTCATATTTAATGGTATATTCATTTGGTATCACTTGGAAGAGTTTATGGAATGATACATGACGGATATTGAAGCATAGAATTTATTTTGGAGTTGAATAGAAGTGTATTGGTGAAGGATACCTTCACCATGTATTGGATCATACTGTGTTGAATCTGGTTAATCCATTTTGAATCTATAAATCTCTAAAATACAGATATAGTGGTTGTTTTATGTGGCATTTCAATATGGATGTTTTTATATGGGAAGTAGAAAGAAGGAACCAAGTTGAAGTAAAAGCCATGGTAAATATAGAATATATTCGTTTAAAGATCAATAATATTTGGAGATTAAAAATATTAATTAGGAATATACCACACCATAGTGGATATAATTTTAGTTGAGTATTCCACCTGTGGAAATTGGAAATGAGCTACATGTTGTAGTCAGTGGTATTTCAATAGAGTTTGAGTATTAAATATCACAAGATTCCTAGAAATATAGAAACAATATGAAAAAAAATCATCTAGGTTTTTATGAATATAGTGATGAAGTCTAAATTGAAATAGTAAGTGGGTGTGAACTACTCTTTAGTATAGGTTGTTTCACACTAAGACGGTTCATGTGAGAAATAAGGAGCCCAGAATTCAGTATAATAGTGGTCATGGGAATCAATAGAAAATGAAAAATGCCTTCATTCCTAGATAAAATTGGAATATGGAAAACACAATTATATGGTAATTTTGATGGTTCTTGAGCATATTGGGAGTTAAGACATTAGTTTTGAGAATAAAAATTAACATTAATATGCTGGTGCTAGGAATTTTAAAGGCGTGTTGACCTGTGATTTTTTCAGGAAATGTAACATGGAATTTAGCCTATAAATGTGGACTTGAAAATAACGGGATTGGACAAATTTATGGGTGGTTAAAAGGAAATTTTTAAGACCCATTAACTTTATATAATTTATGGTTTTATGGAATTCACTTGAAATTTAATACCCCAAGATTTTGAAATATTTTTTCCTTTAAAGAAACATTGTACCAATAACTTGGTTCACACACAACACCAAACTAAAACAAGTTGAAATATATTAAATGACTATTATTATGAAAATTATCAGATGAATAAAAAATATATTAAACAAAAATATGGTAATCTATTAAAATTTCTTACATTTATAGGATAAATAATTAATATGATTTAATATTAAAAAAGATTATTCTTTATCAAATAAATATTTAAAGTGTTAATAAATTAAATCAACCACTTTTAAATGAATTTTGTAATAATATATGATATTAAAATATATGAACTAATAAATTAATATTAATTTATTTATAAATTAATATGAAATAATATTAAGAAAAATTAATGTTTAAAAACATCATTTTTCAATAAAATGGTTTTTCTTTAGATTTTGAATTTTCATTAAAATTTTAGATTTTAAAATTTTTAATTTTTAATTTTTAAAAATGAACTTCATTTTTTAATTTATCAAGTAAAAACTATATTAGGATTATTTTTTGATATTTTTCTGAAATAATTGATTTTTAGGTGAATATTGATAAATAGAGTTTTTAATAAAATCATAAATCTTGTGACTATATCAAGAAGTGTAACATAAAATATTATAAAAAAATCATGATAAAATATGTATTATGGATTAAAACCATACAGTTCAAAATAATATTATGAATTTACAGAACCTATGTTTAATATTTTATGAACTTAAGTGATATTTTCTGATAAAAAAATATTTTTTAGTCTTTTATTTTAATTATATATTTTTTTTTAAAACGGTTTTGGATTTATTTGAAAGTCCCATAAATTTTATATTATTTATAATAAAAAAATTTATGAAATTAAATTTATGTACATTGATAATCTAGTCCTACACATGAATTTTAGTTTTAAAAATACACTTTTTCTAAAAACGGTTCTTATGTGTTGCATGCATAAATGTTAAAATTGAATTTTCCTATAAATAAATTTTATATGATAAAATATATTTCATATTTAGAATAATTTGGTACAAATTATTTAATAATATCTATTTTATTTTTAGACATTAAAAATAAATTACATAGGTAAAAATTAGTTTCTATAGTAAAACCAAAAATTCTAAAAGTAAAAATTCTAACGCTAAATGACTTAAAACATGTTTAAAACATGTGTGAAAATGAATGGTTGAGGTATTATAAACCTTATATTATATCTTAACTCCTTTATTATACTTTTTAGAGTCTTATTGACATGTAAAACATTTTCTCTCTTTATATAAAGTTGAAATATTTACAAAAATGTCATTCTCACCCCTTATAAAAGGGAACTATCACCACCCCTTCAAGACCACTCAAAGAATTATTATTCCACCTAAAACTCTTCCCAATATCCTTACTTTATAATTATATTCCTTTTCTATGGTCCTATAATCATAATATATTTTATTAAGACCTCTATTTTCATGGAATCCTCTAAGGAAAATGCAAATATTTTAATGTAAGTACTTTTTTATTTAAGGGTGGAAGAATGTAACACCATGAGATTACAAAATATGTTTTCTGTTAAATAAAAATTGTATCAATAGATTATTTCACACACAAAACCAAGATAAAACGAGTCACAACATATTATATGACTATTATTAAGAATATTATCAGATAATTAAAACCTCTAATAGATAAAAAGATGGTAATCAATTAAAATTTTTATGTTTAGAGGATAAATAATTAATATGATTTAGTATTTAAAACAATCTCAAAATAAAAGTTTAAAGTGTTAATAAGTTAAATCTATAACTTTTATATTATTTTTATGATGATATATGATATTAAAATATATGAATGAATATATTATCATTCCTTAAATTATAAATTTATATGAAATAATATTAAAAAAATTTAATGCTTAAAAAATTATATTTTTTGTTTTAATTTATGGATACCTTAGTTTATTCCATTGGTGAAAGATAATTAAAATTATGAGTAATTGATTTATTTAAGGGGGGAGGAATGTAACATCGTGAGATTTTGTAATATGATTTCTTTTAAATAAACATTGTATCAATTGCTTTTTTCACATGAAACGCTGAACTAAAACGAGCCGCAACATTTATGACTATTATTATAAATATTATAAGATAAAAAACCCTAGTGAATAAAAAAATATTAATCAATTAAAATTTCTTATGTTTAGAGGATAAATAATTAATATGATTTAATATTTTGAGAAATGATTGTTCTTTCTAAAATAATTATTTAAAGTGTTAATAAATTAATTTGACCACTAATAAATTACTATTATGATAATTTATGATATTAAAATATAAGTATGAATATATTATCATTCCTTAAATTATAAATTTATATGAAATAATATTAACAACACTTGATGTTTAAAAACATCATTTTTCAATAAAAGTGATTTTTCTATATATTTTGTATTTTTATTGAAAAAGTAAATTTTATATTTTTATGATTTTAATATTTTAGTATAAAATATATTTTTCATACCATAATGTAAAAATTATCTTTGGATTAATTTTTTATATTTTCCTGAAATATTTGGTTTTTAGGTGAATAGTGAAAAATAAAGCTTTTAATAAAATCATAGCATTTATGACTATATCAAGAAGTAAGTGTACCTTAAAAACTTATCAAAAAAATTTTATAATAAAATATTTATTAAGTAGTAAAACTATAAATTTTTTAATTTGATTATTAATTTAGAAAACCTATGTTTTATATTTTATGAACTTTTGTAATATTTTCCAATAAAAGAAACTGTTTTTTGTCTATTCTTTTAATTAATTTTTTTTGTTAAATTAGGTATTTGATTTTTTTGAAAGAAACATAAATATTATTTTATTTATAATAAACCAATTTACATCAATAAAATAAAATACATTGATAATATAATCCTACACATAAATTTTAAGCTTAAATAATACACTTTTTCTAAAAACTCTTTTTATGCGCTATGTGTACTAATGTTAAAATTTATTTTTCTTACACATATAAATTTTATCTAATAAAATAGATTTAATATTTTTAATTATTATTTCCTAATTATTTAATAATTTCCATTTTATTTTTAGTCATTAATAGTAAATTACTTAGGTTAAAATTAGTTACCATAGTAAAACTGAAAATGGTAAAGGTGAACATTCTAAAAGTAAAGGACTTTAAAACATGTTTATGTAATTTTTAAAAATGAATATTTGAGGTATTATAGAAATTATAACATCCCTTAATCCATTATTATCCATTTTTTAGACTTCTAGATATTTTAAACATGTTCTCTTTTTATATTAAGTTAAAATATTTGTAAAAAAATCATTCTTGCCACTTATAAAAGGGGCCTCTCACCACCCCTTCAAGGACACACAATGAATTAAGTTTCCACCTTAAATATTAACACTATCAATAATTTATAATTATATTACTTTTAATTGAGTCTCTTTTCATAATATATTGGATTAATACCTCTATTTTTTAAGAATACTCCATGGAAAACACAGAGATTTCAACATGGGTACTCTTTTTCCCCCTACTTCTTTTCATTTCTATCTTACTTTCAAAAATGTAATTTTATAATTACTATATAATGAAATAATTATATTATATATAATTAATTATATTATTATAATGTAATAACAATTAACTATATTTCCCCTTTTTCTATTAATAAAAATGAAATGGTCGTTCATGTTCGGTTCGGACAGACGCCCCCACGTAGCGATGAATTCCATTTAACACAACCTCCTATATTAACTTATTATAAAGGTTAAAATTGAGAAATAAATATTACATGTGTAGTTTTATTATCATTTCGAATATTCAAATTATAATCCACCTTCATTCCTCTATTTCTTTGAGGAATTAAAATGTTAATCGTGTGTTTTATGGACTATCACCTCCATGAATTAACATATCTCATTTTTGGTTTAGTTTTTTTATTATTTATTAAACCCTATTCAATTATGATTAAATTAATTAAAATTCTATAAATAGTATAATTATTCCTATATAATAATGGTATTATTCCCAAAATAAACCACTTTCATAATCATAATCATCCATTAATTATAGTATGTAATTGTTTGGTCTGTTTAACCACCTAATTGAACCGTGATATAAAATAATATGGTGTATGAATTTGAGAACATAATTAGTGATAATATATTATATACATAATTAAGTAAATATTATTTTTTTTAATGTTTATTCTGAAATTAAACTCATTCACTAGGATAACACCACTTTTTTGTTAAAAAACACTAAAACATGATCATCGTCAAGTTCATCTTCAAGGATGGTAACTGAAACTACCATAGAATGAAATTATATCACTATAAATAATTATAAAGAATAAATTCCATTACCTTTAACGATATCATAATTATGAATTGGTTGAATAATTAATATCAACAATTCTATTACAAAACTAGCTCAAGCAATCAAGATTACTCACACGTGATTTTGAAAATAGATAATAAATCAATAGTTTACATGTATAAAATAATTGAAAAAGAATTTTATATAAGTTTATACACATAAATAAGGTTATGAAATATTTTATTAATATGGTTATTTTTTATAAATGATGTTATATTGTGATCAACTAAGCAGAAAATTCAAGGTACGGGTTCTATAGACTCAATTTCTGATTTATTTTGTCATAGTCTTTCTTACTTGAACATACTCTTCAAGATTTATTTTATCCTTAAATTACCATATTTTCTTTGGTATTTCTTATTTTTATATATATAAATTAATTTTCAACATTAATAACCCCTTCTTTGAAAAAAATCCAAAACAAAAGTATAATGTTATTAAGAATAACTCTCATTCTTACCGATGAACCTTTTTATTTCATGCCCATGTTTTTTATATTTAAAGTGTTTTATTCAAAGAAAAAAAATATGATTTCTATTATATATTAATTATATTTTATTTTAAATATTTTATGAAATTAAAGTCTTTTAATGTTTCTTGGGTATGGGTTTTTCTTTAAAACTCTCAAAAAACTAAATAAAGGTATTTATTTTCATTATTTACCACTTTAAATTTATTAGATTTATTTTTAGTTTCTATTAAAGGATCATTTATTTGGAACTCTTTATAATGAGGTTTTCAAAATCCTTATCTTTCTATTCTCATATATTTTTTTGAAATTATTTTTCAATTCATCTTTTATAAAAAAAAATTAAAAGGTTTTGTGAAAAATTTTGTATTTTCACTTATATTTTCCCTCTAAGGTTTATCTCTCATGAAGTGATGTTTTGATTACCCTCTATATTTAATTATGATATTATTACTTTTTTTAAATTAGATTTTTTATATCCTATGATTTCTTAAGTTCATGTTATGTATTTACTTTTTTGGAAAGTTTAAGAAACCAATTTTTTCCATGGGTTCTTTAAGATATTGGGATGATTGATTTTAAGTGGCACACATGTGTATAGATGATGGAGATTAGTGTACTTTATCTCCATATAATGAATTGTTTTAAGTTTATATCTCATGATATAGTCATGGGTGTAAATAATGAGTTTTTTCACCTAGGTTTGGGCATAATGAGTTCACTCACATTCTCAGGAGTGGATATAATGAGTTTTTTCACATAGGTATGGGCATAATGAGTTTGATCACAAAATTTTTATTATGCTTATATTTTGTCCACATTAAAAGTTTTTTATCAATTTATGACACACTTCCAAGTGGTTTTTCAAGTTATTCCACATTTTAATGGTTCTTTTTCAAATTTATTATATGACATGTTTTCATTTATGCCTTATTTTTAGAATATTATACACTCTTATGTCATGACCAAATGTTTTATGATTATAGAGATTTATTTTTGATCCATGTAATAACTTTTATTATTCCTTAATGATGTTTTCATGATCTTATTTTTCTATATCGTTATTTATGATTATAATTTCTGGCCTCATGATCTTTTAATAATATATTTATCCCCTCATCATGTTCTCCTTTTTATTTATAATCTAATACATTATGATAATTTTTTCTTTTAATAGGAATTTGAGCTCACACATTTCTTATGTTTCTATTTTCTTGGGTTATAAATACAATTATATCATTCGAAATGTATGAAAAAGGGTATATAAGATCATGATTACCAATAAATGTAAGCAAGTGTTGTAAAATAAGATATTTATATAAATAATATCTAAGACACTAAACCTTTAGGTCCTTGGGTTATGAAACTAATTATGAGATGTATTATTTAAATCATGAGATTAATATATTATTTATGTTATGTGTAAAACCCTAAAAATTTTGTTTCTCTGGTGAAAACCTAGGTTTCTTTCTTTTCCTTCCTAATATTGAGTTGGTCTATGTTTTGTGAAGTATTTTGTACCTTGAAAAGATTAATGAGGTTTAAGGTTGTTTAGGAAAGATTAAGACCTAAACAAGGGGTACCAAATCATAGTTTAACTGGTTGTTCCATAACACTACCATGGATGTGAGGGTATACCGTAGAGAAAAAGAAAATTTTCAATGTTCTATTATGGAATCAAGTTTATGTCATAGTGTAATAAGTTGTGTTATAATGGTGTTGTTTGAAGGGGGTTACATCGTATCCTTCACAATGGATAATTGGTTTGAGGATTTTTTACTATTGAAACTTAGATTATTCCATAGATCCCTCTCTATATTTTTTACAGGTATGTGGTATTTAGGGTTTATAGATTTAAATGGTCCATTTGGGAATTGATTCAGGGAATAATTTTTGGTTTTTAAGAGGGGATTTAATATTATTAATAAGGATTCTCCATGTGGATTAAAACTATGATGGTTCTCCTACATATACTAGTTATTTCTTACTCAATTGACATTGTTCTAGGAGCTCGGAAGGGTTGCATAGACAACTCCATGACATAGTGTATCTCTTTACACTACAGTAGTATAAGACTGATCACGGTTACACACCATAGTAACTCCTTTTATGTCATGGAGTTTGATTCTCAGTTCTCTACACACTATATTAGTGTACCTCTTCACCATGGTGGTTTATTTTTAGTGCACCTCTATACTATGGTGGTGGACCTTACACTATAGTGGTCTTATCCTAGTACACCCCTACATCATGTTGAGTTCACAAATATTGTGTTTCTTCTTTCCAGTGCACCACTACACCATAGTGATAACCCCTGTGTCGTGGTGGTTTGCACCATACATTTTAAAAACCTCCCCTGTGGCATGGTGGATATTTCCAGTATGCCTCCATACCACATCACATTTCTTGTGCCATGGAGCCTCCAGGATTTCCAGAACCTTGTGGTTTTTCTGAATATCACCATTGGATAAGTTTTGGATCAACCCCTTTGACTATTCTCTCTTTTCCTTACCTATAACCCATTACATGTTGGATTTTAATCGGTTATAGGATTCCTTGGCATGATTTTGTTTGATTTTTTCTGCAAAAATGGTTTAGGTGATGACGTCTTCAATGAACAATAACTTTGACATTGAAACCCATGAGGTAAGAAGTTCCTTACATTCTTGGGCTCTAATTTACACATATTTATATGATATAATTATTTTTTTGTCATAAATGATGACCATTATTGATTTTTATCACATGTGTATGGGTGTATAGCTAGTGAGACTCATTGAGAAGTTTGATTCTATGAGTGAGTATCTTGTTGATATGTTTGATTATGATCACATGATGTTATGTATTTCCACCTTATCCTCATTTTGATATTCTTTCCATGTATTATCTACATTGTATATATGTTACCTTTATTTATAGGTATCTTTCTCGGTACTCTAAATAGGTGGGGCATCGTGGCATGTTTATCCATTATAGGGGGAGTGTGCTAAACTTGTGATTCTAGAGATGAGGGACCTAAGTATAGGGTAGGTCTATTAAAATTCCATGGTGACCATGTAGTAGATGCACTTGAGGCATCCTAGTAGATCCAGTTTCTTATTATAGAGGTAGACTAGTGGATAACTATAGAAATTTAAGTGGAATGAAACACTTGTTGACTAGAGGATGTTGGGTATCATGTACGCACAACACCATGAGGAAGCTAAGCTCCAGGTTTACTAGCTTTGTGTTTAGTTGTGAAACTTATTACATTTCAATTTATCCTTCTTGCATGGATCCAAAGAAGGTACAACCAAGGGTTTTTGGAATCATGGTTAGCACACAGCCACTCAGTTTTAGATTGTATTTTTATGCTTGTTATTCATTTACTATTAATATGGAATAAACTTTTATACTTTGTAAAACTTGTCTAAGGAAGTATTGGTGGTGTACTACTGATTTTTGTAATCACACCCTACTCAATAATTTCAATGTGCTTGTAAACTTCATTATGAGAGATATGGTGAAAGGAAAGGGCCCCATGTGGATGGTTATGAAGAGGATCATGAAGTGAGTAGTAGAATGGGATATACCTTGGTGGACCCCATCATTTATTTGATGTATTTTATACACTTATTACTATAGTTTGTCTTTATACTTTGCGATCTTGTTCATCTGTATGACATGTATTCCATATTTAGTTTCCACATGTTCACTATAGTAATTCATTATATTATTAATGGTTTATTATTGATCCAATGGAATGATACTGAGGGTATAGTATCCCCACTAATAGAATCATACCCTTTCTGCTAATCGGTAGCCTCTTGTGTATGGGGAGGTGCGCATGAGGTATGTGGCACTTCAGATCAGACCTAGTGGTTTAGTTCGGGGTGTTAAAAATGGTATTATATGGTCAAGAATCACTAACTTGTTCTTATCTTTCCTTGTTTTGGGATAGGGTGGATGGGAGATAGGATGGTTGGGACTCTGGTAGGGGAACTATGACAGTGCCTGGCTAGTACTACATAGTGGACCTTTGAGTCTCCATAAAGTGGGGGAAATTATGTTTTTCTATTACCATTTATTAAATTCACCTTGGGTGATGCACATGATGTTGATATGAGATTTATTATATTTTGAGTGTGTTCATGCATTGCGAATAAGAATGTAGGTTCACATGCAATATATATATCTATTGTTCTGCTATATAATAGTTCTTTATTTAAATTCCTTGATTTGTACTATCTGTTTGAGATAGTTACTATGATTTTATGATATATCTATTTCTTCATGTTGTTATGGGATATCTTATGTGGAATTATTTATTTGAATTGATCATGTTTTTTTGTTAATATATATATGATTACTATTAATAATGTGTAGGGATAGAGACCAGGGTTATTACTAGTTGGGATCCACCTTAGGTTGAGGGTAGACTCCTAGAAAAGCCTTTGTGTGATCCCATAGACAAGTTAGGACACGAATATGTTTCTAATATTCCTTATGTTGTAGATATTCCACCTTATAGACATATGGTTGTACTGTTGACTAAGAAGGGTTCTCCATATCACATTCCCTCACCTTCCCCTATAGTATAGGTAGTGGTCCCATTCCAACCACCACTGAGATCCATGGTAGACTACCCTAGGGATTTCCAACTCCATAATCCTCCAACATTTCAATTATCTTGGAGACTATAGGATTCAAGGGATTTGTTGAAATTCATTGAGGTCATCTTTGACCTCAACGAGACACTGGTAGACAGGAAGGTGAATCTAGAAGCATTCATACTATAGGGACCTAAACGTTTGTGGGGAGTTATGGGTCTGGTCAGATAATGAGAAGGACTTTCATGGGAGGCATTCAAAGAATTTTTTTTTTAAGATTTCTTCCCCAACATGTTGAAGCTCAACCAATCAGAAGATTTCATGGAGATAAATAATAAATCCATGAAAGTATATGTCAACTCCCCAAATTTTACTAATATTATATTATTTTCTTTACTTATAGACGATAATGAGGCTTAGAAGGCAATAAGTTTGAGATCATACTTTGACCTAACGTTAGACAGTAGGTATGGAGTTTCGATCTAGATTCATACCTATAGGTTATATGTAAGGCTCTAACTGTTAAAAATATCATAGATTAGGGTTAGGTAGTTGGTCTTCACCTCCCCCTTAGTGCTCATTCGGGCAGACCTCCCACTAATGCCATGAGTAACACTTTTGATGGATGGAAGAGGAAGACTGTGGATGTGTGATAGAGTAGCAATATGTACTTGGAATAAAGTATGTATTCTTCTACACCTTCTAGATCTGACCTATAGTTCTTCAAATATGGGAAGTTCAGACACTACATTAAGGTATTACCAGAACCCCAGATCCAGTGTCAGTAGTGAAAAAAGACAGTACATCTTCAGAAAAGAATTTTTAGATATTTAGATAGAATTTAGAGGTAGACACAACCTGGGAGACCAATATCCCGCTAGGGTTATTAGAAATGGACTAATAATGGTCATGAAACACATGGATAGGGTCACGGAGCTGAGAGATATTGTTTTTATTCTGTAGATCAGACTCTAGCAGATGATGGAAAGGGGTCATCTACTATTCAAGCTATATTTTTGATCACCTCTAATTTATCTACTACTTTTTTCAATGCCAATTCTTCCCATTATTCCATATCTATAAAATTTCTAGCTGAAATTGACCTATCATTCAAGTTATATTATGAGTCAGTATCCCTTGATACACCATTGGGAAGGAAATTGGACTACCTCTAGTGATTCTTAGGGTGTCTAATAGTCATTATTGGCTATGGACATCTTTGGTAGTTCATGATTCTAGAGATGATAACCTGAAATGTGATTCTCGGAATGGAATGGTAGACCATATTCCAATATCAAATTTATTACTATTGTAGATGGGTTTCTTTTGCTTCACCAAAGGGAGAGAGATGTGTGATGACAAAAAGAATGGGAACTGAGAGAAGGAATATTTTGACCACACATGAGTTAACTTGGGAAGATCATAGTATATATGGTGGGACTCGATATTTTAAAAAAAATCAGTGAAAACCACCTCAAATATTCCTACAGTTGAGGATATCTATCTGGAAATATTTCTTAAAGACTTTATAGGACTTCTTTATGATAGACTAATTGACTTAGAAATTGAGCTCATTCCCGGTACGCATCCCATTTTGATTCCCCCATATCGTATGGTGCCAACCGAGCTAATGGATCTCAAGTTATAGTTGGAAAAATTAGAGTGTAATGGATTTATCATGTTGATTACTTCACTATGGGGTGAACCTATATTGTTTTCCAATAAGATGGATGGTATTCTTTGACTCTACATTTATTACCAAAAGTTGAACCAGGTGATGGTGAAGAACTGATATCCCTTTCCTTGTATCAGTGATCTTTTTTATTATCTATATGGATCCTAGTGGTTCTCCAAGATTGATCTTTGATCAAGTTATCATCATCAATGAGTTATAAAGAAATATATTTTGAATATGGAATTTTGGAGAAGGTAGGGTTGTACGCGTAATTAGTGATGTGGTTCGGGCTGAAAAATATGCATGATGTGTTAATGGATCTCATGAACAAGATCTTACACCCATATCTATTCTTGTTAATCATGGTGTTCATTAAATACATCCTCAAAAACTATCCAACACTAAGGAAACATGCAATACACCTTGAAATAGTCCTGAGTACATTTCAATAAAATCATTTTTATGCCAATCTATCGAAGTGTGGCTTATGGATATGGGAACTAATATTATTTGGGTATGTTCTTTATAAAACGAGTATATCCATGGACTCATAGAAAGTGGAGGTAGTGATGTCCTGGAAACATCCTTGAAATTTACTAGAGATCAAGACCTTTCTAGGTGTAGTAGGATATTAATGAAATTTTATATAGGACTTCTCCAGTTTATCAACACCCATGAATGTGCTAAAAAATAAGGGAGTGAAGTTCCAATGGATGGACATGTGTAAATAATCTTCCCTTGATCTAAAGAGAAGGTTGATGAAAACTCAATTACTAACACTTCCAAATCCTTGGATTGGTTATTCACTTTACTATAATGCATCAAGTGTTGTTCTAGTAGAAGTGATGATGTAGAGAGAGAGAGAGAGGGTGGAATCCAATTGTTCACATCATCTAGAACCCCATAAATGAAACTAACCTAATCAAGAATTGGAGTTAGATGCGCTGGTTCACAGTCTGAAGTACTGGTGAAAATATCTCTTAAATTAGATATTTTTTGTCTATATAGTCCATGAGATTCTTTGATATATATCAATATAGATAGAATGGAATCTAAGACAAACTCACTTGTTTGTGTACCAGAAATCTATTTATGTTGAGATAATTTATCCTCCATTAAAAGGTTACTTCATAGAAGAAACTATTAGCCATAAGACGCGGGTGAAGTGGGAGCTAGGTGATAGGCCTTCTAAGGAGTTGTAGCACTTGATGAGATTGTTATAAGATTAGAGGGTGGATGATTTAGAGGATCAGTGATCTATGACTTGTTCCCATTTAGTGATTATATCTTCTCTTTTTTGTCGGGTGAATAATATTCAGGAGTTATACCCAGAGTGTTCTGTGATGAGGGAATAGTTAACTGGAGGTGGCCTGATACCTGGATGGATGATGGATAATGATTTTGTGATCATGGAACATGGTAGATTAGTCATACATGCACCAATAATAGAGGATGTGATGATATATTACCAAACCTCTATATTTTCATTACATCCTAGAGAAAATAAGATGTACCAAAACTTTAGGTGATAGTTCTAGTGTTTGGGGATAAAGTGGTACATCACTAGGTTTGTGTCCTAATGTCTTACCTGTCATAGGGTAAAGATCAATCCCTAGTATCCTGGTAGGTTACTCTAGCTACTTCTAATACCCATGTGGAAGTGGGAGGACATCATGATAGACTTTTTGATAGGGTTACTCAAGACCCTGAGGAGACATGATGTTGTTTGGGTAATTTTCTATTGATTGATGAAATTTTCCCAATTTTAACCAATTATAGAGAGTCACTTAGTATAAAATCTATGAAATATATACATCCATGAGATAATACAATTACATGGAGTTCCCTTGAGTATTTTTTCAGACAAATATTCCCATTTTACATCATGGTTTTGGAATGGATTGCAGAAGGAACTAAAGACTCAGTTAAGATTGATCATAGCATAGAGACCTCAAATACAAGAACATTATAAGAAGACTATATAAATACTAGAGGATATTGTTATATAATACATCATATACTTTAGTGTATTAAGGGATAATCAAATATCCATGGTTTAGTCTATTTATAAAAACAGTTACCAAAATTAATTCAAATTACACCTTACGAAGCTACTTATGGGAGGTTCTGTTGTTCACTGCCTTTTTGACATGAGGTAGATAAGGAAGTATTTGAGGGGTGTAGTTTAGTTTAGGATACCTCTAAGAGAGTTTAGTTGATTCAGAAGAGGTTGATCGTCGCTTATAGAAAACAAAGATCATATGCCGCCCATAGGAGACCCTGGGAGTTTTCTATATGCGAATAAATTTTCATGAGAGTGACTCCCTAGTTAAGGAATAAATGTCTGAGGAAGAATGGTAATCTAGATCTATATTTTGTGGACTCTTCCATATCACTAAGATGGTTGGGAAAGTGGCATACTATCTGTATATTCCTTCCCATTAATGAGGTATGCATGATGTGTTTCATGTGTTATAGATCCAAAGTTACAAGGTCGATCCTATGAATTTCATTGATTTTAAGGATGATGAGTTGGAGCCTGATGCATCTTATGGGTAGATTCCAGTGTGGATTATAGACTAGAGTAAGAAATTACATTGAGGGAATACAATAACACTTGTCCATATTTGGTGGTAGCATGGGAAGATTCATGAGGAGACTTGTGAGCGAGAGGTAGATGGTTGAGTTCAGTGTCATGATTTGTTCTATAAAAACCCTAGATACACCTCCCAAGAACAATAATACTTTAAGAGTGGGAAATTTTAGAACCCTAAAATTTATGTTTCTTTGATGGAAACATTTTTCCCTTCTTTTCCTCCCTAGTATTGAGTTGGTCCATGTTTGGGAAAAGTCTTGTGGGCCTTGTGAAGATTAAGGAGGATTAAGGGTGTTTAGGGAAGCTTAATGGCTAAACAAGGGTACCATGTTAAGTTCTAGCTAGTTTTACCATAGCACTTGAATGGAGGTGATTCCATTCCATAAAGAAAATGGGTTTATATTGTACCCCCACTGTGGAATTAAGGCCACACGAAAACATAAGGAGTTTCACCATAGTGGTGTTGTTCAAAGGAGGGTGCATCATACCCTTAATCATTGAGGACTAGTATGGGTAGGATATATCATGGAGACTTAAACTAGGCCGCATATCCCTCTCTGCATCAGTTACAGATAGTAGGTCAACCAATGTGGTCTTTGGGGTTTGTAGATTTAAATGGTATGTATTAAGATTTATTTGGGGAAGGTGTTTTAGTTTTTAATAGGGGAGTTTAAGAGGATTAATGGGGATTATTCATATGTATTGAACCTCTATTAGTTCCTCTACATATACCAATTCCTCCCTCCTCACTCGACAATATTCTAGGAGCTCTGAAGGGTTGCACAAACAACTCCATGATGTAGTCCATCTCCTTACATCACAACAATACGCATCCCAGCATGGTTTTACATCATAATAACTCATACTTCACCATAGAGGTTGATTTTGGGTGCTCTTCACATTATAGTAGCACACATCTATTCCATGGTGGTTTATTTCTAGAACACCCATATGTTTTGGTGGAAGACCTTACATTGTGGTGGTCTTCTCCTAGTGCACCCATGCACCGCAGCAAGTTCCCCTACATCGTGGTTGTTCATCCTAGTGTGGCACTACACCATAGTGATCACCCTTACATCATGGTTTTTTTCACCATATTCTGAAGAAACCACCCCGTGTCGTGGTGGTTGTTTCCAATTATCCTCCATGACTCAACACCTCATTTTCACTAAGAAGCCTCCCAAATTTCTAGAACCTTGTGGTTTTTTTGAAGATCACCTTTGGGTAGGTTTTGGAATAATACCTTTGAATAATCTATCCTTTACTTTCCCTAGAATCCGTGACATGTTTTATTATAACCACTTCTATAATTACCTAACACAATTATGCTCTGGTTGGTGTGAGAATGTGGTTCACGTGACAACACCTTCTATAAACCATAACATTGACATTGAAAATCATGAGGTAAGAAGTTTCTTCCCTTCTTAGGATCTATTTTACACATGTTTCCATAATATAATTATTTGAAATAACTTATTACCATTCATGATTGTGATCACATGTGGGTGTGTGTGTGTGTCCCATTAGACCCATTGTGATGTTTGATTCTATGAATGATGCTAGAGTTTTGTGTTTCCATGTTTGATTGTGATCACATGCCCTTATGTATTGTAACTTTATCATCATGTTGTTATGATTTCCATGTATTCTATACACTATATATATTTTACCATGATTTTGAGGTATTTTTCTTGGTACTTGACACAGGTGGGCTATCGTGACATGTTTATCCCTTAGAGGGGGTGTGTGTTAGGGCTGCAACACTGGCGATGATTCCATGGTGATTGTGTCACAGATTCACTTGAGGTAGATTAGAAGATGAATTTTCTTGTACATGACATATCCTAGTGGATAACTAGATTATTATGAGTATCATGACACACTTTTTGACTAGAGGATTTTAGTTAGCATGTAAACATGACATCATGAGGTATCTGATCTCTTGGTTTACTAAATTTATGGCTAGTTGGGTTACTTCTAACATCTCTCATTATTATTTTAGCATACATCTGAAGCAGATGTGCTTGGGGTTTTTGGAATCTTGGTTATCACATGTAAACCTAGTTTTAAATTACATTTTTATGCTCATTACACATCTACCATTATTATGTAACACACTTGTATACTTTAGAACACTTGGTTAAGGATGCATTGATGGTTTCCTACTGAGTCTTGTACTCACACCCTACTAAAGAATTTTTATATATTTGTAGACTTCATGATGAGATATTTATAAATAGTTATGGGATATATGTTGGATGGATAGTTTAGGGAGATTGGAGCTGCTAGAAGACCATAAAAGACCTTAGTGGACCCCATCATTTATTTTAATTATTTTCTTCACTTGCAACTCTGGTTTGGATTTCCGCTTTGGGAGATCATTTGTTTGTATGAAATGTATTATATATTTCGTTTCCACATGTTAAATATGGTTATTTATCATATTTTTTATGGTTAATTATTGATCATATGACATAATATTGAGGCTATAGTCTCCCCACTGATGGACTTAGACCCTTGCTACTAGTTGGTAGCCTCTTGTGTATGGGGAGGCATGAATAAGGTCATGTTCCACTCTAAATCAAACCTACTGGGTCGGGTCATGGTGTTAAATTATTTTTATCTTTTTTCTATTTATGAAATTTAAGGTATCCCAAATTTAAAAATGGTATTGACTAGAAAAAATAATTGATTACATTATTATTCTCTAAAAATATATACATGCATGTTAAAAGGAAGGAACCTATAACATCCTTAAATATATGATTTCTTATAGAAGAATGAGAATTATATTTCTGTAGTATAATAAAGTTTAACTCATTCTAGTATCAACACTAGAATAATGAAGGAGTTTTCCATGACCTCTCATGGGAAGGTTATCATTTTTGTTTAAGGGGAGTTAACAGATTTCCTGTGAAAGAGAAGTTGAGGATATCAACAGTGCATCTACTCAGGATAGAGGATGAAATCTTTGTTGACCATGATATACCTATATGTACCTAAATTATGGTAAACCAATATGTCTATAAACTATTGGTTTTTTCCCTAGAGTAGTGTAAAAAGAATAAGAAAGAGCAGAAAGCCTTGTCCAAAGATTGATCGGGCCCAAGGCATCATGAATCTAGTGAACCTTGGACTAGAAATGATCTATATCTAAAGACTTATAAAGTTAGTGAACCTTATCATGGAGTGGAAACATTTTATCAAATGAATAATTGTGATCCTAGTAGATTTTGATGCACCATTACATCATTGATATCATACTCATTGGATTATCCAGGAGAAGGTATACCAAGTAAAAAATAATTATTTCCATGGATTCTTTTATTTCTTTCACATCTATGTTTATTTATTAGGAGGAGTGTAAATGTGATCAAGAATAAATTGAATATGGTGCCTACCTAAGTGGTAATAATATCCAAATAGAGAAAAATTTGTAAAAAATGTTAAAAATGGTTTAAAATTATTTCACCATGATTCACCCCCCCCCCCCAACCCTCTTAGGGTTTTAAGGAGACTTATCACTTTTAAATGATGCTTTAAATTCTGAGTTGAGGACATATTTGAATAAAAACATGTTTTAGGAAAAATAAATTAATACATAGAAATATGGAAATTTTAGGAACACTAAATTAAATTTAGAAATGTTGTAAATGGTGAATTGAAAAAGTTGGAAGGAAGTGTAGATTAAATTAAAAATTGTTAGGAGATTACAATAATTTCAGTTCACAAATAGTATCTAAAAAATAAGTCCAAAATAAGGAGGAAAATGAGTTTCAACATCTGTAGAACAAGATATTTATAGAGTAAAGTATACCTTTTATGGATATTTTTGGAATTTTTTACACTTTAGAATAATGGGAAAGTTTTTAACTACCAATATTATCATAATCCTATAATATTTAGTATATAGTGTTTGAGGTAAATTTTCTCACTCAATAAATAAATGTACAAAAAAATATTGAAAAATTAGTGCTGGAGGTTTAGAATAAATTTCAACATTTAGAAGAGGTTTATAAAATACATTATTAGATAGTTCACTATAATAAATATTATATTACCATCCTACCATCCCAATATATTATTAATTATAATACTCAAAATTATCTGAAGAATAAGGAAAAAGGTAAGGAAAGTGATTTTGTTGTTGAAGTTACACATAAATCTTAAAAAGGGTAATTAATATGGATTTTGGATATTAGATGTTCTTCAAAAATCATAAAAGATTTAAATATCTTGAAAGATATAGAAAATTGAAAGAAAGTTTCGATAACATTTATAAATAAAGTGTAATATAAAATTAAAGGTGTTGGTTCAGCAATGATTGGAAAATAGAAGTTGAAGTCCATGAACTCTTTATTTGTTGATGTAGTGATATAAAATCTATTAATTGTTTTTATTTATGTTATGAAGTTAATGAAATGGTCTTCCATAAATATGGGTTCTTGGTTAAGAGGTTAAAATATGGATGTGGTATAAAAATAGTGAAGTGAACAAGGGGTAATTTATTTCAAGTTATAGATTCTAAAAATCCATGCTACTTAAGATTGAAGGAAGAAAATCCATTTTGTAATTAAATAAATGGTTATCTTTGCCAGAAGAACATGATAAATGTTAGCTGAGGAAAATATTTATGTGATGTACCTTATATGAAAATATAAATAAATTGGATTTGTTCTACATGTCAAAATGAGAAGATTATAAATTCTCTACATAAGAATGTTTAGATTTAAAAATATCATCTATTGAAGATTATAAATTCAAGCATTTATAGGCCTATGAGGAAGTAATCGAAAATATAAATAAGTATTTTATTTCCTATATTGAGTACTTTACTCATATAAATTGTATTATGTTTAGGAATCTTAAGTAAAAGGCTCTAAAAATGTTTAATAGTTTTAAATGAGTGTTGAAAAGGAGTATCACTTCTTCTTAAAGAAAATTTAGAGATAAAATGGTTTAGAATATACTAGTGGAAGATTTGATGCTTATCATGAGAAGTATGGTATTCACTATGATATTAGTGAACTATAAACACTATATAAAAATGTTTTTTTTTTACAAAAAGACATAATTTTAATGAATATCACTCATACTATGTTGATTAATCATGATACTTCTCGGTAGATAGGGAGAAATGATATTGGAGCAGTGTTTCGAATTCAAAATCTTTGTTTATATAAGAAATTAGGTACACTACTATAATATATGTATGATAATAATTCCATAAGTTTGTAATATTTAGGGCCTTTGGAATCCCATGTGTTATAAAAGTGAAATATAAAAATCTTGGGAAGTTTCATAAGAGAGATGTTGATGGTATCTTCCTAGGTTACCCTCTAAATAGAAGAGCATTCCACTGTTATAATAAATAGATAGGGAATATTTTTATATTTTTAATTTAAAGGTACTAGAACATTAAAATAAAGGAATAGTACATAAATATGAAAGTTCCAAAATTTATGAATATGAAGTTCTTTTTTTAAGAAGGTTTAAGATTCTGAAAATCATGTGAGTTTAGATCAAGTGCAGTATGAATATGATGATTTTTCTATTTCTAGTAATAGAGAGAAACCTCACTATTATCATTTTAGGTTGACCATGTTTTCATGAAACATCAAATTTATTATGTTTTTAAAGTTCATTTATAGTCTAGGTAATACCCAAATTCGTCTCTCAAGGTGCGTTGGATGATTAAAGAGTGTATTTTTAATAAAGATTACTAAAATATGGGGTGGTTTTGAAAACAGTTTTAAAAACAAAATGAAATAATTAAAGAGTTTAATAATTAATAAATAAAGGTTTTTTTAATAATTATGAGATAAGGTTTTCATTTCAAGTTAAATACACATCTTGGATAGTTAATTATTCTGAAATGTGCACATGGTTTAATTGGAATTCTTTGGTTGAGGGTTGTCAAGATCTCGATTCCCCTCTTGCCTCTTAAAACATTGCACAAAGTACCAAACATTGACACAAAAATTGTGTCATAAAGGTTTGGACCTAAAGAATAGAGTAAATTCTAACAAATCATACTAATATATTATTTATGTTTGATAGGAAGAGTCTGCTTCTATTTTCCAATAGAAACAACCCAAGATTCCAACTTGAAATTTCAACCCAATCGGTCTTGAAATGAAAAGTGCTTCACTTAGTTAAACCCAATAAATGAATTCATAGGAGAATAATGTTAAGATAAAACATAATTGAAATAATTCACATAAAAATTACACGATACTAGTAGAGTATCAAGTTCCATAACTCAATCCCAAGTATGTCTAGCTCCCTTCAAATGACCATCCACCGTTTAGCTCACCATCGAGAGAAGGAGAAGACTCAGGTGGAACTTAATCGTCATCATTAATACCTCTATGAGGATAGGGGCCTCCAGAAATTATTGTATGATAAGATGACTCCTTTGGGAATCTAAAATGGTATATATTTTCTTCTAGTTATAACTAATTAATGAGGTTCCCAAGGTATTCTTTTATATTCAAAATGGGAGGTGGTTTTGGGCATCCTTATTTCGAGAAACAACATGGATAATATTTTTTGGCCACTATAAAAACTTATCATTATTTAAAAAAAACTAAAAACTTGTTGGTGGAATTATTTTATATCATTATATCCAATTTTGTGGTGAGATATTGTTTATAATAAGAGATATTTCAAAATATATTAGCATATTTTTGACTCCGTGCAGATTCATTTCTTTGGATATATTGATTTGTTTTGGCCTCTTGATGGATGAATTGGTCTCGATTTCTTCATAAGAGTTGTATACAAATTAAATTTGGATCATCTCATGGAATTTCAGATCAATTGGAATCGAAAATCAGTAGAAGTATGCGGTTGAGTCCACAGATGTTCTTGGATTCCTACGCAATCTGGTCCATTTTTTTCATCTTCGTCTAGGCCCTCTAAATCACCTCCACCTATAACAAAAATATAAGAAAAAGTGAAATAACCCTTTTTAATAGTGAAAAAAATTAAATTTTTTAATCAAAAATTAATTTAAATTTGTTATTATATTTTTAATTTTCAATACAAAATCAGTTTAATATAGTGGTATGAGGGTGAAATAAAATAGTGAATCATGGTATGATCACACCCCACACCTAAAAATTTTCAATCCTGGGAAAAGTAACACTTCCAAAAGATAGTGCATATAAATAATCCTAACTTCATGAATATTTAACATTTAATGGAACTTTAATTCATTAAAGGAACATGATTAAAGCATAATCCACACCAAAAAGTTATTACTAGTGATCATGGAAATAGATGTCTCATAAATTTTATCAGAATGAAATTTAAAGAGATGAATGAAACAAATTAGGGAAAGTAATTAAAAAGTATAAAATGTCACTAAATATCCACATGTGTGTTTGAAAACCATTCGATACATTTCTTTCCACTTTTTACCCAGTAAATATAGGTTATTTAAAAAAAATTACCTAAATGATTCTATCCACTAAACCTTCCCTATATCCTTTGCAATCAAATTTCAAGACCCACTCACTTAATAATTCCCAAAAGTAACTATAATATCTCGACCTATATGTCCCCATATTTTTCACATTTAATCACTCCCCTCATGTATTATTTTTTTTCAAGTTGATATTGGAACAAATGTCACACTCAACACTCAACCCTTACTTGATCTCCTCACAACACTAATCATAATAATTATAACAAGTTCAAAGGTCAAGGAAGAATAGTTTTTTACCTTCCCAAGACACAACCCATATTTTTTTTTTGATTTTTATTTTGATGGCATACAATAGTCGGATAACAGGTATACACACATAGGTCAATCTAGTACAGTAATTAAAAAGATCAGATAAGGAAAGAATGTATGGAAAATCATTTTGGAAAGTTGAGGAATATTCGACTAAATTATATTATCATCTATTAAGCAGGAAAAAATAACACTTCATGGTTGGGTGAAAAGATGTGTGGAGAAATTAAGTGACATAATTTTCCCATAAACTACTCACACAAAGGGTGCCACACTTCTAAAAGGTTTTAAAGTGATTCAACTATTTATATCATCGACAAACAACCAATTTTCTGAAAAATATCACACCTAAATATTAAATTCATGTTAAAACACACATTTATTCGTTGAAATAAAAACTTTTAAATGATAAAACCACATAAAATAGGGAAATTCCTTATTCATTTGTAATAAATTACATGATTAAGAAGGCATAATTTTCCATTATTAAGTGGGTTTCAAAAATTAACATTCCAGCACAAAAGTAACGTGTGAAAGAGGGAAAAGTAAAAATAATATCCATAAATCCAAAAAGATTGAAAAAAGAAAAAATATATATTATGAAAATTCCTAACTATCCCAGGAATATACCCATACCCTCACACCTAGAGTATGCAGTTTCATCACTATAGTAAAAGAGAATGTGGGAAGGATAAACCCTCATGGGTGTCATTCATTGATTACTTATTAAACATGGAGTTCCTCTCTCGGGGGCTCTAAAAGGACTTTGTTATAGTGATTAAACTACTTCCAATTAACAAATAAGGTTTTCTTCATTTATTCATTTTGTACCTAAATAATGCCAAATAGATAAACATTAGTAATAGTGTATGGGTCAAACTAGTAGGAATGAAAATTACTTGGATGTAGCTTTAGTCTTTCGTTATTAAGGAGGAACTTATACTCAATGTGGAATTGACAATGAAGGATAAGGAAGTCATGGGAAGCCTTGGTTCACTAATTATAGATTTGGGAGTACTCATATGCATCATGTTGAATTTTTTTCCAAATCTTGAATTTGCAACTTCCTAACTCACACACTTCTTCTATTCCATTACATTGTGGTATTTGTTCTGATAACAGTCATTTTTCTAACTAGTTCCCACAAATTTATGATTAATTTGAGACTTATATAGTAGTATTCCCTGAGCATCCATTATAACAAGAACCACCCTTAAAGAAAGAATCATTTAGACCAAATCTAAGCCCTGGGTGGCAAGCATAACAACTATATCGACAAGGAGGAAACTCAAGCTACCCCAATAAGAACTGGTATAAACAATGATATGGTATGCAACCTTATTGTCCTTCAACATCTCAAAAATATCCTAATCCTCCCAAGTTGAACCAAATCTCAAGGATATGGTGAATAAAATGGAAAACCATAACCCTTAGTTCCAACAGACCACATAATAGACTTTTCAAGACCTATGAACTCAAGTGGGACAAACGGCAAACATCATTAGTGATATAATGATAAAAGGATCTGGAAATATAACATCCCATCATATTGTTAATACAAATTAAAATTTTAATATTTTCATAATCACACTTCATAGTGGTAAATAATTTTCTTCTTCCACTAATTCTACACAATAGTTATGTCCCCCAATTGAAAACTCTCTTTCGCTGCCTATAAAAGATTCTAATGAAGAAAAACATAACAACAAGGGTAAAAATTTATTATTGAGGATTCCCATGAAAATTCCTTTCCTATAACTTTCCCCCAAAGACTCTCTAAACCTAAATAAATTATAATGATATTGATAAAGAAATAATGGATACATTTAAAAAGGTGTAAGTTAACACTCCTTTATTGGATACAGTTAAAATAATCCCCAGAAACTGCACCAAAATTTGACCATGTTGTCATGACATGTTAAATTGATTATGTTTTTAAAGTTTATTTATAGTTTAGGGAAGACCCAAAGTCATATTTCAAGTAGATTTTGATGTTTAAAGTGTTTATTTTTAATAAATATTACTAAAATATGGGGTGTTTTTTAAAATATTTTTTAAATAATAACTTAATTAAAGATTTTAATAGTTGATAAAAAAAGGTGTTTTTTAAGAATTATGAGAGAAGGAGTTAATTTAAAGTTTGAGAGACATATTTAATAGTTCATTATTCTGAAATGTTCGCATGGTTTAATGTAATTCTTTGGTTGAGGGTTGTCAAGATCTTGATTCTCCTCTTGCCTCTTAAAATGTTTCATAAAGTACCAACCATTGACACAACAATAATTTTATCAAGGTTTGGACCTCAATAATAGATTGAAGGCTAAAAAAACATACTAATATCTTAATTTTGTTTGAGAGAAAGAGGATTATCGTGTTTCTCAATCGGAACAACCTAATATTACTACATGAAATTTGAACACAATCAGTATTATAATGAAAAGTGTTTCACTTAATTAAACCCAAACAATGAATTTAGTGGAGAATAATGTTAAAATAAAACATAAGTAAAATTATTCAAACACAAATTACACAAAATCATTAGTGTACCAAGTGTCAAAACTCACTCCCATGTATGTATATCTCCCTTGAAATGACTATCCACTGTTTAGATCACCATCGAGAGGAGGAGAAGACTTAGGTGGAACTTTTTCTTTCATCATTGATCCCACTATGAGGACATGGGAATCCATAAATTATTGGATGAGGAGAGTAATACTTTGGAACTATAAAATGGTAGATATTTTCTTCTATTTCTAACTGTTAAATGAGGTTCCCAATGTGTTCTTTTATAGCCAAAATGGGAGGTGGTTTTGGGAACCCTGATTTTGAGAAACCCTTGGACAATAGTATTTAGCCAATAAAAAATCTTATATCTCTTTACAAAAAACTAAAAACTTTTTTATGACCTCTTTACTATCTATATATCAAATTTTGAGGCCATATATTGTTTATAGTAAGAGATATTTCCAAAATATAGATGTATACTATTGACTCTGTGAAGATTCATTACTCTGAATAGATTGATTAGTGTGGGCCTCTTGGTGAACGAATTGGTCTTGGGTTTCTTCATAAGAGTTGTATAAAAATTATTTTTGGATCATCTAATAAAATTACATCCCAATTTTATTCACATATCAGTATAATTATGTGGTTGATTCAACATATATTCATAGATTCCTACGCAATGTGGCCCATTTTTCTTCATCTTCGACTGGGACCTCCAAATCACCTCCACCTATACTGAAAACATCAAAATAAGTGAAATATACCTTTTTAACAGTTATAAACATTAAATTTTTTATAAAAAATGAAGTTAAATTTGTTATAATATTTTTAATATTCAATACAAAACAAGTTTAATATAGTTGTGTGAGGGTTAAATAAAAAATGAAACATGATACTATCAGAGGTCCAAAATATCATTTTAAAATGTGGATAATATGTTCAAAATAGAAGAACATTGAATATAGAAATTCATACATCATTGTTTTCTCATGTTGAGCCAAGAGATTTTAATGAGCCATTGAAGCATCTATAGTGGGTTGATATTATAAATGAATAATTGGATCAAATTGAAAAAAATGAAACATGGGAGTTGGTACCCAAGCCTGAAAATAAAAATGTTATTGAAAAAAGTAGCTGTTTTGAAACAAGATGAATGAAAAAGGATAATTATTAATAAAAAAGGAAAGAACTTGTGTCAAAAGGGTACTCACATGTTAAAGTAATTTATTTTAATGAGTACTTCACACTGATTGCAATACTATATTCCATTAGGATATTTCTTTATATTTTAGAACAAATTCAATAAAATATTTTTCAAATGGATGTCAATTACTCCTACCTAAATAGAGAAGATGAAGTATACATAGAGAAACCTAGTTATTTATTTCTTAGCATAAATTAAATCTATGTTTTTAGGTTAAAGAAGGATCTATATGGGTTTAAACAATCCCTAAGAGTATGATATTCTAGATAAGATACTTGATTAAAATATTTTAATTTTAATAGAGGAATATAGGAAAAAATATCTATATTAAATATGATAAAAATGCATCACTTACTATTATTTTTTATGTATATGATATTATTATTTTTGGAAATAAATAAGGTGTTTTTGAATAGTTTGATTTGGAAATAAAGAAATTGTTTAAAATGACTATGCTTTGAGAAATGGGATATTTTATGGGTTTAAAAATATTTCTAAAGAGTAAGATAATATCATTCTTTATGAAGTGAATTATGTTCAAGAAATTGTAAGGAATTTTTTAATGAAGGACTTAAAATTAGTTTTTACACCTATTTTAGTGGGAACTAAACTTTCTAATGAATAAAAAAGGAAATAAGTTGACCCAATAGAATTTTTAAAGCTAATTGATAATTTTTAATACTTTACTTATTTATAAAAAGAGATTTTATATACTATTACATTGTGTATCATATATTAAAGTTCACTAAAGGAGTCTCATTTCATAGCTAGAAAGAGAATTAGAAGGTATATAAAAGTCACAATTGACTGTGTATTGAAGAATGATAGTAATGGAAATCTTGATATGTTTGGAAATACAAATTCATATTACGATGTAAATTCAGATGATATAATGTCTACATCTTGTCGATTTTTTTAGGTGAAAGGTTTGTGTGGTGTCACAAAAAATAATCAAATTTTTGTGACATAGAGTAATACTAAAGTAGAGTATGTGGTTATAACTCAAGACACTTCCCAATTGATATGGATGAGGACTCGGTTGTAATATCTCAAGGTGAAACTATTCTTACCTTAATATTTTAATATGATAATCAAAGTGTTATAAATTTATTGATGAATCATATTCAGCATTAAATATCAAATAAAATTGATATAAAATGTCACATCACCAAAGATCTTGTGAAGAAAAATGCGTTTAAGATAGAATTTATTTCAAAAATAAAGAAAATAGAAGATGTTTTCACTGAATCACTGCCAAAGGATACATTTCAAAGATTGAGGTAATTTGTGGTAGTTCACTAAAGTAGGCATAGAATTATTTATTGATTATACTACATCACATCAGACATTTGATATTAGTGTAACACTTCTTTGATTGAGAGTTAGAGCTATCAAATAGTAAAAAAAATATAAAAATAAAGGATATTATAAGACTTATGAATATTTTTAAAAACATTAGATGACTTCATAAGACATCATATGATTTGTAATACTTATAAGGAATTTCATAAGATTTCGTGTCAAATGTAAGACTTTGTTTTTTGTGTTAAAAATGTCAAAGTATTATAATCATAAGTATTCAAATTCATTTCATAATAATTGTGATGATCATGTAAAACTATAAAAGATTTAACAGGACTTTGAATATTTCATAAGGATTTTTTGATATTTCATAAGACTTCTAAGATCCATGTAAGACTTTGATTGAGGTGAAAAATATTTTTTATCTGAGTGTATGATTTTTTTTCTAAGTCGTGTAATACTTTTCCAAAATCAAGAAATTAGATAAATTACAATTTCTAAGACTTTATCAGGGTCTTTTTGAGACTTAATATGTATTTAAAAAATTAGTTTTATTCTGAAAATGTGATGAAGGTGTGTAAATTCATATATTTCATTATACATTCTAAGTTATACAAAAAATAAATTATTGTATGAAAATTATTAAAGGAATGGAAATTTAAACGTATTATGAAAAAGTTTGTTTTCTAAAAAATGAATAAATTTTGAGAAAGTTAAGAATTTATATAAAATTAATCTATAAGATTAAATTAGATGATATTTATGTTGTGCATTCATGAATTAAACATAAAAAATAAAGTTTTTGAATCTAGAAATTATGAAGAAAGATGGTTCACACTATGGAGAAAAATGTTGCACCTCAAAAGAGAGAAGAATTTATAAAAAAAACTACTCATACATGAAGCAACCATTATATTTAGGATGTTATGACCTAAAATAGATTTTAAAAATGGAAGAATAAGTGGGAAGAAGAAGAGAAGTTGAAGTAATAGTTAGAAGGCGGTTATTTATTTGTACTTCGAATTTAAAATTTGAATTTTAAATAGGGAAAATAATTTTTATTGAAAACGATAACACTTTCAATGTTGTGAAGATATTATAATTGATGATATGCACTAAAATGAAATATACACATATTATTTAATATATAAAAATAATAGTAAAAAATGAAATACTTGTTATTTCACAAGTATAAGAAGAAGAATAAATATGGTGACAACTCGATAAAATTATTATTAGGTTAAATACTCTCCAGTTACTAAAAATATTTTTATATAATTCTATCTATTTAGGAACAATTTACACGATTAAGATACTTATATGTAACATGATGTTAATGATAAAACCCTACTTGTTTTTATCCACATGATGAAACTGTAGACCCTATAATCTCAAGTGAATCTGGACCATGCCAAGGATTAGCCTTATCATTTTTAGAGATTAAATTTTTAAAATATATTGTTCCTATTATGATTGTGTTTTGGTGAATTTTATTGCAACCAAATTAATCATTTTAACTGGTGGTGAAGTTTGTTTCATGAATAAAATTAAAAAGGAATTATAAAAACTGATCTCCCCAGTGATTTCCTATCAATGTGGATGGTTTTCAGATATATTTGAATGTTGTTTATAGTAAAAATAATCATTTATTTCAATTAAAAATATTTTTTTATAAGGATCATAAACTCTAATAACTTCCTCCCATAAGATAAAAGAATAAACTAATAGTGATAAGTGAACATCGATATCATTTCAGGATATTTTGATTCATAAATCATTAAATTCAATATGATATATTTATGATTCATAAAAAATCAAGAGAAAAGTTGAAAATTACCAAAAAATAGACCTCGAATTTTTTTTCTATTGACTCTATTATATAGATTCATTCCACTTATACATAGTTCAAGTCTATGATTTTTAACTTCATTTTCAAATATAATAAATTGGTTATCAATTTGATTCTATTCTGGAAAATCAACTAAATGAAAAACATTTCTATCAGCTATTAACTCATTTTAAAGTTTTATTAACCTTCTTGCATCATTTTAATTTACAAATAAATATCTAAAATGAGGAATTATAGGATGATAAAAAACTTTTTTATTATGAATCATGGCACTTTTCATAATGGATAAATCATCCTATAATTTTCTTTCAACTTATACTATGATTTATTGTATTTATTACACTCTAAAATAACTTCACATACCTTCTTATATAAACCTTATTCCTTGGGTCTAATATATATATTATTTTTCCCCAATCCCATCAAGCATAATATTTTTTCACTTTCTAATGTGAATCTAGTATATCTTTAACTTCAGTGAGTCTGTATTTCAATAGCTGTAATAATTTTGTAAAACTCTTATCACTCCATCCATTCTTAGTTTTTAGGTTAAAACATCTTAACACTATTGATAAAATAGTAAATTTTATACAACCTATATATAATAGGTTTTAAGTACCACTATTTATGTTCTTTGATTATTATTGTTTCTTAATTTCTTACACTTCAATCCCATGAACCATTTCTTCAATTTTATTAGAATTATGATCTTGAAAATCTCCATCATCATTAAATATTAAATTCTTCCTAATTTCACCATGTAAAATAAAAGGACTATAACTCATATTAACACCATTTGAAATTAAATTATCTTTGATTCATAAGATTTTCACCATTTTCATATTTAAATATTTCATGCATAGACAAAAAAATAGTTCATTGTTTGGAAAATTTAATTTGATAAATTCTAAAAAAGAATCTAACCTTTCCTCATATTCATCACTTTTTTATCATACAGTAATCCAACAACAATTCATTATCACCTTTAATAGATTTTAAATTTTAAATATAAGTTATATTATATTTAAATTTATATTTAGATTTACTTTTATAAATAATAATAATAAATACTATTTTAAAAAAAAATAACAATAATGATAAAAAATAAAAAAAAATAATAAATATATCATATTTTGAAAAATGTAATAACATTTATATGTTATTGGTCTCATTATGATTTATCCATAACAAGAAAAGTAATTCGTTATTCCAAAAACTACTCATTATTCAAAAATAACCCATAGGTAGACGAAAACATTTAAAATTCAATAGTCATGATTCTTTGACAAATCCCATATTATACAAACATTTCATAGAAGTAAAATGAAAGAACCAAAATCAAATAATAATTTAAATAAAAAAATAATTAAATTTAGAGGGGCCTCTAGATATGAGAAACTTTAGATAAAAAAATTTAGAATTTGATATATTTCTAGATCAAATATTTTAAAATGAAAACCAAATTAAGGTGAAATATAACTTTGTTAAACAAAAAGTCACAATAATAGGATGAAATAAGTATAATAGATAGTCAGTTATGCAAGTAAGATAATTATAAATACATAAAAATTACAATAAATTCTAAATGTAAAAAACTAAAGAAAAAAATCAATAAGAAAATGGAGGTCATTTCATTAAAGATATTTAAAATTAATCAAAAAAAATACTAGAATTAACATAAGTCTATAACCATGATATATCATTATGAAAATAAAATAACCTAGGTTACAACTTTAAAAAAACTATTTCACAAAAAAATAATGAAAAAATATCATAACACTAGAATGAGATCATATTTCAAAACCAGTAAATATAAAGTGTAAGATACCATGTCTAGAATAGTTGGAAAATTTAAGAAGTAATTTGAAATTTTGTTTATCAGATAGGTCAACTCTTGAATCATGATTTTTAATGGAATTTAGAGAGTTGTAATGCTTCAATGTGGTATTTTGAGATGAAGAATGATGTATGGGAGGCAGCCCAGGTGTTTAGATGAGATTTTAAGGATTCTGGTTAAGTTTTGAGAATTTTATAGTTTTTTGGTTAGGGTATATATTTTGGTGTGCATGGTTTAGAAGAAACTATGTGACACCTTAATGATCAGGGGGTGGGTTCAGTTCATTTTGAACTGAGCATGGTTGAGTTTGACGGTTTGAGAATGGTTTGGTGTAAATCGTGAGAACCAAAGGGGAAACAATGCGAGGTGGTGGAGGATTTGAGGCATGGAGCACAGAATGTTTATGGTTTTAGAAAAACCAGTCACCTTGTTATAGAGTGGAGGTATTGCAGAAAACACATTTGGTTCATAGTTTGTTTAATTATGTAGCCTAACTATGTAGGGCATGGGGTGTTAGAAAGTAGGGGGTGAAAAGTTGGTGAATAGTTTTGTTAACCATGTACCTAAACCCTGAAGCTATCCAGAATTTCATTTAAAGGGGGGTTTTACCAAAACTCCCCCTTGGGGTTTTAGGATACTCCCCCTATTCTTCCCCTATTTATTTTGCATGAACCAGGGGGTTCCAACCCCATTCCTCCTTCTACATCCCCTCCATTTGGGGTGTGCACATGGATAATTCTTGGAATTTTAGGTGAGTTTTATACCTCTAGTGTATTTATTTCTTATTATCCTTGATCCTATATAATTTATGACTTCCCTATTTTAGGTTTAATTGACAATTACACTATATCATGGTGGAATTTTCGGTTTCACTAATGGATTTTTTTTGGCTTGTGTAGAGAAGATCCCATGATGATTTCTGCATGTTTTTTTGTGGTATATAGTATATGTATGTGACTGTGATGATTTTCCTTATGGTTTCCCTAATTAATTAATATAATTAATTTTTTTAATTGTATCACCTCTTAGGTATTTTCCTGTGAATAGTATTGGGAGTCCATTGTGGACTAGTCATGGAGGTGGCATGAAATTTTGATAATATGCGAGTGACTAGTGAGTTCTCCAGCATTATTCCAAGTTTTGTTTTTGTTAATTAATTAATTATATTAGATATAATAAATTAATTGATTGATGTTACTTGGTGTGAGGTTATATATTTAGTGGTTTTTATGAGCTCATTTGGATGCTGAGGAGTTTAGATGATACTTGGATTGGCCATGGAAAGGTTGTCATGCTTTGGAAATGTTTTTTAAGTCTTCATTGATGGGGTATGTTTTCTAAGAGCTTTACCCAGAATTTTGTTATATTATTTCCATGTGTATGTGGTGTGTTCCTTAAATACTTTTTGTGGTGTGTTACCCTACTTATTGTAAGTAAATTCTTTTGGGATTTAAATTGGTACCTTAAACCTTCTATGTATCCCATTGATCCATTAATATTTATAAGACCAAACCTACAGACACCCATGGGGTGTTCTATTCCTTGAAAATTGTAATTTTGGTTTTGAATTGTATAGTAGATGGGTTATGAGCTTAACATAATTAATCGTTTTCATTGGATTAATTAAATGGTTGTTAATTTTAAGAGGATAAAATCTGTTGGTTTCATGTGTTGAGTTTTTTTGAAATGTCTATGAGGCCCTTATATTGGTTTTAACATGTGCATGAGTTTTGACCTGATGTTGGGTATCAAAGGGGAAAAGTTATGATTTTAAATGGTCCTTTTTTAAATAGGTTTTGACCTACAAGTGATTTTATCAAAATGGTTTTATAAATGGATTTCAAATGTGATTTGAAATAGGTGTGTGGTTAACCCTTTGGAGAAATACCTTGATGGATATTTTTATATGTATAAGAGAAAGAGGGTTTTTTATCTTATTTTATTGTTAAAGGCTTAGAGGGACCTTAGTAAATGATAATGGTTTGAAAAAGGTTTGTTTGTGAATTTTTTAATATTGTAAGGTAAATATTTTTAACCTTTGTATTTGAGAAAGGATGGTATGGTTTAGGTGTTGGGGTGATGTTCTGAGAACAGGTAGCATACTATATGGACTAGGTGTTAGAAAGAGTCTCTAGGAACTAATAGTGTGATCTATGGTTTAAGTGTCAGACTAATGGTCTATGAACACTAGTATACCAAATATAAATGGATTTTGGACCGATGCTCTACATCCATGGTTTAAGGTTTTGTACTAATGCTCCAAACACTATTGTTTGAATGTATGAGTAGGTGATAGACTAAGGATCTAAGCACTATTATTATAGTGTATGATTAGAATAAAGAACCTAACACTTTATAATAGTACTGAAATTTTTGGGTATGGTTTGGGTGAGGGACTAAGGTTCTAAGAATGATTGATATTGATGTTTATTATTACCTGAGATAAATGATAAATTAAAATACCATTTTATTTTAATTGTTCACGGTATGTATAAACCTATGTTTTCTAGAATAAATGAACAACTTAGGTCAATGTACGTAGGTCTTGTTGGCCTGGGTTTCACCTTAATACCTGATGATTGGTGGGTACTAGATGATTTTTTGTTTTCTCTAACATGTATCTTCCTTTATGTACTATTTATTGTTCCATTTTTTTCCTGCATACACTTATTATCTTATTGGTATTTTCTTTAGAAAACCCTTGTAGTGTCCTACTCAGTTTTAATCATAAATTATTTAGGCCTCCACTCAAATGAGTACCCAACCCGATCTTATATTTTTATTTTAGGCATAGATATGGGTTGAGCCTCACGTTGATTATTGTATGATTGGGAAATATAACTCAGATGGTATTAAGAGCATGGATGATGTATGGATCAGATATATTGTAGAGCCTCTTTGTTGGTCTATTTTATTCTAGTATGTTATGTAATCAGCCTAGTAGGAAGTTATTTATATGTATTACATGGTTGTTTGGGCCTTTACTACATTATATTCTATCATGGATTGTTCAGTATATTCATTCCTTATGTGTACTTTGATTTTTATTATTTTTGGTTATTTACTTCTGGTTATACACTCCTATATGGGGTGTATGTTGTCCTCGTAGTTCCACCTTATACCTCAACTCCTAGTCCGCATCCTCTAGCATATTAGGAGGTACGCTTGAGTTCTTTTGGTGAACCGGATCAAGGAACTAGTTTAGTAGCACCTAGGCTGAGACATTACAAATTTGTATCAAATGTAGTTTCTTTCCTATTTCTTTACTATTTGGGATTTGATAGACTACAGATACAGGAATTTTTTGGAACCTGTGATAGATATCAGTTGGTGCTTCATGAACAACAACTTTGATAGGAATTCCATGTTATTGGGGCTGAGATTGATGTTTTTGGTCTGTGATGTTATGGTTTTATATGATTTTTAACTTAGGTGATTAATATATTATTTGGAAATTTTAGTTTATGATGTATTTATTTCTCCTAGACCATTTACAAGAGGCATTTGATTTGGTTTTGACTCTTGGATTTTAGAGGTGTGAGGTGTCTCATGAATCATGTTAATCACATAGTATCCACATGTTATAGGCCTTCTAGTGTGTGATTTTATGTATTTCCTTTTGATTGAAGAACATGATGATCTAAGGTGAGATGGTCGATGATGAGGATTTTGATGTGATCCTCACTCACAGTGGTGTAGTGACCCTGGAGGGTTATTATGGTATAATTTTATAAATGTTGGGCCCCTTGTGGGTGGTTGTTGTTTGAGTTTGGTTGTGTGGAATGGTCTTGTAGGGATTGGTCTGATGTGTAGATGCTTAGAGAGGACAGGTGCCCTGGTTAAAGGTAGTTAGTTTGGAATGTGATATATTCCATTTGTGAAACCCTAGAGATGGGTGTTTTGGTATGTTGAAGCTATGTTAAATTGGAATAGGAGTTTGTTTTATGTACCGTGAATTGTGGCCATATTTTGAGTTGTAATAGTCTTATATGGTTAGACCTATTGTTTTGTTGTGAGACTTGACTTGTGGGGATGGGTGGGAAATCCTGAAGATCTCTATTATGTGGCTCTAGTTTAGGGAGTTGGTGTTGTTTAACCTTTGAGGGTGACCCATGTGAGGTGATTACCAATTTATGTATACATTTGGGTGCATAAATAATAGGTGGCTTCTTGTACTTTTAATAATGGTGCGCAAAGGGAGAAACCCAGTATGAGGTTTAGGCACATTAGGCGCCTGTATTTTTTAGAAAGATAACTTATGTGATAATGTTTCAGCCTTATGGTTTGTTTCTGGAAGGTAAGATTCATTTGGGTTTCTAGCCTAGGTAACGGTTATGTAGGTAGGATGTTCCTAATGTTTATTGGTTGGACCATGAGAATTGGATGTGTTCCAGGGAATATGATTTTAACTGCATGGGTTCTCATTGAGTGGCGACTATGCAGGTGAGATTTATTTTGGTATGATGCATATAGAGATGTCTAGTTTTCTTGATATGGAAAGTGAGTGGATTGTTGATGTTGTGGTGGTGTATGTGGTTTGTGAGAGTAGGACCATTTGGGTGGCTATCCTGGTTATCTTTGGATAATTCTTTAGGAACATAGGGGTATCTTAAATGGTCTTAGTGGATTTTTTGGAATGACGCTCCGGTTTTGAATGTTCATTCAAGTGATTTTGGTTCAGTGAGTTCCCTTTGGTTTTGAAAATCACCAAGGGTGCTATATACTGGATGAAATGTACATATGAGAGATCCATGGATAGAATATGGGGATTTTGAGTCAATTTTTCATGAGGCATGACTCGCTAGAGTCAGAGATGAGTTTTGTGGTTGGTGTTATGAAAGAGTGCATGATGGTTAAGTGTTAGTGGGAGGTTAGAGGAATAAGAATTTATTGACATGTTGTATCATTTATCTCATGGATCTGACATTACGGGAGAAAATGACGGAGGTACTTGAGTTGATAAATCAACCATGAGTAGGTTGAGGACTGATGTGATTGTGATGAGTCACTTTCATGCAAGGAGGCCCAGGGGATTGGATTGGTTTCACATTTCCCTATAGATAGAGGTGACATCTGGAATGAAAATTTTAGTTTTGTATTCATCTAAAACATCTTAGTTTACTCATAGTTTAGAGACAATCATTCCCTATATCTTGACATTATCTTAAGTACACCAAGAGGGAAATGGTTATACACCTAGATTACAAATGGTTTTCTTTGTTTTATGGAGGTCCTCTTTGGAGTTGGCACTCGTGTAAGGGTGGAAGTGAATTCATATGGTGGGGTGCATCATCATAAATTGTAAATAAGTCACTGTAATAGACCAGATTTCAGTGACTGTTGTGGGTACTTTTCTTAGAAGCTAGGAAGGGGTGATAGTTGACATCTTATTTTATCAGTATAGTGAGAGAAATATGGTAACATAAAATTATTGTGTTATTAGTGGTTATATAGTGGTTCATAGTGGTTGCATTTTCTTAAGAGATATAATGAAAATGACGATCCTATGGTGGTGTGTGGTGTATGGGTTGAAGGGGTGTGGATTTCATGCTGGAAGGGTCGAAGGTATATATAAATGATCATGGAATGGTCGTGGTGTCATCGTGATACCAATGGGGAAATGATGAGGTGCGTGCTTTAACTCTGTAGGGAATTATAATAGGAAATTAGTTATGATGGATGATTGAGATGAGTGTTGGATTCAGGCTCTAAGTGGTTCCAAAAGGTAATCCTAGGTTTTTTGGAGGTACATCGATGTGTGTAGTAGGTCTTGATGACGGTGTTGGGTCAATGGAGGACCTGACTATGGAAAATAACTTGGAGTTATGTATAGACACAAATGGGTGTGTTCAAGTGATCTTGGAATACCTATGTGTGTGAAGGTATTATGATCAAGTGAGGTGGAAATGTTCTGAAAGTTGGAGATGAGCACTTTAGGATTAGTTGGATGGGGATATACCTACTTGGATTAACATGTCAAATAGGTGCGTTTCAGATTTTAGATTGGGATTTTGATGAAAATATGGTTTGATCTTATTCCAGGCTTGGAAAGATGTTATATTTTCACTCTAGTTGGTTTCTGATATGATGATGGGTATCAATGATGATTAATTCTCATGGGTGTTTGTGCATGGTAAGTTTTTAACTATGTCGATTGTTCTATGGGAGTGTGAGATCTAGGTTCTTTTGATCTTTTCCAATGGAAGAGGTGCCAAGCATCAACGTTAATGGTTGTATGATGAATATTATAGTGGCGATCACTGTAAATCTTGTGTGTGTTATATGATGATGTATTTTTTATTTTATTTTTTGGATGGTATTAAGTAAGATCCATCTTGGTGTTTCTGTTTTGACAATGGGAGTTGGCTTGATTTTTGGTTGTCTGGGTGCCTTGAGTTGGATGTTGTGCCTTGGTTTTGATTCAATCATTTGGGAACTGAATTAGGTTGTTGTCCATAACTAGTGACTAACATAGGTTGGGTAGTTCATATGGATGACCATTGAGGATTCTTATGGATAAGAAGTATTATGGTGGAAATTTTTTAAGATCCAACATCTGAACGATTTATAAAATTTCAGAAGGAATTTGAAATTTTTTCTTACCGAATGGATCAACACTTTAATTGGGATTTAAAATGGTGTACTGAGAGTTTTAATTCTTTAAATTGGTTTTTAAGATGAGTAATGATTCTCATGAGGTGTACTAGGTGTTTGGATGATATTTGGAGACATCATGTTAAGTTTCGAGAGTTTTGGAGTTTTTTGTTTGGGGTGCACAGTTTAGTGTGCATAGTTTAGGAGAAATTGTATGAATCCTTGATGTTCAAGGAGGGTTTTAGTTCATTTTGAGCTAAGAATTTTTGAGTTTCGTGGTTTTATAATGGTTTGTGGTAAACCATACGAACCAAAGTGGAAACCATTATAGGTGGTGGGGGTTTTGAGGCATGTTGCATGGTCTTCATGTGGTTTTGGAAAAACTATGTGCCTTGTTGTAGAGGGGAGGTAGTGCGGATAGAAATGTTGGTACATGGTTTGTTTAACCATGTATCCAAACCATGCGGGGTATGGGGTGTTAGATAGTAGGGGGTGTGTGAAGGACCTCAGAACACCCTGAGAGGGGAGGGGTGAATCAAGGTGTCAGTTTTTTCTTTTAAACTAATGGATCTTGTTCCCATGTTGGTAGGAACTTGTTAAACCTGTCAGAAAAATGAATAAAATAGAGGGAACAACAATTTTATTTTGTTTACCAAAAAGGTCTACGTCTAAGGAGCATACACCGACAGTGTACCAGCCATACCAAAAACGACTAATCTTCACTAGCTATGGATTTCAAGGTTTGTTCATAGTCACTCTATGTCGGGATCATTGCCTTTACAATGGTTTAGGGATAGCTCACTAATTCCCATGGAACACTTCCATTGACTCCCCCTAGATCACTACCTTTGGAGAATCCTCATTTAGTTTATCGACTTGAAGGTCGCCTCAAGAGAATGGCATTGAAGTCTTTGTCTCTGTTCATCATGAGACACTTCTTGCATCAAGGACCTGAGTAGATGCACACTTAAATCCTTGTCCACTTAAAATTGACATTAAATATTTTCCTTTTCAAGCCCTTTTCACGAAGCTCAACCCTTCATATAGCACAACCCTTCGTAGAGAACATGCCTTCGCAGACCACACTACTTTGCAGACCTCACTACTTCACAGAGATCACTGCTTCTTAGATCTCAACCCTTTGTAGATATTGAACCTTCACAGAGAAAACACCTTCACAAAGCTCAGATTCATCTATGGAACCTATTTTCATCACGAAGCACACTACCTTCGTAGAACACCTTACTTCGTGAAGCTCACTGAACCAATGTGGAACGTCCCATCTTCATGAAGCACTTAATACTTAGAAGCATTTACTTCATTCAAGACCAAAGTAGTCTTTTCACAAAGCACAAGATTTCATAGAGAACCATCTCCATAGAGCACCCCTTGCTTCATAAAATCAGAGTGACTCCAGATTTTCTCTCTCAAGTTCATGCAGAATGGAGTGCGGTGGCCTCTTATTTATAAGTGTGGTCGAACACAGAGCTCCGCTTCTTCTGGCATGATTTCTGGATCGGTAAAAAACATCTTCATGGTGCATCTCCCTTCTCAAATCTCCACGAATATTCCCTGTTTAAAGTTATTTTTATAACTATAGATTTCTCCATCAAATCTATTCATGTTGCTACAAAGCTCCACTCCTTCCATCAAACCTTCGCATTGCCGCAATGCTCAAATTCTCATAATCGTAAAGCACACCAACACAATATTAATTTCTTCGCAAAACACACTTAATAAAGATCATCTATGTGAAACTCATTCCTTTTCCATATTTTTATGATATCTTCAAGAAAAAACACTTTTCACAATGCTTAACATTTTCCAAAATTTAGACCCCAAATGTAAGAACCTGGATCTTCATTTTAGGTATGTTTTTCTGTTTCTGGACATTTTTGAGAAAAAGAAGAAAATCTATAAAATTTCTAAGTACACACCGTGTACTTTTCTTCCGTGTGAGGCCATGTGATGGCCATGTCCAGGACACACACATGGTGTGTAGCGGTGATGTGGAGGCCGCTTAATGCGGTGTACAGAAAGGGCGAGTACACGCCGTGTACTCATGAAGTACACACCGTGTACTTTTCTTTTTATTTCATTAAACAGACCGGGGTCGCGACTTAACCCCAAATACATCTTCTTATCTAGCTTCTTCGATCGAGAGTGAGGGTACGGCTGCAAATCTACTCTGAGCCACCGATCTGTCACCTTCTATCTGAATTGAACATTGTCGGTTGCAATAGAATCACAGCGGTGAGTTCTTGGTTCTTCTTTGGCCACGTTTCCTGATTCCTTCTCTTATGAGAGTTATCTGAGGTTGAACGTTTTACAAATTTTTGTAGATATTCTCCATTCTAGGATGATTCATAGGTCGAGGTTCAAGTATATCGATCTCCTAGGATTGAGGTAGGTTGTTTGTTTCCCTATGTTGAATGTATTTGAGTTTTTGGGGAAAAAGTGTCGGATACCCATGTATCAGGTATCTATGGTTAGGGTTTTGATCTTGTATTGTTATATAACATATATTTCATGTATGCTTGAGGTGATTAGATGATTGATAATTGTTTGTTAGCATGTATGAGGATCCCCCATGGTTGTTCCCCCTATTTTGGTTGTTTATCGTCGTTTGGCTTACGTTGCCTGTGAGGCATACCTTGTTGCATTGTTTGCTTGCATTGATATAATTGATTGCATGTATTACCTGCTGTTTATATGATTTTGATGAAATGTAGCTATTATCCAAGTAGTTTTTTGAGCTTACTTTGGGCTACTAAAATTCGATTACGCACGACTACACTACTCAGGGCTGTGGGAACCTGGTGTGGTAGACTAAAGAGGGAATTGACGATTAAGGGCTTCCCTAGAGAGTCTGTTATAAATTAGAATCATTTGAAGAACCTATGGGAATGGAACTTTGTGCTTCCTTATAGTTTCCTTAGTTATTTATTGAGACTATCGGGGGAATTATACGTAAGTTCTTCCTCAGAGAGTCTATAGTTATCATTGCAAGACCGCTGGGGAATTGACGGTGAGAGCTTCCTAGAGTGTCTGTTCCTTTGTATGTTTACTTGACTAGAGGGTTCTGCTAGTGTGAGCCACCTAGAGAGTCACCATGATTATTTTTTGGTTGGTTGTGATGATTCCACCAAGCCAAAGAACAAGCTTGGGTTTTGTACTGCTTGTTGTGTAGGTAGTCTGTTGTGATACCTGTTGTATTACTTGCTATGCCTTGAGAATATAGAGCTATTGCTACATTCCTTGGTTGATAATTTAATGAGTGAATTAAATTAATAAATAATGTGAATGGAGATTTGTAGGATTTTTTACATTATAGTACTCCTGTTTCTCTACTGCATTTATTTCCTTTACTTTTGTTATATTGCTCACTGACAGTAAGGCACAGATCTTGTGGTGATTGCCTATTGAGATTAGTCTCACACCATGTTTGGGTCCTATTTTTTGGTCCAAACAGGTTATATGGTTTTAGGTGTGGATAGGGATTGTGGCCCTTCTACTTCAGGTACATGATTACTGGTTGGAGCTGGAGAGTAGAGGACTGAGCTTAGGCTTGCGATGCTGCTGGAGTTGTTGTTTACTTTAGTGCTTTGTTCGTAGTTGTATTTCAGTAAGTTGTTGTGTTTTCTTCTTTCCTTAGATACATTTACCATACTGTATCATTATTATATTATACATTACTTCCGCTATTTAGTTTTAGTTGTTGTATGTTGTTTACTGCTTCCGCTATTGACTGTTATTTCCTGTACCTTGTATACCTTACCAAATGGGGGCATAGTTTCCCCAATAATATACCAAGGCCTTCGCTTCTAGTTGGAAGCCTCTGGAATTTGGGGAAATGCGCTTGAGGTCATGTGGAAAACCGGGCACGGGGCACCATTTTAGGGGCTTTGGATTCGGGTTGTTACAAAGTGGTATCAAAGTATTTTCATTCCTTTTCTATTGACTTACTATTTAGCGACCTTAGATAGGGATAGGACGGAATAGTTAAATGGTAAATAGCTGTGCTCGGGAATTCTAGAACCTGTGTACAGGGAAAAAGCATGATTACCTCGAATATTGCAATTTTCGAGTTTTGCAAATATTACAGTTTACTTGATTTCATCGTTGGGTGGTGCACTTGTTTTGTGTTGTTACTATTTATATGATTGTGGTTCTATTTTGTTGCAACTCGATGAGATGAGGGTATGCCATCTCATGAATTATATAGGAACTTGTTAGAAAATCGCATGTCATGCATTTTGTCATGCCATCTAGATTGCATTAGAATTTTCATGCTGTTGTGATAGAATTGTGATAGAAGATGCATGTTGTTTTGATAGTTTCTGTGATATAATACCTACTATGTTGAAAGGGTATCATTTTTTTATATCTTCTTTATCATGGATGCCGAACTTTGGTCTTAGAGGTGATATGGGACCTCAAGGATCAGAATTTGGTGGATCATGAGTTGTTATACTTTTTACTTGTTATATCCATTGTTATGATGCCAAGATCTAATTCACAGGGAGTATGGGCCCCCACGGATCAGAAATTGGTACCTTAACACTTGTTTTTTCTATGTTTTCTAGGCTCTGGTTCCATTCTGAGGCTACTGTCTGGAAAAACCTATAATACACGGGGTTTACTTTATACATACACGTCGTGTAGTTTTTTTTCTATGTCCCTGGCTGTGTTGGGCAAAGACATGGGGTTGTAAAGTTTCCTGTAGAAACAAGTTGTGTACCATCTTAGCATGTCCTGTAGTCTAGAATAGGTATTCGTTCGTGTCATGAACAACACGGGTCGGGGTTTTCCTTCAAGTGCACGTCGTGTCCCTTGGGAATACGCCATGTATAGTTGACCATGTAGTCAGATGTGTAGCCAACAGCATGGGTTGGTTTTATCCTTCTGTGTACACACCATGTCCGTATAGAACATGTCGTGTAGTTTCGACTGTGTGTCAGGCCATGTCATTAACAACACGAGCTAGGTAAGGCATGTCAAGTACACGCCATGTCTCCTTTGACACGCCGTGTAGTATTAGTCCGTGTACCAGCCTGTGTGACTAACGACATGGACATGGGAGAAATCTTAAGGACACCCTGTGTAGCAGACGAGCACGTCGTGTAGTTTCCTGCTGGGAAAATCCGTGTTCCCTATCGTGTAGGAGTGAACGGGCAGGGAGGAAAAGGGTCAGTACACGCCAGGTAGTTTAAGAACACGCTGTGTAGCCGAGTGGTTTACATATCCATGTATGTCCAAGGTACACGCCCAGGGTAAACTTTTAAGAAACACGTCGTGTAGTAGTACTACACGTCGTGTAGTCATGATTTCCCACATCTTAAAGTTTTTCTCTCATGTTCCGTTTTTCTCTCTTAAGATTCATCTGAGTCTACACGAGGTAACTCAAGAAAGTGAGGTATTCCTTATGGTAGATGAGATCGTCCTTCTAGAAACCATGTGGTATGCTATCAGTTTGAGAAAATGGCTATAAGAAGCCCCAGTGCTCGAGGGACCCAGTAGAGCATCGATCTTGCAGCAAGATGGGTCATCTGCAGCGCTTCTGCAAGGTTCTTCTTCCAGTGGCTAGTGAAGGGGGGTCAGTTTCGACTCCACTTATAGGAGAAGTATTACCACTTCCACAGCAGACTGGGGGATGGATTTCTTCAGGTCGTTCAGGCCAGGGTAGAGGTCGTGGATGCAGTGGTCAGGCTCAGGGGGGAGCATCACAGGAATCTCAGGCTGCTACGCAGGGCTGCAGTATGGGCCAGACTTTTGCTGTAGAGAAGATCCATCAGGAGCAGGATCCTAGTCCTTCTACAGTTTGAGGTATAATTTTAGTAGCCTCAGTTTTATCCTCTACACTTTTCGATACAGGAGATTCTCATAGCATTATTTCTGTGCATACTGTGGAAAGCCTTAGACTTACTGTTTATACTTCTGAGGATATAATGACGCTAGACACTCCCTTAGGAATTAGAACTGATAGTGTGCATCAGTGCTTAGACTACCCCCTCAAGGTTGGTGGGTGTCGTTTTTTGTGGAGACTCTATTTTTTAGAGATCACAGGCTATGATTTCATTCTTAGGATGGACTATTTAGTTCCCTTTTAGGTACAGGGTGAGCTTCACATCACCAGAGGGTGGATATTTTCTTCCCAAGGGCGAATGGGATGTCCAGGAAAGCAGATCTGTACCAGAGCATCATGGGTTGAGTGGTATTATTGCCCATATTGTTAGCTTATATTTGGATGACCACGGGACTTCTCAGATAGATTTTCCTCTAGTGGTTGATCGCTTTCCTGATGTCTTTTCAGAAGACTTTTCAAGTTTGCCTCCAGAGCGAGAGGTAGACTTCTCTATTTATCTTGTGCCTGGAGTGACACTGGTGTCCATTCCTCCTTATAGGATGGCTACACCTGAGTTTTAGGAGCTCGAGAAGAAGTTGGAGGAGTTGCAGGCAAGGGGTTTTATCCGACCCAGTACTTCTCCTTGGGGTTCACCTGACCTGTTTGCGAAGAAGGCATACGGCACCCTTAGGATTTGTGTGGATTATTAGAAGATGAACCAGTTGACGGTCAAGAACCGATATCCATTGCCATAGATAGATGATATCTTTGATCAGCTTTGAGGATCCATAGTGTTCTCGAAGATCAACTTGAGATCCAGCTACCATCAGTTGCGTATCAGACCATCTGATATACCTCTTACAGCCTTCCAGAGCAGGTATAGTCTATATGAGTATTTTTTTATGCCATTCGGACTCACGGACATGCCAGCAGTTTTCATGGCGCTGATGAACAGAGTTTTCCATCCTTACTTGGATTTCTTTGTGGTGCTTTTCATGGACGACATCTTGGTGTACTCTCATACTCGACACGACCATGCTACCCATCTTGAGATCATTTTGAGTACACTGAGGGAGCATCAGTTATATGCTAAGCTCTCAAAGTTCCACTTTTTGATGGATGAAGTTCACTTTCTGGGTCATGTCATATTAGAGACAGGAGTATCAGTAGGCCCAGATAAGGTGAGAGCAGTAGTCACCTGGGAGCATCCAAAGAACGTCTTCGAGGTACGGAGTTTCTTAGGGTTGTATGGTTACTATAGGTGGTTTATACAGGACTTCTCATGACTAGAAGTGCTGTTAATGGGCTTGACTAAGAAAGGGGTAAAGTATGTTTGTTCAGAAGCCTATGATTCAGCCTTCCAAGAGTCGAAAGGGAGTTTGACTTCAGCACTAATTCTAGTTTTTTCGGAGCCGGGGAAGAGTTATACAGTTTTTTGTAATGCATCCGGCATCGGGCTTGGAGAAGTGCTTATGAAGTAGGATCATTTTGTTGCATATGTATCTCGGCAGTTGAGGCCACATGAGAGGAAATATCCTACGCATGACCTGGAGTTGGCTTCAGTTGTTTATGCTTTTCATTGTTGGAGACATTATCTTCTGGGAGAGAATTTTGTGGTGTATACGGACCACAAGAGCCTCAAGTATATCTTCACGCAGCGTGACTTGAATCTGAGACAGCGGAAGTGGGTTGAGTACCGCAGTCCTTCGATTTAGAGCTTACCTATATGCCTGGGAAAGGCAATGATGTGGCAGACGTACTGAGCATAAGGACTCATATATAGGCAGTTCAGGAGGCCAGCGGTGAGTGGAAGCTTATGGCTCTGTTCTCTGAGATGCATTTGGAGGTGCACGACAGGCAGGGGAAGAATTTCCTATCTTCTGTAGATGTTACCTCTACGCTTCTCAACCTAGTTCGAATGAGGCAGTTAGCAGATTTTGAAGGCCTAGTCCTATGGGAAAGAGTGTCAGGAGGGGACCCTCTTCCTGGATGGACCATAGGTGAGGATGAGATCTTGTATTTTCAGGGACGTGTATGGGTGCCAGTAGATATATGCGAGGAACTGATGTGAGACTTTCATTCCTCAGTCTGGGTAGTTCATCCTGGCATCACCAAGATGTATCGTGATCTACACTGCCAGTATTGGTGGCCAGGTATAAAGAGAGATGTTCCTGGTTTTGTCATGAGATGTTCCACCTGTTAGTAGGTGAAGGTGGAGCACCAGCGACCAGCAAGGCTTTTACAGCAGCTACCCATTCCCGAGTGGAAGTGGAATGATGTCGCAATGGACTTCGTGACAGGGTTACCGAGATCTCCTCGAGGAAATTACGCGGTATGGGTTGTCATCGATAGACTCACTAAGGTTTCTCACTTCTTTCCGATTAAGGAGACCTTCAGTGTTGATGAGCTTGGATAGTTGTACATCCGTGAGATTATAAGCTTGCATGGGGTTCCAAGTACTATCATTTCAGATAGGGACGCCATCTTCACATCGCATTTTTGTCAAACGCTACAGAGGGCTTTGGGTACACAGGTACTTCTGAGTACAGCTTACCATCCCCAGACAGATGGCCAGTCAGGGCACACGATTTAGGTGCTGGAGGACATGCTATGAGAATGTGTCCTTTATTTTGGAGGTTCTTGGGAGAGACATATACCTCTATTGGAGTTTTCCTATAATAATATTTTTTAGGAAACTATTCAGATGGAACCTTACGAGGCTTTGTACGGTAGGTCATACCGATCACCCTTGTGTTGGCTGCAGGCAGGAGAGGCAGCTATGTTGGGACCTCATCTTGTTCAGGAGACCACAGAGTAGGTGTATTTGATTCAAAAAAGAATGGATATTGCACAGTCTTGATAGAAATCTTATGATGATCAGTGGAGATGACCTTTGGAGTTTAAGGTTGGGGATCAGGTTTTCCTACGTGTTACCCTGAGGGTGGGACACAAGAGGATCAGGAGACAGTTTAAGCTTTTACAGAGATATGTCGGGCCATTTTAGGTTCTGGAGAGAGTCGGGATGGTTGCTTATAGGGTGCAGTTGCCTCAGATGTACCAATCTATGCACGACGTCTTCCATGTTTCTCAGCTTCGCCGCTATTTCTCAGAATCGTCTCATCTTTTTCAACCCGAGGAGGTTGAGCTAGGGCAGGATGCATTATTCGAGGAGCATCCTATCATGATTTTTGATCGTAGTGCAAAGATACTCTGTGGCTGGTATGTTCCTCTGGTATGGGTGTTATGGAAGCACGGTCATGTACAGGACGAGACTTGGGAGAGGGAGGCCAATATGCAATCACAGTGGCCAGATTTGTTTGAGGTTTCTTCTTCACCACCAAGTTAGGGAAATTTGGGGATGAATTTATTTAAGTGGGGAAGTTTTTAAGAACCCGGATCTTTGTTTCAGGTATGTTTTTCTGTTTCTGGATGTTTTTGAGAAAAAGAAGAAAATATGGAAATTTTCTAAGTACACACCGTGTACTTTTCTTCCATGCGAGGTTGTGTGCTGACTGTGTCCAGGCCACACACATGGTGTGTAGCGGTGATTTGGAGGCTACTTAATGTATTGTACGGAAAGGGTGAGTACACGTTGTGTACTCATGAAGTAAATGCTATGTACTTTTCATTTTATTTCATTAAACGGACCGGGGTCGCGACTTAACCCTGAATACGTCTTCTTCTCCAGCTTCTTCGACCAAGAGCGAGGGTACGGCCACGAATCTTCTCTGAGCCACCAATCCTTCACCTTCTGTCTTAATAGAACATCGTTGGTTGCAATAGAATCGCAGCGGTGATTTCTTAGTTCTTATTTGGCCATGTTTCCTGATTCCTTCTCTTGTGAGAGTTATCTAAGGTTGAATGTTTTAGACATTTTTGCAGATCTTATCCATTCTAGGTTGATTCACATTCTTAGGTTCTAGTATATCGATCTCCTAGGATCGAGGTAGGTGGTTTGTTTCCCTACGTTGAATGTCCTTGAGTTTTTGGTGCAAAAGTGTCGGATACCCATGTATCGGGTATCTCAGGTTAGGGTTTTGATCATGTATTGTTATCTACCTTAGATTTCATGTATTCGTGAGGTTATTAGATGATTGATAATTTATTTTTAGCATTTTTGAGGATCACCCCATGGGTGTTCCCCCTGTTTTGGCTGTTTATCGCTGTTTGTCTTAGGTTTCCTGTGAGGCATACCTTGTTGTATTTTTTTCCTACCTTGATATAATTGATTGCATGTATTTCCTGTTTTTTATATTCTTTTGATGAAATATATCTATTATCCAAGTATTTTGTTGAGATTACTTTCGGATGATAAAAGTTGATTACACAAGACTACACTACTTAGGATTGTGGGAACCTGGTGTGGTAGACTAAAGAGGGAATTGATGATTAAGGGCTTCCCTAGAGAGTCTGTTATAAATTATAATATTTTACAGGACCTGCAGGAATGGGACTTTGTGCTTCATTAGAGTGTCCTTAGTTATGTATCGAAACTATAGGGGTAATTAGATGTAAGTGATTCCTCAGAGAGTCTATAGTTATCGTTGCAAGACCGCAGGGGAATTGATGGTGAGAGCTTCCTAGAGTGTCTGTTCCTTTGTATGTTTACTTGACTAGAGGGGTTTGCCAGTGTGAGCCACCCAGAGAGTCACCATAATTATTATTTGGTTTGTTGTGACGAGTCCACCAAGCCAAAGAACAAGCTTGGTTTTTGTACTGCTTGTTGTGTAGGTAGTCTGTTGTGATACCTTTTGTGTTACCTGTTATACCTTGAGAATATAGAGCTATTGCTAGATTCCTTGGTTGATAATTTAATGATTGAATTAAATTAATAAATAATGTTAATGGATATTGGTAGGATTGTTTACTTTAGAGTACTCATGTTTCTCTGCTGCATTTATTTCCTTTACTTTTTCTATATTGCTCACTAACAGTAGGGCACAGATCTTGTGGTGATTGCCTACTGGGATTAGTCTCACACTCTGTTTGGGTCCTGTTTTTTGTCCCAAACAGGTTATATGGTTGCAAGTGTGGATAGGGATTGTGGCCCTTCTACTTCAGGTACATGATTGCTGGTTGGAGATGGAGAGCAGAGGACCGAGCTTAGGCTTGCGATGCTGTTGGAGTTGCTGTTTATTTTAGTGCTTTATTCTCAGTTGTATTTCAGAACATTTTTGTGTTTTTTGCTTTCCTTAGATACATGTACCATGCTGTATCATTATTATATTATACAATTCTTATGTTGTTCATTTTTAGTTGTTGTATGTTGTTTACTACTTCCGCTATTGACTGTTATTTCATGTACCTTGTATACCTTACCAAATGAGGGAATAGTTTCCCCAATAACTTTCCAAGGCCCTCACTGCTAGTTAGCATCCTCTGGTGTTTGGGGAAATGTGCTTGAGATCATGTGGCGAACCGGGCACGGGGCACCAGTTGAGGGGCTCTGGATTCGGGTCGTTACACCAAAAAATTGGCAAACACTTGGAAATGATGTCACCTTAAATATTGCTTATGGATTGAACTATATGATCCATTTCCTTGAAATATCCCTAATCATTCATTAGAGTATTGAAAAAAACACAAACCACACTCAATTTCCAGAAAAGAACATCCTTGGTTCCAATAGTATGTTTGGCACACAGTTTATCTAACCATGCGGCCTAATCATGTAGCTTCCTAGAACTTCAATTAAAGGGTATTTTTACCAAAACAAATCTTGTATTTTTAGGCTAATCCCCCCCCCCACTTCCTCCCCCATTTTCTTTGAACAAACCAAGTGTTTCCCAACACCCCCCCCCCCCTCATCCTTCTACAACTCCTCAATTTGGTGTGTGTTGATGGAGAATTATTAGAATATTAGGTGAGTTTTATTCCTCTTGTAGATTTTTTTATTCTTATCCTTACTCCTATATAATTTTATAGTTCTCCAGTTTAGGATTTATTGATGATTCCACCAGATTGTAGTGGAATTTTATGTTTCTCCTAGGGATTTTGGTTAGATTTTTCATAGGACATCCCAAGATGATTTCTGCATGTCGTTGTGTGGTGTTTCATTAAGGTATGTGTCCGAGGTAATTTTACTTCTGTTTTCCATAATTAATTAATTTAATTAATTATTTTAATGGTATCACCTCTTAGGTATTTTCCTAGTAATGTTTTTGGAAGTCTGTTATAGACCACCCATGACGGTTGCATGGAATTTTGATAATAGGTGAGTGACTGGTGAGTTATCTGGAATTATTCCATGTTGGTTTTTGGTTAATTAATTCATTATATTAGTTATTATAAATTAATTTTTTGTTACTTTTTGTGAAGTTATATTTTTTATAATTGAGATAATCTTGTATGGAAACCGAGGAGTTGGATGAGTCTTGGATGGGCCTTGGAAAGTCTATTGTGCTTTAGGATTTTTTTTAAAGCATAATTGATGAGGTAGGTGGTCTAAGAGATTTACCCATAGTCTTATTATATTATTTAAAATTGTATGTGGTATGTTCCTTAAATCCTTTGTGTGGTGTGTTTTCATCCTTGGTGTAAGAACCCGGATCTTCGTTTCAGGTATGTTTTTCTTTTCCTGGAGTTTTTGGGAAAAAATAAGGTTTTTTGAAATTTTTGAAGTACACGCTGTGTACTTTCTGAGTACATGCCGTGTAGTCTTTTCCAGCTCGAAGTCGTGTGTTGGACCTGTCCGGGCCACACACACGGTGTGTGGGGGTGACGTGGAGGACAATTTTGGCAGAGTACGGAAAAACCCACTACATGCCATGTACTTTTTTTTCATTAAACAGACTGGGGTCACGCCTAATCGCCATAATCATCTTCTTCTAGGTCTGGTTCAACCTAGAGACGTCGTACGGCCGCAAAACTTCTCGGTATTCCTGAGCCTCCATCCATTCTCCAATTCGAGCTCTGTCGATTTTGTTGGAAGCGCAGCGGTGAGTTATCCCTTTTACTTGAGCCTTGTTTTCCAATTCTTCTTCCTTCTCAAGTTATATAAGGTTGAACGTTTTGTGCGTTTTCTCAGATCTATGACATTCTAGGGAGAATCAGTCATCATGGTTAGAGTATATCGATCTCCTAGGATCGAGGTAGGTGTTTTGTGCCTTACCATTCAAAGTCTCTGAGTTTTATGTGCAAATTTCCACCAATACCCATGAACGGGGTATTGCATGTTTGCTTTTTTGCCCTTGTTGTTTCCTGCCTTCCTTGTATGCTTGCGTAGAGGTAAATTGACCATGTTAGAGGATAATTTTTTTGTTCTTGGATATTATTGCCCTTGCTTTGTTCTGTTTACAACCTTTGGGTCTTGTTTGTGTTTGGCTGTTACACCTGTTTCCATGCCTTACGGTTATAGGTTGAAGTGAAAATCATGACATGCGAGTTGCCTTGTAGAATTTTTAGCTAAGTAGCTCTATAGCTTTAATTTGGTTAGCCAAGTAGCTCTATAGGTGTACTTTGGCCTTATAGCATTATTATGCACTGACTGGCACGGGGCTGAGAGAACCTGGTACTATAGACTATAAGGGATAGACCGAGTGAGCTTCCCAGAGAGTCTCAGACATTATAGACTACAGGGGATGGACCGAGTGAGCTCCCAGAGAGTTTTCAATATTATAGACTACAAGAGGGTAGACTGAGTGAGCTTCCTTAGAGAGTCTTACCTTGTTTGAATCACTTTAAGAACCTTCCCAGGCTAGAGGAGGAATTGACCGAGTGAGATTCCTCAGAGAGTCTGTGGTATACCTAAGGCTATAAGAGGAATTGACCGAGATAGATTCCTCAGAGATTCTCTATACCTTGGGGCTAATAGGGTTAGACCGTGTTATCTTCCTCAAAGATTCCATGACTACCCTAGACTATAAGGGGAATTGACTGAGTGTGCTTCCCCAGAGAGTCTCATAAATTCGTATGACAAAACCAGAGGGGTTAGGCTGAGTTCACTGCCAAGAGGGTTGTGTTACTTCTTAGATAGGACCATTAGGGATGGCTGCGAGTACATCCCAGAGGGTTTCCTTCTTTTTAGCCATTTGTTTCACTGCTGTTGTTGTTGTGGTTGATTGTTGTTGTGTATCATCCTGTTTACTACCTGTTGCTTTGTTGCTATTGTTTACTGCTTACTGTACCTTTACCTACCATATACTCACTGACTGTTAGGCACAGATCTTCTGTTGGTTTTATACTGGTATTTTATCTCACACCCTATTTGGTCCATGCTTTTGTGCCCAATAATACTATGATGTTGTAGGTATAGACAAGGGAAAGCGCCCTTCGACTTCCGGCACTTGATTGCTTGGAGCAGGAGAGAATGGGACCGAGCTTTGTCTTGCGATGCTGAGGAGTTATTTACTTTTCTTTTGTACTTGTTTTGGTACTGTGGTGTTTTTCCGCATTGTGACTTGTTTGGATGTTTTCCTAGATAGGTATCTTGCATCATTTCATATATATACATATGTTCTCCAATTTTTTGATTTAGTCTTCCACTGTTTATTGTTGTTGGTTATTTACTGCTTCTGTTATTTCATGCTTTTAACTTCCGCTATGTACTCTGCCAATGATGGCATAGTTTCCCCACTATCACACCCAAGTCCCTTGCTGCTAGTCGGAAACCTCTGGAATTTGGGGAAATGTGCATAAGGCCATGTGACCAACCGGGTACGGAGCACCTTTATGTGGATTCCAGAACTGGGACGTTCCAAAGTGGTATCAGAGGATTCTTTTCTCTTGCATTACTGTTTTGAGACTTTATCCAGGGATAGGATGGATTCGGTACTTGCTAATAATTTATGCTTGGGAGTAGCTAACCCGTGTATAAGGAAAATCCATACTACCTCGTTTATTTCAGTTTTCTGTTTTTGAGATTTTACGGTTGAAATGATTTCACCTAGAGTGATTCACATGCTTTGTGTTGTTATTGTTTTGACTATTGTGGTTCTATTTCTATCACAACCCGATGAGATGAGGGTATGTCATCTCATGCATCATATAGGAACTTGTAGATATTGCATTCCATGCACTCTTTCCATGCCATCTAGGGTGCATTAGCGATTGCATGATTTTGTGATAGACTTTGTGTAGATTATTCATGTTGTTGTGATAGATGCTTGATAGAATCTCTGCTACTTTTTTAGAAGATTCTTTGTATTGTACTTTGCTTAAATGAACTCCAAATTTTTATTCTTGAGGTGTTATGGGCCCTCTTGAACCGGAAATTGGTGGATCATGACCCTATTTTCTCTTGTCTGTGACTGTAGGAGATGCCAAGCTTTGATTCGCAGGGAGTATGGGCCCTCACGGATCGGAATTTGGCACCTATTTTCCTTGTTTCTGTGTTTTCTAGGCTTTTGTGCAGTTTCTGAGCTACTGCCCAGAAAAACCCAGAATACACGTGGTGTACTTTTTGACTACACGCCATGTATTTTTAGACCGTGTCACTGACCGTGTGAGCAGGGACACACTGTTGTAGAAATACCTTTAGGGACACGCCATGTACGGTAGGTACACGCTGTGTAGTTTCAGGCCACGTACCAGACCGTGTCACTAACAACACGGGACAGTGAAGCCCGAGTAGAACACGCTGTGTTGGTGAAGATAATGTTGTGTAGTTTTTTTAGGTACCTGGCCATGTCACGAACAACACGGTTCGGTGTCACCTTCTTCCAGACACGCCGTGTGGGTGAAGAACACGCTATGTAGTTTTGTCCCAGGTACCCGGCTGTGTCACGAACAACACGGGTCGGTATTATCTTCTCCTACACACGCCGTTTTTGTTCGGAACACTCCGTGTAAGGACAACTGTGTAGACGGTCGTGTAACCAACAACACGGGCCGCCGAACCCACGTCTAGTACACGTTGTGTCCCTATGGAACACGTCGTGTAGTCTGGGGTTAGTTGGACTGTGTGGGTTATCCGTGTAAGGAGACTCTGGAAGGGGTTTGGATTTCAAGTACACGCCGTGTGTGGGAACCACACGCCATGTAGTTGGGGTGTTACACGACTAGTAGTGGTAGGAGTACACGCCTATGTTAATGGCTTAAGCAGACACGCCGTGTAGTTTTTATACACGCCGTGTAGTCGTGTTTTTTAAATATTGATAGTTTCTTTTCCCTGTTTCCGTTTTGTATTCTTGTGTTTTTAGTCCTTGTTAATCTTGATCTAAGGTGTGCTTTTCATATTTCAGAGCTATGCCTCTGAGACGTCCTCCAGTCGTATGTCAGTTGGCAGACGGTGACCAGACACCGGATATGGCTGATCAGGGACCTCCTGCAGAACCTCCTACTGTGCCATCCTTGGCACCAGCAGTCATACCTATCGCAGGCGCCGATGCGCAGTTCAGGGAGGATTTCCTGAGGATGATGCAGACTTTTCAGGGAGTGCCGCCTCCTGCCCCGTCGATAGCTATGTTGACGAGTGTTTTTCAGTAGCAGAATCCTCCTACTTTCTCAGGGGATGGAGGACCCTAGGTTGTAGAGTCGTGGATAGAGGCTACCCTGACCATCTTTGAGAACCTCGATATCCCTCTGGAGAAGAGGGTAAAGCTGGCTACTTATATGATCCGGGACACCTCCAAGAGGTGGTGGGAGGTGATCTCACGGTCAGGGAATCAGCAGGATATGTCTTGGGATGAGTTTCGACGCACCTTCTATGACTACTTCTATCCGGAGACCCTGAGGGTTGATTGAGCCCGAGAGTTTATGAGTCTGCAGCAGGGTACTCTTTCTGTTATGGAGTACTCGTCTCGTTTCACTGAGCTTCAGTGTTTCACACCGATCCCAACAGGTGATGAGTTGTTCCTTGCTAGGAAGTTTGAGGACAGTCTCAGGAAGGAGATTCGTTCCTAGGTTAATATCTTCTAGTTGACTTCTATATCCTCCATCTTCAACCAGGAACTGATTACTGAGCGCAATATGAGGGATTTTGGAGCAGTGAGCTAGGGCGGTTCGTCATCCAGATTTTGTGTTCCTCCTACGGACAGTAGGAAGCGTTGTAGAGAGTCTTCTCGAGGAGATCGGGGTTCGTGAGATGCGTTTTCTATCAGCCATGTTGTATGCAACCAGTGCGGTAGGAGTAGGCATACTAGGCCTCAGTGCCATAGAAATCTGATGGAGTGTCGATCTTGAAGCAAGATGGGTCATCTTCAGCGCTTCTTTCACATCTTCTCACCTTCAGCTGGTGGTAGGGGTTTCTCTATGACCCCGCGTTCTGGAGATGCTTTGCCAGTTTCCCACCAGTCTGGGAACTGGAGTTCTTCCGGCCGTTTAGGCCGAGGTGGAGGTCGCGGCCGTGGTGGTCAGTCACCAGGTCATCAGCGAAAGCAGAGTGGATCATCTCAGAGCGGTCAGCCAGGGGCGTAGGGACGTGGTGTAGGCTAGTCTTTCACCATGGAGCAGACCTATCAGGAGTAGGATCTGGGCCCTTCTACAGTTTGAGGTACGATCCTAGTAGCCTCAGTTTTATCTTCAACTCTTTTTGATATTGGTGCTTCTCATAGCTTTATCTCTGTTTTGGTTGTGGATAGCCTTGGGCTTTGTATCTTTTCATCTACCGACTTGTTGACTCTTGACACGCCGTTGGGAATGAGGACATCTAGCGTATGACAGTGCAGAGAGTTCCCTCTTGAGGTTGCGGGGTGTCATTTCTTATGGGACCTCTATGTCCTAGAGATGACGGGCTATGACATCATTCTCGGGATGGACTGGTTGGTTCCCTTACAGATATTCGTTGATTTCTATCACCACAGGGTGAGTTTTATATCACCATAGGGTGGATCTTTCCTTCATAGAGGCGAGTGGGATGTCCAGGCAGGTAGAGCTGGACAAGAGCATCATGGGCTAGGGGAAGTTACAGCCCAGATTTACAGTATTTATCTGGATGACCAGGGGACTTCACAGTTAGAGTTTCCCCCAGTGGTGGATCATTTCAGGGATGTCTTTCCAGAGGAATTTTTAGGTTTGCCTATGGAGCGTGAGGTAGACTTCTCGATTGAGCTCGTGCTAGGAGTAGCACTGGTGTCCATTCCTCTTTATAGGATGGCTACACCTGAATTGCAAGAGCTCAAGAAGCAGTTGGAGGAGTTGCAGGCAAAGGGTTTCATCCGACCCAGTACTTCTCCTTGGGGTTCGCCTGTCCAATTCGTGAAGAAGGCAGATGGTACCCTTCGGCTTTGTGTGGATTATCGGAAGCTGAACCAGTTGACGGTCAAGTACCGATATCCCTTGTCGAGGATAGACGACCTCTTTGACCAGCTTCGATGATCCCGGGTGTTCTCGAAGATCGACTTGAGGTCCAATTATCATCATTTGTGTGTTAGACCATTAGATATACCTCTGACAGCTTTCAAAAGAAGGTATGGTCTTTTAGAGTATACAGTCATGCCGTTCGGTCTCACGAATGCGCCTGTGGTTTTCATGGCACTGATGAACTGAGTGTTCTATCCATACTTAGACTCCTTTGTCGTGGTCTTCATGGACAACATCTTGGTGTACTATCACACTCTACACGACTATTCCACACATCTTGTGATCGTTCTGAGTACATTGAGAGAGCATCGGATATATGATAAACTCTCCAAGTTCCACTTTTGGATGGATCAGATTCACTTCTTGGGTCACGTCATCTCAGAGACAGGAGTTTCAAGAACCCAGAGAAAGTGAGAGCTGTAGTTTCCTGGGAGCATCCGAAGAATTTATTTGAGGTACGGAGTTTTCTAGGGCTGGCTGGATACTACAGACGCTTCATTCAGGACTTCTCGCACCTAGAATCACCGTTGACAGGTCTAAAAAAGAAAGGGGAAAAGTTTTTATGGTCATATTCTTGTGAGTTGGCCTTTCAAGAGATAAAGGGGAGGTTGACGTCAGCACCGATACTAGTCTTGCCAGAGCCGGGAAGGGGCTACACTGTTTACTGTGATGCTTCAAGTATCGGTCTAGGAGTTGTGCTCATGTAGGGAGATGGAGTCGTTGCGTATGGGTCTCAGAAGTTGAGGCCACACGAGATGAATTACCCTACGCACAATCTGGAGTTGGCAGCAGTTGTTCATGCCTTACGCTATTGGAGACACTACCTTCTAGGATATCACTTTGTGGTTTTCACTGACCACAAGAGTCTCAAGTATATCTTCACTCAACGTGATATGAATCTGAGATAGCGCAGGTGGGTCGAGTATCTTCAGTCCTTTGATTTCGAGCTCACCTATACACCGGGAAAGGGCAACGCAGTGCCAGATGTGTTGAGAAGGAGAACTTAGATTCATGCAGTTTAGGAGGCCAGAAGTGAGTGGAATCTTATGGTTTTGTTCTCTGAGATGCACTTAGAAGTGCATGATAGGCAGGGATAGACTGGCTTATCTTCTGTAGCTGTTACCTCTACACTTCTTGATCGGGTGCGGATGAGGCAGCTATCAGATTCAGAGGCCTTGGTCCTGCAGGAGAGTGTGTCAGGAGGAAACCCTCTTCTTGGATGGATAATAGGTGAGGATGAGATCTTGCATTTCCAGGGATGCGTATGGGTTCCAGCAGACATACACGAGAAGCTGATGCGGGATTTTCATTCCTCAGTTTGGGAAGTTCATCCTGGCGTCACCAAGAAGTATCAGGATCTTCATCGCCAGTACTGGTGGCCAGGTATGAAGAGGGATGTTGATGGTTTTGTCATGAGATGCTCTACTTGTCAGCAGGTGAAGACAGAGCATCAGTGACTAGCAATCCTTTTATAGCAGTTACCCATTCTGGAGTGGAAATGGAATGATGTCACGGTGGACTTCATGACCGGGTTTCCAAGGTCACCTCGAGGAAGTGATGTTGTTTGGGTTGTTGTTGACAGGCTTACGAAGGTTTCACACTTCTTTCCAATCAATTAGACCTTCAGTGTTGATGATCTGGGACGATTGTACATCCGAGAGATTGTACGTCTATATGGAGTTCCACACGCCATTGTTTCAGACATGGATGGGCACTTTACCTCTCGGTTCTGGCAGGGATTTCAGAAGGCTTTTGGGTAGAAAGGTACTTTTGAGTACAACATACCATCCCTAGACTGATGGCCAGTCCGACCGCACGATCCAAGTACTTGAGGATATGCCTTGAGCTTGTATTCTAGACTTCGGCAGTTCTTGGGAGAATCATATACCTCTTTTGGAGTTCGCCTACAACAACAGTTTTCAAGCGACCATTCAGATGGCACCATACGTAGCTCTGTATGGTAGGCCATGTCGATCACCCTTATGCTGGATGGAGGTAGGAGAGGCAGCTCTGCTGGGACCTCGTCTTGTCTAGGATACCTCAGAGCAGATAGAGTTGATTCTGAAGAGGATGGCTACAGCACAGTCTCGAAAGAAGTCTTATGCTGATCAGCGGAGTCGACCTCTGGAGTTTGAGGTCAGAGATCAGGTTTTCCTGCGTGTTGCACCGTGATTGGGACACAAGAGGATTCGGAGATAGGGAAAGTTGTCACCGCGGTACGTCGGGTCGTTTGAGGTTTTGGAGAGAGTTGGGTCGGTTGCCTATCGGTTGCAGATGCCTCAGAGGTACCAGGCTATGCACGACGTCTTTCACGTCTCTCAGCTCAGACGTTACTTTTCAGACCTGTCTCATGTCTTCCAACCCGAGGAGGTTGAGCTCGAAGCAGATGCGTCATTTTAGGAGCATCCTATCCGGATTTTCGATCGTAGTATGAAGGTTCTCTGAGGCCGGTCTGTTCCTTTGGTACGAGTGCTATGGCAGCACAGGCAAGTACAGGATGAGACTTGGGAGAGGGAGGCCGAGGTTCGATCGTAGTGTCCAGAGCTGTTCGAGGCTTTATCTTCTACGCCCCTCTAGGGAAATTCAGGGACGAATTTCTTTAAGGGGGAAGTTTGTAAGAACCCGGATCTTTATTTCAGGTATGTTTTTCCTTTCCAGGAGTTTTCAGGAAAAAATAAGGTTTCTAGAAATTTTTGAAGTACATACTGTGTACTTTCTGAGTACACGTCGTGTACTTTCTGAGTACACGCCGTGTACTCTTTTCCAGCTCGAAGCCGTGTTCTGGTCGTGTCTGGGCCACACAAACAGTGTGTGGGGGTGACATGGAGGCCAATTTTGGCGGAGTATGGAAAAACCCACTACACACTGTGTACTTTTCTTTTTTTCATTAAATGGACCGGGGTCACACCTAATCGCCATAATCACCTTCTTCTAGGTCTGGTTTGACCGAGAGACTTCGTACGACTACGAAACATCTTCGGATTCCCGAGCCTCCATCTGTTCTCTGATTCGAGCTCTGTCTATTGCGTTGGAAGAGCATCAGTGAGTTCTCCCTTCTGCTTGAGCCTTGTTTTCCAATTATTCCTCATTCTCAAGTTATCCAAGGTTGAATGTTTTGTGCATTTTCTCATATCTATGACGTTCTAGGGAGAATCAGTCGTCCTGGTTCGAGTATATCGATCTCTGAGGATCGAGGTAGGTGGTTTGTGCCTTACCGTTCAATGTCTTTGAGTTTTATGTGCTAATTTCCACCGATACCTATGAACTGGGTATTGCGTGTTTTCCTTTTTTCCCTTGTTGTTTCCTACCATTCTTGTATGCTTGTGTAGAGGTAAATTGACCTTGTTAGAGGATAATTTTGTTGTGATTGTACATGATTCCCCTTCCTTTGTTCTGTTTATGACCTTTAGGTCTCGTTTTCATTTGGGTGTTACACCTGTTTCCATGCCTTGCGGTTATAGGTTGATGTGAAAATCATGACATGTGAGTTTCCTTATAGAAATTTTAGCTAAGTATCTCTATAGGTGTACTTTGGTTAGCCAAGTAGCTCTATAGGTGTACTTTGGACTTATAAAATTATTATGCACTAACTGGCATGGGGCTGAGAGAACATGGTGCTATAGACTATAAGGGATAGACCGAGTGAGCTTCCCAGAGAGTCTTAGACATTATAGACTACAGGGGATGGACCGAGTGAGCTCCCAGACAGTCTGGGATGTTATAGACTACAGGAGGGTAGACAGAGTGAGCTTCCTTAGAGATTCTTACCTTGTTTGAATCACTTTAAGAACCTTCCCAGGCTAGAGGAGGAATTGACCGAGTGAGCTTCCTCAGAGAGTTTGTGGTATACCTAACTCTATAGGAGGAATTGACTGAGATAGCTTCCTCAGAGAGTCTCTAGACCTTGGGGATAAGAGGGTTAGACCATGTGATCTTCCTCAGAGAGTCCCTGACTACCCTATACTATAAGGGGAATTGACCGAGTGTGATTCCCCATAGAGTCTCATAAATTCGTATGACCAAACCAGAGGGGTTAGGTTGACTGCACTGCCCAAAGGGTTGTGGTTATTCTTGGATAGGACTAGTAGGGATGGCTGTGAGTACTTCCTAGAGGTTTTCCTGCTTTTTAGCTGTTTGTTTCACTACTTCTGTTGTTGTGGTTGATTGCTATTGTGTATCATCATGTTTACTACTTGTTGCTTTGCTGTTGTTGTTTACTGCTTACTGTACCTTTACCTGCCATATACTCACTGACTGTTAGGCACAGATCTTCAGGTGGTTGCCTACTGGGATTTTATCTCACACCCTATTTGGGTCATGCTTTTGGTCCCAAGCAGACTATGTTGTTGTAGGTATAGACAAGGGCAAGTGCCCTTCGACTTCCATCACTTGATTGCTTGGAGCAGGAGAGCATGGGACTGAGATTTGGCTTGCGATGCTGGGGAGTTGTTTACTTTTTCTTTTGTACTTGTTTTGGTACTGTGGTGTTTTTCAACATTGTGACTTGTTTGGATGCTTTCCTAGATAGTTATCTTGTATCATTTCATATATATACATATGTGCTCCAGTTTTTTGATTTAGTCTTCCACTGTTTATTGTTTTTGGTTATTTATTACTTCCTCTATTTCATGTTTATTACTTATTTTGTGTACTCTACCAATGAGGTCATAGTTTCCCCACTATCACACCCAAGGCCCTCACTGCTAGTCGACAGCCTCTGGCGTTTGTGGAAATTTTCTTGAGGCCATGTGACCAACCAGGTATGGGGCGCCTCTGGGTGGATTCCGGAACCGGGATGTTACACTTGGTGTAATCAAATGGTTTTGTGTTTTAAATTTATACCTTAGACCTTCCATGGGTTTCATCAAATCTCTTGTTATTTATAAGACTAAACCTATAGTTTCCCATGGGGTGTATCATTCCTTGAAAATGGTAAGTTGGGTTTTGAAGGGTAAATTAGGTGGGTTATGATCTTAACTTGTTTAATATTATTGTTTGTCTTAATTACATGGTTGTGAATTGTAAGAGTATAAAAAGTGTTGTTTTTTTGGCATTGAGTTTTTTTAAAATTCATATGAGGACCTTGAAATGGTTTTAACCATGTCTTGAGTTTTTACCCAATGTTGGATATCAAATGGGAAAAGTTATGATTTCAAATGGTTCTTATTTTTGAAAGAGGTTTTGACATCTAAGTGGTTTTATCAAAAGTGGTTTATAAATGGATTTCAAATGCGATTTGAAATTGGTGTGTGGTTAACCCTTTGGATAAATGACATTATTGATATTTTTAAATTTTTAACAGAGAGAGCGCTTTTTACATTATTTTAGTGTTAAAGTATTGGAGGGAACTCGATAAATGATAATGGTTTGGAAAGGTTTTTTTTGTTACTTTTTTAATGTTGTAATGTCAAGATGTTGAACCTTAGTATTTGAGAAAGTATGGAATGGTTTAGGTTCTAGAATGATGTTCCATGCACATGTACAATAATATTTAAACTAGTTGTTAGAATAAGGATCTAGGATCTAATATTATGCTCTATTGTTTAAGTTATAGACTAATGTTCTGGGCACATTGGTATAAAATATGAAAATAGATTTTGGATTGATGCTCTGTATCCATGGTTTAAGGTGTTGGAATGATGCTTCGATCACTATTTTTTGAATGTATGAGTAGGTATTGGACTGGGGATACAATAACTATTGTTATTATGTATGATTAGAATGACATACCTATCGCTCTATAATATTATTGATAGTTTTGATTATTTTTTGGGTGAAGTTATGAGATTCCATACATGTTTGAAATTGATGTTTATACTTCTCTGACATAAATGACAAATGATAAAACCATTTTTGTTTCATTTTTCATAGTATATATCACCCTATGTTCTGTGAATTAGTTTATTGGCTTAGGTTGATGTAGTTTATATTGGCCCGGGTGTCACCTTACAACCCAAGGGTCAGTGGGTACTGGATGGGTTTCTGTTTCCCTAACAGGTGTCTTTATTTATATACTATTTATTGTTCCTCTGTTTATCTGTATAAAATGATGATCTGATTGGTATTTTATTTATACACTATTGGTGGTATCCTATTGAGTTTTACTCACACCCTTATCGAGGTTCCACTACACATGGGTACCTAAGAAGCTCTCATATGTTTATAGTATTCATAGGTTTGGGTTGATCCTCATGTTGAGTTTTGTATGATTGTGCTAGAAATCTCGAATTATATCAGGAGGATGGATGAGGTATGTCTTGGAGATGTTTTGGATCATTTTTATTGGTTAATTTTATTTAGTTATGTTATGTAACCAGACTAGTGGGTAGTTAGTTGTATATATGACATGGTTATTTGGGTCTTTACTACTTTATATTCTATCATGGATTGTTCAGTTTATGTATTCCTTCTGTGTACTATGATGTGTATGATGTTTGGTTATTTACTTCTGGTTTCACATTTTGATATGGTGGTATAGTTTCCTCACATTTCCACATTATACCCCCACTACTAGTATATATACTCTGACATACAAGGAGGGTCACTTGAGGTTTTGAGGTTAATTGGACCAAGGAACCAGTTTAGTGGCACTTGGGTTGAGATCTTAGATAAAGTAATAAAAAATAGAAACTAACTCATCCCATCTCATCTAAAACCCTAAAATTACCAATTACATCAAAATATTATAATTAATATAAATATAATGGACTATAAAAATAACACTTCTGACCACACAATTCATTCACATGACACAACTCATCCACACAAAATGGTAAAAAATCAATCAAATAATAAAACCAAAAATAGTAGAAAATAAATAACCCAAGGGGAATAAGATGACATAAGAGGGTAGTGTAGAGGATATTCAAGGAATGTGGAGATAGGAAAATGGTGGGGGATAATAGTGGATTAATAAGAATGGAATATGGGGGGATCAATGAAAAAGAGTTTATGGTTTGGTTTGGGAGATAAATTTAAATGGCATCGAGCAATTGAAATAAAAAAAATATTTATAATGAAGTTTATTATTTTTAAAAGATTTCTTAGGTTGGTTACTACTATAAACAAAATTTATAATATGTTTCTTATGCCATTTATGTGATAACCAATGTAACAAAATTTGGATAATGGTTTTTTACATTGTAGATTTTATAATCAATGTAAAAAATCATTTATAACCTCGATTATAAATAATCGACATTAAAAAGTGTCATTTTAAATAGTTTTTTACTATTTATCCCCCCAAATTATTTCATAATGATTTATATATCATAATATCATCATGTGTGGGAATTATACAGTTGGATTTATTTATAATATCTTGCATGGATATGATGTGGTTAGATTTGTCCATTGTGTTATGATGTCTTAGTGGTGATCCTTGACCTATGTTTATGATGTCATGCCATATGTTTGTTCCACTTTTAATGATTATCATGATTACCATGATCCTATGATATTTTTTTATCTTATTACATGTTTCCATGTGACATTTTATAATCCTTTTATTTTATTATTCCATGTATATATTATTAACTCTTATAATATCTCACCCCATGTTTATCCTATTTCATCTCCTTACTGGGATTTTTAGCTCATACATTATTTTATGTATGTTCTCAAGATATCTATTACAGTTATAGGAACACAATGAGCTCTAGAATAAAATTATGAATAAAGAAATAAAATATTAAAAGTTTTATTAAAAAAATATTTTATGATATATCTAATCTCCCAAAGACACTAGACCTCTAGATGTTTTGTTTTGTTTTATATTTATATTAAAAATGATTTAATATTATATATATATATATATGAGATTTGGTTCATTATATTTATTGTTAGATCTATGTCTAGTCATTTTTTGGGATTAGTTTAGTGATAATTATAAGAAAATGCACCCTAAATAACCTAGATTTTGAATTAGGAATTCATAAATTAGGATTTACATGTGATTTATGAGATATTATCTCTAAGTTCATAATTTTTCTAATATATGATAATTAATTATTCCCTTCCCTAAATTTACATTATGTTAAAAATATTACTATAAATATGAGTAATTGTGATGAAATCCAATGTGATGATTTACCAATTGAGATTCCTAATATTATGGGAGTGGGAGTAAAAAATATCATGGAGATAATTTATCAATTAAATCAAGTAATGAATAAAAAATTAAACCATATGGAGAGAAAAAATCATCCAAATAAGGATTGTATTATTTTTGAGTCCTTCATATGATAATTACCACCATATTTTATTGGATATTTTTATCCCCTAATTAAAGAACAATGGATACATTCTATTGAAAAAATATTTTTTGCTTAAATGTTGTAAGTGAAAGTCATTATGACTATATTTTTCTTAGAATGAGAAGTGAATTAGTAGTTGATACATATATATAACTTGAGACCTATAGTTTGATCTATTAATGAAAATACCAAGTTCCACAACCATTGTATCTCAAGTATATTATTTCTAATGCTTTCATCGAGGTGCGCTTGTGTGTCACTACGTGCTAGATTCTATTGCCCCGCACTCCCAATTTCCAAAGGTGGATGCCTTTAATCACTTTAATTATTGATGTATACTCATTGATCAAAATGGGATGATGAGATTTCAGTTCATCCTTCCATGGATTCCTCCTTGGATCTCTTTTCCTAGTATGAGTCTCCCTTAAATATTAAGTCATGTTCATGGAACTCATTACTAGTGACATCTCTTTGTGGATGCTGGTTAATTGCACTACTTCTTTCTAGAAAGGGAAGAAACCTTCAGTCGGTAGACTAGTCACATTGGGAATATATGGGAATGTATGGACATTAGGTACATTGTTCACCTATAAATCTTCCTCTTTTGGAGGGAATCTCATATGAGGCATCTTAGGTGTGGAACCCAAGGAATCCCATGTCGATCATGGGGTAATTGATGCTAGGCATGTAAGTATTCCAAGGATTTTTACATCATAAATCCCATATTTATTATATGGGGTAGGTATTTTAATTTAGGTCACAAGTTCTATGTTCTATGAAGATGGATTTGAACATCCTATTGAGACAGATTGGGCAACAAGTTTAACATCTTGTGGATATATATCTGAATCTCTTGTTGAGATAGATCTGGGCACAAGTTTAATGTCTTGTGAAGACAATCATAGGTTTAATATCTTTTGGATACATGATTATTGATCATAATTCCCTATTAAGGTAGATCAAAGAGGTGTGTCCCTAGGAGGGAAGATGTCACACCTGGGTTTACTGATGGATTACAACACCCTATTGAGGTCAATCCATGAGGTGTGTCTCTATGAGAGATGATTTCACACCTTAGTTTAATGATGGATCAAAACACCTTATTGAGGTAGATTTGGGAGGTGTGTACCTAGGAGGGATGATGTCATGCCTGAGTTTACCTATGTTGGGATTGAACCTCAAAGAGTCATCCTATATAACCTATTTAGAGATAGTGATAAAAAATCACATAGGTCAATGTTGCAGTTTAAGGTCATGTGATAAGAACAATCCATGAAGTTTAACATCATTCGGTAGGGATGATCATGTTGTGAAATGAGCGTCAATGAGGGATAGTGTGAGGATTATTCATGGAAGCTTCCCATCAGAAGAGGATAATTCTTGGGGGAATAGTGTGGGTCTTACACGTGGAAGCTGCATGAGGAGGAATTTATTCCCATGATGGGAAAGAGATGTCATCCTATGTGATTCATATATAGTCATCCAATGTTTTTTATATAGGGTAGGATGTGGGGGGTGACCCCATGTCAATCATACATGGGGCATCCTGTTCTCATTGCATAGGGTAAGGCCATAGTTTTATGTCATGTTCTAAGGAAGTTTTCATGTATTTTATCATCATATGACTAGGATGTGGAGTTATGTAGTTTTACAACAAGCATATTTGATGTGTATTAGGCTCTCACCATGAGGGGGACCATGCCAAGGAAAGAAGATATTCTTCATAAGGAATCCCTTCTGAGAGAGGTTCACAGTTTCCCTCTAAGATTCCACCCCTAGGTATTACATTACCTTTGTCTATTCATCTTTGGGCAGGACATGGAATTATAATTATCACATAGGATTGGTAAATTATAAGACTAATGTTAAGGTTCCTATTATTATAATAAATCAGCATTAGTATACCTATTCTTAGAAGAAACGGGTAGTATAGAATCCTAATATGCACTTGGAGTGAAGTGGAAGGACAGAAGAATGGGTGTTACTGGTCACACAAACATCTAGGGTGTGGATGAACTGGTCCTAGATTGGTATGGAGGCCCAGGGAACTCAACCTTTGCGAAGGGGTGTCATCAGAAATGAGGAACCATAGAGAGGTCTATAAGGGGTGATTTGTAAAGATTATGGACTTGTAGAGAGGTTATTTTTGAATCTGATGGGCCTTATAGAGGTCAAGGGTTTTGAGAAGGAGTATTATTCTTGAAACAGGTTGACCCTACCTCATAGTGAAGTCTTCATTCCCAAAGGGTTAGATTCATGAAGGATAGATGCCTCTCAAATCCCTAGGTGCCACAAAGGTATTTCTTATTCTGAAAAGTACACGGTCCTTCACTATAGTCATATCCACTTTAGTTTGAGTCACTCAAGAACACAAGAGAGTAGGGTTCACAAATCCTAGATACCTTGGGAATCCATTCTCTCTTTCACTCATGGAGATTTTTAGGTTCGTGAATAAGGAGAAATTTAATTAATTCAAAAGGCCACACATCCCCTAAAAATCATACTTAATGGGGATGTTTATAGGGTGTGGGTTTCGTGAAGATTGGATTCCTTTTTGAAGATTTTTGACCTTTACAAGTGATGGGGATCTAAAAGTCTGAATGACATTGCGTGGAGGTTACCATCACCCTCCACATGGTCATGAAGTGCTATATGAATCGAGATTGATGTTGTGTAGAAGTTACCATTAGTAATTTTCTCTCTAATGAAGGATATTCATGGTTCAAGATCTCCATGAGCTTTGTCCATTCATGAAGATGATGAGATTCATGAAACATACCCTTATAGGGATTTTTTGGGTCGTTTTATCCCTATTTCACTCTAAACTATTCATACCTTCTTCAACCTTTCCCATGAAAATCATTTTTTTATGTCAAAAAATTCCCCCCACTCCCTTATAATTAGATCCTATGGGTAAATGGATGGTCTGATTCTGAGGAAAAATTTCCAAAAATTGGAAAAAAAAAATGTGTTCATAAAGCCCCTTCGTGAATCCTTTTCCTGAAGCACCAATCGTGAATCCTGGGTGTGATTTCCTTTCACAAATATCTAGGTTTTATGCCAATAAATATTACAGGTTTCCCCTCATATGGACCACATTAATTTTATGAATAGAAAATCCATTTATCTCTATTTTCGAAGCGCAAACCCTTCATGGGTGCCTTGTGAGTCTAGTATCCATCGATTGTGAAGCTCATCATATCCACAAGTATAGCTCTATGAAAAGTGGATCGTGAACTGAACCTTTAAGAAATGACCTCCATGAACCCAACATTCCCAAACTAACCTCCATGGGAAGAACTTCATGAACCTGACTTATAAAAACTCCTAATTATCAAATGAAATTGTCGTTGAAGGATCCAACACCATTGCCACTATTTGAGAGGAAATAACTGGGAACATAATGATTTTGAAGAGATTTTGGAGTGCCTCATACCATGAATCACTCATTTAATTGATAATGTAATCTAAAATGGAGTATATTTTGTGAAATAGGTTTCCATGCTAATGTTTCAAGTTGAGGTAATATGTATTCATCCCTACGGAAAGCAAAGATGATCCCACCTACTGGTTTAGAATCTCACCAATAATATACCAATGGAACAGGGATGATGGAGGCCACATACTGAAGGATCACACATCACTCATGGTGAAACTCTCTAGAACCACTTTATAACATTTATAAGAAAAATCTAGAGCACAATACATCACCCCTATAGTATGAGAAGATTATCAAGGAAGGTTTAGGGATCCGCTAAAGGGATGGATGGAAAACTGGGACCTACACTAGGTTGAAAATTTCATAAAATAATGGACTTGATATTATTGGGAATTCACATCATACCATGAATTTTATAACAAGATAAATCAAGTGGAGAATTACGAGGTGACATGGGCCTCGCAATTCCATGTCAATCACCATCATGAAATCATACCATAACGGCTATGTGGGTGGTTTCTAGGGACCAAAACTCTCCATATACATCATGGGGAGGTTGGAATCAGGCTATGGTATCTTCACTAGATCACTAGGATCCCAATATAATGGGTTATGTATGAAAAGTTCCTCCCTGTATAGGACATGTGGGAGGACCATGAGCATATTCCAGCTCTTGCGAGGGAATTTTCTAGATTTGGTTCAAGGGGATAGTGAGCATAATTAGAGGATGAATTAAATCCCATTAAAACAATGGTTTAAATATTTTTTTAATTATATAGTGGGAAGGCTATTTGTAAGTCCATGTACATTCCTTGGGTAATTTCATTGAGGCAAAGAGAACTCCTACTGTTAAATCTTAGAGGAAAGACAGTGGAAGATGTGGGGCTACATCATAAAGCCTGAAACTCATATGGTCAGACTATCGGGGTTCATCTCCATGCTAATTTTTGGATAGATTCTCCCAGTGAGGGATGCACGCATGGTGGTGTGGTCTAGCACCTTCATCATGGAGGTTATACTAGCGACGGGGTAGCGCATCAATTTGAATTTTTTTGGTATTGGAAAAGAAATATAAAATTCCCTACCATATTGTTGAAGGGAAAAATACACACTATGTGTGTGAACCCCTGCATTTCTTCTAAAATGGGTGGATTCACAATTGGGCGTATGAATATTTGATTCTCATTTCCCCTCCCAACACAAATTTATAGCCAATGATTCTGAACATCGTGGGGAGTCACCCTCTCAAGTTGGGTTTAATGGAAATACTTGATAGGATCAGGTTTACTAATCACTTTTTGTTTCACCTATTCCCCATTCCAATAGGTACTATGACTGATGATGGAATGGGTGCCATAGAGAAACAGTCAAACCTCATAGCCTTCCGAGGTAAGGTACTAGTGGTGAGAGTTGACTGCGAGCCAGTCTAGGAGACATATAATGTGCGCTATTTTGCAATGAAAGTATGATGCCTGCAGTGGATGAACCTGAAGGTGAAAATGGATGTGCTCCATGAGTTCAATCCTTTGGTCCAACATAAAATCTAGCACATGTTCACATTTGATTATGGAAAATGGCGGAACGAGTTTCCACCACCCACTACCTCCTTCAGGCACATCCATGAGTATGCACTATGTTTGGATGGCACATATCATGAAGAGATATTGAAGCACCGAACCACCCAAGTCAACAAGGGAGATTACCCAAAAACATGGAAATGATGTAGAGTAGTGTTTAGAGTGCGATGTGGAAGTAGTATTAGCTTAGTGGGTAGAACGGCAGCTGTAGAGATAGAAGCAAAATTAGGTTCATCACTCCTCAGAAAGTGGTCATGGGAGGAAGGTGAATCATATAGGGTCATTCTGATGGTGTTTTTTCAATGTCAATGTAAGTGGATGCATCGTTCAAATATACATAGTGATGAGGTATTTCCGAATTCTTGGGAGATATGGGGGCTCTTCAGACATCTCAACACTCTCCACAGGATGTGGTGGGATCTCAATAAAGATGGAAAACTCATCACCAGACTAGGTTATTCTAGGGATCATTTCCATATACACCAGAATGGGAAAATGAAATACATAACAGTGATGGATTATTTTTTCCACTCTTGTAGAACTACACATCCTCTAACCACCTAGGTGAATGTGCTACTGGGGATGACCTCGTCTTTGAAACCCCATCCAGCAGGTTGGTTGCTTGAGATCCTCTTTAGGGAGACTCAGATGAATCCTGGGTGAGCGATGCCTAATTGGACTATCTCATGGAAGTATTCCCCTCCATCAACTAGGTAAATAATATGTTATCATTTTCATTGGAAGTTATTAAATCCCTAATATTATTGTATAAATCTTCTTGTTCTTATGCCGGGATCGACGAACACAGAAAAGGGGGTTCGTGAAAAATCTCAAGCAGAGGGATAGGGTTCCTCAACCCATGAAGTGGTGAGTGTGGTGGATCTCCCTAATGTTGTGGCTTTAGGATACCAATCATTATTCAGATAGGTTCCTGTGACTGAGGCAGCAGAAGCTGGGGTAATTCCCTTTACAGGTTGATTACCTATGAACCTTCTGGTTCTCCTCACTGTTTTATATTATTCATATAAACCTCTTCCCCTTTTCACTTTATTCTATATTTCTTTGCATTTATGTTCTTAACTGACTCATATTTAAATGGAAGTTCAAACAGTATTTGAGGATCAACTGCCAAAATCCACATCTGATATTATGGTTCCATATGTTGAGATGGCGACAACAGGTTCCATTATCCTAGAGAAAATGGATAGGGAGACTATGGAGGTTAGGCCAACTATGGAGGTTCAACCTTAAGGGACTAATAATAACATGACCTTAATGGAAGGGGTTGAGATGATTCCCATGTTAGGTCTATTTGAAAGAGATTTTGTGGTGGATCCTGTCATTGAGGCACCAATGGAGGTGGATGTTAGAACTAAAGTTTCCATAGTGGAGGTGGCTATTGTTCCAGCAATCAAATCATTTGAGAAAACTACATTGGGCATGAGTGCCTTATAATTTCCACTAGTGGTGGTTGTGGGAGATGAAGTTGAGATTTTTCCACCGGAAAGGGTATTTGAGGAGGCAGGGATGGTTTCCTCCACTTCAGAGATGCCACAGGGGGCAGTAGAGGTTAATATCCATCCACTGATGTGTTGGTATTCTTCCCTCTATATAATCCTACATCATCTAAACACTTTGAGGAATCTAGGTTGGATGTCACTGAGGAGAATCGGTTCATTAATCTCAAGGCATGGAGGTACGTGTGTGACTTCATCACCCACACCCTAATGTATAAACTTCCATGTGGGGTGGGATCTCTCTTCCACTAGCTATTCATCCTAGGGACTAGTGGGGTGGACTCCATAAACCTTCACACACTATATTGAGACTTCCTTGTTGAGAAGGCATGTGCTGAATGGTAAGTACTTGAACTCACCTAGATGAAGAACATAGCCGAGGGCTACCAAGAACTTCAGGAAGCTGAAGGGGAGATCACCAACCTAGAAGGGCTAGAACAGGAGTTTACAGCCATGTCCACATTTCAAGCCTAGATATTTAACAATTTTAAGGACCAATTGGTGGTGATTGAGGATAAGGTGGCAGATACAACATCCTTGGTGGGAAAATTCCACCTTGACCAACATCAGATGTGGGTCAAGGCCTAATAGGTACACCCCAATGAAAATGAAGAGATAGGTGACCTAGAAGAGTGGTAGTAGACCTTAGATACCGCTTAGTATAGAATTTATGAGCTCGAATGATCGATCGCTGGAGTCAATCATTAGGTGAATTTTGGAAGGAATAGGCTCAAATTTGTGTATAATCCTTGATAACTTAGCCAAAAAAATTTAAACTCTTACATGATTGAACATGTTTCTTTCATTGCATTTTATTATCACACTTCAATCATATTCATGAGATAACCAATGACCAATCCTTAAGCTCACGTGAGTTATGATCAGTGTGAGAAAAAAAAGGACGACCATGTAATTTCCTATTTATATAAGAGTTTTAGATAATCATTAAACACTTGGGATCTATAATTGTTGAATGAACTTTGGAAGTGTTCAGGATGAGAGAGGTTATGGCTGCAGAATGGGGATCCCTGAACAGCTGACTTTCTTTTCCAATGTGCGCTAGTACATGAATGGGGTAACAAAAGGGAAATTGAATTATACCTGAACCAAGGGGAATAGAGAGAGTGAATCATGGAACCCAAAATCTATAACACAATTATGTGGTTTGATGATATAGGATAACTACTAAACTTGTTCAAAAAATCAATATTTTTATCCAAGGATGGGGACAAACAAATTGAGGTTATACCGCTGACCATGTTCGAAACATGGAACCTATCTCAAAATTTTATCCAATGTCTTCCAGAGTGTGTTCCTAGTACAGTAGGTTTGCTTGTTTTTTCAGTCACCGTTTCCATTAGAGGGTACAATTTGGATGTGGAGGAGTATGTGGATCTAAATAAAGGGACATGGGAAGCATAGAGATGATGTTATAGAATGTTTTAATGGATTCCAAGCCTCTTGGAGTTATGAGACCATGACTTGGAGCACATTTGGTAGGCATATCAGTGTAAACAGAGGGTAAAATCATCATCATGGGGGTGTTTGGTCTCGTATTCCAAGTGACAATCGAAGAAAATTCATGACATGGTAAGTTACTAGCACTGAAGGAAAGGGCTTCTCAGGCAAGGGCCTAAGATGTCTCATAATTTTACATCATGCAATAAGAATAATAGACATGCAATTTAGTATCAAATGGTGAGGATGTTGATAACATAGTTTAGGTTCATATGGTAAGGATGTGGTGTTGCACAATATAAACATCATGTGATTGGTACATAGATTTAATATCCCAAAAGGACATGTGCAGTATGGAAAAGTGACAACCCTATATGAATTGAGGTCTAAGGAAGTTCAACATCACACAACACATTCCTAGGGTGACTCACACACAATTTTAGGTCATGGTTCTTAGACCTACACACCTATTGAAAGGTTATAGAGTTTGGATCAAATGGAATCCATGCATCTCATCCTTGCTTGAGGAAATCCCATTATTGACTCCTAAGCTTGTGTGATCCATGATCGATTCAAGAAACAAAGAGTGGTATAAAATTCTCATTTCCTGTAGGGGAGAACACAATGAGGGGTAGAAGTGGCCGGAAAATCCCATGAGGGAGTTCACAACTTTCAAGACTTAGATAGTGAAATAGGATACCAATTGAAGGATGGAGAACATTTGATGGCCATGTTCGAAACAAAGGTCCTACGCTTGTATTAGTTTGAGATGAGGTGAACAAAGGAAAGATTGATTGTTGAACAAGTTTGAAACATGGGATCCACTATATTCTATCAAATATCCTTCTAGATGTGACCCCAAGATAGTAGGTGAGCCAATGTGGCATGATACCATTTCATTTGGGGGATGTTAATGTTGGGAGGATAAATTTTATCAAATCATAGAAAGAATGAAGCACCAAATACATAGCATGATAGGAGACTGATGCTTGTAGGGTGACATCCTCTCTAGAGAGGATCTCAAATCACTTCATATTATGAGGCATCCCGATTTCATATGAGGTAATTTTTGGTTCATATCATACTTATCATATGAGGCATATTAGTTAAATGAAGGGTATATCCTAATATCACATACTCATAGTATGTAGAATCTTGGTTTCAAACGAGTAAAGGATACAGTTTAAGATCATTTACTGAGGACTTTGGGCTTATGAGTTTAAATTCATGAAACTCAGACTAGGGATGCTACTATTTTGAAGTCATGGATCTCGATATGTTGGGACATTTTTTGGTTTAAAGTCACATAGATTTGACCATGGGGTATAGGTGTCCCAAGAAGGTTTTCATGACATGAAAGAGTGATATCCCGATGTGAAAGGAGGGTCAAAGGGACCCTCTTCTTCACAAAACTCAACAAACTGGGCCCATGATGAGATATCAAGTCATCACTAAATATCCCATAAGGATGGTAATCAAACTGCACATATTTATGAGACATGGTGTGGTAGGAGACTGGCACCGGAAGGGGCTACCCTCTTGAATAGGGATATTAAATCTTATCATATTAGGATATGAGGCATCCTGAATTTATATGGGGTAAGGCTATATTTTATTATCATGTGCTGAGGTTGCTATCATTTTTTCATCCCATATTTGTCATATGGGGCATCCTCGTTTGATATAAGGTAAAATAATCTCTCATTAAGAGGCATGCTAGATTTATATGGGATAAGGATATAGGGTAACATTTTATGTTAAGGACATTGGTGGGGATTGTGTATTTATTTACCCATTATTTCATTCCTCATATCGGGATATGATGGTATCTCAGCCCACTAATGGGCCTAGATAAATTAATGGGGATTATACGTAAAAGGAGTCCCATGAATGTATGTTGGGGAGATAGCACCACAAGTAATGGAGGGTTTGTGGTGAATTTGTGTCTCTACCTGAAGATAGAATGTCTAGTAATCACTATATATCCCATGAGGATGGAAATCAATATATACATATTTATAGAAAGAGGTAGAGTCATGGGTTCATTGGAACATGAGGGATGAGGAAAAACATGCTAATGAGGGGTGAATACACATGGTTTAGGGTCATAGTTCTTGGATCAGGTCTCCTATTTTGAGGTCACAGATCTTAGACCAATTTTTAAATAATTTAAGGTTATAATTCTTGGACCGTAGGTAGGGGATTCTAGGATTTCTATGTGGTGAAAAATAGTTAAATTATTATGTGAATAGAGCCAAGGAGGATCTTCACCACATGAAGTAGTCTTGAAACTAGTTGCATGCATTTTTAGGTTGTACAACCTAAACCATGTTCAATAGTTTAATGTCATGATTCTTGGGCTGTCAGTGAATAGTTTAAGGCCATGTTGCTCAGACCATCAGTAAACAGTTTAAAGTCATGATGCTTGGACTAGGTAAATGTTTGTTTTATGGGAATTTTTATAGAATTAAAGTGATATAACCCAATGTGAAAGGAGGGAATAGGCCCACGTACCACAAAAATACCAAGAAACAAACAAAACATAGTTTAAGGTTGTAATTATTTGAACGAATGTGTCAAGGAAAGAAATTTAAAGTCATGATGCTTGGACTGAGATGATGTTTGTCTCAAGGGTATCTATGTATCAAGGAAGAGTTAAAAATGAAATGAATGGAGCCAAGGAGGCATGTGTACCACATGAACACCTTGAGATGAACTGCACATAGTTTAAGGTCGTGTTGTTGGGACTATGAATGGGGACAAGGGGACTAAGGGTTGATAAATTTATGGTTGGGAACAAAGACAGAAATTACAAGTATCGCTACATATACCATAATGATAAAAATCAAGACCCAAGTAGTTTTAGAACAGGAAGTGGTAGGAGACCAATGCGGGTGGGGGAAATCCTATCTGGAGAGGGAATTCAGGCATCCCATGATTGTCATGGGTAATCCCATGTTCGGGGAATGGGGTAAGGTAGACCATCTCATATTTATTGTATAAGGCATCTCAGTTATATATGGTGTGGGACTTCTTGGATATTCTCATACTTATTGTATGAGGAATCCTAGTTTCATATAGGGTAAAATGGTTTTTTAACATCCTATTCTAAGGATTTTAGTCTTTTTAGTTTAAATTCATACAACTCATACTATAGGGGATGAAAATAGTCTAAGTTCATAAATTATAAACCAATATTTTTGGTGCATTTTTTCCACATGGGTACATATCCTGCCAAGACTTCAAATCCCACATGATTCATTCTTAGTGTGGGAAATAAGGAGTGGTGATTGGATTCCCCTAACACATAAAAGAACACAGTAGGGGAAATGATATTTCAGGTTGAGTATTTTCCAATGAAACTAACTTTCCCACTCAATGCATGATAATGCACATAAGGATAACACCAAGGGTGTTGGAATTCAACCAAAACATAAGGAGGTGGAAATGATGTAAATCAAGACTTTTGAGAGGTGGACCAAGAAAGGAGTGTGACTTAAGGGTGGGTAAAAACTATTGACCATGTTCAAAACACAAGTTCCACAATGACATCAATTGTGGATGGGGTGAGAAAATGCATAATCAACTGTTGACCATATTCGAAATATGGGAATTCTCATTCATTATAAGAGATCCATGAAGGCATGTTCTCAAGATGAGAGGTGATATATTTTAGCCAGGAACCATCACTGTTAGGGGGGACATTTGGATTTGAAGGATAATGAGGAACCAAATTTAGGAAGACTCGAAGTGTGTAGTTGAATTGGGGAATTGTTCTTGTGGAACTCAACACTCTAGGTTTTACGCCACAGCTTATTTGATCACGTCTATGGGGTGTATCAGAAAGGGGGACTCGAATCCATTCTCAAGGATGGATTTCTTGAGGTAGGAAAAGGATTAGGCTGGATCCGGGGTATAGGACCCAGGTGTCTCTACATATCCCATAAATCAGTAGATTTTTTCATATGTTATTCTTGATCTATGAAATTTTACACTGTGCGATGAGAATGTTAGGCTTTGCAGTTTAAAGTCATAAAAAATCATTCTATGGTGCAACTTTGAGTTTATGGTCATAGATCTTGGACCACAGGGCTACTATAAATTTAATTTCATAAATCGTGGACCCTTGTAAATAGTTTTAGGTCATGTTTCACAGACCATGACTCTTAGTTTATGTTCATAATGTTTGGATTGTGGATTTTGGTTTAGGGTCATAAATCTAGGACCATAGCTCTTATTTTACGGTCATCGAGCTCATAATATGGGCTGAATGCTCCAAAAGGACATGTGTATCATGGTGGAGAGACAAAATGACATGAATGGAGATCCAAAAATTCCACATCACCCAAAATATCCCTATAGGGACCCAAACACAATTCAAAGTCATGATGCTTGGACTTGGGATCTTTATTTAAGGTCAAAGAGTTTGGAACATGGGGATACTAACAAGAATTACTTCTTGAGAAACTTAACATTGGTAGGAGGTGTAATAATCTCTCCATCCATGGTTATTAAGAGAATTATCCATTAGAATAGACCTTATGAATAATGTAAGGTCCTTCCAACTTAGTCTCTAACTTTGGAATCTTTTTTTCGGGTATCATCAGCATTATGTAAGTTAATAAAATGTCACCTTAGACGAAGGATTAGATGTGAAACTTCTTATTAAATTATATTATTATCTTATTCTGGTTCCTATCTAGATTATGCAAGGCATGCAGCTTATTCTCTTTGAGGGATTCAAGCTCATCTAGACAGACTTCTTCCATTTTTTCTGGCATCTTCTAGTCATATAAAGTTGTTCATAATGATGGAAATTGAACCTTGATGGGAAATACTACCTCTATTTTATATACTAGGAAATATAGTGTCACTTAGGTAGAATTATGAGTTATCATCTGATGGTCCCAGAGAGCATTGGGTGGATTTTCTAACCAACTATTCTTGTTCTGGATCACTATCTTCTACAAAATGTTAGAGAGGGTTTTTTTAAATACCTCAATCTACCCATTTTCCAATTAATAGTAGAAATAAGTATGGTTGGATAGAATATTGTACTTGGTGTACAATTTATTCAGCTCAATGGCCTAAAAGTTGGTTCCGTTATCTATGAGAATATCGCGAGGGACTCCGAATCAAAGGATAATTTAGAATATCACAAACTTTATCACATACTTATATTTTATTTACCTGAGGGTAATTGTTTATTCCTACTTGGAGAAGAAATACATCATGGTCAGAATAAACCTTCATTAGCAAGATATCGCAAAAGGGTATAACCTAATGACGTTGAGCCCCAATATTTTAAAGGGCTGATAATAATTGGTGGTGTGGAGGAGATCTGGAATTATATGCACAATGTTGGAATGGATATGACACACATTAAACCTCTTAGAGAAATCTATGTAATCATGGACCATGGTGATCCAAATGTAGACCAATATCTTTATCTTGTGGGAGAGATTAAATCCCTCCTAATGGGCACCACTGGACCTGGTATGAAATTCTTGCATAAACCTGGGGATCTTATCTATTTGGATGAAATAGAGGAAAATTCCATCAAACCAACATCTTTATAGAGTCTACTCAATGTTAGGCCCCTCTGGAGTGTGAACTTCATTTCCCACAGAAAAATCCTCTCACGCTCGGATCGGTCTGGTGGGAAAAAAGCCTCACTAGTGATACAAAATGAAGGTAGTTTTTCAATATGATGTTTCCTTTATTGTAAGGTGACCTAAGCATATTGAAACAAAAGTATTGGTATCTATTTGGTTTACCTATTTCTTTTCATCATCATCTAAAATGGTGGGAGTGATGACCCTCTAGTTCCCTACATAGATTATCAGGTCATCCTATTCAAGTTCCACGATATATGTTGTCAGGATTTCCAATGCTTCATCATAACCATTTTGTGAATGGGGACATGATTCACTTCCAGAGTGGAATGTAAATGGTTCATCATCTAATTATTATTCTCTATTAGGGGCACGATCTCTTTCTTTATGATGATATAGTTATCATTGATCTATTTGATAAATAACTCAGAGTCTCCCTTTACATGCAAGTGGGGAAATAAATCTCTAGGGTCACCTTGAGAACTATGATGAGATCCTAATACTCTGACTCATTTTTGGTGTAGCCTATTGACAATAGGAACTTGTATGGTAAAATTTCCTATGTAGGAGTGATGAAGATGATTCCCAATCCTACTCTATTAAGCCTGGGATTTTTTAGCCTTCTACTAGTCAGGCTTTAGAAGAAACCATCGAAATTCCAACATATCATAGCCTGATCTATTGAGAGGATAGCCTCATATTGAAAATCAACATCTGTGTGAAAGTATTCAGGGGATGTATGGGCATCCATAAATTCTGTTAGTGCCTTTCTTTTAACAACCTTATTCAGAATAAACTTGATGTCGAATTACTAAAGGATCACCACCTAATGTGCCAATAATCCCATCAGCATTGGGGTGATTAAGAATATACTTTTTTTGTTCTACTTGGGAAACCATATATATCTCATGATACTACAGATAATTTCACAACTTATGTACTACAAAAACCAACATGAGGCATCTCTTCTCAATAGGGTAGTATCTAGTCTTTGTGTTGAGGATCATGTGACTGAGATTGTATAAACTATTTTCTATACCCTCATTATTTTTTTGGGTGAGAAGATCACCAAGGTAATGTTCTAGGGAAGTCACATAGAGGACCATAGGATTCCTTAAAATGGGAAGCATTAGAACCGGAAGTTGTAGCAAGTACTACTTGATGTTCTCAAATGTGACCAGGTATTCCTTATCCCACTAATAGAAGGTAACTTTATTCATGATTCATAAGAAGGTATTACACTTTCTAGATAGATTCAAGATGAATCGTCGTATGTAGGCTATGTGTACTTGGAGGCCCATCAAATCTTAGAGGTTTCTGGAAGGAGGTATTAAACTAATGGACTTGATATTCAACATATCAATCTTGATGCCTCAGTATCTTATGAAGAAGTTGTGAAAATTCCTAGAGGTACCCCTAAATTCACACCTCAAGGGGTTCATCTTCAAATTCTAGTAATAGAGGAAGTCAAAAACTTTCTCAATGTCCTTGAGATAGTCCCAATGCTAGCGATATTTGACCTCCAAGTCATAAACATAGAATTCCACCAAAATCCCAAGGATTGGTTTGAAGATGAGGTGAATATCTCGTTTATAGGTGGATCTTGTATTTTCTAATCTGAAGGGAATCACTTGATAGCAAAATTTCCCTTGAGGTTCCTTGAAGGGGGTGGAATCCTCATCCTTGAGGGACATCCTAATCTAGTTGTACCTATAATATCCATTCATGAAAGAGATGGATTGGAACCCAACCGTAGAATCAATCAATAACTCTTCCACTAGAAGGGTAAAATAATCCTTCAGAAAATGGTGGTTGAGGTCCTAGAAGTCAATAAATACTGAGATCGCTCCATTATTCTTCCTGAATGGTAAAATGCTTTATATCCACCTGAGGTAATAAAATTCCCTAAAAATGTTTTTTTTATAATCTTGTCAATCTCGGCCTCAACCATAGCACCATGAGATGGGTGCATCTTCCTGGGAGGCTACTTGAATCCACGGTGACTCACTGGGAGGCCAAGTTGGTGAAAGGTGGACTAAGGGTCTAGTCTTGGAATCTCATCATAGATCTAGGAGAATATGTCATGATGTTTTTTCAATAAATCCATGTACTAGTGTTACTCCTTTGGAGACATGGTTGCACTAATCATCATCAGGCTTGGATATTCATTAGTACCAAGGTTCGCCTGAATTAACTCATCAACTGGGGTGGAGACTCCCTCTTCAAATGAAGGATGGTCATCTTCCAAATCCGATTAATTGTCTAATACTAGAGAACCATTGGGAGGAGGTATCTCTTCCAGGTCTAACAACTCTAGGGAATCACTGGTGCCTACTTGTCCAGACACATAATCCTTACTAATAGGTTTATGCTCGATTGAAATTATGATGATAGTGGTTTTAAAGCTAATTTTGTATAGAATCTAACCATAGGGTCCATTCTTAATGTTAAAGAAATAGTAAAGAGTTGGTTTTTATTAGGCCAGACCTGCTCTATGGAATATGTAAAAATTTCACAAAATCGTGGTCATAGGGTGAACCTCTTGATAATTCACAAGAGTTGGGTCATACGTACCACTTGGGCCTATCCAGTGAAGGAGTATGAGGTAATATGTGGGTGATACTTTTTCTTAGGGACACAGAAACCCTATTTCTTGGAGACAATGAAGAACCTCCAAGTTATATCATTTTGGGTTCCAACTGATGAATCTGGAAAACAAAGGCGTCATCCAAGTCTTCACATGGATTGAATGTGGTAATTGTCAGGTCATTGGGAGAATTCATGCACTCAACCTCATTTTTCTGAACCTGGTTCCCCTCTCTCTTACAGTATTTAGCATCCAGATAGTGGTATTCAGAAGAGTAAATGGGCGATGTGTCACCCTAGAGTACTCCTACTCTACCGTTGAGGCAGTACTTAAGGCACTGATAATACAATAAGGGTAATTTTGTGGGAAAATAAATCCAGGTTCTACCCAGAAGTGCAATGTAGGTGGTATCCTTCAAGACTACCATGAATCTGGTGCTTGATATCAAGACACCAAATTGGATCTTCAATCGAACCTTTACATGTGGTTATGACACACTCTTATCTTAACCCTCAATTTTCAAGTTAGAGAGATCCATATCTACTTTGATCAGTCCCAGCTTGTAGACCATCTGGGTCGAGATGAAGTTAATCCTAGAACTAGTTTCCACCAGGTAGTAGTGGATATCTATGCCATTTAATTGTCATGTAATATACAATGTTTATATGTTCCCCTACATGAGTATTCCTTCATCATCCCTAGAGAATGAGATGATGGCTTGGAATTCCTCTTGCTAGGAATCCTCTTCATAGTAATCCTTTGCAGTAACTACCTCCACTTAAAATTGGAGGGGAATTTTCAATGATTTTGTAAGGGCCTCACACATTTATTTTGACAATAGGAGGGCCTCAAGGATCTAAATATTTAGGGGTATTCCAACGAGGTTCTTCAACACATCTCACTTTCATGCCAAGGGAATGTTTTTTTCTATAGGGGGTCACTCCTTGTCCAGGGGAACAATGGATACTACTGGTGGAGATACTAGGTTTTGAATAATGTTGGAAGTATTCTATTGGTTAATAGATAACCTACTCAGAACCAATTCCATATATCTATCGATTGGTTGAGGATGGGATCTGTCTAGGCGTGACTAATCATGGAGTGGTTGAGGTTGAGTTGCTCACTCAACTAACATGATAGGTTGCGATGGAATACCTACCAGCTTGGACTGGGAAGATAGTTCTTGATAATATTTAAAAAAACATGATTTTTTGTCTCTGTAGAATAGATATCCTGGTTATCCTATACATTCTAGAGTCTAGCATATCCTCATCCTCTCCTTCTATGGTATCGACCGAAGGGACTCGAGGAGTTTTCATGGAATTCCTCATAGTCGGGAATCATTAATAAATCTACCAACTCGATAAATTCATATAGGTACACTTCTTCTCATCATCAGTGAAGTCATCTGATGGTGGGAGGACACTGGGCACATCTCCTAACTCAGGGTGCATAAAATCACTGAGGGTGTAAGATGTCTTTGGCACCGGCAGGGGACTATGGTTTCCCTTATGATGTTGACACCTGTTATTCTTGTAAATGGAAGGTTGTGACATATATGTGAAGATAGTGGTAGGAAGGAGTATGGTAAACTAATCTAAAAGCTAAAAATTCATCATATTTCTGTATCTCACGGCTGTTAGCCTACTTCTATTCACCAAATCCTTCACTATCATTGTCGGGGTTAGAAGAGACATGTGTTACCTACACTGAAGAGTCACCCAACTTGACCAAACCACGATCCACTTAGTCCTGGAGCCATTCTTTGAACATATAACATTCCTTTATGATGTTTCCACTGATCCTATGGTATAGGAAATGATTAGGGTAGCCAGTATGCTCAGCCTCCTAAGACTTCTTGCACTATAGTAACTTTAGAATTCTCTTCTCGAGTGTATATATGAAATATCCTATAACCTATGAATCCCTAAAGGAATAGGCGTAGTTTCTATTATCTGGGAAGGGTACTCTAGGATCCTAGCCTTTATGAGTGGTTATATCCACATTCTCTCATCTGGTTGGTTTCACTTGGAGAGGTGGTGCCTAGCGGTTCTATACTGTGAAAGGATTTACTTGGTAGGGATGCACTTAGTGAGGCTCATTTGGAAAAGGGGAAAACAAATATATTAGATTAGGGACCTCAATAAGAATAGTGATGGCATTCTATGCATTTCCAAGTCTCATAATGGTATTTGGAAGGGGAAACAGGCCCGACTGTTGTCTGGACTATTGAAAATATTCTTCTATAACACCACAGATAGTTGGTCGGTGGCTAGAACCTCCCACAAACCCTCTTGCTCTAAGGAAGGGTCCTTATCTTTATCGAAAGAAACCCCAATCAGTGTTGGATAAGATAAGGGTGGTGGCAATGATGTAGAATGGTTCTACTAATGGTTGATTAAGAGAGAGTTTTTTTCATAATTTAAATTTTTAGTGCATGTTGTAAAATCTATCGGGTGAAGTTCCAACCTCATCATCACATCCCTATAAGATTGTGTGTTGACTACCACCTCGTGTGCGCGATAAGAGGCATTAATATGTGGCTTAGTAGAGTTCTCTTTCTCTGAGGGCGTTTTTCCAAAGCCAAAAATCTCACTAAAAGCTTTTTTAGAGGTACATAGGAAACAAACTGGTGGTTATAAGGATAGATGCACTACAAGACCTTGAAATGGGGACATAACATCTTCCACCTGTAAGTACCTATAGAAGGATCTAGGGATCCTCTGGACCTCAGCTTCCAAGATTGAGAATCTCAGTTGTCAACATCCTATTCTAGATTCTATAAGCTGGGTTGATGGATCTATAATCAATTCATTTATTCCCTTATAATCTGAGAAGTCAATTATGACTTGTCACTTTCTAGGGTTTTTCCTTCGATGGCGAGTATTCATACTTCTACCTTGGGATGGTTCTTTAGGGAAGGGTATGTATTTGGAATGGATAGGAACTCTATTATGGTTAGTTTTAATGTGGGTAGGACCTCTTCTTTGGTTGATGGGAGCATGGTGAGGGCCTTCATGTTGATTGGTAGTGACATGGGTAGGACCACCATGTTGATAATAGGGAGTACGTGGAGGGACTTCGTAGTGACCATCGATGGAGTGGGGAGGGCCTCCACTCGGTATGTTCACGAAATATGGAGGACCTATGTGGTTTTTGGTTAAGGAGAGAGGATGGCATCCACTCTAATTGGTATGATCATGGGGAGGAACTTCATACTAACTGTTGATGAAGTTGGTAGGACCTCTTCTATTGTTGGTGTAATAGCAAGGAGGACCTCCTCTTTTACTAGAAATGGAATTGGGAAGACCTCCATTTTCTCTAGTGTGGGTATGGGGAGGACTTATATACCAGTTTTTAAAAGATTTGGTAGGACCTATACTATGATTATCTCCGCCATTGGATGGACTATAACAGTTTTATATGGTTTTGATGATTAAAATAGTCAACCTGAGTTACCTATGAGGTGGTTTGGGTCCCAATACCAATCAAGAAAAGAAGGATATTTTTTGTCCTATTACAGAGACCTAGAGGGATATTCTAGTAGTGGAAGGGGCATTAGAGTCATGGAATATTCACCCTATTTGTAAGTTCCCTAATCGTATCCCTGATATTGGCATCAAGTGCTTCAGACTGGGGTCAGTGGAGTAGGGGTTATGTCTAACTCTTCTTTGGCCAGTGGGACCGTCTAATGATAGTGTTGATGAGGCCTGGTGGGAGTCCTCCTTGAAAACATTTGGGTGTTAGTCATGGCCAATGAGACTCAAACTTCCACCACCCCCCTCAACTTAGGGGAGTGAATCATCATAGTGCTCTAGGGAGAGACTGTCAAGGAGGTTCATTTTAGGAATGGGGGTGGTTTACCCCTATGTGGCCCTTGGGGGTAGTAGTGTTGATGAAGAATTTATGCCTCTAGGTCCTATAGGACCATATCACTTGTTGTAATGACCCCCTCATGCTAGTATAATCATATGAGGGAATTAATCACCCTCCTATGGATTATTTTATAGGGTTATATAGGGATTGGGCAGTCTAAAGTTGAAGTCGTGATGGAATTCATGGTGGGGTGTGGTTGTGCAGGATTATCACATCAACGTTTCTTATAACCGGCACCTATGGGTGTTGGGTTACTATTTTCCAATAGCTTCAGTGTTTTAAGTCATGTGTATTTATCCATTAGTATAGTTATAGTAAAAGTGGTTCCAAATACCCCAATGTCATCCAATCTTCTGAAGAAAATAAGGATTTACCCAGATGGTGTCGCAGACTGAGGATTGTAGGTTCCAGGTGCAGCGGAAGCGCGTTGTTGGGTTTTCCCAACTTTAATTTTAATGTTTAAACAACGTTCAATCTGAGATCCTTCATGATTTAAAACTCTGAATCTTCAAAATATAACGAAGAACGAAAAAAAGAAAAGAATATTCCATGAACCCTTTAGATAGGATCATCATATGTTGGTTATAATTAATGTAATTAATTCATAAGAATTACCTCGATGTAATTCTTTCTTCGTTGGAGTCTCCGGTCATGATCTGGTGATCCGTCATTATGTTGTAGAATCCAAGTACAGAATTCCTCTAGCGGTGATCCACATGTGCTCCACGTATCTCTGGACGTCACCGAAGGGATCTCCGAGTGCTATCGTGGAAGAACCTTCGCTTGCAATGTCCACCTTCTACCGCCTTGATCCGATGGAGGATCTCGCTCTCGTAACTTGAAAGCGTTCTTGGTTCAAAGGGAATTCTCTCTTGGCTTGAGAGTATTTCCAAATCCATTGTGCACAACAATGGCTCTATCTATGAGAATAATTTCATTGGGATTATAATACTTAGAATAATAAAATGAATTAATTACCTGAAATCATTTAATCATTTCATTTAATTCTTAGTAATACCATATGTCTTAATAATGATAGTTGACCATCATTATTACTTGACATGTACCCAATGTATTACATTTAATATCATTTAATTAAATAAACAATATTTTCTCATGAATCCCAAAAAACAAACTACACGGCGTGTATATAAATATATACAGTGTGTACTTTTATTTTTCAATTTATTTATTTCCTCCACCATATTTATTAGACCTTGAGTAATGGTTATTTATTTCCTAAATAAATGTAACTGCATTACTCGCTAATAAATATATATTATTTATCCCATAATATATTCTCTCGAATAACTAGTGTTGAAATAAATGCGATCAGGCATCCTTAAATAATTATTAAACCATAGTCGGGAATAATATTTATTTAACTTGTTAAATTAATATTTAACTGAGATACATGGACACACTTAGTGTGTGACCCTCTAGGCCTCTTTCTCAGTGGCATTAGGCGGAGCCTGCCTAAAGTCCAAGGTTAGCATCTAGAAACATGCCAAGTCACCCATAGAGAAAGAAGTTAACGCTGCAATGATGTGTCACCTCCTACGAATTCTTACCGTGTAATATAATCCCTTTGTCTCGATATCTCCAATCAAGTGGGTGGCATGCTAGTGCCATCAACCCATGTGCTCGATTATTCTTTCTTTGACTTCCCTAAATTGAACTCACCCATACCTTACCATGGACATGGATTTATTTAGGCTATATCAATTTTATCAAAGGGCCTGAGATATCTACTTCCATTATGGAACAGAATGGACAAATCCTTTCTCGCATTATCTATTAATGCAGTATTACTCGTGACGCACCCAATGTATCCTACCTCGCTGCGAACAGTGTGTCGTCACAGTTTTCATCAATACATCTAAGTGTGCAAGTTGTAATACCCATTAATAATAATCTTAAAGTCTAAGGACCAATACACACATCCACAGATAGGAACATCCAATGACACTATGAAATGTGGATTTCCTACTGGCGGGTCTCGTTCTCATAATATCCCCCCGGATATTACCAAGGGTGAACACCATGAGAAGGTGCCTCAAAGTTTTATGAGTCCTCACCCCTAATGACCGGTACTATTTGTGTCCCTCAAATAATATCATCCGTCCATAGAACATATATTCAAGAACAGTGTTATGACACTTCTGGGTTCTCATCATAGCAGGGATCTGCTATGAACCATTAATGAAACAGTTGTCCTTAGGACATTATCACATGCATTGTCATGTAGAAGAACAATCAAGATGTGATAAGGCTGTTATTAATGAATAAATTACAAAGTAGTTGGTTCTAGACCACCAACTCCAACAGACTCCCACTTGGACTAGATCCAACTGCTAACGACCTTTAACCCACTAACTCTCACATGATATTCATGCTTCTGCTGAGATAGGCCTTTAGTCATGGGGTCCACCACGTTCTCTTCTGTGGACACTATGCTCACTGCAAATTCACCCCTTTGATAGAAATCCCTCAAGAGGTGATACTTTCGGAGTATGTGCTTTGTTCGTTGATGTGATCTTGGTTCTTTTTCAAGAGCCACCGCTATAGTATTATCACAATACAATGTAATGGGATCTTTACTGCTAGGCACCACATCAAGCTCCTGGACAAAGTTCTGAATCCAGACGGCTTCCTTGGCTGCATCAGAAGCCGCTATATACTCAGACTCCGCTGTAGAATCAGTGACAACTTGCTGCTTTGAACTCTTCCAGCTCACAGCTCCTCCATTGAGACATAAAACATATCCAGATTGGGACTTCAGATCATTATGATCTATTTGAAAACCAGCATCAGCATACCCTCTGATGAAAAGCTCCTCGTCTCCTCCATACACCAGGAACATATCCTTAGTTATTCTCAGATACTTAAGGATAGTCTTAACAGCAGTCCAATGCTATTCTCCTGGATCTGCTTGATATATGCCTACCATGCTCAGTGCATAGGCAACATCAAGCTTGGTACATAACATGGCATACATGATGGATCCTATAGCTGAATCGTATGGGATCTTACTCATCCTAGCTTTCTCCTATTGTGTCTGGGGACACATTTTCTTAGAAAGATGTAAGCCATGTGACACTGGAACCAATCCCCTCTTGGATTTTTCCATACTAAATCTCTTTAGTATCTGGTCAATGTATATACCCTGACTTAGTCCAAGAAGCCTCTTGGATCTATCACGAATGATATTGATCCCTAGAATGTAGGCTGCTTCTCCTAAGTCCTTCATGGAGAAACACTTGTTCAACCAATCCTTAACTGACTATAAGGCTGGTACATCATTTCCAATAAGCAATATGTCATCAATATATACCACTAGGATGAAGACCGCATTCCCATTAAACCGCTTATAAACACATGGCTCACATTCGTTCTTAATGAAATCAAATTCCTTTATGGATTCATCAAATCGAATGTTCCATGACCTAGATGCTTGCTTCAATCCATAAATGGATTTTTTTCAACTTGCAAACCCATTTGGATTCACCTGGTGTCACAAACCCTTCTGGTTGTGTCATATAGACATCTTCCTGAAGGTTCCCATTAAGGAATGTTGTTTTAACATCCATCTTCCAAATCTCGTATTCATGGTAAGCTGCTATGGCAAGTATGATTCTTATGGATTTAAACATGGAAAATGGCGAGAAGGTTTCATCATAGTCAATTCCTTGATGCTTTCTGAATCCTTTAGCCACTATCCTTGCTTTATAAGTGCTAACTTGACCTTCTATGTCCAGCTTTCTTTTGAATACCCATTTTCATCCAACAGAATTTACATCAACTGGCTCATTGACTAGAACCCAAACTTGGTTCTGATACATGAAATCCATCTCAGAATTCATAGCTTCTAGCCATCTTGCAGCTTCTGAGCTTTCTACTGCTTCCTTGTAGTAGATAGGTTCATCATTGTCCAACAATAATGATTCACCATCCTCGGTGACTAGGAAACCAAATCTCTATGGTTCCCTTACCTCTCTTGAGCTCCTACGCAGTACTTGTGTTTCTGGAACCTCTTCCACGGGGACCTTTGGAACTTGTTCCTGTACCAACTCCTGTGTATCTTGAGCATCAACTTCGTCGAAGTCAATCTTTCTCTCATTATCCTTCTTGAGGATGTGCTCCCTCTCAAGAAAGATGGTTTGTCTGGCGACAGTCACTTTCTTGTCTTGAGGGTTATATAGGTAATATCCTTTCGTTTCCTTGGGATATCCTATAAAGATACACTTCGTGCCTCGGGGTTCTAGTTTGTTGCCTGAGAAGGCCTTAACAAACGCCTCTCATCCCCATACATGTGTGTGCGACAAAGTGGGTTTCCTTCCATTCCATAACTCGGATGGAATTCCATTTGCTGCCTTAGTTGGTACTCAGTTTAATGTGTATGCTGCAGTTTGTAATTCATATCCCCAAAAGGATAATGGAATATTTGCATGACTCATCATTGACCTTACCATGTCCAATAAGGTGTGGTTACTCCTTTCACTAACATCATTCCACTGTGGTGTATAAGGAGGAGTGAGCTGAGATAGAATCCCAAACTCCCGTAGAAGATCGATGAACTCTTGGTTCAGATATTCTTAACCTCGATCCGATTGAAGTTTCTTTATCTTCTTACCAAGCTGGTTCTCTACTTCATTCTTGAATTCCTTAAATTTATCTAAGGACTATGACTTATTTCTCATTAAGTAGACATAGCCATATCCACTCAAATCATCAGTAAAAGTAATGAAGTAAGAATATCCACCTCTAGCTTCTACTGGAAATGGTCCACACACATCCGTGTGTACCAATCCTAGAAGCTCTGGGGCCCTTTCACCTTGTCCACCAAAAGGTGGCTTGGTCATTTTTCCTTGTAAACAAGCGTGGCATCTATCAAGTGGTTTTATCTCAGTAGAGTCTAAATAGTAATCTTGGCAGAGCTTTGTCAAGCACTTTCGTTCACATGACCAAGGCGGTGATGCCATAACTGGGTGATGTATGATTCATGTGAGTTTGTTTTGTTATCGATTGCCAACACTTGGTTTTCGTAATTTAATACATACAAACCATTATTCAAATGTTCCATACCATAACATATGTTTTTCTTATAAAAGAGACAACCCTTATTTCCAAACTTGAAAACAAATCCATCCATATCCAAAAAAGATACAGAAATTATGTTCTTGGTAACACTAGGCACAACATAACAGTTTTGTAAAACCAAAATCATGTCAGTTGGCAATGAGAAGTGATAGTCATCAATAGCCAACGCAGCCAGCCTTGCGCCATTGGCAGCTCGAAGATCCACCTCTCCTCTGGCGATCATTCTAAATCTACTTGGTTCATGCATTTGAATATAGATGTGAACCCCACAAGCTGTATATAATACCCAATGTGTAGAAATAGAAAGATTTCACTAGATAACGAACGCACCTTTAGCGTCCCCACACTTCTCGGTGCAGTTCCTCTTCTAGTGGCCCTGCTTTCCACACGCAAAACACACCGCCTCCCATTCCTTGCCCTACCTCTGGATCTTCCCCTTCTTGGAGGGACGGTGCTCGGGGGCTTCAGACCGTTTATAAGTCTTTGGACCATTTGCCTTGTCCTTCCATTTCTTGTTCACCATAAGGACCGCGGGTTTGTCACGCCCCATGTCCTTATCTACCTGGAGAATCAAGGTTAGAAGCTCTGATAGACTCTTCTCATTGACGCTCATGTTATAGTTGAAAATGAAGCTATAGAAGGTCTTCGGCAGTGATGATAGGATGAGATCTATACGCAACTCATCCGGGAATTTAATCCCTAAGATGTCCAGGCATTCAATGTAGCCAATAAGCTTGACTACATGAGGCCCAGCTAGCGCAGACTCTCCAAGCTTAGTTATAAACAAAGCATTGGAGATCTCATACCTCTCATGTCTCGCCTTCTCTTGGTAGAGACCTTAAGGTGAGACATCATGCTATACACGTCCATGTTTTCATGTTGCTTCAAGAGCTCATTAGACATGGATGATAGCATGAAACACTGAACATATATGGCATCATCCATGTGTTTCATGTAGAGAGATAATTCCTCATCACTAGCCTCTTTCCCAGGCGCAACTGGAATAGGCTCTTTCAGAACATACAATTTTCTTTTCGTGGCGAAGGACGACGCATAAACGCCTTTTCCACTCTTGGAAATTGGTGCCGATGAGAAGGTTTTACTTCTAAAGTATGGTGCGCAATGATATGTTTGACATCATTTTCTTGCCTTTTCTACAAATTAAGATGAGCAAAGTTTTAGTACTTTATTACAAAAATTGAGACAAATAAATAAATTAATACTTATTAGTCTCCCACTATTTTATCGAAATCCAATAGCCCTCACCATTGATTTCGGAATATTCTGTTGCCTGAATATTCTAGTGGAAAAGATCCATATTGCCCTTCACATTACCCCAACTAGGGTTGGTCAAGAAACTTGAAGGGTTTTAGGTAGTCATTCCAAATTCCAACTGCATTAACTCGCAGCTCCTTGATCCGCTAAGTGGACTCCCCAATCCTAAAATCCTTTTATTTTGGATTTCCTCAACCTTTGCCTCTTGGTCACACCAAGTCCTGCTGTAGTAGTCAACCCTTGATGCAAACCAAGTTAAGTCAACCCAAAACCTTGAATTAGAATTCCCCGATAATTGAAAGCACCCCAACTTGGGTTGGTCAAGCACTTTGAACTATGGTTCGATTCTAACCAAGATTATGGAAGGCTATACCGACATAATATTTCTTTTAAGGGATTTTATCCTTATACATAAATTTCCATTTTATTATCTTTGATTACATGCTTGTTAATATTAAGTGGGATATACTTAAGTGATTAACCATGTCTAAGATAATATTTACGTATAAGCCGGTTTTATTTTAGTTCCATCTTGCATGCTCGTTTAATTCATTAATTGTGTGATCGTTACAACACACCCACACTAAATAAACCATGCAACTGAAAAAAATGAAATAAATGGTATGATCATGAGCTTTTTTATTGGTTAGTTTATCTATCAGTTGATAAACTAACCCAAGACCTAGGGGAGAAACACCTTGAACCTTTCGGGTTCGTGTTTACAACTTTCCACCTGTCCACCTTTGTATCTCCTTGGATTGGTTTCACCTTGGCTCCTGACTTGATCCACCTCCACTAGCTTGGGAGCTCCATCCATTACATATGCATTTATCTCACATGCAGGTGAGGGGTAAAAGGGGTTTTTACATAAAAGAATCCTTGGGCGCGTAGGACCTACATATTAATGAGGAGATGGCTCACAGGACAACAAATTTAATTTAAATAAATAAATTAAAAGAAACCATTCACATAAAAAGGTCTCGGTCTAGGTCATGATCATCCATACATGCAACGATATTTAAACATAAATAAAACTAGTATTCAATTCTTTAATCGTTCTTGGTCAAGATAAATCACGCTCGAATCATTTAATTATCTTTAATTAATCAATCCTTTTATCTTAAATCCTTTTTCTGAATTTCCTTGAGATTCTCATCCATCATAATTTTAAACAAATAAATTCATTTAAATTTGTCCTTGTACGTAACTTGTACCTTGGAGGCAACCCGTTGAATTCCCATTTATTATACAGATGTTAAATTAAACACATATATATAAAACACCTATCACGTGTTGTGCCTTAGCTTTACACCTGCACCATGGTACACATCTCAAGGGTTTGTATAATATAATAATAAATTTTAATAAATCTGTGTAATTTGGGTGAGTACACGGCATGTAGTTCGACTACACGACGTGTACTTTTCTTCACCGTTCATCTGAAGTACACGCCCGTGGACAGGGCATGTTAATGTACTTCATAAATTTTGGGAGTACATGGCGTGTACAGTAGGACACACGCCGTGTAGTTTCTGTGTTACACAGTTTCCAGCCAGACAGGCCGTGTACGGATTACACGGCCCAACCCTAACCCAAAGGGACTACATGCCATGTTCATTGGACCACATGGCGTGTATTCTGGAAACCGTGTTCCACCTGTTTCTATCCAACACACGGTGTTTTAAATTCTTAGAAAGAATCCAATACATGACCTGATTTGGTGGATCAGTCAATGCATTGAACCTAGACTACATGGAGTGTACTTCCAAATACACGTTGTGTATTCTGGTGCTATACGGACAGAAACGTTTGGTTCCTCCGGATGAGTTCCTCCATTTTATTTTAATCAAAATTAAAATAAAAATTCGTTTCTGTGAGGTGAACAAGAAACGAGGGAGGAGGAACATATCTCAATATTCAGATTTCCAGAACGATTAAACTTGAATTGAAATAACTAAATTATTAAATGTGTAAATTACCAAAGAAAAAATAAATAATTATAATCAACGATATGATTCCCTTTGATACCACTTGTAGGTTCCGGGTGCAGCAAAAGCACGTTGGTGGGTTTTCCCAACTTTAATTTTAAAGTTTAAACAAAGTTCAATCCGAGATCTGTCACGATTTAAAATGCCTAATCTTCGGAATAGAACGAAGAATGAAAAAAAGAAAAGAAGAGTCTCGGAACCCTTGAGATATGATCATCATATGTTGGTTATAATTAATTTAATTAATTCATAAGAATTGCCTCGATGTAATTCTTTCTTCGTTGGAGTCTCCAGTCACGATCATGTGATCCGTCGTTGCGTTGTAGAATCCAAGTACAGGATTCCTCTAGAGGTGATCCACATGTGCTCCACGTATCTCTGGACGTCGCTGAAGGGATCTCCGAGTGCTACTGCGGAAGAACATTGGCTTGCGATGTCTGCCTTCTACCGCCTTGATCCGGTGGAGGATCTCGCTCTCGTAACTTGAAAGCGTTCTTGGTGGAAAGGGAATTCTCTCTTGTCTTGAGAGTATTTCAAAATATGTTGTGCACAACAATGGATCTATCTATGAGAATAATTTCATTGGTATTATAATACTTAGAATAATAAAATGAATTAATTGCCCAAAAGCATTTAATCATTTCATTTAATTCTTAGTAATACCACATGTCATAATAATGACAGTTGACCATCATTATTACTTGACATGCACCCAACGTATTACATTTAATATCATTTAATTAAATAAAAAATATTTTCTAATGAATCCCAAAAAACAAACTACACGGCGTGTATATAAATATACACGGCGTGTACTTTTATTTTTCATTTTATTTATTTCTTCCACCATGTTTATTAGACCTTGAGTAATGTTTATTTATTTCTTAAATAAATGTAACTGCATTACTCGCTAATAAATATATATTATTTCACCCACAATATATTCTCTCGAATAACTAGTGTCGAAATAAATGTGATCAAGCATCCTTAAATAATTATTAAACCACAGTCAGGAATAATATTTATTTAACTTGTTAAATTAATATTTAACTGAGATACATGGATACACTTAGTGTGTGACCCTCTAGGCCTCTTTCTCAGTGTCATTAGGCGGAGCCTTCCTAAAGTCCAAGGTTAGCATCTAGAAACACTCCAAGGCACCCATAGAGAAATAAGTTAATGCCGCAATGACATGTCACCTCCTACGAATGCTTACCGTGTAATATAATCAATTTGTCTCGATATCTCCAATCAAGCGGGTTGCATGCTAGTGCCATCAACCCATGTGCTCGATTATTCTTTCTTTGACTTCTCGGAATTGAACTCGCCCATACCTTACCATGTCCATGGATTTATTTAGGCTATATAAATTCCATCAAAGGGCCTAAGATATCTACTTCTGTTATGGAACGGAAGGGACAAATCCTTTCTCGCATTATCTATTAATGCAGTATTACTCGTGACTCACCCAACGTGTCCTACCTCATTGCGAATAGTGTTTCGTCACAGTTTTCATCAATACATCTAAGTGCACGAGTTTTAATACCCATTAATAATAATCTTAAAGTATAAGGACCAATACACACGTCCGCAGATAGGATCATCCAATGACACTATGAAATGTGGATTTTCTACTGGTGGGTCTCGTTCTCATAATATCCCCCTGGATATTACCAAGGGTGCACACCAAGAGAAGGTGCCTCAAATTTTTATGAGTCCTCACCCCTAATGACCTGTATTATTTGTGTGCCTCAAATAATATCATCCAAACATAGATCATATATTCAAGAACAGTGTTATGGCACTTCTGGGTTTTCATCATAGTAGGGATCCGCTATGACCCAGTAATGCAACAGTTGTCCTTAGGAAATTATCACATGCATTGTCACGCAGAAGAACAATAAAGTTGTGATAAGGCTTTTATTAATGAATAAAGTACAAAGTAGTTGGTTCTAGACCACCAACTCCAACAAGGATGCCCAATGATAATTTCCCCAATGTGCATGTGAGTTTCATGTTAGGCCCACCATTTTCTTAGTGGGAACTGGCATTAAATATCTAGATCTGGTGAAATTCTAATATGTTAATTCCAAATATGTCACTAGTCCCCATGTTACGGAGAAGGGTTTCATTCTAGGTTCACCATTTCTATTTATGACACTTTTATCAAGGTGTGTCTTCATGTCATTGTGTGCTAGTTTCTTTTCCCTCACATTCACACTTTCCAAAGGTGGAAAAATTTCATCACTTTCATAGAAATTTTTTTTTCCTTGATCAAAATGGGATGATGGGATGTCAGTTCCTCCTTCCATGGATTCCTCCTTAGAACTCATTTCCAAGATCATGTGTCCCTCAAAGATTAAGTAGTGTTCGTGGAACTCACTCTGGATTCCATCTCTTTATAGATTTTGGTTAATTACACTCCTTATATCTAGATAGGGTGGTAACCTTTGGTCAGGAGACTAGTCACATTGGGAATCTCTAAGAATTTTTGTACATTGGGTATATTAGTAAACAATAAATATTCCCCTTTTGGAGGGAATCTCATATGAGGCATCATAGGCATGGATCCCAAGTCATCCCATGTCTATCACAAGGTAATTGATGCCAAGAGAATAAGTATTATAAGGATTTTTACCTCATTAATTCCACATTTATTGCATGGGGTAGGCATTCTAGTTTAGGTCACAAGTTCTACATCCTAGAAAAATGGATTAAAATGTTCTATTGAGATATATTGGAACACGAGTATAACGTCTTGTGAAGATGGATCGAAACATCTTGTTAAGACCGATTGGGGTATGAGTTTAACATCCTGTGGAGATGGGCACAACATTAATGTCTTTTGGGGATAGGATGGTTGATTAGAATTCCCTATTAAGGTGGATTAAGGAGGTTTATCCCTAGGAGGGGAGATGTCATGCTTGATTTAACTGATGGATCAAAATACCTTATTGAGGAGGAATCAGGAGGTGTTCCCCTAGGAGGCATGATGTCACACCTGAGTTTACCAATGAATCAGAACACCCTATTGAAGCCGATCTGAGAGGTGCATCCCTATGAGGGATGATGTCACACTTTAGTGTATTGATGTAGGGATTAAAACTCAAGGAGGAGTCCTACAAACCCTATTTAGAGATAGGGATCAAAACTCATATAGTTCGATGCCATAGTTTAAGGTCATGTGACAAGACTGGTCCATATAGTTTAACATAATGCATCAAGGATGATCGTTTCATTAAAGGAGAGTCAATGAGAGATGGTGTGGGGATTATGCATGGAATATGTCCATCAAAAGAGGATCACTCTTGGGAAATAATGTGGGGATTACACGTGGAAGATTCCTAAGGAGGAAGTTCATCCTATGATGAGAAAATATATGTCATCCCATGTGATTCATACACAAGGCATCCTATTTTCTTATATAGGTTAGGAGGTGTGGGGTTATCCCATGTCATTTATACATAGTGCGTCCTATGCAAATCTCATAGGGTAAGGCCACAGTTTTAAATCATGTGCTTGGGATTTTTTCATGTAGTTTAACATCATATGACTAGGATGTGGAGATAATAAGTTTTATGACATGTAGCTCAGACATGGATGGGGCTCTCACCTTTAGGGAGCCATTCCAAAGTGGGAATATATTATTTATAATGAATCCTTGTTGAGATAGGTGCATAGTTTCCTATGAATATTCAACCCCTAGGGATTAAGTTACCACTAATCATGTACCTTTAGGCGAGACATAGAATTGGAACTACTGTGGAGGAGTGGTAAATCAGGAGACAAATGTTAGGAATCATATTATTAGAAGCAATGGGAATTAGGATACCTATTATTAGAAGTAACAGGTAGGATGGGGTCTTAGACTGCACTTGGAGTAAAGAGGGTGGACATAGAAATGGGTGGTACCACTCACACAAGAATTTGGGGTGCAGCTGAACTGGTCTTGGATCAGTATGGGGGCCATGAGAACTTGAATTTCACGAGGCGGTGTCAGAAAAAAGGAGGCACCGTGGAGAGGTTCAGAAGGGATGCATCATGAATCCTTGGGCCTCATGTATAGGGGATTTGAGAATCTCATGGGCATCACAGAGTTAAAGGGTTTCACAAAGGGATATGCTTCACAAAATAGATTCATCATGCCTTAGAGTAAAGTCCTGGTTCCCATAGGGTTGGCTTTATGAAGGATAGATGCCTCACAAATCCCAAAGTTCCAAAATGGGATTTCTTCTTCCATGAAGTTAACGGGACTTCATGAAATCATCTCCACTTTAGGTGGAGGCTCTCAAGAAAACAAGTAAGGGGGTTTCATGTAGCTTAGATACCCTAGGGGATCCATTCTCTCTTTCACTCACAGAGATCAGGAGGTTCGCAAAAATGGAGAGATTTTCTAAAGTCAAAAGGTAATGCATCATTTAAAAATTTAGACTTAGTGGGGTATTTATAGGGTGTGTTCTTCATAAAGGTTAGAGTCCTTCATGAAGCTTTATGAGCTTCCTAAGTGATGAGGCTCCCTGAGTCTGAATGATTCTTCATTGAGGTTACCATTAACTCTCCATGTATTCATGAAGTGATTCATGACTTGAGATTGATACTACAAAGAGGTTACTGTTAGGCCTTCACATGATTTCAAAGGAGATATGTGGCTCAGGATCTCTATGAGCTTCGACCATTCATGAAGGTGGTGGGATTCACATAACAAACCCTTAAAGGGATATTTTGGGCTGTTTTGGCCTGGATTCACTCTGAATTGACCATTCCTTTCTAAACCTTTCCCATTACATGAGTATTTTGGCATCAAAAAATTCAACCCATTATAATTGGTGCTGATAGGGAAAAGGAGTGTCAAATTCTGAGGGAAAACTACTAAAAATTAGAAATATGTATCTGTTCACAAAGAACCTTCCCAATACCTATTCATGAAGCATTGGTCATGAGTCCTCAGAACAAATCAATATTGAAAATTCCCAAGATGTATGCCTAAAAAAAATTTAGGGTCCCCTTATATGGACCATGTTAATTTTGTGAACATAAAATCCTTTACTCTCTATTTTCAAATAACAAATCCTTAGAGTGTTCTTTTTTATTCTGATCCCTATCACTCATGAATCTCATCATCTCCATGAGTCTAGATCTATGAATAGTGTTCCATGAAGGATTCTCTATGAACCAAAACTTTGAAAAACGACCTCTGTAAAACTGATCTTCATAGACCGACCTCTTTAAGAAAAACTTCTTCATCTATACTCAAAAAAACTCCTAAGTCTTGAATGAAATGGTTGTTGAAGGATCCAACATCACTGCCACTCATATGATGAAATGGTTGTGAACATAATGATAGGGGAGATATTTCTATGTTCCTTAGACCACAACTCACTCATTTCATTTCTAAAAAATTCTCAAAGCGAGTATTCATTATGTAAGAGGTTTCCACTCTTTTGTTTTGGGATGAGGGATGATGCATTCATCCCTATGGAGAGCAGAGAAGAGCCTGTCTACTGGTTCTAAATATCACATGGAATATACCAATGGAATATGGATACTTGGGCCACATCCTAAAGGATTTCACATCAATCATGGTGGACGCTATTTGGAACCATGTCGATAACATTGATGGGGAGAAGCTGAAGGATGAGACACCCCCCCCCCCCCCTCATAGTATGAGATGATTCTCAAGGTAGGTTTTGGGGATCTGGTTAAGGTATGGATGGACAATTAGGACCTATTCTAGGGTGGAGACTTCACAAATGAATGGGAATGGGCTTATTGGTCATGCAGATAGTGTTGTGAATTTGAGGCTGATGTGAAGCAAGTGGGGCTTTATGAGGCTACATGGGCCTCACAATTCCATGTCCACCACTATCCAAATATCATACTAGACCAGAGAATAAAGTGGTCACCAGGTACCAACACTTTACATCTACATAATGGGGATATTATAATTAGCCTATGGGATCTTCACCAGATCATTGGGATCCCAATCCAAGGGGTGATGTATAAAGAGTTCCTCCAATAAAAGGATGTGTGGGAGGACCAAGATCATATTCCATATCTTGTGGAAATATTGATGAATTAGGTTCAAGGGACCTGTAAGAAGAGGATATGGATAAAGGAAATCCTATTTAAGCAATCATTCATTTATTTTTTAATAAGATACTAGACAGGATACCTAGATGGATATGTGCTTTCCCTAGGGCGTTTCATCAAGGAAAATAGCACTTCTACCGGTAGATCTTAGAGACAATCCATTAGAAGTTGTGGGGTTACATCATAAAGCCTAAATATACTATATTCATATTGTAAGGTTCATAACCATGTTGATTTTTGGTTGTATTCTCCCAATTAGGGATGCACACATGGGGGTGTGGCTGAGAACCTTCATCATAGAGTTCATGCTGGCGATGGGATAGTGCAGATTTTGGATTTCTTAGTATTTGTGAAGTTGTATAAGGTTCTCCTCCACATCAGCAAAGGTAATACTCTACTCTATTTCTGTGGACCCCTCCATTTCTTTTATAGTTGGGTGGTTGTGACCATGGGGGGAATTGTCATTCGTTATAAGATATCCATCAAGTCATGTTCTCGAGATGAGAGGTGATCTATTTTAGTAAGGCACCATCACCGTTAGGGGGAACATTTATATTTGAAGGATAATGAGGAACCAAATTGCAAAAGACTAAAAGTTTGTAGTTGAATTGGGGAATTGTTCTTCTATAACTCAACACCGTATGTTTTACGCCACAACTTATTTCATTACATCTATGGGTTGTATCAGAAAAGTGGACTTGAATCAATTCTCAAGGATGGATTTCTTGAGGTAGGCCAAGGACTAGGCTGGATCTGGGGTACAGGACCCAAGTGTTGACTATATTAGAAATATGGGAATTTTCATTTGTTATAAGAGATCCATGAAGTCATGTTCTTAAGATGAGAGGTGATCTATTTTATCCAGGCACCATCACCATTAGGGGGGACATTTGTATTTCAAGGATAATGAGGAACCAAATTGAGGAAGACTCGAAGTGTGTAGTTGAATTGGGGAATTGTTCTTGTGGAACTCAACACTCTATCTTTTATGCCACAGCTTATTTGATCACGTCTATGGGGTGTATCAGAAAGGGGGACTCAAATCCATTTCAAGTATGGATTTCTTGATGTAGGACAAGGACAAGGTTGGATCTAGGGTACAGGACCCAGGTGTCTCTATATATCCCATAAATTAGTAGATCTTTCCATACGTAGTTCTTGATCTATGCAATTTTACATTGTGTGATGATAATGTTAGTCTTTGCAGTTTAAAGTCATATAACTCATTCTATGGTTATACTTTGAGTTTAAGGTCACAGATCTTAGACCACGGGGCTACTATTAGTTTAATTTCATAAATCTTGGACCCTTGTAAATAGTTTAAGGTCATGTTTCACAGACCATGACTCTTAGTTTATGTTCATAATGTTTGTATTGTGGATTTTGGTTCAAGGTCATAAATCTAGGACTGTATATCTTAGTTTACTTTCATCGAGCTCATAATATGGGATAAATACTCCAAATGTACATGTGTATCATGGTGTAGAGACAACATGACATGAATGGAGATCCAAAAATTCCACATCACACAAAATATCCCTAGAGGGACCTGAACACAATTCAAAGTCATGATGCTTGGACTTGGGATCTTTATTTAAGGTCAAAGTGTTTGGAACATGGGGGTCCTCACAAGAATTACTTCTTGAGAAACTTAAAATTGGTGGGAGGTGTAATAATCTCTCCATCCATGGTTATTAAGAGTATTCTTTATTAGAATATACATTATGAATAATGTAAGGTCCTTCCCACTTAGTCTCCAACTTTGGAACCTTTTTTTGGGTATCATCAGCATTATATGAGTCAATACCATGTCACCTTAGATGAAGGAGTAGATGTAAAACTTCTTATTTAATTATCTTGTTATCCTATTCTAGTGCCTATCATGATTATGAAAGGCCTAGAACTTATTATCTGCAAGGTATTCAAGCTCATCTAGACGGACTTCTTCCATTGTTTCTAGCATCTTCTGGTCATAGAAAGTTGTTCACAATGATGGAAATTGAACCTTTATGGGAAATACTGCCTCTGTTTCATATACTAGGGAATATAGGGTTACTTAGGTAGAATCTTGAGTTATCATCTGATGAGCCATGAGATCATTGGGTGGCTTTTCTAACCAACTCTTCTTGTTTTGTCACACTATATTCTACAGAATGTTAAATAGGGTCTTGTTAAATACCTCAATCTATCCATTTTACTATTCATAGTAGGAAGAATTGTGGTTGGACAGAATATTGTACTTGGTGTATAATTTCTTCAGCTCAATGGCCTAAAATTTGGTTCTGTTATCTATGAGAATAGCATGTGGGACTCTAAATAAATGGATAATGTGGAAGCTCGCAAACTTTATCACACACTTATATTTTATTTACTTGAGGGTAATTGTTTATTCCCACTTAGAGAAGAAATACATCATGGTCAGAATAAACCTTCACTAGTGAGATATCACTGAAGGGTATAACCTAATGACGTTGAGCCCCCATATTTTAAAGGGCTGATAATAATTGGTGGTGTGGAGGAGCTATGGAATTCGATGCACAATGTTGGAATGGATATGACACACATGAAACATCTTGGAGAAATCTATGTAATCATGGACCATGGTGCGCCAAATGTAGACCAATATATCTATCCTATGGGAGAGATTCAATCCCACCTAATGGGCACCACTGGACCCGATATGGAATTCTTGCATAACCTGGGGGATCTCATCTCTTTGGATGAAACTATGAAAAAATATATCAAACCCACATCTTTATAGAGTCTACTCAATGTTAGGCACAATCTGAAGTGTGAACTGCATTTCCCACTGACAGATCCTCTCACGCTCAGCTCGGTCTGGTGAGAAAAAAGCCACACTGGAGATGCACAATGAAGGGAGTTTTCCAATCTGATGTTTCCTTCATTGTAAGGGGACCTTAGTGTCCTGGAAAAAAAATTACCAGTATCCATTTGGTTTACCTATTTCTTGTCATAATCATCTAAAATGTCGGGAGTGATGACCCTCTAGTTCCCCACATAGATTATCAGGTCATCCTATTCAAGTTCCACGAGAGATGCGGCCAGGATTTCAAATGCATAATCTCAACCATTTTGTGAATGGGGGATATGTTTCACTTCCATAGGGGTAGGGAAACGGTTCATCATCTAATGAGTATGCTCTATTAGGGGCATGATATCTTTCTTTCTGATGATATAGTTATCATTGATCTATTTGATGATTAACTCAGAGTCTCCCTTTACATGCAAGTGGGGAAATAAATCTCAAGTGTCACCTTGAGAACTATGATGAGATCCTAATACTCTGACTCATTTTTGGTGTATCCTATTGAGAATAAGAACTTGTATGGTAATATTTCTTATGTAGGAGTTATGAAGATGATTCCCAAGCCTACTCTATTAAGCCTGGTATTTTTTAGCCATCTACTGGTCAGACTTCAGGAGAAACCATCGAAATGCCAACATATCATTGCCTGATCTACTGAGAGGATAGCCTCATATTGAAAATCAACATCTGTGTGAAAGTCTTCAGGGGCTGTATGGGCATCCATAAAGTCTGTTAGTGCCTGTCCTTTAATGACCTTATGCGGAACAAACCTGATGTCGAATTACGGAAGGATCACCACCTAGTGTGCCAATAATCCTATCAGCATGGGGTGATTAAGAATATACTTTTTGGGTCTACTTGGGAAACTATATATATCTCATGATACTACAGATAATTTCACAACTTATGTACTGCAAAAACCAACATGAGGCATCTCTACTCAATAGGGGAGTATCTAGTCTTTGTGTTGAGGAGCATGCGACTGAGATTGTATAAAATATTTTCTCTACCCTCATTATTTTTTTTGGGTGAGAAGATCTCCAAGGTAATATTCTAGGGAAGTCACATAGAGGACCATAGGCTTCCCTAAAATGGGTAGCATTAGAACCAGAGGTTGTAGCAGGTACTACTTGATGTTCTCAAATGCGGCCAGGTATTCCTTATCCCACTGATAGAAGGTACCTTTCTTCATGATCCATAAGAAGGTATTACACTTTCTAGATATATTCAAGATGAATCATCGTATATAGGCTAAGTGGACTTCGAGGCCCATCAAATATTAGAGGTTTCTTGAGGGAGGTATTCAACTAATGGACTTGATATTCTCCATATCAATCTTGATGTCTCGGTATCTTATGAGGAAGCTGAGAAACTTCTTAGAGGTACCCCTAAATTCACACCTCAAGTGGTTCATATTCAAATTCTGGTAATATAAGAAGTCTAAAACTTTCTAAATGTCCTTGATAGTGTCCTAACATTAGCGATATTTGACCTCCAAGTCATAAACATAGAATTCCACCAAAATCCCAAGGATTGGTTTGAAGATGAGGTGAATGACTCGCTGATAGGTGGCTCCTATATTTTTTAATCCGAAGGGAATCAATTGATAAAAAAAAGTTCCCTTGAGGTTCCTTGAATGTGGTGGACTCCTCATCCTTGAGGGACATCCTAATCTAGTTTTACCTATAATATTCATTCATGAAAGAGATGGATTGGAACCCAACTATAGCATCAATCAATAACTCTTCCACTAGAAGGGTAAAATCATCCTTCAGACAATGGTGGTTGAGGTCCTAGAAGTCGATAAATACTATGATCTACCCATTATTCTTTATAAATGGTAAAATTATTTATATCCACTTGAGGTACTAAAACTCCCTAACAATGTTGTTTTTGATAATCTTGTCAATCTCGGCCTCAACCATAGCACCATGAGATGGGTGCATCTTTCTGGGAGGATACTTGAATCCACGGTGACACGTTGGGAGGCCAAGTTGGTGAAAGGTAGACTAAGGGTCCAATCTTGCAATCTCATCATAGATCTAGGATAATACATCGTGATGTTGTTTCAATAAATCCATGTACTAGTGTTACTCCTTTGGAGACATGGTTGCACTAATCAGCATCAGCCTTGGATATTCATCAGTACCAAGGTTCGCCTGAATTAACTCATAAAATGGGGTGGAGACTCCCTCTTCAACTGAAGGATGGACATCTTCTAAATCCTATTCATTGTCTAATACTAGAGAACTAATGGTAGGAGTTATCTCTTCCAGGTCCACCAACTTAAGGGAAGCATTGGTGCCTGCTTTTCCAGACACATAATCCTTACTAAGAGGTTTCTACTCTGTTAAAATTATGATGATAGTGGTTTTAAAGCTAATTTTGTATGGAATCTAACCATAGGGTCCATTATTAATGTCAAATAAATAGTGAAGAGTTGGTTTTTATCAGGCCATACCTACTCTATGGAATATTTAAAAATGACACAAAATGGTGGTCATAAGGTGAACCTCTTGATAATTCATAGGAGTTGGGTCCTATGTACCACTTGGGCCTATCCAGTGTAGAAGTATGAGGTAATATGTGGGTGATAAATTTTCTTAGTGACTTATAAACCCTCTTTATTGGAGGAAATGAAGAAACCTACAAGTTCTATAATTTTGAGTTCTAACTGATGAGTCTGGAAAACGAAGGCGTCATCAATGTCTTCCCATGGATTGAATGTGGTAACTGTCAGGTCATTGGGAGAATTCATGCACTCAACCTCATTTTTCTGAACCTGGTTCCCCTCTCTCTTATAGTATTTAGCATCCAGATAGTGGGATTCACAAGAGTAAATGGGGGATGTGTCACCCTAGAGTACCCCTACTCTACTGTTGAGGGAGTACTTGAGGCACTGCTGATACAATAAGGGGAATATTGTGTGCAAATAAATCCAAGGCCTACTCAGAAGTGCATTATAGGTGGTATCCTTCATGACTACCATGAATCTGGTTCTTTATATCAAGAAACCAAATTGTATCTTCAATCTAACCTTTACATGTGGTTACTACACACTCTTATCTTAACCCTGAATTTTTAGGTTAGAGAGATCCATATCTACTTTGGTCAGTCCCAGATTGTAGACCATCTGGGTCGAGATGAAGTTAATCCTAGAACTGGTGTCCACTAGGCAGCAGTGGATCTCTATTCCATTTAACTTTCATGTAATGTGCAATGTTCATATTGTCCCCTGCATGAGTATTCCCTCATCTTCCCTAGAGAACGAGGTGATGGCTTAGCATTCTTCTTGCTAGGAATCCTCTTCTAAGTAGTCCTTTGTAGTAACTACCTCCACTTAAAATTGGAGGGGGGTTTTCAAAGATTTTGTAAGGGCCTAAAACATTTCTTTTTACAAGAGTAGGGCCTCAAGGATCTAAATCTTCACGGGTATGCAAACGAGGTGCTTCAAAACATCTCACTTTCATTCCAAGGGAATGTTTTTACTACAGGGGGTCACTCCTTGTCCAGGGGAACAATGGATACTACTGGTGGAGATACTAGGTTTTGAATAATGTTGGAAGTATTCTATTTATTAATAGATAACCTACTCTGAACCACTTCCAGCTAGCTATCGATTGGTTGAGGATGGGCTCTGTCTAGGCGTGGTTGATCATGGGGTGGTTGAGTTTGAGTTGCTCGCTCAACTAACATGATAGGTTGCGAAGGAAAACCTAACATCTCAGACTGGGAGGATAGTTCTTGCTAATATTTAAGAAAAAACTGATTTTTTTTCTTTGTAGAATAGATATCCCGGTTATCCTATACATTCTAGAGTCTCGCATATCCTCACCCTCTCCTTCTACGGTATCGACTGAAGGCACCCGAGGAGTTTTCATGGCATTCCTCATGGTCAGGAATCATGAATAAATCTACCAACTCAATGAAATTCATATAGGTACACTCCTTCTCATCATCAGTGAAGTCATATGATGGTGGGAGGACACTGGGTGCCTCTCCTAACTCAGGGGACATAAAATCACTGAGGCTGTAAGATGGTTTTGGCACTGGCAGGGGACTATGGTTTCCCTTACAATGTTGGCACCTATTATTTTATGGAATGGAAGGTTGTGACATATATGTGAAGGTAGTGGTAGTAAGGGGTGTGGTAAACTACTCTACAAGCTAAAAATTCATCATATTTTTGTATCCCACGACTATTAGCCTACTTCCATTCACCAAATCCTTCACTATCGTTGTCGGGGTTAGTAGAGACATGTGTTACCTTAATTGAAGAGTCACCCAACTTGACCAAACCATGATCCACTTAGTCCTGGAGCCATTATATGAACATATAACATTCCTTGATGGTGTTTCCACTAATCCTATGGTATAGGTAATGATCAGGGTGGCCAGTTTGCTCATCCTCATAAGACTTCTTGCACTATAGTAACTTTAGAATTCCCTTATTGAGTGTATATATGAAATATCCTTGGACATGTGAATCCCTAATGGAATAGGTCTAGTTTATTTTATCTAGTAAGGTTACTCTAGGATCCTGGCCTTGATGAGGGGCTATATCCACATTCTCTCATCTGGTCAGTTGCACTTGGAGAGGTGGTGCCTAACGTTTCTATACTGTGAAAGGCTTCACTTGGTAGGGATTCACTCAGTGAGTCTCATTTTCAAAAGTGGAAAACAAATATATTAGATTGGGGACCTCTATAAGAATAGTGATGGCAGTCTATGCATTTGCAGGTCTCCTCATGGAAGTTGGAAGGGGAAACGGGCATGACTGTTGTATGGCCTATTGAAAATATTCTTCCAAACATTGGGACTTATCAGAAAACTCTTGAAATAAACCTAGAAAATTATGGGTGAAAAGTTTAGGGACAATATTACCCTTAACATTCCCCATACACATCATTAGCAGCTACTCTTGGGACACCAGTATGTTGAGTGAATATGTTAATCTTCTCCACTGGGTGATAATGTTTATGACTCACTCGTCAACAATCTTATTTCACATGAAGGGTTCAGAAATACATTTCTTTCATGTAGTGGATGAAGTTCCTAATCAGGATCTAAGTATCACTGGGAGGGGGAGGAGTGGATCAGTGATGTCTTTTTATTTTTATGTTTCCTTCTTTTTAAAACAGCCTTCACCTCCTGTTAAAGAGTTTATTCTTTTCTAAACACACAAAACCACAAGAACACAAGATTTACAAGTTTCACTACTCAACAATTGTAGCTACATCCTTGGTATGGTATGGAAATAATCTAGTATCACACAATCCACTAGAAAACAATCCTTCGATGTGGAATACAACGAGTTGGATATACCCTTACACTCGTGTAGAACTTGGAAAACAATATGCAATTGTGTGTGCACCCACTTAGCACAAATAAGGAATTACAGTATTTCAGTGCTTCTTTAAAATTGAATAGGTGTATTCTTTGAAGTACAGATCTTCACTTTCTTACCCATAAGATGAGAAGAACTATCTTACACACAACCGAATAAGTGAAAAGATCCCAAATCTTTTTCACACCCTTTTAGGTGTCTTGTGTGCAACTTTTATTCCAAGCATGAAATATTTATCTTTTTTCATGAAACACCTTGAAACGCACGGCCGATTGTCGCCTATCGACCGGTCAAGGTTCCGGTGCTCTGCTAATGTGTATAGCAGCACTCGGGTCGAATCCTCAGCGATGATACTTTGTAGTAGTCGTTTGTTTTTAGTTGATTGTATTTTGATTGGGGGGGTTTGTTTGCAGAGCTTAATTGAAATGTTTAATGAATTATGTTTAATTTAACAAGTTGATAAAGATTGGGGTGAGTTCATCATTAGGTTAGTTAAGCTTGTGATATCCTTGAGCTTTGCTTTATATTGCATTTAAATTAACACCCATGACACAAGATGATGTTGATTAGAATTCCTAAGTGTTAAGGCTTTAATCCAAGCCTTAAATTAACTTAGGGTTCTAATCTTGATCAAATATTGTTTATGGTAGTGTATTTATGGTTCCAATAATCCATGGAAACCACACGTTAAACAAATCAAGTCATTAATCCATGACATGCTAAGTCCAACATACACAATGTTAATTCAACGAATACTCATCGAGAAAAAGCTCTCAATCGCTTAACATACCTAAATTAAAACTCACCCTAATGAGAAATTTACTCAGCCATTATGATGTTTATTAATCTGGTAATATATATTTATGGTGATGAATTATAAAGAGAAGAAAAAGAAAGGGACAAGATAAGAGTAGTGTGCCGAACACACACACGAAATATTTTGAGAATCAAAAAAAGGAATTTCGATTGAATGAGGAAGCAAGATAAGGTACTGTAATTTAAAATGATTCAAACTATTTTAAGACCATGAATATTATACTACAGAAGGTGGAGGATAATAAGAGATATTGAAGAAGAAACTTTCATTAAAACAGAATTACAAAATAAAGGACTTACAAAATTACAAAAATGAAGAACACAAAAGTAAGTGAAAAGAAAGAGAGGAGGAAAGGTCCCTCAAGTGTAAACTTGAGTATGGCAGGTCCTCCCAAGCCTTTGGAAAATCTTTGGTCGTGCCAATATGATCTCCTCTCTTCTGAAATGCCAACCCCTCTCAAGGAGAGAAGGAGAGAGTATTTATAGTCCAAAGAGTGGACTGTTTGCATTCCCAATCTGTCCCTCCACTTGCATCGCCAATTTGGAAATTCAGACAGCCTAATCTTCAAATATCTCCTTCAAAGTTGTAGACAATAATGTTGGCCGACTACTCTCAAAATTTGGAGTCATTTGGACGTAAGGATAAAAAGTTATGGCCGGTTGCATAAACAAACTTAAACTGTCCATTTCAATCCAGTCTTTTTGAAGTCCATAATGTGAAAGGGTTTTTTAATATTAAGATGCCTTCAAATCCGAATGGTTTATTCAACAAAGTAGGCCGCCTATATCGCCTCTTTAACACTGCAAAATCTCATCTCACTTGGATGCTTACATCAGGAGATATGTCATGCATACTATACTGATTTTAATTCTCGGCCAGAATGGTGGGCTGGACTTAAAAGATTTATTTGGGCCCCTTGTACTTGTATTTGGGCCTTGAAATTTTTATCCAAGATGACATGTAGTGTCCCCCGAATTATGGTGGAGAGTTAATATTTTTGGACTTCTGGATTGAGCCCAGTAAATCAATCTTCAAGGCTGGTCCAGTTTGTTCACAGATTCTTTGGTCTTGTTTGTGAGGACCATATGACCCTTCAAATGGCAGAATTGGATCATTGTTCCTTCTAATGAAATGTTTTATATTGAAATAAGAATCCTACAAAACAAGAACCACACAATTTGGATCAGTATAGTGATAGTTATAATTAAAACATTAAACTGACTCAATTTAACTACTAAAAATGCTCAAATATTATACTTAATATTAAAACATTAATATTTCACACAAATTATGCACATTTCATATAAAATAAGTAAAGGGGGAATATAATAAGTCATGAAAATATTAATAAAATCAACTCCCCCACACTTATATTTGCACGTGTCCTCATGTGCAACAAATATAAAAACATGACAAAATCATTTTCACTCACCAACAAATATTAAAATTTTGTTTTCTCCAATCAGGGGAGGTTTAGACTATTTCCCTCATCCATATTGAATTCCATCACAAATTTTGTTCACAATAATGCATTAGAAACAATTCATTTTTTCATGTTCAATGTTTGAATTAGAAAATGTAGGCACTCAAAACTTACTCCTCTCAAGATGATAAAAATGTATTTTAGGAGGTTCACTCATTTACCAACAAAAAGTGAAAATCAAGAGTTTGTAAGAGCTCTCAGCTTCCATTCCCAAATCTAATGTGTACAAGAATCAAGAGGTCTTTTAAGGGGTTTTTCAGTGGCTATGGGATGGTAGGTATATAATGTCCAAAGGAAAAGAGGGGTTAAAAACACCAACATGGAAAAATCAATGCACATTTTTTGAAATTTGATTTGAAAGGAAATAGAAACACATATTTACAAGGGAATGAATGTGTGATGAATGAAAAGTGAGGGAGATAGAAAATGGAATAGGTTGAGATGATGTAATATGTACAACATAGAAGACTTCCAATAATGGCACAATACAAGATGATTCAAGTGTTCTTTTTTTTTCTTTTTTTGCTCTTTTTTTTCGAAAGTTGTGCTTGAAACAAGTCTCACAGTCATCTCCCAACCCATGCTTGATCTTCTCATGGAACTAATTTTAGTAGTTATAACACGATCAAAGGTTGATGATGAATGATTTTTGACCCACCCAAGACACAACCCATTCCTTTTTTTTTATTTTTTTCATTTTTTTATATAATTTTTTTCATTTTTTTGAACACTTTTCAATGACTTTTGTACAAATGACAATTACACATATACACCCCAAAGCTCACAGAATTACAACCTCTCCCCCACACTTGAATGGATGCTTTCCCTCAAGCATATGATGACACATTGGAAATCAATGAAAGTACGCCCAAAAATGAAGTCCATTCCCCCCACACTTAAATTTAAAAAAATTGTACAATGAAAATCCATGAAGATGTTGGGTGGGACAAGGTATTAGGCTTGTAATGTGGCTATCAAAAGAAAGGTTTTCATAGGCTCAAAGGGGCTTTCAAAAGTAGGATCAATGTAAGGGTAACGGGAGGCTATTTGGCTATTCTGATTCTCATGTGGCTTAGAAAATGCCTCTATCATATTAATGCACACAAAAGATGGAAATTCAGCTCGAAGGTCTACAAACTCAAGACTCACAATTAGTGGTGAAGATGCACAATGAAAAAGATGGCCATAGATGACCTTGGCATGAAGGCTAATGTTATTCCTCACGGTAGGGGAGAATCATTTTCCACCAAAAATTTTTCATTCAAAATGTTTGTTATTGACACAAAATTGTTTACCCAAGTTTGAGATAAAAATTCAATATATTTGAGTTTAAAACAAGCCTTTTGACTCCCCAAAATGGTTGGACAGAATTTCAATATTGGATGATGATTAATTATGACACCCCTTTTGTTTTTTTAATTTTCATTTTTTTTAATTAATTTTTTTTAATTTTTTTTTATTTTTAATGACACATCCACACAAAAGAGAAAATAGAAAAAAAAAGTTGTGGAAGAATGTTGTAAAAAAAATGAGAGGGAGAGAGGAAGAAGAAGAAATAAAGAGAAGAAGAGAGGGAATAGAGATTGAGGAGAGAGAGAGTTAAAGGGAAAGAGGTGCCCCCTGGTTTGGATTTGGCGGGTCTCCATCCAGTGGTGGTTCTATTGAAGTGGCTGGGGTTTCTATGGAAGTCGACGTGGTTCCTGGATTGTGAGACCTCTCATGGTGATGCTTTAACCGATGTCTGTTAACAGTGAATGTTCTTTTTGAAGAAGGGTCTTCGACTTGCACTGCACCAAATGGGTAAACATTAGTAATAATAAAAGGTCCATCCCAACGAGAATTCAGCTTACCTGGGTGAAGTCGAAATCGAGAATTGAAGAGCATTACCTTTTCACCTTCATGAAATACATTTCGAAGAATGTTCTTGTCATGGAGTGACTTTGCCTTTTCTTTGTAGAGAATGGAGTTCTCATACGAATCGAGTCGAAGCTCCTCCAATTCAGTCAACTGCAACAATCTCTCTTCACCAGATTTTTCACAATCAAAATTACAAGTTTTGACAGCCCAAAATGACTTATGTTGGATTTCAACTGGTAAATGACAGGCTTTACCAAAAACTAGCCTAAATGGAGACATCCCAATGGGTGTCTTATAGGCTGTTCGATAGGCCCAAAGTGCTTCACCAAGTCTATCAGGCCAGTCTTTTCTTGTGGGCTTAACAATTATTTCAAGCACTCTTTTCACTTCTCTATTAGAAAGTTCAGCCATTCCATTTGTTTGAGGGTGATATGCAGTGGATGTTTTATGTACAACCCCATTCTTTTTCAAAAGTGACTCCATGGTTCTATTACAGAAATGAGTTCCTAAGTCACTTATCAAAGCACGTGGTGTTCTGAATCGATGGAAGATATGGGTTTTGAGGAACTCACTCACAGTTTGAGCATCATCTTTCCTAGTGGGTTTGGCCTTGACCCACCTAGAAACATAGTCAACAACAAGGATAATGTAGGATAATCCATTGGAAGGGGGAAAAGGTCCCATGAAATCGATGCCCCAAACATCGAAAATCTCACAAAAGATTAATGGCTTTTGAGGCATTTCGTTTCTTTTGGAAATTGTGCCAAACTTTTGGCAAGTGGGACATGATTGACAGAACTCGTGTGAGTCCTTGAAGAGTGAAGGCCAAAAGAATCCAGAATCTAGGACCTTTCGAGAAGTCCTTTGTGGTCCAAAGTGGACACCTCCAGGCATTGAGTGGCAGAATTCCAAGATGGAGGATTGTTCAGTTTCATCAACACATCTCCTAATTACCATGTCAGCCCTAGTTTTCCAAAGTTTATTATCTTCCCAAAAATAATTATTTGAATCACTTTTCATCTTTTCTTTTTTTTCTTTTGAAAAATATTCAGGGAAAACACCAGAAACCAAGTAATTGACAATTGGGGCATACCATGGTAACTTTGGAGTGAGAGATGAGAGGTGTTCAGTTGGAAATTCAGGATCAATTATTTCAGAATGAGAAGAATTAGAAATTCTACTCAGGTGATCAGCTACAAGGTTTTCTTTTCCAGGTTTATCTTTTATCACAAGGTCAAACTCTTGGAGCATTAAAATCCATATTATTAGCCTTGGTTTGGAATCACTTTTCTTAAGTAAGAACTTTAATGCTGAGTGGTCCGTGAAGATGATGATTTTGGCACCTAAGAGATAGGGCCGGAATTTATCCAAGGCAAAAACCACAGCTAAAAGTTCTTTTTCAGTCACAGTGTAGTGTGATTGAGTTTCATCCAATGTTTTTGAGGCATAAAATATGACATGAGGAATGTTTTCTCTTCTTTGACCAAGAACAGCCCCAATGGCCTTATCAGAAGCATCACACATCAATTCAAATGGTAAGGACCAATCTGGGGGTTGGATTATTGGAGCAGATGTGAGAGCAGATTTGAGTTCAATGAAGGCTCTCTTGCAAGCCTCATCAAAATTGAATGTGACATCATTTTGAAGTAAACGAGTGAGTGGGAGGGAAATCTTGCTGAAGTTCTGAATGAATCGCCGATAGAAACCGGCATGACCAAGGAAGGACCGAATGTCTCGAACTGATTTGGGTTCAGGAAGTGATTGGATCACCTCAATTTTGGCTGGATCAACTTGGATACCCTCTTGAGAAATTATGTGACCTAGAACAATCCCATTTGAAACCACGAAGTGAAATTTTTCAAAATTCAGCACAAGGTTTCACTTGACACACTTTTGAAGGACCAAAGAGAGTGAATGTAAGCAAGATTCAAATGACTCGCCATAAATGGTAAAGTCATCCATGAAGACCTCCATGCAATTCTCAATGAATTCAGAAAGGATACTCATCATACACCGCTGGAATGTTGCAGGAGCATTACAAAGGCCAAAAGGAATTCGCCTATAGGCATAGGTTCCAAAGGGGCAAGTGAATGTGGTCTTTTCTTGGTCTTGAGGTGCGATTGGAATTTGGAAGTAGCCGGTGTAACCACCAAGAAAGCAATAGTGTGACTTTCCGGCCAATCTCTCAAGCATTTGCTCAAGGAAAGGAAGTGGGTAGTGATCTTTTCGTGTTTCAGCATTCAATTTGCGATAATCGATGCACACACGCCATTTGTTTTTCACTCGAGTTGTGACCACTTCTCCATGTTCATTTGTGACAACTGTTATCCCGCCCTTCTTAGGAACGACTTGAATTGGACTAACCCATTCACTATCAGAAATTGGGTAGATAATACCAGCTTGAAGAAGCTTGGTAATCTCTTCCCTAACTACCTCAAGTATGAGTGGATTGAGTCTTCTTTGAGGTTTCCTAATTGGTTTGGATGATTCCTCTAGATGGATGTGATGCATTCAAAGGGCAGGGTTGATTCCTGGAATATCCTCTAGGGTCCAACCTAAGGCATTTTTGTTTTCTTCTAACACTTGAACAATTTGGGACTCCTCGGTTTCAGAAAGTGAAGCAGAGATAATGACAGGGTAGGAGGGATTATGGAAAAGGAATGCATACTTGAGGTGTGAAGGAAGTGGTTTTAGATCAGTTTTAGCCTTGATTTGAGAGCTAGACAAGTTAGGAGAAGGAGAAGGGATTCCAGATGGGTTTGGATCATTTTCCTCAACATTGTCCAAGGTGGAGCAGTAGAGATCAGAGTTGATGTGGGATTCAAGAGAGTTTTCAAGTTCCTCCAGATTGATGGAGTCTATGAATGAGAGGTCCACATCAACTTTACCATTTATGACTTTGTTAATCATGGTGCAGATTTCACAAGATCCTTTATCATTATAACATGAAGAACATGGTGGATTGGGGTTCGATTGAATCTTAGAAGTGTCCTCAAAAGAATGGATTGAGAATGCAGAGTGATCCTCAGATGGGTATCGCATGGCTTGGAAAATGTTGAACTTGACCAGTTGGTCACCGAATTCCATGGATAAGATGCCTGAATGGACATCAATCTTGGTTCTCGCAGTCATGAGGAATGGTCTTCCTAGAATTAGGGGAGATCGAGAAGAGGTCGTCTCACCCTCTATGTCAAGGACATAGAAATCAGCTGGGAAGATAAGATCATTGACCCGAACAAGAACATCCTCAATTATCCCCTCAGGACTGGCAGTGCTTCGATTGGCTAATTGAATGACAACACCCGTTGGGTGCAAGGGACCTAGACCAAGGTTGGAGAAAATGGATTTGGGCATGACATTTATTGAGGCTCCAAGGTCTATGAGTGCATCATCAAAGTTGGAACTCCCTATTTGACATGGAACCGTGAAGGTCCCTGGATCTTTGCACTTCATGGGAATGGACTGTTGGATTGAAACATTTTCAATGTTCCTAAGTTGCCTCTTATGGGTGCACAATTCCTTAAGAAACTTGGCATACTTATGGATTTGTTTGATGGCATCTAAGAGGGGGATGTTCACTTCAACACGTCTAAACATGTCAAGCATTTCAGGATCAGGTTCAAAGGACTTCTTAGGCTTGGAGATGGCTTGAGGAAAAGGAATTGGGTTCCTTAGAGGAATGGAAGGAGGTGAAGGAGTGGATTCAAGTTCCTTTTCCAGCTTTTTGTTCTTTTCATTTTCTAGATCAACATCGAAAGGGGAGGTAGAGAAATCAGCATGGGGCATTGCAATTTGCTTTCCCGATCTAAGTGCAACTGCACTTACATTACCCTTAGGGTTGGGTAATGGTTGAGCTGGGAGTTGGGATGAATTGGATGGTTGTTACTGGCTAAGGTGGGATGCAAGTTGACCTATTTGGGTTTCAATGTTCTTGAGGCTAGAACGGGTGAAGGAAGCAAGATCCTCTACAGCACTTTCCCATGGTTGTTTAGAAGAAGAGGCTTATCCCAAATTGGGTTGGCCTTGATTTTGGTTCTTGGGAAAGCGATTGTATTGGGTGGGGAATTGGGAAGGCTCGTTAGGATAGTGGAATCCAGGAGGAGGATTGTTCCTTTGGGGTTGAGGGACAAAAGGGTAAGGTTGTTGGAAGTTACCAACACCTTGACTGTATTGAAACTGGTTTGGGTTTTGAGGAGGGAACTGCGGAGGATGAGAAATGGGATTACCATACCTCAGAGGCGGGTTAAAGGTAGAAGATAAGGGCTCAGAGTGGGGTTGGTTGAAGTTTCTAACAAACTGACCTGATTTTTGAGGGTTGATGTTTCGCTGAGCATATGCCGCATTGAGCTCCATTGGACTAGATGAATCAGATGGATCATCTTGAAGTTGTGTACATGTGTCAGTTGGATGAGATGGAGAGTTGCAGATTCCACAATTCTTGATAGGTCCAGGGAATAGTGACTGTGGAGAAGATGAGGTTGGGGCTTTGGTAGCCACCGCTAGTTGACGCACAAGACCTGTAAGTTCACTCATCCACTCAGTCATCTTGTTGGGCTCTATGGATTGATTCTCTTGGGCTTGTTTCACTTGAGCATGTGCTCGAGTATGGAATTACTGCGTGTTTGCAGCCATGTTACTTATGAGATCTCTTGCAGCTGTAGGAGTTTTGTCAACAAGAGCACCGCCACTTGTGGCATCAATGAGAGTTCGCTCCATAGCCAATAACCCCTCAAAGAAGTATTGGATCAGGAGTTGGTCAGGGATTTGATGGTGTGGACAAGTTGCCACAAGCTTTTTGAACCTCTCCCAATACTCATGGAGTGATTCATTAGGTAATTGACGGATGCTGCTTATTTCCTTTCGGATAGAAGCTGTTCGGGAAGCGGGAAAGAACTTCTCAAGGAAAAGTCTCTTCATGTCAACCCATGAGTTTATGGAACCAGGTGGGAGGTAGTAGAGCCAAAACTTGGCAGAATCTGCTAGGGAAAAGGGGAAAGCTCTAAGCTTGATTTGTTCTTCAGAAACCCCTTGAGGCTTCATGGTAGAGCATACTACTTGGAACTCTTTAAGGTGAAGATGTGGATCCTCACCGGCTAGCCCGTGAAAATGAGGGAGAAGATGAATCAAACCCGATTTGAGTTCGAAGTCAGCTTCAATGTTTGGATATTGAATTCCAAGAGGTTGGTAATTCATATCAGGGGTAGCAAGTTCTTTTAGGGTTTGTTCCCTAGGATTGGCCATTTCAATTTCAACTGGTTGGATGAGGACTGGTTCTTGAATTATTTGAGTATCTCTTATCTTCCACCTAAGTTGGCGAAGTGTTCGCTCAATTTCAGGGTCAAACAAATCCGAGGGATTTTTTGGAAGGCTACGGGGCATTCAGAGAGATTTTGGAAGAAAGAGGAAGACGGGTTTTTCTTTGTATTTTTTTCAGTTTATGATTTTTAAGAGGAAGACGGGTTTTTCTTTGTGTTTTTTTTCAATTTTTTTTTTAATTTTTTTTTGTGTTTTCTTGACAATAACCAGAAACTAATGACTACTTAAAGCACCATCCCCGGCAACGGCGCCATTTGAAATGCACGGCCGATTGTCGCCTATCGACCGGTCAAGGTTCCGGTGCTCTGCTAATGTGTATAGCAGCACTCGGGTCGAATCCTCAGCGATGATACTTTGTAGTAGTCGTTTGTTTTTAGTTGATTGTATTTTGATTGGGGGGATTTGTTTGAAGAGCTTAATTGAAATGTTTAATTAATTATGTTTAATTTAACAAGTTGATAAAGATTGGGGTGAGTTCATCATTAGGTTAGTTAAGCTTGTGATATCCTTGAGCTTTGCTTTATATTGCATTTAAATTAACACCCATGACACAAGATGATGTTGATTAGAATTCCTAAGTGTTAAGGCTTTAATCCAAGCCTTAAATTAACTTAGGGTTCTAATCTTGATCAAATATTGTTTATGGTAGTGTATTTATGGTTCCAATAATCCATGGAAACCACACGTTAAACAAATCAAGTCATTAATCCATGACATGCTAAGTCCAACATACACAATGTTAATTCAACGAATACTCATCGAGCAAAAGCTCTCAATCGCTTAACATACCAAAATTAAAACTCACCCCAATGAGAAATTTACTCAGCCATTATTATGTTTATTAATCTGGTAATATATTTTTATTGTGATGAATTATAAAGAGAAGAAAAAGAAAGGGACAAGATAAGAGTAGTGTTCCGAACACACACACGAAATATTTTGAGAATCAAAAAAAGGAATTTCGATTGAATGAGGAAGCAAGATAAGGTACTGTAATTTAAAATGATTCAAACTATTTTAAGACCATGAATATTATACTATAGAAGGTGGAGGATAATAAGAGATATTGAAGAAGAAACTTTCATTAAAACAGAATTACAAAATAAAGGACTTACAAAATTACAAAAATGAAGAACACAAAAGTAAGTGAAAAGAAAGAGAGGAGGAAAGGTCCCTCAAGTGTAAACTTGAGTATGGTAGGTCCTCCCAAGCCTTTGGAAAAGCTTTGGTCGTGCCAATATGATCTCCTCTCTTCTGAAATTCCAACCCCTCTCAAGGAGAGAAGGAGAGAGTATTTATAGTCCAAAGAGTGGACTGTTTGCATTCCCAATCTGTCCCTCCACTTGCATCGCCAATTTGGAAATTCAGACAGCCGAATCTTCAAATATCTCCTTCAAAGTTGTAGACAATAATGTTGGCCTACTACTCTCAAAATTTGGAGTCATTTGGACGTAAGGATAAAAAGTTATGGCCGGTTGCATAAACAAACTTAAACTGTCCATTTCAATCCAGTCTTTTTGAAGTCCATAATGTGAAAGGGTTTTTGAATATTAAGATGCCTTCCAATCCGAATGGTTTCTTCAAAAAAGTCGGCCGCCTATATCTCCTCTTTCACACTACAAAATCTCATCTCACTTGGATGCATACATCAGGAGATATGCCATGCATACTATACTGATTTTAATTCTCGGCCAGAATGGTGGGCTGGACTTCAAAGATTTATTTGGGCCCCTTGTACTTGTATTTGGGCCTTGAAATTTTTATCCAAGATGAAATGTAGTGTCCCCATAATTATGGTGGAGAGTTAATATTTTTGGACTTCTGGATTGAGCCCAGTAAATCAATCTTCAAGGCTGGTCCAGTTTGTTCACAGATTCTTTGGTCTTGTTTGTGAGGACCATATGACCCTTCAAATGGCAGAATTGGATCATGGTTCCTTCTAATGAAATGTTGTATATTGAAATAAGAATCCTAAAAAACAATAACCACACAATTTGGATCAGTATAGTGATAGTTATAATTAAAACATTAAACTGACTCAATTTAACTACTTCTAAAAATGCTCAAATATTATACTTAATATTAAAACATTAATATTTCACACAAATTATGCACATTTCATATAAAATAAGTAAAGGGGTAATATAATAAGTCATGAAAATATTAATAACATCACACCTCTTGCGCGCAACTTCATTCTTGCGCACAAATCTTTTCTTGCGCACAAATTCACCTTCTTGCATGATACTCTATTTCTTTTTCACACTCTCCTTTTATTAATATTTTTCCACACCTTAGAGATTGGGATTTCTATAAGTGTCGATCACACCAAATGTGAGGGGGTCACCTCTTATTTATAGACCTCGTCGACCCCTGCACGCAAAAACCCCAATGTGTCGCACAAGATCCTGAAGCATCGCGCAAAACCCCATCTGACGTCACCTTGGGAGCGCAAGTCATGTGTCACGTATAATACCATTTTATGTCACCTTGGGAGTGTAATTCACATGTTGCACAAAACCCCATTTAACGTTGCCTTGGGCACATAAGTCATAAATCACACAAAACCACATTTGACGTCGCATTGCGTGCATAAGTCTCTTTCACGCCAGCCTCATCTTTCACACACTTCTTTGAATATTTCATGAATTTTCCATTTTTTAAATTTTGGACCTCAAAACATGTCTTGCACGCAAGATTCCAAACTCCCTTCAATCTTGTGTGTAAAAAACAATCTTGCGGACAAAACCCAAACTTTCACGCAAGCCTCTCCTTTACCAGATTTTGATGTTTGAATAATGGACCTCCACTTGTGCACAACATAACAATCCATCTTCAAAATTGAGTGCAACATCCTTTTCCAAAAACACATTTCTTCATCTCCTGATTTTTAGGCTCTGAAATTTGGCAAACACTGGAAAACGGCACCACCTTAAAACGTTTTTATGCCGCCTTCAGATTGTCTGTTCCTTTGTCATTTTTTTCTTCGCTGCATACCATAACTATTCTTCATATTTCATCACAATATCCACTATCGTGATATTTATCCTCTGATCGAACAGCTTTAGCATCATCAGTTTTCAGTGGGAAGCACTGAAACTTCGCAATCTTCCAGCAGCATCATTCCTTCCAATAAAAACTGTATATGAATGGAATCATCTTTTCTCCCCCTTTCCTTCACAAGGCTTGCATCACAAGTTCTCCTAACTTATTATATTTGTGAAATACAAATCAGTAAATCATCATCTTATTTCCATTTTTTTTACAAGGTGATTTGATTTATCTTTTTTGACAACAAAAGACAACACTCTATAACAGTAAACTCTTCTTACTTTCTTCTCCATCCAACTTGGTCCCAATAGTGGATCTAAACATGTATAGTAACTACCTATGAATGTCCTATCAACTAGTAATGGACCCTATAGGCATATGAATATACTAGAAAAATGCGGGTCTTTCTAGTATCTAAATAAAACACCAAATCTTAGTAACCTAAAAATGTTTTTGGGTCCCCAACATAGGTCCACACCTTGAAATAAAGTGTTACATGTGCTTCAATAGGTCACATATCCCATTGAATTTGGTGAAACATGGATTTAAAAACTTCGGAGGTGCTCGAATGTTGTCTAACCATGCCTAGAATGGATTTTCATTGGGCAGGATCTCCAACTATCGAGTCTATAGGGCTTCGAGGCAAGTGATTATAGCAGATACCAATTCATCCTAAAGAAGAGCTCTGGAAACCAATGCATTGATAGTCTCACCATGTTGAGGATAGATCTCATCAACTCAGAGAGTAACATGTCCTAAATCCCAAGGTGGATAATTACACTACTGGTGAAATTTTGGTGACTCGTACCTTGATCACTTAATAAATCCCCCAGCTTCCACTCTGAATGGATGTGCGGGTCCATCAATCTTAACTTGAATAACTTGGAAAAGGAGGAATCATTTCCCCACTAGAGGAGAGATGGGTCCTTGTAGGTAATTTACATAAACAAGGATAAGATCTGCAATGAGGTTGATGATGAAACTTTTATACCCCTCAACCTTCTAGATCAAGGCGGCTACCGCGGGCTTTGTCTCTACTTTATGTGAAGCCTCAAATAGATCAGAGGGCCCAACATTCCCATTTCCTTTATTAATATATCGACAAGTAGTCAGTAATTCTTCATCGAGGTGGTCTTTGAGATCAAGTGCATACCTCTGTTGATGAGTGAGGATACCTATTAGAGGGTCTACCAGGTATTGTACTACCCCTTGAGGTGTATCTTCCCTGTCATGTACTACATAAATTCCCCTATTCCTCTGTTTATCAGGTAGTTCATTTTCAACCATTTTAACCATGAAAGTGGATGGAGGGGAACCTTCATCATTAGTGTATATTTCATACTATCACAATATATGGAGAAAATGGAGAGCAACATACTATCCTCAACCCCTTATCCTTACATGTAGAGACACTTATTCCATAAATAAATTGAGTATGGTGATACAAATTATTCATATTTTTTAAAGGGTCAAGCGGTAATTGTATAACTCAGGGCGTTGAGCCACTAGGATCGCTACAATCTCAACCCTTCAACACTACTAGTCAATGGCATTGAGGTGCTCCTGGCTTCCTGGGTAGGTAACCTAATGATCACGGAGGTGGTGAAACATCACCCAGATAATTTGGTATAAATGCATGTCGTGTCCCTTGGTAAGGGACTCTAGGATGTCAAAGTTAAAATATACAGGCGTTTAGAACACCAAATATAGTTTTTTGGTGGCTAGAACCTCCCACAAACCCTCTTGCTCCGAGGAAGGGTCCTGCTCTTTATCAGCTGAAACTCCAATCGGCGCTGGCTAAGATATGGGTGGTGGAAACGATGTAAAACGGTTCTACTAGTGGTTGATTAAGAGAGGGTTTTTTTTAATAATTCAAATTTTTAGTTCATGTTGTAAAATCTATCGGGGGAAGTTCTAACCTCATCATCGCATCCCTATAGTATGGTGTGTTGACTACCACCTCGTGTGCGAGAGAGGAGGCATTCATCTGTGGTTCAGTAGAGTTCTCTTTGTCTAAGGGCATCAGTACAAAGCCAAAAATCTCTCTAAAAACTTTTTTATAGGTACATAGGAGTAAAACTAGTGGTGATAAGGATATATGCACTACAAGACCTTGTAATGGGGACATAACATCTTCCACCTGCAAGTACCTATAGAGGGATATAGGGATCCTATGGACCTCAGCTTCCAAGATTTATAATCTCAGCTATCAGCATCCTATTATAGACTCTATAAGATGGGTTGATGGATCTTTAATCAATTAATTTATTCGCTTATAATCTGAGAGGTCAACTATGAATTGGCACTTTCTAGGGTTTTGACTTCGATGGGGAGTATTCATACTTCTACCTTGGGATGGTTATTTAGGGAAGGGTATGTATTTGGAATGGATAGTAACTCTATTATGGTTAGTTGTAATGTGGGTAGGACCTCTTCTTTGGTTGATGGGAGCATGGGGAGGTCCTTCATGTTGATTGGTAGTGACATGGGTAGTACCTCCATGTTGATAAGAGGGATTATGGGGAGGGAATTCGGGGTGACCATAAATGGAGTGGGGAGGGCCTCCACTCGGGTTGTTCATGGAATATAAAGGACCTATGTTGTTTTTGGTTAAGGAGAGATGATGGCATCCACTCTAATTGGTATGATCATGGGGAGGAACTTCATACTTACTGTTGATGAGGTGGGAAGGACCTCTGCTATTATTGGTGTTGGAGCAGGGAGGACCTCCTCTTTCACTAGAAATGGCACTAGGAGGACCTCCATTTTCTCTAGTGTGGGTATGGGGAGGACTTATATACTAGTTTTTGAAAGATTTTGGAGGACCTCTACAATGATTCTCCCCACCATTGGATGGACCGTAATGATTTTTGATGGTGTTGATGATTGAAGGAGTCAACCTGACCTACCTATGAGGTGGTGTGGGTCCCGATACCATTCAAGAAAAGAAGGATCCTTGTTTGCCTATTACAGGAACCTAGAGGGATATGCCGGTAGTGGAAGGGGAATTAGAGTCATGGAATATTCACCCTGTTTGGAAGCATCCTAATCATATCCCTGATATTGGCATCAGGTGCTTCAGACTAGGGTCCATGGGGTAGGGGTTATGTCTAACTCTTCTTTGGCCAGTGAGATCGTATGATGCTAGTGTTGATGAGGCCTGGTGGGAGTCCTCCTTTGAAAATTTTGGGTGGTATTTACGGCCAATGAGACTCAAACTTCCACCACCCCCTCAACTTAGGGGACTGAATCATCATATTTCTCTAGGGAGAGACTCTCAAGGAGGTTCATTATAGGAATGGGTGTGGTTTACCCCTATGTGTCCCTTGGGGGCAGTAGTGTTGATGAAGCATTTATGCCTCTAGGTACTATAGGACTGTATCACTTGTTGGAATGACCCCCTCATGCTAGTATAAGCATATTAGGGAATCAATAACCCTCTAATGGATTATTTTAGAGGGTTAGATAGGGATTGGACAGACGAAAGTTGAAGTCGTGATGGAATCTGTGGTGGGGTGTGGTTGTGCAGGATTATCGCGTCAACGTTTCATAGTGGGAACTGGAATTAAATATATGGATCTGGTGAAATTATAATATTCTAATTCCCAATATGTTACTAGTACCCATGTTGAGTATAAGAGTTTCATTCAAGGTTCACCATTTCTATTTCTAACACTTTTATCAAGGTGTGTCTGCACGTCATTGTGTTCTAGCTTCTTTTTCCTCACATTCACACTTTCCAAAGGTGGAAAATTTTCATCACTTTCATAGAAAATGTTTTCTACTTTATCAAAATGGGATGATGGTATGTTAGTTCCTCCTTCCATGGATTCCTCCTTAGATCCCATTTTTTAGTTTGTGTGTCCCTCAAAGATTAAGTAGTGTTCGTGGAACTCACTCTGGATGCCATATCTTTGTAGATTTTGGTTAATTACGCTGCTTCTATCTAGATAGGGTGGTAACCTTTGGTCAGGAGACTAGTCACATTGGGAATATCTAAGAATTTCTGAACATTGGGTACATTATAAAACTATAAATATTCCCCTTTTAGAGGGAATATCATATGAGGCATCTTAGGCATGGATCCCAAGTCATCCCATGTCTATCACAAGGTAATTGATTCCAGGAGAATAAGTATTAGAAGGATTTTTACCTCATTAATTCCACATTTATTGCATGGGGTAGGAATTTTGGTTTAGGTCATAAGTTCTACGTCCTATGAAAATGGAATTAAATTTCCTGTTGAGATATATTGGAACAAGAGTATAACATCTTGTGAAGATGGATCTAAACATCTTGTTTAGACCGACTGTGGTATGAGTTCAACATATTGTGGAGACAGGCACAACCTTAATGTCTTGTGGGGATAAGATGGTTGATCAGAACGCCCTATTGAAGTGGATTAAGGAGGAGTATCCCTAGGATAGAAGATGTCATGCTTGATTTTACTGATGGATCAGAATGCCTTATTGAGGAGGAATCGGAAGGTGTGCCCCTAGGAGGCATGATGTCACACCTGAGTTTACCAATGGATCAGAACACCCTATTGAGGCCGATCTGAGAGGTGTATCCCTAGGAGGGATGATGTCACACTTGAGTTTATTTATGTAGGGATTAAACCTCAAGGAGGAGTCTTGAAACCCCTATTTAGAGACAGGGATCAAAATTCATATAGTTCAATGCCATAGTTTAAGGTCATGTTATAAGACTAGTCCATATAGTTTAACATAATGCATAAAGGATGCTCGTTTCATTAAAGGAGAATCAATGAGAGATGTTTTGGAGATTATGAATAGAATATGTACATCAAAATAGTATCACTCTTGGGAAATAGTGTGGTGATTACATGTTGAATATTCCTAAGGATGAAGTTCATCCCATGATGGGGAAAGATATGTCATCCAATGTGATTCATACACAAGGAATCCTATTTTTATATATAGGTTAGAAGGTGTGGGGTTATCCCATGTCAGTCATTCATGGTGAATCCTATGCACATCTCATAGGGTAAGTCCATGGTTTTATATCATGTGTTAAGGATGTTTTCATGTAGTTTAACATCATATGACTAGGACGTGGAGATAGGAAGTTTTATGTCATGTAGCTCAAACATGGATGGGGCTCTCACCTTTAGGGTACCATTCCAAAGGAGGAATATATTATTTATAATTAATCCTAGTTGATATAGGTGCATAGTTTCCCATGAATATTCCACCCCTAGGGCTTACATGACCACTAATCATTCACCTTTGGGCGGTACATGGCATTGGCACTACTGTGGAGGAGTGGCCAATCAGAAGACCAATGTTAGGAATCATATTATTAGAAGAAATGGGAATTAGGGTACCTATTATTCTAAGTAACAGGTAGGATGGGGTCATAGACTTTACTTGGAGTGAATAGGGTGGACATAGAAATGGGTGGTACCGCTCACACAATCATCTAGTGTGCGGCTGAACCGGTCCTGGATTGGTATGGGGGCCACGGGAACATGAATATCATGAGGTGGTGTCAACAAAAAGGAGGCACCATGGAGAGGTCTAGAAGGTATTCATCATTAATCTTGGGGCCTTATGGATAGGGGCTTTTATAATCTCATGGGACTTATGGAGTTTAAGGGTTTCACAAAGGATTGTTCTTAACAAGATAGATTGAACATGCCTCAGAGTGAAGTCTTGGTTCCCATAGGCTTGGCTTCATAAAGGATAGATGCATAAAAAACCCCAAAGTTACAAAAGGGTATTTCTTCTTCTATGAAGGTAATGGGACTTCATGAAATCATCTCCACTTTAGCTGGAGGCTCTCAAGAAAACAAGGAAGGGGGTTTCATATAGCTTAGATACCCTAGGGGATCCATTCTCTCTTTCACTCACAGAGATCAAGAGGTTTGCAAAAATGGAGATATTTTATAAAGTCAAAAGGTAATGAATCCTTTAAAAATTCAGACTTAATGGGGTATTTTTAGGGCGTGTTATTCGTAAAGGTTAGATTCCTTCATGAAGATTTATGAGCTTCCTAAGTGATGAGGATCCCTGAGTCCGAATGATTCTGCATTGAGGTTACCATTAACTATTCATGTAGTCATGAAGTTCTCCATGACTTGAGATTGAAACTACAAAGAGGTTACTGTTAGGCCTTCACATGATTGCAAAGGAGATATGTGGCTCAGGATCTCCATGAGCTTCAGCCATTCATGAAGGTGGTGAGCTTCACAAAACAGACCCTTAGAGGGATATTTTGGGCTATTTTGGCCCGAATTCACTCTGAATTGACCATTCCTTCCTAAACCTTTCCCATTACATGAGTATTTTGGCATTAAAAAATTCCACCCATCATAATTGGAGATGATAGGGAAAAGGAGTGTCAAATTATGAGGGAAAACTACTGCAAATTGAAAATTTGTATTTGTTCAAAAATCCCCTTCCCAATGCCTATTCATAAAGCACTGGTCATGAGTCCTAGGAACAAATCAATATTGAAAATCCCCAAGATGAATGCCTTTAAAAAATTTTGGGTCCCCTTATATGGACCATGTTCATTTTTTGAACATAAATTCCTTTACTCTCTATTTTCAAATCACAAATCCTTAGAGTGTTCTTTTTTATTCTGATCCCTATCACTCGTGAAGCTCATCGTCTCCATGAGTCTAGATATATGAATAGTGGTTCATGAAGGATTCTCTATGAACCAAAACATTGAAAAATGAACTCTATAAAACCAACCTCTTTATGAAAAACTTTGTGATCCATACTCAAAAAAACTCCTAAGTCTTGAATGAAATGGTTGTTGAAGGATCCAATGTCACTGCCACTCATTTGAAAAAATGTCTGGGAACATAATGATTGGGGAGAGATTTCTAAGATCCTTAGACCACAACTCACTCCTTTTATTTCTAAAAAATTATCAAAGCGAGTATTCATTGTGTAAGAGACTACCACTCTTTGGTTATGGGCTGAGGGATGATGCATTCATCCCTATGCTGAGTAGAGAAGAGCCCGCCTACTGGTTCTAAATATCACATGGAATATACCAATGGAATATGGCTACTTGGGCCACATCCTAAAGGATTTCACATCAATAATGGTGTATGCTATTTGGAACCATGTTGATAACATTGATGGGGGGAAGTTGGAGGATGAGACACCCCCCCATAGTATTAGATGATTCTCAATGTAGGCTTTGGGGATCTGGTTAAGGTATAGATGGACAACTAGGACCTATTACAGGGTGGAGGCTTCACAAATGAATGGGACTGGGCTTATTGGGCATGCAGATAGTGTTGTGAATTCGAGGCTGATATGAAGCAAGTGGGGATTTATGAGGCAACATGGGCCTCACAATTCCATGTCCACCACCATCTAAATATCATACTAGACCTAAGGATAAAGTGGTCACCAGGTACCAACACTTTACATCTAAATCATAGGGATATTAGAATCAGCCTATGGGATCTTCACCAGATCATTGGGATCCCAATCCAAGGGGCGATGTATAAAGAGTTCCTCCAAGAAAAGGATGTGTGGGAGGACCAAGATCATATTCCATATCTTGTGAGACTATTGATGAATTAGGTTTAAGGGACATACTAGAAGAGTCTATGGATAAAGGAAATATTATTTAATCAATGGTTCGTCTATTTTTTTAATAAGATACTGGACAGGCTACCTGGATGGCTATGTACCCTAGGGTGTTTCATCCAGACAAAGAGCACTTCTACCGGTAGATCTTAGAGACAAGCCATTAGAAGTTGTGGGGTTACATCATAAAGCCTAAATATACTATATTCATATTCTAAGGTTTATAAACATATTGATTTGTGGTTATATTCTCCCAATTAGGGATGCACACATGGGGGTGTGGCTGAGAACCTTCATCGTAGAGTTCATGCTGCTGATGGGATAGTGCGGATTTTGGATTTCTTAGTATTTGTAAAGCTATTTAAGGTGCTCCTCCACATCAGCAAAGGTAATACTCTACTCTATGTATGTGGAACTCTCCATTTCCTTTACAGTTGGGTGGATATGCCCATGGGGGGTATAACTATCTTAATCTCATTTCCTCTCCCAGTACGAATTTTTAGACAGTGATTCTGAACATTGTGGGGAGTCTCCCACTCAAGTTGGGTCATATGGATATACTAGCCAGGGTCAGCGATCAGCGATCATACCTCCTAGACTTTTGAGGAGGGGTACTAGTGGTGAGGTTTTACCGTGATCCAATCTATGATTCACACAACCCACACCAATTCGCAAGAAAATTATGATGCCTATAGTGGATAATGCCAAAGATGTACATGGATGTGTGTCATGATTTATATCCTTTAGTTATATAGAAAATATATTGCATGTTCATGTGTGATAATAGAAGAGGGAGGAAAAAAATTTCATCACCCACTGTAACTTATTGGATCATCCATGAGTATGCACTAAGTTGTGAAAGCACATATCCTAGGGAAATGCTGAGGCACTGAACCACCAGGGTTGATAAGGTAGAGTCCCCAAAATCATGGGGATGAGGTAGATTAGTGTTTGGAGTTCCCTAGAGAGGTCGTATTAGACCCAGTGGGTAGAACAGTAGCTATAATAATAGGAGTAGCATCTATTGGGACCAAGTTGGATGGAAAAGGAAGTAAGAAGGGTTCTCTTTTCAGGTGTTGTCTTTTATTGTCAAGGATGTTTGAGAATAAATAAAATCACTTTACTTTGTATAAATGGTTGATGGAAAATAGGGAAGTTACAATACTTCCATGGTACATATAACGATGATTTTCTGGTCAATATTTCACAAATATCATAAGTATCTTGGAGAACATGTGATGCAAGATTTATGAAGGAAAGGGCGGAGAAAAGTTGATGTCAATCAGCATGGTTGGTTTTTCCGAAGTAGGTGTCTAAGGTGGCATGGTTCTACAGTGTTTACCAAATTTTTGGGGTCCAAAATTTTGATTTTGTTAAGAATTGGAAAAGGTGGGTTTCCTTGAAGATCTCATCGAAATATTGAAAAGGAATTAATTTTGTGAAGATGTTATTCATGAAGTAGATTTCATAAAGACATGAACAATGTTGACGGTGTTCTATGCGACTACGATGAGCTTTGTGAATGGAAAAGGTCAAGATCTTTGTAAGAGAGCATTACTACGGTGAAGATAATTGTGAGTGGAGCATTGAGGTAGTGAAATGGTTTTGAAAGAACGCTCTGTGATTATGATGATCTTTGCAATATGCGAATATTTCCATCGATCTTCACTAAAAAGATATAATTTCAGATGAAATTTAATAGCTCTGAAAAATGGGATTACGTGGCACTGACGAGGTGAGGAAGGTTCTGGAGTCAGTGGAAAATGCCTATAAATAGGCCCCTACCCCCTTGAGAAAATTATAGAGACTCAAATAAAATTCTAGAACTCTCAAATCTCTAATAAGTTTCATGAAGATAGTGAGCTCGGTGAAGGCAGTAAGCTCTATGAAGGGAAGGAGCTTTGCAGTGAGCTGTTGAGCTTTGAGAAATAAGTGATATTCACAAAGACCAACTTGGACTCTATGAAATAGTGAGCTCTGTGAACTAGTGAGCTCTGCGAACTAGTGAGATCTGTGAACTAGAGTGTTTTGTGATGTTGGGAGCTTCGTGAAGGAGCTATGTGAGTTGAAGATTTGAGTACCTAATTTAAGTGGGAAGTGATTTATAAGTACATCAAGATATGACTGAGGTATAGGACTAAGTGTCATTATGAAGTCTAGGAAATTCCTACCAACTACTGGGTAGTAAAGAGGAAAATTGTTTTAAGAGATTATATTTGTGAAATTTTTTCAAGAATCATATAAACATTACATTATCCTATTAGTGCTAAGAGGGTGAACACATGCTTGCAGATTTTTTTCCAAGTTCTACATGATTAAAAGGATATATCCTACTCATTTTATTCCACATAAAAAGATTGTTTTCTAGTGGATTATGTGGTACTGTATTATTTCCATACCATACCAAGGATGTAGCTACTCTTGTTGAGTAGTGAACCATGTAAATCTTATGTTCATGTGGATGTCTGTTTTGATTGTGTTCAGTAGGGAAAGAACTATTTAATAGGATGCGAAGCTTGTTTCAAAAAGAAGGAAACATAAAAGAAAAATATATCATTGATTCACCCCCTCCCCCTCTCAGTGATACTTGGTTTCTAACTAGGAAACTTCAATCGGTATCAGAGCGAGGTTCCCTTTGTTTTTTCTTTGCTGAAGTTTTGAAGAAAATTTGTGATGGAAAATATGAATTGTGTGAATATTAAGGGGATTCCAATATTTGATGGGAATAATTATCATATCTGGAAAGATATAATAATGCCTTATATTATGTCTCTTGGGTATGAAGTTCTTGAAGCTACAATAGAAGTATTTCCTGCTATTGATGAAAAGGTTCCTCTTACACCTGTTGATAAGAAGAATCTTGAGAACAATGGAAGGGATATAAATGAATTACTCATCTCTTTCTAAGAGTGATTTTTTAAGAGTGAAAGGTGTCACTATATATAAAGGCATCTGGGATAATCTAAAGAACATCTATGAAGGAAATACAAAAGTAAAGAAGAAAAAACTAAAAATATTGAGACTAAAGTATAAAGAATTGAAAATGGGAGAGTATGAATATATTGGGGACTTATTTACCAGGGTAAATGAAATTTTTAGTATAATAATATGTCTTGGTGAAAAGTTAAAGGATTCTACAGTAGTTGAAAAATCTTGAGAATTATGCCTGACAAGTTTGATGCTAAAGTTTCATCATTATAAGATAGAGATATTGAAACACTATCTTTGGATTATTTTCATAGCACTCTAATCACTTATGAAATGAGAAGGGAGAATACTATGAAGAGAAAAACAATAGATGATAGAGAAATGACTTTCAAGGTTGCAAATAAAGAGAAGTCAAAGAAGATTCTCATTTAAGATGAAGATGGTGACTCCGATTCTGAAGATGAGGAATGTAAAAATTTTGATGAAATTTTATCCTTGTTTTCTAAGAATGTGAAAAGAGTTACGGGGAAATACAAGGGGAAACTTCTATTGAAATGTTTTTAATGTGGAGCTATTGGACACTTTGCATCTAATTTCCCTCAAAAGGTGAAAGATGAAGATAGTGATGAAGAAGATATAAGGACAAGAAGGTCATGGAAGAAATAGGGTGATAAAGATAAATATTCTGCCAGAGGAAAAGATAAAATTTCCTTCAAATCCAAAAGAATAATATTTTTTTTCCAAAGATAAAGAAGAAGAGGATAGTGAATCTGAATCCAGAAAAACTTTTTCTGAGAAAGCTAGAGAGAATACCTTTATTGTAGTTGTGAATAATGAAGATTATGGGAGTAGCAGTTCTGAAGAATAAGAAACTCAACTTGAATATCATCTAAATGCATAGTTGAAAGAGTATTTGAGAAAGATTAGAAGGATTGAGAAGGAAAAAAAGAAGTTGATAAATAAATATTCCTCGTTAAACAATCAAGAAAGTTTTCCTAATGAGAAATTCAAGTTGGAGAAAGAGATTGATGATCTGAAGAATTCTTTTGAGATTGAAAATAATCATAATGAACATCTGGAATTAAAGTTGAAGGAAAAAATAAGAAGATTTGGAACTTGTCCAACTAAATCTTTATAAAGTTGAAGAAAAGAATATAAGTTTCAAAAACTCTATCTCATAAGCTGGAGGTGAAGAATAAAAAGTAATAACATAAAGTTTTTGTTGTTGAAACCACTTTGAAAGTTATAAAAGGAGAACATCCATGGATTATTGATAGTGGGTTTTCTTCTGATATGATATGAGACTTAAATTTTCTAAAGAATTTGGAAGACTTCAAAGAATGAACAATGACATTTTTCAATGATGAATCCCTGAGGATCAAAGGTGTTGGATCATCCATCATCGAGAAAAAAAATTAAAATTCATGAAAAAATTATATTTTGATGGGATGAAACACAATATTCTAAGTGTTTCAAAACTCTGTGATGAGGGAAACAAAGTTATCTTTAGAAAATATAGCTTTGTTGTGAAAAGTGAAAATGATGGAAAGGTAGTTAAAAGAGGCCAACATACAAAAGGGAAATTGTTCCAAGTTGGTGAAGTATAGAACCCTTGTTACATGGGTATAGTGGATGAAAATCAGTTATGGAATAAAAGGCTGGGACATATATGTCAGAGAAACATGTGCAAGTTATCAATGCGAGACAGTGTCTGAGATATGCCTGATTTATCAAGAAGAATGGATTAGTGTTACACTATTTGTAAGAAAGGTAAGATTACAAACTCTGTGCATAAGATAGTTTACATTCATTCAAAGTAACCCTTAGAACTTATATATTCTGGTATATGTGGACTAATGAGAAAGAAATCAAAAAATGGAGATAAATACTTCATTGCTTTCATTGAGTAATTTACTCTCATTACTTATGTTGTGTACATGAGACATAAGTCAGATTCTTTGAAAATGTTTAATAGTTTCAAGAGAAAATAAGATAATGAATGTGAGTATTCAGTAAAGAAGTTTAGAACTGATAATGGTGGAGATTATAAGAATGAAGAGTTTTAAAGTTATCTTGAGAATCATGGAATTCAGCATGATTTCAGTTTTCTATACACACCACGACAAAATGGGGTTGCTGAAAGAATGAATAGAATTATAGTGGAAATAGGGAGAACTGTGTTACTTGAACATAGTCTTTATAGTTATTATTGGAGGAAATACATGAGAACTACTGTGTATATTTAGAACTGATGTTTCTATATGCCAAATTCAGATATGAATTCATACAAAATGTTCTATGGAAAAACTCTATGTCTAAAACACTTGAGAGTTTTTGGGAGTTCGTGCATTATAAAGAAAGGTGGAAACCTTGGAAAGATTGAGAAAAGAGGAGATGATGGAATTTTTCTTGGATATACTCTAGAAGGAAAATGATATAGATGTTTCAACAAAGAAATGGGAAGAATTATTGATTCTGCTAATGTGAAAGTTATTAAAAATATTGAGATATAAAAAGCAGTCTTGTAATGATGTGGAAGATGAGAAGGATACATAAAGTTTTGTTAATAATTATGAAAATTCTATAGACAGTGGTAATCCTACTCAAGAAGAAGAATCAGACTTAGAAATTTCAAGTGATGAGGAAGAATTTATAATATCTCATCCTAGGCTGAGGAAGAAAGTGGAATCTCAAAACATTATTAGTGATCAACATCAGAAGGTTTAAATAAGAAGAACGTCAAAAGTTGTGACACACACTTCTTTGTATTCAAAAGTTGAGACTAATGATGTGAATGAAGCTTTTGAGCATCCATAATGGGTTTAGGCTATGAATTAAGAGCATAACTAGATAGAAAATAATGATACATGGGAACTTATACCAAATCCAAACAACAAAAACATTATTGGTACAAAGTGGGTTTTCCAGAATAAGCTAAATAAAGAAGGTGAAGTGATAAGAAACAAGGAAAGATTGGTTTGCAATGGGTATTCACAAATTGAAGGTATTGATTTTGATGAAACCCTTTCTCCGATGTCAAGGGTATAAACAATCAGAATATTTCTTATTATTAATGTAAAATGAGGCTGCAAAATTTTTCAAATGGATGTAAAATCCGCATTTTGAATAGTGATCTTGATGAGGAATTTTACTTTCATCAGCCTTATGGATTTTTTATTGGGAAGGATAAAAGTTATGTGTGCAAGTTGAATTAGAATTTGTATGGGGTAAAACAAGCTCTGAGGGCATGGTATTCTAAATTGGATACTTTCCTGATAAAGATGAATTTCAAGAAAGGTAGATTTGACAACAAGCTTTACATCAAGGAATGTCAGGAGTTTTCTATCATTGTAATTATTTATGTCGATAAAATTATCTTTTCTAGAAATAATGAAATATCATGTGAAATATTTACTGAGGAGATGAAGAAGTCATTTGAGATGTCTGTGTAGAGATAAATGAAATATTTTCTTGGGTTGAAAAAATTATAGAAGAGAAACCACACTTTTCTTTCTCAAGAAAATTATGCTAAGGAACTTCTGAATAATTTTTGAATGGAAAATTAGAAACTAGTTTCCACACTGATTTTAGTGGGAACCAAGTTGTCTAAATATGGAGAAGGTAAGGAAGTTGATCAGAAAGAGTTTCAAAATATAATCAGAAGTTTTTTATATTTGACTACATCAAAAATCGACGTAGTTTATATTGTTACATTATGTTCAAGATTTCAGAGTTCTTCTAAATAATCGCATTTAATTATTGGAAAAATAATTCTCATATATATCAAATCCACAACAAATTTTGGAATCATGTATGATAGATAAGAAAATATTGATTTGTTTGGGTATTCAGATGTTGATTGGTCAGGAAACGTTGATGATAGGAGATCCACATCTAGTGGGGTTTTCTTTCTGGGTAAAAGTTGTGTTAGTTGGAATATAAATAAATAGAATTCAATTAATCTTATCATGGATTAATATGAGTATGTTTCTACCACTCAAGCTACTACCCAACTTATGTGGATGAAGACTCAGTTGGAAGATCTACTTGATGAAGTAAAGTTACCCTTGATCTTGGGTTGTGACAATAAAAGTGCAATCAATATTACACGAAATATAGTACAACATTCTCATTAAAAGATTATTGACATCAAGTACCACTTCATCAAATAGAATGTGGAGAATAATGATTTGAATCTGGAGTATATTCCTATATCAGAACAAGTTGTTAACATTCTCACGAAACTGTTACCTAAGAAACCATTTTCTAAATTGAGGTTGAACATGGGAGTCCATCCTTCTTATCATTAAGGTTGAGGTATGTGTTTTTATCCTCTCTCATCATAACTTTGGACAGTGTTTTCAAGGAGGATAATTGTTTTTTAAATCTATCCTTATGGTTACATGAATAAAGGGGGAGTTGTGGGTAAGCTGTGAATCCAGCATGTGTGTGTGTGTGTAAACAATTCTAACTGGTTGTTGGAGTGGTTTTAGGAAACAAAAAATTTGTATTCTATGAAATTTAAAGAAGTTGAGAAATCTGAGAAAAGTTTCTAAGTTATATTTCTACAAAGGAAAGATGTTTATGTTTTGGAGAAGTCTAAGAAAAGAATGCATAAGAGGTTTCATAGTCACTACTTTTGGCCATCATGATTTTTCTGTCAGTAATTCTTATTTCCTATAATGAATTAGCTCATATTGGCTTTGTAATGTTGATATGTAATCCATATCTTAAGGTTACAAATTTTAGTGATTTATGAATCTTGTTTGACAACAAAATACAAAGGGGGAGATTATTGGGACCAAGTTGGATGGAAAAGGAAGTAAGAAGTGTTCTCTTTTAAGGTAGTGTCTTTTGTTGTCAAGGATGTTTGAGAAGAAAGAAAATCACTTCAATTTGTATAATTGGTTGATGGAGATAGGGAAGTTACAATATTTTCCATGGTAAATGTAGAGACCTGAAGCTTGACGTACATGGACATTACATTACTTTTGCGGAACACTTAGTACATAACAAAAACACACACACAAGGATCATAATAGTTTAGTGTCTTTGGAAACTCGGAACGTAATCTTCTAATCGTGGTGAAAGATCTTCAATATCTCCCATAAAGATCTTCCCTTTTTTTTTACCTAAAACCTTTCTTTATATCCTGGGGAAAAGAAAACATAAAAGGGTGAGCTCAAATGCTCAGTAAGGGTAAACAGAATAAATATCAATCACATCGTATACACAAGCACATAACTTTTGGAAATCTTAACCTGCAAAAGAGAGCATAATTTCATAACATGGGATAAATCATAGTAGTGAAATGAAATCCCAATAATCATAACTTAAAAAAAATGAAACTTTGTGGCATACACACATAATCATAGAGAATCATTTCTTGTTAGTCAAGACTCATTGCCAAGACTATCTTAGTGGACAAAGTCCCTTTCTGAATCGAGTAACCCTCGTTCCAGTCCTGTTTCACTGAACTGGTATAACCTACCGTTCTAGCCATGTCTATCTCATGAGATATAAAATCATTACCCAATGCATTGGAGGGAGATATAGGTCCCACCCATCTTATAATGAATCCTTTCTTATGTGTGCCACATAATCATAAAACATACATCATCGCATAACACATGTAACAAAAATGGGATTCTTGAAACATCATGACATCATAAATAAATTCATATAAGATAAAGGAATTCATAAAAATAATTCCATCACAACATGATCAAATCAATGTAATAATAGGGATAAAAACAGAACCCTTTATTATCTTAGATGGAAAATAATTTTGATAAAACACTTGAACTCCATTCTTGAGGAAAATATCCTTTCTTCTTCAAAAACACTTTTCTTTTCTTAACATGTCATACAATTATAAACTAAAAGAAGTTGATTAAAAATAAACTTGAAAACTTGTAAAGGAATCTTCTTGGGAATAATTTTTTTAAAAAATCCATTCATGCCGTATAAGTTAAAAAAAACATTCTTCGTACTTTTGTCGGAAAAGTCAAAAAGTACCTCGTATGAAAAACGACAAAAGATTCCTTTCATATTCTTTACTAAAAACTCACCGAAGGGTAAAATTGGATTTAAACTATTGTAAGTGGATGGAAACAATATTACATATTTATGGAACATGGATGTGGATGATAAAATACACCCCAGTAAATACCAAAGTATAAACAATCTCGGATAAAAATGAGATTGTGATATTTTCCCTTACCTTAGGTCCGACTTGCTTTGTACGTGTCCGAACCTCCTGTATAATGATTTACATAATGTTATTGAATTATTACAGAATCACATTCATTGTTATGATATCATATATGGTTCTCTTATGGCTTTATATTACCCGGTCTTTTGTAAATTCATGTTAAAGTAGCATTTTGGGTAAAATCGTCTTATTTGTCGTTCGTGTTTTTAACTTGTAATTATTAATATGATTACTTGGATCATGATTACTTATATCCAGAATGTAAAACATGATTTATATATAATATATATTCAGAATATACATATATATATATATTATATTGATAATGGAATGAAATACACCGTTCATGGAGACGGTAGTCCGTACGTACGCATGAACGTTGTTTTCGTTTCCTTATTGAATTGAATGGAATTAAGTAGATGGCATAAATATAAATATACATAAATCCAGTATCATTATTATGTCATATATTTCATTAGTACTTATTATATATGCTTTATAATCATTCATGAATGGTTAATGTAGAGAATGAATCTCATCGCGTCGTGGAGACGGTAGTCCGTACGTACGCACGAGCGATGATATCATTTCCATAAATATTGAATTGAATTGGAGTGGATTATACAATATATCAGAATCAATATGATGTTGTAATAACTATGTATAGTTATTCTTTACACCATTATACCCATCCATGTAAGGTGGTGGTGGAAAATAGATTACACCACGGCGTGGAGACGGTATTCTGTACGTACGCACGCGCGGTGATTTCTTTTTCCGTAGGATGGATAGATGGTGAAATAGGGTTGTTTCATACTTATAATAACATATCAGTATATGAGTGATACTGATGTTATTACTTCATAATGAAACATCCTAAGAAGAATTAGTGGAAGAAGAAATAAAGATGAAAGAATTGGTAACGGTAATTACCTCTTCTTTGAAGCGCCTCTTTGAGACCTCCTCTTAGGGCACTACAATTGGTCTTTGAGGAAGACCAGAACCTCTAGGATGTTGCTAGGGAAGTGTAGAAGAGATTTTAGCAGGGTTTGGCCGAGCTCGAGTGCTCAATTTGGTGTGAGGAGGAGGGGGAGGAGGTGTCCTTTTATAAGGGAGGAGAGGGGCACCTTAGGAATATCTCAAAATATTATTTTATATTAAATTCAAAATCGGTTTATAATGGTTCCAAAGGGTCTTATTTCGAAGATAATGTGGGGATGGGTCGAAATCCTATCAACCAATAGGATTTAGACAAGTTTAGGGTATTATTTTAACCTTATCAATTTGATTTAACTCTAAGTTAAATAATTTAACTTTTACCTTGTCTTTTTGTTTTCTTACATTATATGGTTAATACACTTACTATAACATGCCAAACGAACCCCAAATTGTTTATTATTAATATATATATCCTTATCTAAGTCATTTGGCCGAACCTTAGATTTTTAGAAATAAAATAACAATTAATAATATAATATTTTATTTAAAAACTATTTTGTGTCAATTTTTACACTATTTGATATATGATTTTTGTGAAAGTCATAACAGAATTATATGTTCGAACCAAGTTGATTAAATCAACACTAATATATCATATTAACCTAGAAAATTAGTTTAATTCATAAAAAGTCTCAAATTACATTTATTTTGGTGTTTATAACATCAATTATGTCAATATTTCATTAATAAGATAATTACTGCATCATCATTGTGTCATAAATAAGTTAAATTATTTAATGTCTAAAAATTATAAATAAAATACCATTATGTAGGAAATATTTTTAGCTTTCTAATGAATATTTATAGTATAATTTATCTTATGTATAACCCCATATTAAAAATGATTTACTTACTAAACTTTGATTTTAACTATTTTAACCCTTCTTTAAATAAATTAATAATAAATGTCCTAATCTAATCCAAGTGGGCCTAAATGGTCATATTTTATTCCTAAGTTTGTTTTTGGTCGAATTACACTTGTCCAATAGAATTAGGACATGTGTTAGGGTAATATTAATATCATATTTACCCTTAGTTACCCTATTTACTATTAACCGCGGTAAAAAAAGTAAAAAGTTACTATTCACCAAAAAATTATTTTTATCTCATTGAACCACATTTTACTTACTGATATCAACCGTGTCTGTCGGATTTTTGAAATTCCATTCACAGAAGCGGTAAAATTAAGTTTTATGCAAAATTCAGTTTTTAACCTACCACTTAGTGGTTTCACTATTCATCAAAAATTGAAAGTTTTCAGAAAAATACCAAAATTTCACCCTAGGCTAATTTCGGTATTCCGAATCCAAAAATTAAGTCCATTTGGAAAAATAAAATTTATAAAATTTCAAAAGGTGGTTATTACTATTCATAACGGCCAGTTTTAATAATATTTTAATAGCATATCGTTGTTTAGTGAAACTCGGTATTGCGTACTACACACGCTATCGAGGAAGGTTGCGATTGCGTGTGATGCAAGGCAAGTCAAGGATACGTGTTGTGCAAGCTCCTTTTGGTGTAGCGTACAACACAAGACATTAATAAAATTAAAAATAATAGTTTTCATAAAATCTCGGGCTGTTACAGTAAATATAACGATTCTTTTTTGGTCTATATTTCAAAAATATCATAATTTGTTTGTAGAACTTGTGATGCAAGCTTTATGAATGAAAATGGGGAGAAAAGTTTTTTTCAATCAACATGGTTGGTTTTTCTAAAGCAGGTGTCTAAGGTGGAATAGTTCTATAGTGTTTACCAATTTTTGGGGGTCCAAAATTTGTAGTTTTGTGAGAATTGAAAAAGGTGTATTTCCTTTAATATTTCATTGAAATATGTAAAAGGAATGAATTTCATGAATATGGGATTCATGAAGTAGATTTTGCAGACATGAATAATATTTGTGGTGTTCTCTAAGACTACAATAAACTTTTTGAATGGAAGAGGTGAAGATACTTATAAGCAATCATTGTGGAGGCGAAGATCATTGAGAGTGAAGAATTGCAATGAAACAATGGTTTTGATGGAACTCTCTACAATTACAGCGAGCTTTGTGATATGGTAAAATTTACATGGATCTTCATGAAAAATATATAATTTCGGCTGAAATTTCAGAGATCTATGAAATGGTATTTTGTGGTGCGGATGAGGCGAGGAATGTTCTAGAGTCAGTGGGAAATGCCTATAAATAGGCCTCTACCCACTTGATAAGAGTAGACTCAATGAAAATCATAGAACTCTCAAATCATGATGAAGGTTCATGAAGGCAGTGATCTCTATGAAGGTAGTAAGCTTTGTGAAGGAAAGAAGCTTCATAGAGGGCTGTTAACCTTTGCAAAAGAAGTGATCTTTGAAAAAACCAACTTGGGATCTGAAAAATATTGAGCTCTATGAACTAGTGATCTCTATGAACTAGTGAGCTTTGCGAACTAGAGTGCTCTGTGAAGTTGGGAACTTCATGAAGGAGCTCTGCAAAGGATCTCTACAAGTTGAAGATTTGAGTACCTAATTTAACTGGGAAGTGATTTCTAAGTACATCAAGATATGACTAGGGTATAGGACTAAGTATCATTTTGAATTCCAAGAAGTTCATACCAGCTTCTAGGTAGGAAGGAGAATAATTTTTTTAAGATATCATATTTGTGAAAGTTTTTCAAGAAGCACAGAAACATTAAATTATCCTATTTGGGTTAAGAGGCTGCACACGCACTTACGGATTGTTTTACAAGTTCTACATGTGTGAAAGGTTAAATCCTAATTGTTTTATACCACATCAAAGGATTGTTTTATAATGTATTTTGTGGTACTGGATTGTTTCTATACCATACTAAGGATGTAGCTACTCTTGTTGAGTAGTGAACCTTGTAAATCTTATGTTCTTTTTAATGTGTGTTTTGATTGTGTTCAGTAGGGAAATAACTCTTTAATAAGATTAAAAGAATTTTTCAAAAATAAGGAAACATAAAAAGAAAAGATATCATTGATTCACCCCCTCCCCCTCTCAGTGATACTTGGATATTGACTGGGAAACTTCAGCATCAAGTTCATTTCTCCTAGGAAAGTGGTCACAAGATGATGGAAAAACATCATGGGTGGTTATAAGGGAATTTTTTAAGGCCCAAGGAAGCATAAAAATAGTTCATATGTCTCTATCTATGTGGTCTTTCTGAATTATTGGGAGAGTTTTGGGCTCCTTAGATAGCTCAAAACTCTCCACAGTATGTAGTAAGATTTGAACAGAGAGGGAATAATCCTCAATGGATTGGGTCACACCATGGACAGATTCCACATGATTTGGGAGAAGTTAGTGTAATACATAATATGTCTGGAGGATTTGGTCCACTCTTGAGGCATTTTACATCCTCGAACCACCTAGAAGAAGGTGCTTCTGAGGATGACCTCCTCTTCAAAACTCTCAGCCAGTGGGTTGGCTTCTCATGCACCTCTTTAGGGTGAATTGTGCAAATCATGTGGGAGAAACACCTATTGGGACTCTCCCATGGAAGTATTCCCTATCATCAACTAGGTAAATACTCTCATCTCATGTGCACTGGAAGTTACCAAACCCCTAAGAGTTTTGTCTAAATCTTCTGGTACTTGTGTAGGGATCAGAGACCATATAGGAGGAGGAGGTTTTTGATAAACCTCAAGTATAGGGTGAGGGAGCCTCAACCCTTGAAGGGGTGAGTTTGGGGGCCTTGCCTAGAATTTTGGTTGTGGGTAACCAATCATATGATGAATCAGTGCGTGCAACCAAGGCAGCAATAGCTAGGGGAATGCCCTTTCTATGGGGATTACCTGTGAACCTTATAGAGCTCATCATTGGGATATATTATTCACATAATACTATTCCACTTCTCAATTTCTCCTCTCTTAATCTACCTCTACACACTTGACTAACTTGTATTTAAAATTGCAGTTCAAATAGTGTTTGGGGCTTAGCTTCTAATATTAGCATCTAAGTCAGTGGCGCCAGTGGTTGAGGTAGCAATAGTAGGTTCTATTCTCTCGATGGAAATGGATAGGGAGACCATGTAGGTTGATCCAATCATTGATTTTTCACTGAAAGGTATTGTTAATACCATTCCCTCAATAGAGGTTATCTAGATAGTACTCATAAGAGGGCCGGTTGAAAGAGTTGTGGTGGTGTATCCTATCATTGAGGCACCATCGGAGGTGGATGTTGGATCTAAAGTTTCCATGGGGGGGGTGGTAATTATGGCAACAGTCAAAGTGGTTAAGGAAACTAAATTGGGAGTGTCTTCCATAGAATTACAACCAGTGGTAGTTGTGGGAGATGATGTTGTGATTACGCCACCATTAGGGACTATCAAGGAGGCTGGTATGGTTTTCTCCACCTCAGATATGACATAGGGGAAAGTGGAGTCTTCTACTGCTATAGATGAAGGGAGTGGTGAGGAACCATTTTTGGGAATAGATTTCAACCCATATGGGGGCATTCCCATAGATGATCCAACCACTGGTTTACTAGAATTCTTCCATCGATATGATCTTGTTCCACCTAAATATGTTTAGGACTCTAGCTCAGACTCCACCAAGGAGAATCGGGTCGTTCATCACAAGGTTTGGAGGTACATGAAGAACTTCATCACCGGTACCTTGATGGATGACCAGCCAAGCTGGGTGGGGTCTCTCTTCCATTCTCTAATCATCTAAGGGACCATTGGGGTGGACTATAGAAACATTCATGAATGATTGAGACTTATTCATCGATTGGGCTCATTCTAAATGGAAATTAATTTACCTCACCTAGAATTCACAAAGATGAGGGCTCCCAAGTGATTCAGATAGATGAAGGGGAGATTTCCCACCTAGAAGGTCTGGTGAAAGATAATTCATCCCTAGCCACTTCTCAAGTCAGGATCCCCAGCCATTTAAAGGTCCATTTGGTGGTGTTCAAGGAAAAGGTGGATAAGGTGACATCCCTAGTGGGAAAATGGTTGAACTAGAAACACTTGATATAGATCAGGGCCGAAAAATTCCCCCCTAAAGCCAATGAAGAGAACAATAACTGGGCAGAGTGGAAGAGGACCCTGGAGGCCACTCAATAGAGACTGGATGATCTTGAACACTCGATCATCATATTTTATCTTTAGGTTAATTTTTTAATAAAGAGGATCCAATTTGTGGATGTCCCTTTAGAACTTAATTGGTTTACTTTAAACTCATGCATTCTTGAACATGTTTCTTTCATTTCATTTTATTATCTCACTACACTCATATTCACGAGATAAATAATGACCAATCCTTAATATCATGTGAGTCTTGTTTGGTGTGAGATATAAGGGACAACCATGTGATTAACCATTTATATGAGAGTGTCATACAATCATCGAACACATGGGGTCTTCAATT